>CM061527.1:82558782-83158782 GCA_030068015.2 Neoceratitis asiatica | reverse complement strand
CTCTTGAAGGGAACTATGTATCCAGGTTAAGGTTGACATCTTTCATTCAAATACTTACTTTATTTGCCCAAAATTCATGTTTGCGGATGTAAGCTCAACAGATCATTGAAATAAAATTTATACTTAGTAAAATAAAAAATTTATATATGAATGTTTATTGAAGGGATTCGCGAATAGATGTTTGCTTCTTGCCTTCGGAAATTGCCTTTTGGACCGCCGTTTCGCGTAGACTTTTCAATAGTATTATGCCTGCGTAATCAGTAGTGTTGGTTTCAGACCATGCGATAGTTTTATCGACACTTTTAATAGCTTCTGTAGTTTTTATAAAATTTCTGATCTGTCCTTCGCCATGGCCGTCAGCATCAGATGCTTCAGTATTCTCTTCATCTTTATCTAAATCAATTGGTTCTTCACTATCGACTATATTCCACTTCTCAATATAATTTTCAGTGTAGGTTTCCTGAAACAAATAAGAAAAACATAAAAAACTCAGTTGACAGGAGAATGTCAAGAGGGTGAAAAATTACCTCCGGGATTACGAGTTGCAGCAGACCATCTATATACTATGGACTTCTTCATATTTTTCCTGCAATATCTTTTCCCTCAGCATTTCCCCATCAATAAATTAAAAATAACTCCTAATACTTTACTTTACCTTGGCCTCTATCATGGCTAGCAGTCGTCTATTCATGGAATGCGCTGAATTTTGTTTAAAGCCTAATTTTTTTGGACCTTCC
This sequence comes from Neoceratitis asiatica, assembly GCA_030068015.2. Lineage (NCBI taxonomy): Eukaryota > Metazoa > Arthropoda > Insecta > Diptera > Tephritidae > Neoceratitis > Neoceratitis asiatica. Next base: position 83,158,045 of record CM061527.1, on the reverse strand, counting down.
GCATCTAGCTTCACCAAGACCTCGGAATTTAGCAATATTTAATTTTTTTGTTAGTTTTATTTTGTCCTTTTACCAATATTTGACTACCAGAGCTTGTAAATCTTGAGATGTTTGTTTATTTAGCATTTTTCTCCCCAAAATCTATCACCGCACATATGAAATTAGCATAGCAAAGCACACGGTTGACATAACGGTGATGATAACGGTACTTATAACTGCATTTGAAGCAAAAATGCACATGTTTTTTATTGGCCTTTCAAAACTGAGATTTTTTTTTTTGAAATTTCGAACACTAAAATTCATTTTTTTTTTTAGTTTGTATAAAAATATGAAAAATATAAAAGATTCGTTGTTGTTGTTGTTGTTGTAGCGGCAAGCCTAGTCCCGTTTAGGGTCAGGCAAGTTCAGCTTTAGTCATCGAGGTCATCTAACGGGAGGCCCAGGAAACGTGCTGTTTCGACGGGGTCGGACCAAAGGGAGAGGGGTGTTAGATGAGTCGGGTTAAGTGGGCATGCAAAGAGGTGGTTAGTGTCGTGCGGGGATTCTTTGCATGCGGGACATGTGTTAGGTATGTCAGGGTCGAGTCTGGATAGGTAGGAGTTTAGCCTACTGCAGTATCCAGATCTTAATTGTGCCAAGGTTACGCGGGTCCCACGAGGCAACTCGAGCTCTTGTTCTGCAATAGGTGGTGGTTTGACTCCGAGAACACCATTCACTGGGAGAGAGTTCAAGAAGGTGTTAACGGACTCTCGGTGAATGGTGTTGATGGCCTGTCTGTACGCCGTCCTGTCCAGCGGGTCTTGTCTGTATTGCTGTATGTCGTCGCGGTAGTCAAGTACTCCCTTTCTGATGTGCCTAGGTGGTGGTTCAGCTTCCAGTAGGTGCCTGTTGGGATGATCCATGCGGTAGCATCCCAGCAGGTACTGCTTACACAGCATAACATTATGCTCCTTAACTGGGAGCATAGATGCTTCACTGTGTAGGTGGTGCTCCGGCGCCATCAGGAGGTTTCCCGTCGCGGTCCGAAGGGCGGTGTTCTGGCAGGTCTGTAGCTTCTTCAGCTGCGTCGTGCTAGTCCCCGGCGTCCAGATCGGCGCAGCATAGTTTACGACCGGCCGGCCAATTGCCTTGTACGTCGCCAGCAACGTTTCTTTGTCTTTCCCCCAGGTGCTACCGGCTAGCGATTTGAGGATTTTGTTGCGGCTTTTGTACTTTGGTGTCAATTGCAGTCGTATGCGGAGTGAAGGAGTGCAGGCTATCGAATGTTACTCCCAGTAACTTTGGGTTATTTGTGGTCGGAATTTTTACACCATCGACCTTCACATCGAGTTCTAGCCGGTACTCCTTCGTCCAGCTGGTGAAAAGGGTGGCAGAGGATTTCGCAGGTTGGAGATGTAGATGTCGTGCAGCGAAGAAGTTGGAAAGGTCGGCGAGGTAGTTGTTTACTGAAGAACAGAGGCTATCAATATCCTGGCCAGACGCCAAAATCGAACAGTCATCGGCGTATGAGATCAGCGAGACGCCCTCAGGTGGTGGAGGAAGTCTCGAGATGTAAAAATTAGCAGCATTGGGGAGAGGACACCACCCTGCGGGACCCCTTGTTTAATTTTCCGTAGCTTAGATGTTTGACCTCGAAACTCAACCGATGATCGTCGACCACTCAGGTAATTCATGGTCCACCTCTTCAACCTAGGCGGTAATGAGGAATCCTCAATGTCCGATAGTAGCACTGAATGATTCACTGTGTCGAAGGCATTCGACAGGTCCAGTGCTACTAGGACAGTTCGCGCACAGGGTCGATTTTGGTTTAGGCCATGAATTATCTGGGTGTTTATGGCGTTAAGTGCAGTTGTGGTGCTGTGCACTTTTCGGAAGCCATGCTGATGTGTAGCTGGGCTCAGGTGGTGTGTGAGGGACGGGAGCAGCAAGGCCTCAATTGTCTTCGCTACTGGGGAAAGGAGGGATATCGGACGATATGACTCTCCTTTATTTGCGGGTTTCCCCGGCTTTAGTAGCGGGACCACTCTACCCAGTTTCCACACGTCGGGTATAGTTAGGTGGTCAGGACAGATTGAGGAGCTTGGTGAGATATTCTGCTCCCGCTGGACCCAAATGTTTTAGCATCAAGCATGCTTATTCCGTCGGGGCCGATGGATTTGGAGGCTTTCGCCTTCCCGATAACCCCCTGAACCTCTTCCCTGGAGAAATCAAGCGTCGCGCTGGTGTTCGGTAGTTTGCGCAGACGGCGGGTTATTCGTCGTTTCGTTTTATCGACCGAAGGGTGCAGTGTAAAAAGCCGGCTAAAATAGCTCGCGCACCTCTTCGGGTCCGACGAGGCGTGATCACCGAATGAAATTTCCACCCGATCATCATGTCTCGTCGGATTTGACAACGATTTGACGGTGGCCCAGAGCTTGGTCACCCCAGAGGAGAGATTGCAGGATCTTAAGTGCTCCTCCCACTTGTTCCGCTTATGGAGATTTACCTTGTTCCGAATCTCGGCGTTGAGTTCCCTGATACGGGGATCGCCGGGATCGGCCAGGCGTAACGTGTCGCGCCTTGTCGCCAAAACCGCCGCTTCGGTGGGAAAATTGGGGCGGATTTCCGCGATTCGACCTGCAGGTATGAAGCGGGCGGCAGCAGACACGACAATTTTGCGGAAAAGCTTTTCTGCAGGGAGGACGTTGGTGGGAGTGGGGAGAGCACTGAAGGCGTTCTCAGTAAATTCCGTGAAGCCGGTCCAGTTAGCTTTGTTAAAGTTAACAAATGTCCGGTGGTCCACGGAAACGAAGTCGGGAGGCCTGTCAATCGAGATGACTATGGGCAAATGGTCTGATGCGATCGTAAGCATAGGTCGCCAATCTATGCAATTTATCAGACCAGCGCTAGCTATTGTAATGTCAGGCGAGCTATGGCAGTTGCCCACAATCCTGGTGGGGGCTTCGTCATTCATTGTGCAGAATGTCGAATCGTCTATCTGTTCCGCCAGCTCCATTCCTCGACGATCATTTGACAGGCAGGAATGCCAAAGATCGTGGTGCGCGTTAAAGTCGCCCAAAACCAAGCGGTTTTCGCCTCTGAGTAGCGCACCTATATCAGGACGGTATCCAACCGGGCAACTTGTAACGGGAGGAATGTATATATTGAATATTTCGAGCTCGACATCGCCTGACCGGATAGCTATGCCCTGACATTCTAGGGTAGTATCCCTGCGGTCGATGTCGCCGTCGATAAGACGATACTGCACGGTGTTATGTAAAATGAAGGCCAAGCTCTCCACCATGATCTCGTTCGCGATCTTTCCTTATGATGTTATAGCCAGCCCGGCTCAGAAGATCTGAGCGGGCGCTTAATTTGGTTTCCTGGATCGCGGCTATTGGCAGACGTTCCCGGCTCATGAAGTCAACTATCTCGTCGATCTTTCCTTGAGTCCGTTGCAGTTAAAATTGTATTAGTCTAAAGTGTCTCGGGGGAACGTTCGTAACACGGGGGTGAGGAAGTTGTGCGTAGATCTTGTCTGTTGCAGCTGTGTAACCCGCTGTGGTAGTTGCCGCACATTGGTGGTAGTTGGCGGCTGCGTAGTGTTTGCAGGCGGGGGCAGACTCCTACAGCATGGGGCAACGAAAGCACTACTCCACTCACGAGTGGTGCGCAGGCCAGAGCACGACCGAAAGTGGCACCAGCCAGTGCAAGAATTGCATTTGACTGATGTCACGTTCCGCCGTACTATGGTCTGACACACGGAGCAGACTGTGCGGGGTACTAAGAGCTGCTGATTAGCCCCCGCACGGGATGTGGAGCTGGATGGGGGTGGGGGAGGGTTGGGGGAAGATGATTGGGAGTCATGCTGCGGGGAGTCTGATGGGCCGTGGAGGCCTGGGGAGTTACCCAAAGTGGGTAAGTGTGCAGAAGGCACTGCCGTATGGGCCAGAGGCGCAGCTGGGCGCTGGCAGCATGGGGCCACGTAACTCGTGGTCCACTCCCTATGTGTCTTAAGGCCTGAGCAGGTCTTAAGATGACTCCATCCATTGCACTGATTGCATCTAACCGAGGTGGAGGAATGGTGGAGTCGTCTATGGCACACGCAGCAGAAATGATCCCTCGGACCAGGATTGGTTTCTACACCAGCCCTGATGAGAAGGATTTGGAGCAGGCCTGCTGCGAGATGTTGCTCCGTTGATGTACTAAAGCTAAAATTACCTGATGACCTAAACGGGGTTAGGTCGCCGAAAGGGTGACAGCCCTTGGCCGGATAAAATCCGGGTCAACTCCGGTGCGTAGAACCGGCTGTCGTGGGAGTCGATAAAAGATTCGTGCTTTTATTCTCTAGATTTCATAAAAGAAAACTTCTCTTGTGAGAATGTTTTACTTCTCTTAATTTTTTTTGTTTTTTTTTTCTTTTTCTATATTACGATTTTTTTCAATTGGGAAAAAAAACATTTTTTTATAAACAAAAATAAAGCAAAAGTAATAAATCTAAAAATAGATATTAGTACTTTTTTCTGTATCATGGTCTGAACCGTATTTTTTCCATTAAAGTCAGAGTTGATTTTAAATTTTGAATACAAAAAACCGCTTAGCTGCAAGTGAAAGTAATTCATAGAATTTCTCATGTAAAAAAGCTGCTATTTTATTTGCTTTAAATTGAAGTTACGAATATCAACAAATGCATTTTCCAAAAAGCTGTTTTTTTACTTTGTCTAAATTTCCTGCATATTTAATTTTTTTTTCATTTTGTACATAAAAATTCGAAGAAAAATTTATTAAAAATATTATTTTTATATTGCGAATTTATTTTCCACCATTTTTTAAATTCCCTTCGAGCAAATTATTTAATAAATTTATTCAGGCTACTTAATTTTTCCAACATATTTTAATATATTGAACTAAGTATGATTCACTAAAAAATGCATAATAATATATTTTGAAAGCTTAAAGCTTAAATTCAAGTTTTTTTTACTAAAATATATATGATTTTCGTATATATATATTATTATATATTATATCATATTTGTTATATCAAGTATGTATGTATGCATGTACTTACATGTATCTATATTTGTGCCTATCAAATAACTGGGGTTCTGGCAGAGCAAGCAAAAAATAAAATGTGTCTACACATACGAGTACATATATACAATCGAATTTACAACAATGCTGAGCCTAAACCTTTGCAATTCACATTAAAATAATCGATTTCGGTATGCATGAGGACTGGACTCATCTAAATGCGGTTTCTAGCGTGCAGAAGACCTCGACTCATCGGAATGCGGTTTCTGGTATGGACGACTTCTAGACTGAATCCGATTTGAAAAACGTTTATTCACTTTGTATTGACTTCTATTTGGCTGCTCATCATACCTCGGATGGTCATATATATGCGCTCTAAATGGATTATTATTCGAATGCATTCCATGATTATTTATATGATTTGAACCATGATTAGAGAAATTCGAGCCGCCTATAAGTGAAAAAATGAAAAAAAAATACATTTTTTTTTTGTACGTGTTTGTGGCATTTTCTATGACGTAATCACCTTGCGACCTGCTGGTATTCACGTAACGACTACTATAATTGTGATTATTGCCATCTGACTGATTAAATGTATTATTCTTTCCAAATCTTTGTCGCGGAAGTCGAATGGTGTTTTTACGCTGCTCGTTTTCTTCCTGACGAAAATGTGCGAAACTATCGCACTTTTCAAACACTTTTGGTAATGGTGGTAAGGTGAGTTCGGCAGGTGCGCAAAAAGGGTTGGGTTGTTTGAAAAACGGCTCAATTAACGGTACGCAGTGAGAATTGTTAGACTCTTTCCATTCTTTTAAGCCATACAAAGAGTCCAAATAGTTTTTGCGTTCGATTTGATGGCCACGCGATGTATTAAATTCTATTGCACAGATTTTGAAATAAAATTAAATTAATTAGAAAGTAATAAATGCTTATAGCCCGGTCAAAATAGACATTATTTCACAACAAGCTGAAAGTTAGCAGACACGTAAGTGATACCACTCTAATGAAATCTTCAAGATAAATTGATCTCGTGAGTGCAAAACTTTTTTTGTCAAGTAGGTCAAACCTACCCACTAGCTTTTGGGCTAATTTTTAAAGTATAGCAGCTCACTTACTATATATTGCCTCTTCCGGTTGCATATCCAGCTCGGTTATCATAAAATTACATATGAGGTAGCCAGTGCGATTCACGCCATGTGTACAGTGCACACCAATGAGTTTATCTGAAAGTGCGGAACATATTAATTAGATGAGAACTGCAGAAGTATAAGAGAATAGAAGTATGCATTAAATTAGCAATGTGCACCACGGAGTACTCTTTATTCGCTTCGAACTAACCACAACATTCCACAGGCCACAGACAAAATGGAGCACGCAAAGCTTATATAACCAAAAATAAAAGATGAAATTCCTTATTTTACGCATTTTCTGAAGCTTTTTTTTATAAACAAAAAAAAAACGGTTTACAAAAACACATCCTGCTGGAATGTTGGCATGGAAAAAGTCAATACTTTTATGTGGAATCAGTGGAAAAATGTGGCACAAAGCAAATATTATTTGCAGTAAAAGCGACATTGTCGGCTAACAAAAGCCAAAATATGTAAGAAGTAAGTGAAAGAAATCGACCACAAAATTTTAATTTACAAAAACCAACCACAAAAATATGTCAACACCCACACAGTGCGGGGCTTAAATGAATTGTGAGCTGCTGTAGCATGACTTTGGTGGTGCCAAAGACGTTGGTGGTGGCAGCGTGTGCGCATGCAAAAGCGGCTGAAATGACCGTGGGACACACACACACATATATATATACATACATATGCATATGCATTTTTTATATACAGAAAATATGCGAACGTGTTGAAAGCCCAAGTAGTGGAGGAGGATGCTACGCCGGCTAAAGTTGGCAGTCCCCGCAACAACAAAAGTAAATGTGGTGCTCCTCAACAATAATAATAATAACAACAATAACAACAACAACAACAACGCACACAAGCACATACTGTTTAACATGGGTAATAAATTTTGAAAAACATGTCAGCGCAACAGCAGCAGCATTCGAGTGCTATGCGCATGCGCAGTTTACATGAGATTCGTCATGTTTGCATAGTTCGTCTGAAGCGAAGGCGCAACAGCATATGATGGCAAGCAGCAAGCAAGCGAGGAAGATTGCCACAGTTGCCGCCGCCTCCACTACAGCTGCTGCTGCTGCTGCTGTTGCTGCTATTGTAGAGACCCAGTTATTGCTTCTTCGCTCGCCATTGTTTTGTCCAACATTTATATATTTGTTGTTGCTGTATGCTGATGACAAGACCACCGCAAATGCTGATTTGTTGTTATTTGTGCTTTACTTGCTCAAATCGTTATGTTTGCAATAGTAATTTGTGAATGCGTTGTTTACTTAGATTTGTATTGGCACTACGAAATTTATTGACTGCCGCACAATAGTAAAAAAAAAGAAATATTTACAAGGGACATGTCACTTTTTAATGAAGCCGACAAACGTTTTTTTTTTTGAACGCACCACTAACTTTTTACTGGCCAAATTATTTAAATATGAAATAAAAGGAATTCAAAAGAGGAGAAACCTAGAAACTAGTACCAAGAAAAAAAAAATAAGTTTTCCTTGAATTCAAAAATGCTGTACGCACTTTTATTATCATTGTGTACGTGACAACTGCATGTGAGTAGCAAAGCGCAATTTTATCAAACGACTCAGAGGCCCAGTTGTTACAGAGTAACGTATGTACGTGCCACGTCCTCAAAATCTGAGTTAATTGGTGTTAGACAGCCCTAATCGCGTGGGATGATGACATGAAATGGTAAAATGTTCATCATCGTCGGCCGCTTAGACGGTAGTTCATAAAAATTATAAACAACTTATATTACGCCAAAGTGGGTGCACTTGCATTGGCTTACTAATTGGCGCATGGAGTCATGTGCGGAGAATGTCGAAAACACGTGACTTTTTGTTTTAGCATCGCAGAGTAGCTGATGCACGCTTTGATAAATTGACTTCGTTGTGAAAATAAAAGGTATGACTAATTATCAAAAAAAAAAAAAAAATTTGGAACATATGTGCAAATTAATTTAATTTGAAGAAAGCTTCACTAATTTTGTTAGAGAAAATATGTTTCTAGAGCTGATAATCAAAAGTCATAGGACGATAAGTATAGTGAATCGCCCCAATACAATAGAAAGCTAATAATTTTAATTTTTTTATTTAATTTACCGTTATGAGGGTTTTTCTTTAAGTAGCACCGTACCATGTCTTTGAATCTGTAAAAAGAAAAAATATTCATTGAAAACAGTTGTCTATTAGAGCTTAGATTATATAAAACTTACTGTCTAACCACATGCGGCTGCGGCGTGTCATGACCAGGAGTCTGTAATTTCCTGTAAGTTAAACCTCGATCCACAAAGGACTATAAAAAAATAATATAAAAAATAAAAGTAAAATAAAAATAAAATGAAAAATAAACAATTTTAAAGAAAAACACTTCGTTAAAAAAAAAAAAATTTAAAATATTAAATTGCATACTTACAGTTGGATTATAATATCTGGTGGTATTCGTCAAATCTATAATCATACCTAATTTAGGTATTGTTTCCAGTAATATGTTTTCGTCCAGGCGTTTTGCTTCCTCCACATTTTTATTAACGCCCTTTTTTTTTTAATAAGAGCAAAAAATAATTTAATTTTCAATACTGAATTGAATAAAAAATGTGTTTTTTTTTACTTCTAGCGAACTTTTTATAACATAAATTTACGCTTAACATACAGCTAACATATATCCCCACATACATATTTTCAATGCAATGAGTAAATTGAAAAATACCAGTCAAGGGCCCGCAAGTCATACTGCATGGGACCACCCTAAATGTCCAACAAAATAAATTGCTTAATTAACGAAAAATAAATAAAAATAGGCCAGCGTATGTGGGTATGTGGAAAGTACTACATTACACGCATAAATATCACATATTTTCCGCTAAACACTTGCGGATGCGTGTGCCTTTGCATACGCGGTGTGACATGTCTTGCCTGCAAGCGAATTTCTGTGTGGTATAATTAATATAAATTTAACTTTTAGCCCTCAACAAAGAATGCCAAAACAGCACTGCGCAGCGACACAGACTCGAAACGAAAAGCTGTGTAAACAAGGAATTGGTAAGAGTAAAGGTAAAGGAACGTAACAGAAATCATCGTATGATAGCCAATACCGGTGTTGCTGCCTTTAGGAGTTGCTGTTATTTAATTAAGTAAAACAATTTAATTTCATATTCATATTTGCCTTGAGTTTAATAAGAGCTGGCGCTTTAGTTCTTTGTTCCGGCATATCAGCACTCAGCAGGCGTGTGGTCCACAAATGTAACGTAGCGGCACGGTAGAGCAAGGATACCTTGTACTCGTTTTTTTCGGTCTTGCAAAACTCGACAGTTGCCATTTTCTGGCATTATTACAAGACGTAAGCATTTTATGATTATTTTATAAAAAATAAAAAAAAAATTATGTGTAAAAGATTTTTACATATCTTTTACTGATAAGAGACCAAAAAATCGCAAAAACGGTAGTTAGGAACAAACGCTAGATTGAAAAAAAAAGCAGAACATAAATTTTTAGAACCGGTTTTAGAAGAGTTATGATTAAGTAGCATTTCGTTGTCAAAAGAGTTAAGTACTAAGATCAGATTATTTGTACTTGTAAGATCGGTTTTTTGTATTATTTTTTAGCAATTATCTAGAAATAATGAATACAATTAATGAAAATAATACAGTTCAAAATAACTAAAAATTAATTTTGTTGTTATTCCAATTGGCAACTAATTTGACAAATTGCAAATGCTTCATTTAACTACCACCAATATGAGAAATATTTACTTAGACAAGGTGTCACGGTTGTGAAGTTTATTGCGAAAATTTACATTCTCTTCAACTATAGTTACTTCCTATAGAATGTGATTAGCCTAATATATTCTTAATCTTATTAATTTTGTTCCATTGAAATTACTTACCTCCCGCAGTGGCACTTTGAATGCAATGAATCGGGTTCCCTCAATCGGTTTGCCCACAGGGGTATAATTCAGCCATCTGCAAATATTAATGTTTCAATTGGAATGCGCCAAATATCGCAATGCTTATCAGCGTCGGGTCTCACTTCTGCATTCGCGTATCAAACTTACCTGTCCGGTATTGGAGGAGGCATAATGCAAATACTTTTTGATAGTTGTCGTACAGACAATAAAAAATAATTCAGCAAACGTGGATGCACTTTGAATTTAGTACTTTTTTAATTTTTCCAAAATTCTTAGTTTTACAAAATGTACATGTTTATTAAGTTCTTTGACATTTCACGCACACGCATACAGCTGTCAGACTTAGTGATGCCACTCTATTTTAATATTTCACCACAATCCACACAAAACTCTCAATTTGGTGGTGAGTTTGCAAAACAATAATTACAGTCTTTTAATAATTCCGATTTTTTTAAATAGTTTCCGTTATATATATTACATTGTAATACCTTGTATTTAGCAATTTTTATAATTTTTTTTTTGAACTTGTATTTAGAAGCTTTGTACCAAATGCAGCCCGTTGAACACTTCACCACTAACAGCTGTGTAGCAGCTAATTTGACTTTTGGACTTTCGTGGCGATCGCCAAATGAGTGTTTAATTAACAATATATGGGAGTACATATAATAAATTAGAGAAAATCTTATCATTTAAAAGTGCAGGAGATTGCAGTCGAACGTCGTTTATTTTATTTTATTTAGTAATTGTTTTCTCATTAAATAACAATGTTCACTTCCAACGCTAGGAATTTGATGCGCAGCACTTTGGTATGTAACAATTTTTGAAATAATCCACGTGAAAAGAAAAAAACGAACAATTCCTCTTGCTACAGCTCCACCGCTGTAAGAGCACTTTGGTAGTGGCTGAACACAACAATGAGGCGCTTAATCCTATCACATTAAACACCATCTCAGCTGCAAAAAAGATCGGCGGTGATGTCACAGTGCTGGTGGCAGGCACCAAGTGTGGACCAGTAAGTGAAATACAAACATATAAGCATCTAATACGCATATATATAGTTTTCATAATATACAACAGAATATCGTTCTATAAATCTCTAGGCATCTGAGGCTGTTGCTAAGGTCGAGGGTGTTGCCAAGGTATTAGTTGCGGAGAACGCAGCTTTCAACGGATTTATGCCTGAGTCCCTTACACCACTTGTGCTCGCTGCACAATCACAATTTAAGTTTACACATATATTGGCTGGTGCTACAGCTTTTGGAAAAAATGTGCTACCACGAGTTGCAGCTAAATTGGATGTCTCACCCATATCGGAAATTATCGATGTAAAGAGCGAAGACACCTTTGTGCGTACTATTTACGCTGGCAATGCCGTTTTGACGCTACGTTCAAAGGATCCCGTTAAAGTGATAACAGTGCGAGGTACCAATTTCCCACCCGCCGCAGCAACTGGTGGTAGCGGTGCCGTCGAACCAGCACCAACTGGTGAATATGCCTCCCAATTAAGTGAATTTGTTTCACAAGAACTTACCAAATCCGACCGTCCCGAATTGACCAGCGCCAAAGTTATTGTGTCAGGCGGACGTGGTCTCAAATCTGGTGATAACTTTAAGTTGCTTTATGATCTTGCTGACAAATTTGGCGCTGCTGTTGGTGCATCGCGTGCTGCTGTTGATGCTGGTTATGTGCCTAATGATTTGCAAATCGGTCAAACAGGTAAAATTGTTGCGCCTGAATTATACATAGCTGTCGGTATCTCTGGTGCCATACAGCATTTGGCTGGCATGAAGGATTCGAAGACCATTGTAGCAATCAACAAAGATCCCGAAGCTCCTATCTTCCAAGTAGCCGATATTGGTTTAGTTGCTGATCTTTTCAAAGCCGTACCAGAGCTAACAGGAAAATTGTGAACGTAAAGTAGCATCATTATTGGCTGTTCGAGTTAATCCGTAAAGCATTTATTTGATTTTATTTTCGAAAGAGGTCCACCACAATTATTTTGTAATTTGCAGCAATTTTTTTTTAATTTCTCCTTTCTTATCATGTTTCAAGTAGCCTATACATCCCTTTACAAATAATTTTTTATTTTAAGGATAAAATTGAAAAAATCTTTTATAAAATATATATACAAATAAATAAATAAATATTTATATACAAATGTACGTAAGCAAAGTTAATTTTGTTGTGATTTTTCTTACTATCAGATCAGTGCATTACGTAATTGAGTTTGTTGTTTAGGCGATCTTTGGCTGATATGTGGCGTAACAGTTTGCAGCATACTTTTGGGCTGCATTAAAATTGTACGATTCAGCAAAAATATTCGTATGCATTTGTAAGAAAAACACACACACATGTCGAATATTGAGTTAAGTTAATCTATTTGCGGCTTATCGAGCAAACTATGGGTATATGCATCTGCATACCCGTACATAAGTGGTTCATTCATATTTATATACATATGTACCTAGTTTTTATTTTAATCACAAAAGTGGGCCCGTCATGTCACTCCATATCGCTATGACGTCAGTGTTGTTATTAAATAATTCCATTTGGTTACGAGTTGTGACGTCAATTGCAGCAAAACAAATATTATATAACTAGGAAATATTTTAAATACATACATATTTACATTTAATTAAAAAAATATTGATATTTTTATAAGTTTTTTATTGTTGTTCCATACCACTGAAAAATATTTTTCACTTTTTCTTAAAAAAAAATATAATTTTTATTTACTAAATTTTTATTCTTACTATAAACGAGATAGTGCGAAGTCACATGGAAACTTCGTAAGTAAATATTATCGCGCTGACCTATTTTGAAGTCAAGAAGTATCATATACATATACATGCATGCATATATACATTTATGAATATGTAAAAGTAAAATTCAATATATTATATAAAATTGTTTATTCCATCGTGCTGATATGATTAAAAATATGTACGAGAATATCAACTTCGAAATTTCTAAAGCCTTCTATGGTTCAACTTAGGTCAATACAATGCAAAGTAAAAAATAAAAACTTTGTTTTAATTATAAGCATATTTTTTTAGCTCAGTGTATGTTGATTATTGTTTTTGAAACTGTATATAATGCACTATATATTGTTTTTAATTACTATACAGACAAACAAAAACATATCATTTTAGCACTCACTATTTGCATCTTTTCTATTTTCAGCTCAATATTATCAATATTTTTAAATTTTTTATTTTTTATTTTATTTTCAGTAATTAAGTATTCATTTGTATTTTAATTTTTTGTTGTTGTTAAATTAGTGCTTATTTAGCTTGCAAATATTTTATTAATCTATTAAAATTATCACTAATAATTGCATCATTTCCAATGAGAATAAAAGCGCGTCATTCACAATAGATAATCGCTTCGTCAATTTATTGCATATTATGGGCAAGCAAAAACTGTCAATATCACCACTCATACACATGCATGCACTCGCATATATTTAAGTAAGATTTTAAAAAGCATAATGAGATAATATATACAAAGATTATTTCCTATTCCACCCATACACAAAAAAAAACACACAAATAAATACATTGACGACCAAAGATCATATTGACAATTCATATACACAATACAAGAAAATATGCCCGCGCCAGCGTCATGGGGAAATCTCAGAACGCACTGTTGTCACATGGGCTTATCAACATAGACTAGACTTAAATTATTATTATTATGTTGTTGTTCTTTTATTTCAATTATTTTTAGCGAACTTTTGCTCTTTTCACTTGATATGAGCACGGACAGACATGTGACAATTTAATATTGATATTGCAGCAGCAGCAAATATGTGAAAAATCGACTAAAATGTAATAAAATAATTTAATAAAATTTAGTGCATTCAAACATACATGCATGCACACATACATATACAGATATAGTCAAAACTGTGCACAGCACTCATCAACATTGCAATTCCCAAATTGCGTTTTCAAACTTAGCAGATAATATTTTGAGTAGTATTTTTAAATGAAAATGAAATCAATAAAATAGAAGTAAGTATGGGCGCCAACACATGTTTAATAAAATTAAAAAAAAAAATTAATAAATATAAGCGTATGCATATGTACATGTGTATGAATGTAAGTACAGGGTGATCCAAGTAGAGGTACTTTTTTCAATAGCATTTTTTTGACAGATAACGGGTGAATCGTGTCAAGCTGTCATGTTATTTTTTTTTTAATATTGTTTGGCCGTAGCTGAGAGTGTACACGGAAAACCCAAACGAAGAGCCAAATTTTGTTCAGCGATGACACCCATTTATGACTCAATGGGTATGTGAACAAGCGGAATTGCCACATTTGTTACGAAGAGCAACCTGAAGAGATTCAAGAGCTGTCATTTCATCCAGAAAAATCAACGGTTTGGTGTGGTTTGTGGGCCGCTGGTATCATCGATCCATATTTCTTCAAAAATGTTGCCGGCGAGATCGTAACCGTCAATGACGACCGTTATCGCGCCATGATAACCTACTTTTCAATGGCTGAAATTAAAGCTCGTGATCTCTGCGATATTTGGTTTCAACAAGACGGCGCCACTTCCCACACATAGCATCAATCAATTGTTTTATTGAGAGAACACTTCGGCGAGATATCTGCTCACGTTTTCCGCCGGTCGATTGGTCACCAAGATCATGTGATACCACACCGTTAAAACTTTTTCCTGTAAGGATATGTAAAGCCTAAAGTCTATGCGGACAATCCCGCTTCGATTCAGGTCTTGGAGCAAAACATCACGCGTGTCATTCGCCAGTTACCAGTCGAAATACTCGAACGAGTCATCGCCGTGGCCAACATTTGAAATAGATAATCTTCAAAAACTAAATGCCAAAGAATGTTCCTTCGAATGATAATGAATATTCCCCATTAAATTTGAATTTTTTGTGTTTTTCTCTTTAAAAAAGTAGGGAACCTCAAACTCGATAACCCGTTATATATTCATGACACCTATTAAAAGAAATATATTTTTGCTGATAGCATAATGTTGAAATTTGCGCATGGATCATTGATATGTTGAATGGTCCATAGTGACAATGATGCCAACAAAAATCGCACAATAAAACACAACATAAAACGGATGTTAAAAAATAGTCTATGAAAGTTAGGCCTAATAACGACAAAAAAAAATTTTTTGGCAAAATAACCACACAAAAAAATGGTCCTCGGTTATAGTAAAAGATGTCTAAGCCTTCAATATCGAGTTATAAAATTTGGCACGCAAACACCGAGTGTTTGAGTATCAGGAACAAGGTCAAATTTGAAATGTCGGCTGATGCCTGCTATCAATCAACACAATTACATACATACAAAATGGAAATTTTAGTTCGTTCAATAAAACTTATCAATAAAATAAATAAAATTCAATATTTAATTAGTATGAGTAATTAGGTGGGAGTATCTACTAAGTACGACGCAATTCCCGGTTTTATGTGCGTCTTAATTTTTGGTACAGAAGATCTAAGAAAAATTTAAATTAAAAAAAACTGTTAAACGGTCCATAAAGGCAAAGAAAAATGATTTTTCATTGCAGCTTAATGGAAAAAACATATTTTTTTAATGTATGATACAGCAAAAACAACAAATCCTAGACAAAAAAAAATTCCAAAAAACCAATTCTATCGTAAAATATTAAGGAAATCTTTTCTTTATCTCCCTGCTAGTTCTCGTTAATTATATTTATTACTTAATATTTTTTTAACCTGCACCTGGTCAGCGCAAGGAACTGCTCAAGCATCCAAATTGAGGTATGTTTTAATCGTTACGATATAACACTTGAATGGCTAAACAACTATGCGCAACTGATTGCCGACATATGTAACTCAACTCAAACATACAAACAAAGAAATAAACAAGTAAGAAAGAGCTGAGTTCGGTTAACCGGCAATCTGTGAGAGTCTGAACATGTTTTTATGAATTAATTTTCAGTTTGCACTTCCAATAAGTGAATAATCTATCAGAAAATACTTTTTTCGATACGAAATAAAAAAGTTTCCCCTTTTTATCACCACACACATATTAAATATCCCATTCTGTGAATGAATATTGTGATGGAAACGACAATATCTGAACGGCGCGTCCCGTGCGACTGTGAAATTAATTTCTATGTCTGTATAGAATGGTCGTAAGGCAGAAAAAGAAGGGATTTGAAATTCTGGAACTGTAAATTTTGGAACTTCAGTGCAATATCAAGTTTTAACCATCAAAAGGGTTTTGAAGAGAACGCAACAAATAGCAGTCAGATGGTACAGGGTCCGGGCTATATGGTGGCTACGTAAAAACTTCCCAACCAAGCTCTGTAAGCTTTTTGCAGCATCCTCAAACAGAACATAGTCTGGTGTTGTCATGATGAATGACAAAACATTTTTTATTGCTCAATTCTAGAAGCTTTCTTTTGAAGAGTTTGTTGTAAGCTGCTCATATGTTGACAGTTAAGCTCAAAATTGAACGATTAGACCGTCCTTTACGGAGAGTCACCAGCCTTTCATCATGTTTTTTCTTATTATATTCTCCTATTTAACCCACATTTCCTCGCTGGTGATGTGTCGTTGCAGAAATTTTTCGATTTGCTCGCATTTCAAAAGCGTTTCACTGATGATACTTTGTTTAACCAAAATTTTGTTGCGTTATCGTTGACGGCTTTCATGTCGGTCTTGCTCTACCAGTTGTGGAATTTCATCGATTTTTTGAGTGACTGGCTGACCAGAAAGAGGTGCATCTTTGACATGAAAATTTCTGGTACGAAATCGAGCCAACTACTACTGGCGCCATACTTCACTTACAGCATTTTCAGACCATATACATTTTTCGGCACGTTTTTGCTGCGCTTATAACTTTTTTTTTATAGTAAAATATCATAACATAACGTATTTCTTCGGAAATTTCACTCATTTTCAAATTAAATTGACTTTTCAAATGAAAGACGATTTATAGAACTCTCTTCATGAAAAATATTGCTTCAAATCTCAATTTTCAAACACGTGTTAGTTTGACACAAACGATGTAGTGTCGCACGAAATAAGAGCATCAACACCATCAGTGGCAGACCACCGCAGACCGCAGAGACAAGACAAATTCACACAGGAAGAACAAGCAATCATATGATAGGACAACTTCACCTGCTATAAATTCACCTTGCACAGAGACTTTTTAATTAAATCTTTCTTAATCATGATGAAAATGATTTTTTCTTTATATTTTATCACAAAACCTATCATGTTATTTCTTTATCTATTTTTAATTTTTTTTTTTTTAATTAAAATTTTTTTTTATATCCAAATAAGTTACCGAAAAAAATATTTTTTTGGAAATTCTTTCGAATAGATTTGAAGATGCTTCCTGATCGATTGACCACTCGCCCCAATCAGCTTTCTTGGCATCGACTGCCTTCTAACTATCTTTGTGGTAGAGTAGGTGAACAAACTGAATGTAACCTGTGGACACAGTACAGGCGGGTATAAAAAAGAAACGAAAATTGAACTAAATCCTCGAAAAATCATTGCAACAAGCCATTGACTAAATAACCGACCAACTGACTGACCAGTTGTTGTATTAATCGATTGTGGTCAGATAAGCCAAGCGAATTCAATATACATATATGTATGTATGTATGTATCTATGTATATACGTATATAGATTTATGGTCTATCAGTAAATATATATTTAAATACATATGTACGATTTACAAACACATACAAACACCAAAACCAATTTGGACATAATTCCAATAACTGCTGTCTGACGTCTGCAGCAACAAAAGCAAAATTCGAGTACATATACATATATGTATACATATAAGTGCATATGTACTTAATTACATATGTCGTGTATGTAGCCACAACTTGGAGTCTGAGCCGTAAACGACAACGGAAACGTTGGTGATGTTGGCACTGACGACGAACTGTCGATCACAGTATTTTCCTGGTGATCCAACAAGACGGACGTGTTCGATGCGAGAGCAACAGTAGCAAAAAAAGGCATGGTGAATACCTACTATAAATAAGATAGAGATTTCAAAAGCATAACGGTACATGCGGTAGAGTTTCAAGTGTTGAATGTGTAAGCAAGGAAGTGTCGGAAAGCGGAAAACAAGTGCCGAAAAAGGAAACTAGCAGTGAAGAACAAAAATAAAAGTAAAAAAAAAAATAAATAAAAATAAATTATACAATCCACACAATCCACACAATGTCTACAAGTGGCAAACGTGTTTGTGTTATTGGCGCTGGCACAGCAGGATTATGTGCCTTGAAGAATTCCCTGCAACAGGGCATGCAAGCAGTGGCCTACGAGCAATGTAGTGAGATCGGTGGCACCTGGGTGTATACGAAACCAGGACAAGATGATGTGCACAGCAGCATGTACGAGGGTTTACGGTAGGTGCCTGGGAGCACACTTGCTGTTGGTGCTAAATGGTGACAATAATCTTTTTCACTCTCAATTATAGCACCAATTTGCCGAAAGAGGTTATGGGTTATCCGGATTATGCATATTCCAAGGATATTGAACAATCATTTGTACCATCAGCGGAGGTGCTGAGATTTTTGCAGTCATATGCGGAACATTTCAAATTATCCGATTATATTAAACTGCAGCATGAGATAATACGAGTGCGACCGTTGGATGGTAAATGGGAGGTGAGTGTGGAGAAAAGTGAAAAATGGGATTTTCTTGAAAGAAGAAAAAACATTTTTTTTTTGCCGAAAAAGTGAACATTAAAGTTTGTAAATGATCACGTAAGGTCACCCGACAATGAAAGTCCTAAAAAAGGAGATCTAGACTATCCTCGTCAGTCGCTCTAGCCGAGTGGGTAGCAATGCGTGCCTACACCAACATCCAAAAATACACAATAAAATTTCTGACTGCAGTCGCCCCTCGGCAGAGTCTGTCAACACATCCGTGTGTATTTCTAACATGAAATAAAAATCTCCTTATAAAAATGCGGCAGCCATTAGGACGCAACTTAAAACTGTTGGTCACCTGTAGCTCCTGCAGGATATCTCAGATAGCGGTTAAAAGATTCACTTTCCGATTTTTCGCAGTATGTACCTCCGAAAGGGTTACGGAAGGTAAGAAACTATAGGTCCCTCCATTTGAAGGAAAATCATTAAGCCAAACGCTTCAAATTGGAAGAGAAGCTCGCCCGAAAATTAGTTTCTTGTTTACAAAGCGTCAATTATATATACAATTCGTACATTTTTAGTTTCAGCTCGAACAACTTTCCCTTGTTTTCTAGTTTCCGCAGGTTTTAGCGGTAGACAGCTAACTTATTCAGTCCATTAGAAGCCTTTTTTCGCCTCTCGATTAGATTAATTGGGATCATTAAGCTTTTTTGGGCGCCATTACTTTCTGATGAAGCATTTAACTAATGCCGTCATTTGTTTTTCTAGATCTACGTGCGCGACATCAAAAATGACAAATTCACTAAGGAAATCTTCGATTATGTCTTCGTTTGTAATGGACATTATAGCATGCCGCTGATGCCGGAAATTGAAGGCATTAATGAATATAAAGGCAAAAAACTACACAGTCATTGGTACCGCAAACCGGATACATTTGAAGGTACATACTCGTTTATGGGAAGCTTAAGCGAAGTAACACTGTGCTAACGTCGTATTCTGCTCTCTCCTTTAGGTACCACTGTGCTCGTGATCGGTGCCGGCCCTAGTGGCATGGATATCACAAATCACATTAGCAAATACGCCAAACACATCTACCTCAGCCACAATTTACATCCAGCACCTTGTACCGATTTCATGCAGAATGTCACACAAAAGACCGTCGTACAACGTTTCACCGAAGATGGCGCTGTGTTCAAGGATGGCACCACCGCAACCTTCGATCACATTATCTTCTGTACAGGCTACAAATACACTTTCCCCTTCCTCAGCATCGATGTTTTACTGCGCGTCGATGATAATTTCGTGCATCCACTGTACAAGCATTGCATCAATATTCATTATCCCACAATGGCACTGATCGGTCTGCCCTTCTATGTGTGTCCATCGCAATCGTTCGATTTGCAAGTACGTTTTGCGCTTGCTTTCTTCACGAAAAAACGTGAATTTCCCAGTCGTGAGGAAATGTTTGCCGATCTGGAGAAGGATATGGAACGACGCCGCATGAAGGGGCTAACCAATCGTCAAGCGCATGCGATGGGTGACAAACAGGTGAGCTTTGCGCCGAGTGCGTTGAAAGAGACGCAATTAGTTTAGTATTTAGTTTAGTAAGGAGATACATAACTCACATATGTATGTATGTTTTTTTTACCACCTTACAGTACGACTACTATAGCGACCTGGCTGAGACTGCTGGCATTGAGAATATCAAGCCAGTAATCAACAAAATCATGGAAGATTGCAGTCGTAAATACATTTATGAGCTGTCCACGTACCGTAATGATCGCTTCAAGGTTTTAGATGATGAAACCTTCGTGAAATATCCAATGAAAACTGCTTGATGTTCGAAAACTTTTGTGCTACTTCTGCAAGAAGCTGCTTGGGTGCTTTTAGGGGGTAATGGGTGCAATGTGCTTACTTTACTTTACTTATTTGTCTATTTAAATATTATTATACCTAACAAATATACTATATTTTCTCTTTGTTCAACTGTTGTAAATAATTCATAAACAATTTTCATATTCAAACTTAATTTACGCAATATAATTCGCCTTGAGCGAAATGCAAAACACAATAGGTTCTTGAAATGTTTTGTAATGAAAAATTAAAATTAAAATAAATAATATTATGTGATAAGCCGTTATGTTGTTTATTACTGTTCATTCATCTCAAAGAGAATTCGCGAAAAGTTACTGACTCCGGAATTCCGATGTTTGCAATGATGCGCAGCGTGAGATTTTTTTTTTTGTTCTGATTGAAAAGTTATGGAATTACGGCGAAGTCAGCTGAATAATAACTCAGTAAACAAATTTAGGTTCGCACAGGTTAAAGAAACTCGAGCTTCCGCGCGGCGAGTACTCGCACACATGTTTGGGGTCATCAATTCAGGATAGCTGAGCTTTTTGAGTAATTTGAACAAAATATTTTATTTTTTACCTGTTTCTCTGGACTTTTCCTCTTTTTTTTTAAGTTTAGTCAAATTAAACGTATTTTAATGGTTTTTCACTATGAGAAGGCCCGAAAATTATGTGATGTTTTATAAAAAAAAGTTTAAATAACACCGCTATGATTGTTTTATATTTTAAAGTAAAATCCTCTATCGGCAGACAAATCTACAAATCGTTCGTCATTCACCTCCTGCTATATGGCTTTGAAGTACTCGCCGGTGAAAGTGGAGAAAGAGGAAGACCTCCACTCTGTTGGAAAGATCGCTGGCAAGCGAACTGGTTTCACTTGGTATTGCCAAATGACGTCGAAAGGCGATAAGAAGAAACGACTGGTGTATTATGGTTGGATGGAAAGAATGTTTTTCCCAAATAAAAAGAATAAAAATATAGCAGAAAAACATAATTGAAACTAAAAAAATATAATTTACAAAACAAAACAATATATTGATTGATAAAAACTCATCTTCATACATATACATATATTTTATTTTAAGACTTACCATAATGTAAATAAGAACCAACAAAGAAAGGCACATGCGCCGCCAAATAAAGCGAAGGGGATTTTATGCGGGATTTTTTGAAGTGTTCCAAAAAATTTATTAAATTTTTCCTTAAATAATTAAGATTAAAATAACAAACAAAAATTTTAAATTATTATTTAAAATACTGCTACAAAAAATGTTTGAGCATTTTTTAATAGATAATCCAATTGCTCTCACCTTTGCAAACTTTTTATAAAAACGTCTCTGGTCACTACTTTTCTGGATATTTTTTATTTATTTATTTTTTTTTTCCTTTTTTCTTTTATTCATTTTTTATTTCTTTTTTCTCTTTTTTCACTTTTTTTCTTCTTTCCCTTTTTTCTTTTTTTTTTTAAATTTACATTTTATTAATTTTTTCATTTTTTATTTATTTTTTATTATTTTTTTTTCTTTTGCTTATTGCTAACATATATTTTTTTCCAAACGGGACCGTCTTAATTATAGGCGCTGGCCGCAGTGACATGGATTTAATCAATCAAATAACCCGTTATGCCAAACACGTTTACCTCAGTCATCACGTGAGGCCCCCACCCCAAATCGATTTCATGTCGAAACCGATCTTGCAACATTTTACACCATCCGGCGCGATTTTTAGCGGCGGCAGCGCCAGCGACTTCGGCATTGTGATATATTGCACTGGTTTTCGTTATACAGCACCCTTCCTCAGCGCCGATTGCGGCCTTTTTGTGGATGAAAATGCAGTTTATCCACTTTATAAGCATTGCATCAATATCAATCGACCAACAATTGGCTGTTATCGGTTCGCCAATGTATTATTTGCTCTGGCTTACTTGACCTATAGCTACGCACTGGAATATTTTTGCGAGAGCAACCTCGCCCTTATTCCTTTTTTTTCATTGGAATTATTATTTCTATTTTCTTTTATCCAATATTTCCCCACTTTTCTATACATCAATAAACGAATTTCACATCTTTTTCTTCAAAACCGAAATAAATGATTTTGTACTATTTTTCTGTGCTATTGCAAGTATAATTAAAGCATTATTTATGTAAATTCATTAGAGAGTACAAGCATATACATACAATTTCAGTGCTCGATTATAGTATGCAAATATTTTTCCTCCTCACGTTATAGACAACCCTGAGTCGAAATAATGGGTGCCTCATTTAAAAAAAAAATATAGCAGAAAAATCGCCACATTTGCTCATGTAAAAATCTCTGTGATTGCGGAGCTTTGACAATTGACATCGCCAAGACGAGAGATTACGGGACCGTGAAATTATTTAAGGATACTCGGAACCCCAAATGCCACAATTTTGCTTATCTACGTATCCACCGAGTGAGAAACGTACCACGGCGCTGAAGAGAATTTTGTTGGAATCATCGCAGTCCACCAGTTGCTGTTCAAACCCACAATCGACGTAACTACGGCTTTGTGAATGGTTAGTTGGCTTCAGTTGTTGCGTGAGCTGGACCTTATATGAATGTAGGTATAAGTCCAAGTGCAAAATACGCCATAATTTGTCGTAAGAAAGTCCCAACTCTTGAGAACGTCGAGAAAAATAGACTTATTCGGGTCTTCGACTACATCTTCGCTTACTGCAGCGATATTTGAGATGGAACGAGCAATACAATGATGCATAGGGCTTGCATTATCTGTAACCGAAACAGTCTCTTTAAATTTCTTTAGAATTTTACCAATTACTTGAGTAGTTGGACGATTATGAGAACTATAATCTCTTCTTAAAGCACGAAACGGGGCCACGTTGGAGCCATCATGTTTGTAGTAGATTTCAACAATTTTAATGTGTTGTGCGATTGTTATGCGATCCACTTTTATAAATAACAGACTTTTAACTAAAACAAAACTGGTTTTGTTTGACAGTTGAGTGTGACAGTTAAGTTTGACAGTTGAGTTTGACAGAAGTCAAACTACAGCCCTGCACTTTCGAAACCACTAAATTGATAGCCCTTTATATGCATGTAAATATTTATTAATCTTAATTGGACGAACGAAAGTGGACTATCATATCAACTTCGATTAGATGTAGAGTCGGTATTTTGAGCGCAAAGCTGATAAGCAGTTGATCCATCCAAACGAGCATAACGTACTACAAATAAAACTTTGTACAAACTCACGCAGCTGTTCAGTTGCTACGTAAATAAGTAGCGAAGAGGAGCTGCTCAGGAGAGTGCGAGAATTTTGAGTTTAATTTAATTTAAGAAAATAATAATATTAATTTTAAAAGAAGAATTAAAAAAAGTAGAGAAAAGATTAAAAAAATAAATATCTTTAATAATAATTTATTCTTTGGAAATAAGAAAAAATATATTTAAAAAAAAATAATGAGCGCCAAGTTTCGTTGCTGTATTGTAGGCGCTGGCGCAGCTGGCCTCTGCGCACTTAAATATGCCCTCGAATATGGCATGGAGGCGGTGGCGTATGAGAAATGTAATGAAATCGGTGGCACCTGGGTGTATACAGAGCAAACAACGGATGGCTTTGCAGCAGCGGAGGATGTGCATAGTAGCATGTATGATGGCTTACGGTAAGGCACATTAATAAATAAAGAAATAAAAAATTAAAAAAATAATAAATTTTAAAATTATTAACAATATTTACACCGCCAAAAACCAAAACCGATTAATTTATATTAAGAATACATGTATATATATATTTAATATACATACAAGTTCGTTGCTTAAAAATTATGAAAAAAAAAATTTGGCAAATAAAAAATGAAAAATAAAAAGTAAAAAAAATTCCAGCACCAATCTACCCAAGGAAGTGATGGATTTTCCCGACTTTAAATTTCCCTCTAACATGCGTAAATCCTATATATTGGCCAGTGATGTCTTGGCATACTTTCAAGCATATGCCGAGCACTTTCAACTACTGCCACACATTAAATTACAGCAGGAGGTGGTGCGTGTGCGACCCCAGCATGACAAGTGGGAGGTAAGTGTGTGTGCGTGTGTGTGTTTTACAAATTAATATAAATTATTTTCATCATTCGCTCTGTATGTTTGAAAATTTATGTTAATTCTAATAGGTTCTAACGCTCAATTTGCAAAGCAACAACTACACGACGGAAGTTTTCGATTATATTTTCATATGTAATGGACGTTATGCTACGCCATCTTATCCGCATACCGAGGGCATTGATTTATATAAAGGTCATAAAATACACAGTCATGTTTTTCGTAAAGCGGAGAGTTTTAAAGGTGAGTAAAAAACAGATGCATAAATTCCAGCTTCATTTTCATTCATTTTAAATATTTTCAATATAAATTTAATTATTTTGTTTATAATTTATTATTGTTGGATGGCATTTAAAATCATTAAATCTGTTAATTAGCAAGCGCAAATGTACATAGTTCTTATCACAACACTCCATTGTAATTAAATATAAATAATAATTGGAACAAGCCATACACACATATATACATATTTATGTAAAGATCTGTGACAAAACAGACAGAAAAAAGTGATTCGCTTGATAAGAACGCTTAGTGATTGAATTGAAAAAAAAAATATTTGAACAATTTTTCAAAATTATAAACATAAAAGAGCAATACATACTAACAGATCTGATTAGGACCTGGAAGATTTCGTTAAGCAGATTTCTCATTCTTTTCGCGATATGCCAGCCCATTTTTCGACTACTTCCTCTCCTATTTTACAAAACATTAAATCAGACTTTTCGATGAGTAACTACTCTGTGAGGTACTACTCCATGCCTTTACAAAAACACTAAGGTATTTAAAGCGCAGAGGATATACACTTTCTGGGAAGGTAGTTGCAAGGATCTACTCCACATTTGTTGGGATTATAACTGAATTCGTGCATTTTTTTTTTAATTTGAACATTATTTTTCGAAACACCTGTACAATAGTATTATTCAAACTATTGCCCATCCAAAGTGATAACATTTTCCCATCTTTCTTGCAATTTGTCGTTTCCCTCCCAAAAGTGCTGCCAATAATGATAGTCGGAAGATGCAATGCCAGTGTTGTAAGGCGGATGAGACAAAAACATAGTTTTTAACCACTAATGCAACATGAGACCGAGCGTTGTGATGATAGCATATTATTGCCTCGTAACTTTTCTCGATCAGCAAATGCAGGAAATCGAGAGATGTTAGAACAAATCCAGCATTTCTGTTTGGTCTCATCAAAAACGCGACTTAAACATCTAGAAGCTTCGTAGTTTAGAGGGCTTGAGAAGAAAACTCAAAACTATATCTTAAACTTCGCAAAAAATGTTCGCCAAATTGATTTTTGTGAGTGGAGTGGAAGTGACAGTTCTTGGCCAAATGAAACTCCACGTCAGGCCGATATAAAGACCCAACTCGCGCAGAAATTATTGGATTTTAGTCGCCTCTTACGACAGACATGCTACATTTTTGAGTCCTTTGAGATGACTACCTCAACTTAAATTAATTTCAATCTCCATCTGACACTACAAAGGAGGTGATATGTGGGACATATCTGTCTGCCAGTATAACATATGACTCTTATGAATCACCTTCCCCAATGCGTGGTGTTCGTTTTCATTTTTCGTTCGTTTTTTTTTTTTTTGTAATTTAGAAACCTGAGTATTTTTTAAGTCGTTCCGAATGTCTAATGATTTTTATCCGATCACTTTCATCTCGGAATTACAATCGTAACCTAAAAAGGACAGAAAACAGTTTTCGCCAATTTTAGAACCAAATTTTTCGTTTAAAATCTTCATTAACGTGACTTCCTCCACACACAGATGCAACCGTTCTCATGGTTGGAGCCGGTCGTAGCGGCATGGACATCACACATCACATCTACACATATGCCAAGCGTATATATCTCAGTCATCATCTACAGCAGAAGCCACCGATAACAGATTTTATGCCGAATGTCATACAAAAACCGGTTGTCGAACGTTACACAGCAGATGGCGCCATCTTCAAAGATGGCACACAAGCCAGTTTCACACACATTATCTTCTGCACCGGCTACAATTTAACAATACCCTTTCTCAGCGCCGACTGTAATCTGCATGTGCATGACAATCTCGTCTATCCACTCTACAAACACTGCATCAATATCTATCATCCGACAATGTGCTTCATTGGTCTGCCAATATATGCGTATCCCATTCAGTTGTTCGACATGCAAACACGTTTCGTCATGCAATATTATAGTGGTAGATTGCAGTTGCCCAGCGCAGAGGATATGCTGGCCGATACGGAACGTGATTTGGCAGAGCGTAAGGAGCGTGGTTTGCCACGCCGGAAGGCGCATTTGGTGGGCGAACGACAGGTGAGTGAAGACAAAAGGGAATTCAAGATGGAGAAGGTTTATTTGATTTGTTTCTTTTTTTTTTTTTAGTTTGACTACTATGACGAGCTGGTGGCATTGACGGGCATCGATAATATCCGGCCAGTTATTAGGAAACTTTCGAAAATCTGTGGCGGCAAATTTCTCTACGATCTGCAAAATTATCGTAAAACTGCGTTTAAGGTTATAGACGAAGACAATTTTGTACAATTCAAATTGGGTGAAGTCTAAAGAGGAGAGGTGTAAATGTGAATAAATTTTACAATACTGAATTAAGAAAATAAAAAGATTTCAATATAAAAATAAAACTTCAAACCTTTGCGGTTATCGTTGAAGTTTCGATAACAGATTACCTTCGATATTAATTTGTTTGTACTGGACTAGATAACAAATCGTGGCATTTAAGAGTAACAGAATGAGCAAAAGTAGGCACTTGAAAGAGAACAAAGTCCACTGTGTGTCACTTAACCTTTTCTCTTTCGCGTAAAAATATTTTACTACTTTTATTATTATTATTATTATTATTATTATTATTTTAATCAAAACGTGACAAATTTAAATATGAGATTATATATCTTAATAGAAATTGTATAAAAAATAGAACTTTTATGTATATGAATTTGCATTAGGGTGGTTCAACTTATATTTGTGTATACTTTTCATATTAATCCACTACAGAATGGTAGTTATTAAAACATATTGAGATCCGAATTTTCCATTCTGAGAAGAATTTTATGCAAGTTATTGAAAGTACTTTGTTTTTAATTTTTTTTACGGTGAAATAGTTAGTGAAGTAATTTGAGCGTAGTAAATAGTTTTTCATATTTTTTGGGAACCACCCTAGTTTACCTAAACGTATCTTAACCAAAACTGTCAACACACATTAGCGGGTAATATAATCGCTCCAGTCCAGTCATATCATAGTGATTACTTCAATAAACAGAATATATTTCAAACAAGGTATTCGTAAAGGTAAACTTTGCCTAGACTAGATAAGTCGCATGAATTTACAACAAACCAGAAAATCACGAATAAGACAATCTGTAAATGAGCTAACAGCGGGGATCACTGTACTCTTACAGCTTCAGCTGTCAATTTTTGTTAACTTTTTTTTTTAATCTGTAGCTCATGATATTTCAATAAATATGAAGGGATGTATAGACAA
Organism: Neoceratitis asiatica; assembly: GCA_030068015.2. Lineage (NCBI taxonomy): Eukaryota > Metazoa > Arthropoda > Insecta > Diptera > Tephritidae > Neoceratitis > Neoceratitis asiatica. The sequence goes on along the minus strand of CM061527.1, from coordinate 83,129,932 downwards.
GCAACTGTGAGACTCCAAATTATATGCGATTTGTATAAATCTTGATGATCAAAGTATTGGAAAGAGAGTTTTCTCGCGCAGTTCTTCATTGGTATCTCTTATTGAAGCTGCCGGATCACTGTAGTGCGCTTCAGAACAAAATCTCTGCTATCATGAAAGCTGCAAAGCACTCGAGAACAGAATATGTTCTCAGTACGAGAGATATTCATCTACAGTGGCTGTCAAACAGCAAGAAGAGCGCTATGATCAAATGTAAAAAACTCCAAAATTGGTTTGGACTGTCTGAGATCTCTTCCGCATATGGCTAAACAGAACAGAATATCTCTCGTTTGTATATCTAATCACAGAGTCATACTGGGAAAGAACTGCCAGGCATACCGGTGCGAAAAAGTAGATACTTCCAGTCAAGAAACACATTGGCATGCCTCACTCGTCACATACTAACTGCTCTTCATTAATAGACAGTTCGCGTTAAGTTAAGTACAAACTCGTTCCTTCGCAAGTCGTAGAAAGTTTCGCCGAAATGGCGCTGTTGGTCGTCGTGTGGCTTATACTCTCTGAGAAAGAAGGGCATTTTCAAAAATAATTGGGATCCTGTCATAAAATTGCCTTATAGGAGGGCATTCAAAGAGGACCGGGGGCCCTTTCAGAATATGTTACACCGTTCAACTGCCAAATCTGGGTAAACGGAACTGTGACGAAGGATAACGTGAACTTTAAACAAATTTAATTTGTGTCCTAGAAGAAAATCATGAATTAGTAAGAGAAATTCTCAGACAAGAAAAAATAAATAAAATAATTTCTGTCATAAATTTGTTCAGACAGCTCGGAATGTTTGCGGAAAATAAAAATAATGTACATCTGTAATATTGTAATTAAAAATTGTAAAAAAAAAACGAATTCCAAAAGAGCAAGCATGCCTAAACACACACATTTAAGAGAAAATTCAATGAAGTGCTAAGAGCGTTAAATTACTCTTTTGCCACTCGCCAGACGAGTACGCAAGATCGCATTTAGTTGTATACATTCACATATTTCATTGTAGATAAGCTAGAGGGTAAGAAGTTTGCGTGAAAAGAAAACCAAAAAATATAAATAAATATGATTAAGAAGAGAGAGCGCGCACAGCCCTCTTGTCGAACAACAAAGACAGTCAGTCGCTCAATAGCCAAGTGGTAGCCCACCAGTTTGCTATAATAAAATATCTCATTGGAAGACGCACACTTTCTATACTGCAACACAAAACAAACAAAAAATACTTTCAATATTTAATAAACATAAAATTATTGCATGAAAATGAGTAGCAAAAAGCGCGCCTGTATCATCGGAGCCGGCATGGCTGGACTGACAGCACTAAAGAATACGCTGCAGCATGATTTGGACGCAGTGGCGTACGAGAGATACACAGCGGTGGGCGGCACTTGGATCTATATGGAACGTAAGGAGGGCGAGAGTGAGGAAGATGTGCACAGTAGTATGTATCAGGATTTGCAGTGAGTACTTGTAGAATGGAAATTATGATAAAATACTTTTTGAGGATTCTAACATACTGCGCTTCTAGTACCAATCTGCCAAAGGAGCTGATGGGGTTTCCTGATTATGATTTTGACACGAACATAGCAGATTCATTTATCAGCTCCGAGTTAGTGCTGGAGTATTTACGAGATTATGCCAAGCATTTTAATTTAATGCCATTTATTAAGTTGGAACATGAGATAGTTCGTGTGCGCCCACGTCACGAGGGTTGGGAGGTAAGTGAGTGAGCCTCCTACCGAGGTTTTTTCTTCTTGTTTAGCGGTTTCCTACTTATACATATGTACATATCTCTTCATTTGTTATAAAATAAAGATAACGCTGTGCACTAGAAGTGCAGTTTGGAATGAATTATGCAATCCAACTAAATTGCATTCTTTTTCACTAAATTTTTATATTTCATCAGGTTATCGTACGTGATCTCCAGAGCGATGCGTATTTTGTTGAATATTTTGATTTTGTTTTTGTTTGTAATGGACATTTCACCACACCCATGTACCCGGAGACGGAGGGTCTCGAAAGCTTTGAGGGCGAGCGCTTACACAGTCATCTCTATCGGAAACCCGATATCTTTACAGGTAGTTTATGAATTTATATTTCCTCACAATGCCTTAATAACCCCACTCTCTTTGCCGCCTGTAGGCCACGATGTGCTGATAGTTGGTGGCGGTCCGAGTGGTTTGGATATTGCTTATCATATACGCCATCATGCAGAGCAAATCTATTTCAGTCATCATCTACAGACCGCACCACGCACAGATTTTATGACGAATCTCACACAGAAACCGGACGTAGAGCGTTTTACGACAGATGGCGCTATATTTAAAGATGGTAGCAGCGCAACTTTCTCCCACGTCATCTTCTGTACTGGCTACAAATATACCTTTCCCTTTCTGAGTGTCGATAGTGGCATAAATGTGGATGTCAATTGGCTGCATCCACTCTACAAGCACTGTTTGAATATTAATAAACCCACGATGGCGATTATTGGTTTGCCACATCAAGTTTGTCCTGCGCAACTTTGTGATTTACAAGTTCGCTTTGTGTTGGCATTCTTCACGAAACGTAAGGAGTTGCCGAGTCGTAATGAAATGCTAGCCGAAGTGGAGGCGGATATGGCGGAGCGTTGGTCGAATGGCGTAACAAAGCGTGTGGCGCACAAAATGGGCGCTCAGCAGGTAGGAAATATATATGTATGAACTAGAGCTCTAGAGGGGCCGCCGATACTTATTTATTGTTCGGCAGAATAAAAATTTTCAATTGTGTTTAGACCTTCAAAAAGTTTTACACTCTTCATGAATAAATTTAATATTATATAAAAAGATTCAGAGAAACACGAGTGCTCCTTGCTCAAATGCTCAAGCTGCTCGAAAAGGTTCGAACAAAATTTCAAGCTCTAATATCTACATATACATGTAAAGAAAAAAATTTTTATTTTAAAACTATAATTAAATTTCTTTTTATTCTAAAGAAAATTGTTTACTAATTGGTTTTTGTGTTGTTAATTCTTTGGAATTTCAAAATCATAATTAAAAAAATTTCATCGCTAAATATTCATTTTTCCACCTTTTTTTGCATGAAGTTCCAATACTACGAAGACTTGGCAGTCACAGCGGGCATCACTAAACTGAAACCTGTTATTACGAAAATGATGAAAGCCTGCTCTGGAAGATACATATACCAGTTGGATACCTATCGCCAAAAACGCTACAGAGTCGTGGATGATGAGAACTTTATAGCAATTGAATAGTCATTGATTTCTTAAAAAAATATTTGGTTAAATATTAAGAAATAAAATTAAAAAAATAGAAAATTTTTGTTCTTAAAAGAACTTTCATTTGCTTTGACAAAAAGTTGTAGAGCTTTCAAGCAGCTGAGGTATTCTGACACTTTCGGTAATTAAATTTAAAACTTCAAAAACCACTGGACAGAATTCGATAAAATTTAATATACAAAGGGTGAACCAAGTAGATACTTTTTTCAATAGCCCTTTTTTTACAGATCACGCGTGAGTCGTGTCAAGCTGTCATTTTATATTTGTTCAGTATTGTTTGGCATTTCATCATGGAAAGACTTACGCCTGAACAACGTTTATAAATCATTCAAATTTATTACGAAAATTCACGTTCTGTAAAGAATGTGTTTCACGCGCTGCGCTCAACTTATGGTCAACATAATCATCCTACTGAGCGTACTATTCGCAACACCAGCAGCTCGATCTTCCCATGGAATTCGCTTCGCTCCATGGGCTCTTGAAAAGTTAAAAGAAGATCCGACGTTTTCGAGCCAAATTTTGTTCAGCGAAGAGGGCCATTTCTGGCTCAATGGGTATATAAACAAGCGAAATTGCCGCATTTAGGACAAAGAGCAACTTGAAGAGATTCAAGAGCTGTCACTTCATCCAGAAAAAACAACGGTTTGGTATGGTTTGTGGGCCGGTGGAATCATCGGTCTATATTTCTTCAAAAATAATGGCAACCGTTATCGCGAATTAATAGATTTATTGAGAGAACAGAGTAGATAATTTCACGTTTTGGGCCGGTGCCGGTAGATTGGCCACCAAGATCGTGTGATATCACACTGTCAAGACCTTTTTCTGTGGAGATATGAAAAGTCGTCATAGACGTTCTATGCGGTCAATCCCGCTTCGATTCAGGCCTTGGAGCAAAACATCACGCGTATCTTTCGAAAGTTACCAGTCGAAATGCTCGATCGAGTCATCGAAAATTGGACTCAACAGATCAGATAATCTTCAAAAAAATAAATGCCAAAGGATGTTCTTTCGAATGATAATAAACATTCCTCACTAAATTGGAATTTTATGTTTTTTTTTTTTTAAGTAGTTAACCCCTAAATGCATTACCCGTTATAATGAAAACACAATTTGGTTTTTGTTGGAAATTAGAAATTACACTTTATTCATTCTCTCAAGTTGTTGTTTGTTTGTTGGTTGATTTTTGATGGTGATTTGTTTATCGTTTATCGTAATACAAGTACATACAAAATATTAATTTTTTCCTCTAAAATAATAATAATAATAACAATAATATACTGCTGCCGTTCTGCTGCTACCGCTACTGCTATCCCCGTTATTTCTTTACTTTGCCGCGTCTGACTGCATTCAATTTGATCAAATTCTTCGACTAATTTGCAGATCTCCAACAAAGCAACATAACAAACGAAAAATAACAACAAAAATACACGAACGCGCTAATATAAATGACTTAAAATTAGATAAAATAAAATCATTATGACCAAAAGTAATTACAATATTTCAAAAAAATGAAAAATGAATTCGGGTATGCATGTATGTACGTGTATATATGTATGTGTATGTGTGCATATATCAATAATTTGTGCAACAGATGTCTCATGTTGTTCTATACAAATACAATTCACTTCTTTATACATTATATGCATATGCCTTAGGCAGTTAGTTATTAGTACGTTAATTCTTGTTGTTGTTGTTGTTGTTTGAAGAAGTCCAACAGCGCAGTAGCCGCCCGCACACAGAAAATGAGTTACAACGCCAAAACACGCACAGTCGCACAACAATTACACGCACCGTTAGCGTCGAGTTAAGCATTGCACGCGCCTGCTGCACATTACGTATACATCGTCACCGGCATACAAACGTTAGTGAGCCAACCAGCACTCACAGGTTGCACACCTCCGCATTCTCAGCATCACAAACGCATCGGCGGGCAAGGGCAAGTGCTGTTGTACTCACAGGCAGTGTGTGGTGTTATGTGCGTGCGACGAAGCGCAAGCGCGGCATGCGCATACGCCTGCACTCTGCGCCGGAACGGCCAACAGTTGCGCAGTTGAGTGGCATGATGATTGTTGGTGCGCTGTGCGTGACTTTGGCGTAATTACTACGTATTTTATTATTAAAAAAAAAAAAAATAATAATCATATTGAATTGGTACTGTAGTACTGTAACGAAATTTCTAATTTTTGCGTTGGGGATTTTGCTCTTTTTTTGGTTGATTTTTCACAATTTTTTTTGTTTGTTTGTTTGTTTATTTTTGTTACTTCTTCAATTCATTTCTTCTACTATATCTTCGACTTTCGACGTTCTAACGTCTACTTTTCGATTTCGACTACTGCTTACGCAACATTTTCATTCCCTCAGCGAAATTTCACTACATACGCACATGGTTGTTCTTGTTTTTTATATGTAATAATAAGATTTTACATGATAATATTTAATTTTTTTTAATTTCATATATATATATATATAATTATTTGCATTTCTATACATAACAAAGGAAATATGTGTGTGTATGTATGTGATTATGTAGTGGCATGCGTATGCGTGTGAGTGAATATGAAGTGATATTTGGAAGTGTGTGCGCGTATGTGTGACACCAAGACGTGAATTTTTTTTTTTTTTGCATATTTCTAACGTGTGCACACATACCTCCTCCTCCTCTTCAACACTCGTCTTGCAACTATTGTTTTATTGTATCAACTTCAGCCGCAACTTGAACTATAATTTTTTCGTATTTGTTCTTGTTTTTTTTTCACTTAAACCCTACTACGCCACAACATACACATTATCATATTCATTTTACATATTTCGCCACTTTTTTTTCTTTATAATTTTATAAATTATTATTTTTTTTTTTCTGTAACTACTTCAGCGCGCATGTTGCACATTCATTTTCTTTAAATATGTATGTATAGTATGTATATGTATATCTATTTATTAATAATTATATATGTATATATTTATATTATATGTGTATGTATGTATGTATATTAAGTATTTATAGATATAATAATTATACATATATAAATACCATTTAGTTACGGATTTTTCATTCATTTAGAGGTTTTCGCTTCGAAATTTCAAATGTCTCACAAACAGAATCTTCCTTTTTTAAGCTTATCACAAAGAAAAAAAAACGAAATATATTATAATTATTATTAATAATAAAAGTTCTTACAAATTGAACAATAAAAATTAAACACATATATAGGGACTTAGTTACAGTGTGTGTGTGTTGTGTGTATGTGTGTGTATTTTTGGATGTTTTGCTTTTTGCTTTTCATTTTTGGTCAATCTCGATGTTGTTTCAACCATCCTTTAATTAAGTTTGCTTGGCTGCACGTATATGTATGCGTGTGTGTGTGTGTGTGTTTCCTTTTAAAGACGCCTCTTTGTTGTTTTAGGCGCTTGATTGCCATCAACGTACCGTATGATCATCGTTTGCAACAACAACAAAAGTTATCAGAATGCGTACCGCTAAGTGAGCGTTGTGTGGTCGTGGTGGTAAGAATAAATCATACAGCCTAAAAGTAGGCTTGAAGTGGTTGTGGTGGTGGTGGTTACATATTGGACACTTTTGGTTGTTTGCAAATAACCAATTCCTCGATGTGTGTGTGTGTGTGTTGTTGTTGTCATTGTTGTTATTTTTTTTTGTGCGTAATACGCAAGCGCCCGTTTTTGGGGAAATTTTCTATTTTTTTTTGGTGAAGAGTTATCTTCAAATTCCTAGAATAATCAACTCCGTTTAGCAGAAATATAGCAATAATAAGCAGAAATTGCAGTTTAATGCAACATTTTTACTCTGACCACACTATACGCTGCTCACTTTTGTGGCGTCGGTGTAATGCGGTCGTCACTTGGTGTTCTAATAACTTTGTTGTTGCTTGACTTTCTGTTTTTGATGGTGGTGGTGGTTGTTTTTTTCTTTTTTATTAATATTCCTTAAATGGTTGTCTTTGTTGTTGCTTTGTTGGTGGTTTCTCACTAATTATTTAATATATTTGTTTTGTTTTTTTTTTAACTATATACTGTTTCTTTGTTTGCTTTATTTAAATTTAATTAAATTTAATATTAATTTTAAATTTAAATTTACATGTACATTTTATTTAATAAGTTTTTTGTTGGTTGGTTGGTTGATTCCATTCCCATTAGCATTTTTAACATTTTTTACTGCTTTTGGTTGTAGTATATTTTTTTGCTTTTCTTTTTATCTACTTTGAATACGCAAGTTTTTCTTTAAACAACAACAATAAACGTTGTTGAAAATATTTATAATTAAATTACACGGAAAACAGAAAAAGCAAATATCAGAAGACGAAAAAAAAACATTAACGAAAAATGAAAATCGTAATATGAATATAAACGCAAAAAAGACGTGGACAAATAAAGAAAAGATGGAAAAATCTTTAATCTCACAGCAAAATCTTATTTTTTTCTTCGATTTTCAACAAAATAAGTTAACTACAAACAAAATGTTGGCAGCGACGTTTGTTGCGATCTACATACATATATCTCCGATGTGCAATAGTTTTTGAAATATTAATATCATCTTAACATCATTTTCACTTCATTTCGAAAAAAAGAAACCCAGACTCTTTCTTTTTTAGTTTAACATTAGGTTACTTTATGTATATACAAATATAAATTGTAGGATTTTTTTGTTTTTGTTTTTGTTTATGTTATCGATAACGGTCTCAGTTCCCCGAAAATAAATAAGAAAAATTTCATAAAGTAACATAACATAAATAGAATTAATATGGGTTATATATACATACAATACAGATAGACATACATATCATATAGACTGAAACAGTATTCGGCTTGACGCATGTGGAAAATGTTGAGACCTTCTGATAATCCAATATTACTTGTCTCGCAACAATTCAACTGTTTCTCATCATATACTTTCTTCGACGTTAGGAATAATTCAATATTAAAAACCAGCCGCTCGTGGAGCTTTTTTTCAGTTTGATTTGGCTCTTTTTCTACAGCCAACACTGGCGGCTTTGCTTGAGATCTGCTATCGCTGCTAAAATCGTGTTGTTGTTTTTTTTAGCAGTGGCTTTTGTTGTAGCACTTGTTGTTGTTGTTGTTGTTGATCCATTTCGCCTTTACATGCTTTGGTTGTTAATGATGTTGTTGTTGTTGTTGTTGCTGCTGCTACTGCCGCGTTTATACTATTACAAATTTCTTTGATGGATGTCGCTTGACGCATTTTTTAATGATTGATTGATTTGTTTGCATATTTTTTTTATTGATTTTTTTTTAGTTTTAATTGATGTGGATGTTGGATTTGTTGTGGTTTTGTAATTGTTGAATTAATTTATTTTGTGTACAAGTAAATGGCAACAATAAGACCGTACAGACCCAATACTTCAGCGAAAATGAGAATCAAAATCATACCGACGAAGAGACGCGGCTGTTGTGCTGTACCTCTTACACCAGCATCACCAACAATACCGATCGCAAAGCCTGCCGCTAAACCAGAGAAACCTACCGATAAACCGGCACCCAAATGAATGAAACCCCTGTGTTTGCGCGCGCGCGCGTTATGAAGAAAGAAAAATGAGAAGAAGAATTAGCAACAATATTTAACGAGAATCAACAAAGAATAGGTGATATATATGCATATGTAAATGTGTATATAGATAGATTTGGCCAGATGGCAACAAGAAAACGACCCTTACTTGTACAAGGAGTATGATGAGGGCTCTTCCAAAGCACCAGCAATAAGGACAGCTACGACCAAACCGTAAATGGCAATAATACCAGCCATGACAACGGGAATGATGGATTTCATGATCAATTCTGGTCGCATCACTGACATAGCAGCGATACCAGTTCCTGATTTAGCGGTACCATAGGCGGCTCCCAGAGCTGAAAAAGTTATATGGGGAAGAATATATTTAGTTTAAAATGTATAGAAAATTAAAAAATCAAATAACATTGCTTTAACAGTGAAACACATTCTATCGCGATCAGGGGAGTACTTCCTTAGTCAAATAAAAATAATTTCCCATCCTTTTAATTAAAAAAAAATTAAAAAGAAGCAGATTAATATTAATGCGAATAGAAAATAACTTCATATAATTTCTATAATTGCTTTTCTCAATGTTTATGCGAACAGTTCTCATCACATTTTTTATATTTTTCGGCACGAAGATGTGCAGCTTATAAGTTTTTTTTTTATGAAATAAGTCGATGATTTGATTTTAGATGTATTTTTTTAATTCCCAACGCCTGTTATCATACATTATTTTATTTCTAGCCTACCCCCCGTTTATGCATAATTACCTTTTCAAACCCATTTCGAGATTACTTTCCATTCATTTTTAGAATAATTACTTTTTTATATAACAAATTAACTTGAAATACTAGTCACATGACAAAAATGAAATTTTGATGAAAATCGAGGCTGGAAAAACAAACAAAAGCGATTTTAAATTAAAGTGTGAAAGAGAATCGGTGCATGAGCAAAATTCAAGTATATCTGCACACAATTGTGAGAGCTTAATACTCGTTTTGGCATAAAGATAAGGCCGGTACAAATTGATCAAAAGTATATAACGCTAATGAGTCAACTAAAGGAGAGTGGAAATATCGTTAAAAAAATATATTTAAAAATATATATATTTAGAAGAAAAAAAAAACAACTTTGATTTCAGTCACACGTCTTTGTGTAAAAGAAGATTGTTATAAAAGGAAATGTAAAAACGCGAATAGATTCAAAGATATGCCTTGCAGATAATATTAAGAAGATAAGAAAGAAATACGTGTTTACTTGATAAGCATGACATTCCAGCATTTTATATGGGCCAACTAACGTTTTTATGCATTTCTACCAATTTTATATGCCCTAAGAAAAGTTAATTTTTGTAATTCTAGATATTTAAACTTTTTTCTTGTTAAACACAAAACGCATAGTTTTTAAGCGGTGATTTTTTTTACTATTTCATACAATGAATATTTATATAATACATCCCAACTTCCAACGAAAGTACTAAGCAAACATGCCAATGAATACAGAAATTCTAAGTAAGAATACACGAGCGCATATATCGAACTTAAATATTATTTATATACTCTATACAGTATATATACGTATACATAAAATTTTTATAAAATGAGAAATAACCGGTTTGTAAATAGCAAAAACAAAAAACGAAAAAAAAAAATGAAAAAACAAAAATCAATTAAGGTTGCAAGCCAGATATAAAGCGAACGCCAGAGTTTTCGCTTAAAGCTTGATACATAACATGGATATTCGAACTGAAAAACGCGTAACATGGAGTGGAATATTTTGTAAAAAATCCTATATATGTACATGCATGCATACATATGTACATGCATCTACATTCATATTTGACGATAACGCATGCTGCCTTGTTATATAATTGCGTACAAAAATTTAAAATAACTGACATTTACTAAATTTTTAACTCAGTTTTGAAGTGCTCTATGTACATATTGATTGCTTCTGTGTATTAAATACATTTGCGCCAATAAAAAATTTTAATTTGAACTGGCAGAAATTAGCAACTGTCAAAATAAAATATGAATTTCTTTCATTACTCTCTTACAAACTTAATGCTTATTGGTTAGAAACAGAGCGATTGATCATTACTCTCTATTTATTGGCATACTCGTATACACCTGCAGCGAAAGGTGGAGTTGTGAGTAAAACGACATAACTGTCAGACAGCTATGAAATATAATGACAGTCATGTGATTTCTCGCTAATTAGCGACAAAAGTTATAAAAAAAATGTATGTATGTGTGTAATTTTTATTAGCTGGAAAAAATTTGATTGAAAAGTATACGAAAACTAATGAAATAAAATAATAATAATAAGATAGATACTGAAGGCATGAAAAAGAGTGGAGTCGAGGGGGGGAATGAACTGTCAAATAATTTATGAAAATTCATGACACTTGTAGAATTGCAATAAATTGTTAAACCATTATTTCGAAGCTTCAATATATCGCATGCCTGCGAATGAATGTTAAAAACAATTAGGAAATTGCGGAAAACATTTATTATCGATAAAGTGAAATTACTTCAAGCTCCTCCACCCCAAGTAAAAGAGAGACAGCAGCAATGAGTATTCATAATTTCACAATTACGATTAATTGAACTGCTGTTCACCATTATCAATATACATTTGTTTGTACATATGTATGTGAACGGCAAACACAAATTAAATTTCCCTACCAACACAGTAAAGCTGAATGGAATTCCCAACAATCTGTATGGATTGCAACAATACAAATATTGAGTCTGAAACTGAGCGCAAAAGTATATGATGGCCCAGCAATAGCAATAGTAATTTGTGCTAAAATGAATTGAATTATTACTTTAAAGTTGTCTATATTTACGCAAGTACAATTTTCATAAAATTCTCATACTTGAAACAGCAGGCGATATCGTGTACACATCAATGGCGGATGAGCATCAGCGCTGCTACTACTATACATAGGGTCTTGTCTATGTACATTCTACATACAATATAAAGGTGTATATAAATTAGTATTTGGTAGCTAGGAAAAATATGCTACAAACATTTGTGTCTACTTTATTCTTTTCTAATCAAAATTTTTGTATAAACAAATTTGAAAGTAAAATTAGTTAATGCCAGTGGCACTTGGCATTGAATATTATTCAAATTCGCTTAATTAAATAGAGTACAACGACTTAACTAATACTAATTGCACCCTTTCTAGATTCGAATTCAACGAATATTCATTTGTATTCTGAAACCGAGTTTAATATTTCAAGCTGTTGCAAGAGTAAGCAAGTTTATCAATAAAACTTGTTTCAAGCTGAATTACAACTTTGCAAACCTTGAAATTATTTGAACTGCATCCAATTTTTTAATTTAAATTTAAGTTCAATTAATCAATAATTTGTAACTGTATATTTTGGAAATATGAATTTTTCGTAACATTTTTTTTAGCGTTTTCAAGTACATTCATGAATGGATCAAAATACCAAAGGGTTAGTAGCATTTACATATATTACAAATCAAACTATCATAATAAGGCAATAATCTTTTACTGAGATAATGCGTGCGACTGAAACAAAAACGGGTTGGCACTCACGGCACCGAGTTGAAATTGGTGCCAATAAAATTACAATTAAGCACATTTTTCTTCTTGCTTGCATTCTTCTAGCCTTTTGTATAGAAATCATATTTAAAGACACTTTACGTCACAGTTGAGTACAAAAACGTAGAGACATACTCATGATACTAATGAATGTATTGTTAAATTGAATATGAGGATATAGTCAAAGGCAGCAGACGTAATAAAACAAACAAAAAACAATCGGAATTGAAGAGAAATGCTAAGAATTTTCAGGGAACACAAATCTTAAAAACACAGAAATATATAATTTATTGTGCAAATTGACTTGAAGCACATCGAAAACAAGGTAAAGACAATTCGTATGAATTAAATTAAAAAACTGGCATATTATCGCAAAATAAATTATAATTTTATGTTACGTCATTTCTACTGGATAATAGTTCTTATTTCTTTTTGCAAATAATTTTAGTATAAAAAACAATGCAACTTGTGTTCAATCGAATAAAATATTTGTGATTACTTTTTCAAAAAACGAATAAAATACTACTGAATACGCAAAATTAGAGTTAGAAATAGCCTATTTTTAAAGGTGCACACATAAAAAGTGTAACAAATAGCAAATATATGAACAAATTAAAGCGTATACATATGGAAACATTATTTCTATACATAAATTTATATAAATGCCAATAAAACGTGCGTAAGCATAAATGGTTCTTTCAAATAGCAATATATACGCTCTTTTCATTGACTAAATAAATATGAATTGATGACGTTTTCGAAAGTAGTTGTACATGGATGCTTGTGAGAATCATGCACAATGAATTCTCTTCAATGCGAGAGATCTATAAAAAAAAAAATGAAACCGATGAGCAACGGAGGTCATTGTTATATGGTTTATATGCGCCATATTGGCAATTTATTGCAAATGTTGCTTTCCCTCGAAATTATTTTCAGTTACAAACAATCTCTTATTCGCACAAAGGCAATGCAAAAATAATAAAGCTGGCAAATTAGTGTATGGCATATAAAAAAAAAATCGAGAGGAACGATGAACGCGTAAGCGTCTAGACACGCTCGTGTAATATATAGCATAAACACTTTCGTGGGCGTTCCGGTTGTTAAGGCGAAAAAGCTGGTAATAATAACTTCTTCAATGTCACGTGACATGCTACTGTTTAATCAACACTAATAATTTTTCACAAAAATAGAATTAATAATAAAAAAGGTTATTTATATTAAACACATATTTCCATATAGGTTCAATATTTGAAAAAGGGCGTTTACTCATGCAGCGATAAGGAACTTCTATGAAATGCGGCCATAAAGCAAAGATGACACTGTTTATACACACATAGTGGCAAAGTAATTTAAGAGAAATCTGGAGCACATAAGAATGCATTTATATAGGTATGTACAATCAATTGTAAAGAAAAAAATAGAAAGCTCAAATAAAACCTAGTACCTGTAAAGAATCGAAATATATACTTCATATTTTAAAAATTTGATTTAAATTTCCCATATGGTCTAGTGGCAGGATAACTCAACGTTTAAAAACATATTGGTAATAAAATAATAAAAGTATAGAATAATTAAATAAATATAATTTAAATAAAAATAATAAAAAATACTCTATTGTATAAAAAATAAGCCTACTCTGCCTGTTATTTTGCCAGTTACTCTTTCCGTTAACTTTTCATGGTAGAAGTATTTTTGTGTCGAGTGAGTGAATGACTCAATGATGATTAGTATGTCATATCAAATTAAGCAAACGGAGAGCTGAGAATTTCAACGACGAAACACAAAGAAAGCGAAATGTGAAAACAAAATGAAGCAAAAATGTGAATGAACGAGCGGAGGGAAGAATGATAAAAAAAAAAGCAGTTACTCATGTGACTGGATAACTACTCGACAATAATAAAGAATTGTTGGTATTTTAGGTTAATATAGCAAATTAATCATAAACGAATGAAACAATGAAAATAAAATAATTTTAATTTATACAGTAATTCAAACTTTACATTTATATTCAGATTTCTATTAGTTAAACCAATTATTTATCAAAGTATTTTCCTACCGCCATTAGCTCGCTTGTTAATTATTCATATCTTAGCAAACACGGTTATCTCTAAACAAATTACTACTCATGTGATATTAAAAGCATTAAAGATGTCAAAAAAAGGCGTTAATATAATTAAGGTTGGGTATTATGGTTACGTAATGTAAAGTCATATGCTAAACGTAATAATATGCTATTAAAATAATAGGGAAATGTCCATGGAAACCTTCAGGAAAAGATTGATTGCTATTGTGGTTTGAAATAATGAAATCAAGTTAGAAACGAAATGTTTACTTAAATTCTTAAAGAATTTCAGATAACTACTGTGCATTTTCTTATCAAATTTGTTATCAGTTTACCATGTGATATAAAGCAGTAATGAACATGTGATTGCCGTAAGTGGTAATCGTACCCATATATAGAATATAAAGTTAAAATCTGATTATTTGATGCAATAAAAAATGCTATACGAACGTCAATTGCACAACCAAAACCTTACATTCAAGAGATTTTAAGCAATGGCAACACTGCACAAGGCAAAGAAACATGAGCAAGTCTCATGACTTGTCATAATTGACGACATTGCATATGTTTACTTATGGAATCATTTTAACGCAGCTCAGACTTAACCTTAAAATTCAGCACCACCCACCCACCCCCACAAAGTGAACGAAAACCCTCCACAAAAGCCAAAACCAACTGGTTTGCTATCATACATTTTATTTGCTGCTTATTTAAGCTCCAATTGGCGCTTATTGTTGACTCATTTTATACTGATGAGCACGATATTCTCTCTCTTCCTAACTCTCTTTTCACGATTTCACGATATTAGCTGACCAATTGTACTGCTCTTTTTAGCCTAAATATCAAAGAGCGCGTGATGATAAAAATTATTGGAGTTCACTTTTGTACAGCGCATGAAAGAAAAAATTAAGTTTATTGCCGCATTTCCTTCATCACTTTGCTTTGTTATACTATTTTCAAATAGAAAGGAAATTAAAAAAAAATCACTATATCTTGCTGGCTTTAGTTCCTAACCTCAGTATACATTCCCATGCACTGTCCACCTTCCTGTTTCCCCCCAAAAATGAAGAAACATGCATACATACCTAAAGAACCACATTACGCCTTACACATTTCCTTATATCCCTTTCATCTCACTTGCTTTATCGATATGCCAAAATATTCGATTTTTCATACACTTCTTCTATAAAATGCAGAAATATATTGAAATAAAATTTCTAACATTTTTAATGCTAATACAAATTTTCTTCATTTTCCTTTCATACACTCGCTGATAATGGTGGTTGCCCATTTTTTTCCTTTTCATTATCACCCACACATAAAGTGTAGGAAAATACGATTAGAGACCTACTTCAGCAAATAACTGTGAACAGTCTGGCGAAAGGAGGTGACTGGTGTCATGACTAAGGAAGACCCAGCTAGTTATCCAAAAAAGAAGTCTTCTTTCTGATTGTCATACATAAGCCCTTCAGCAAACGTTTTTACTCTTCTACCAATTAGGTCTCACTGTTTTATAACGAAATAGACACTATCTAATTCTGATGATTTGGAATAGTATACTTACCACTGAAAATGATAGCTGAGGCTGCTCCCATGACGCCAAAGAAGGGTCCGTAGATTGGGTTATCGCTCTGTGCATCAGACATGATTCTGTTTTGTTGTATATGTGTGCGGGGTGTTTTGTAAGTTTTCTAGGAAAAAGAAAATTTATTTGATTTTTACGATAGGGCTTGCTGCTCAAAAGATGTGCACTCGTTTATTATATGTATATTCTTTATATGTATTATTAAATTCGGTTCTTTTGTATTTGTGCTGAAGAAGGGAGTTTCTGCTGTACTATTCTTGTGAATTTGTACGCTTCTGTATGCTTATTTTGTTTTATTTCGCCTTGATTTATAATATATATTTATTATTCTTGCTTTTTTTCAATTTAAATAAAGAATATGTTAAATTTATTTGCGTTTTTACTTGATAGCACTTTTCAGATTTCTGAGCTCTTCACTTTGACTGCTGCTTGTCGACTACTGTTTTTGCCTTTCTCTCTTCGATTGTTTCGCTTCGTTACGTCTCGTTTTTTTTTTTTTTTGATTCCGTCACGTCGTTGACATTGGCAACGTAGCTGTCACCTTCTATCGTGGCTGAGTTCGTATTCAAAATATGTGTTTCTGCATTTGTACTTTTTCGTCGGAGCTTCTCTCTTGCTTTTTCTCTTTATATCCCGACGTATTTTGCACTTTATCGAATTTTTATTCGATACTACACTTGCCGATTTCTATTCGATCATTCTACTGCTGCCGCTTACCTTTTGACTTTATTAGCTTCAAATTATGGAAATTCACTTACTGTTGGAAGATATTTGTGGAATTTGCTTTGATGTAACTGAAATTCTTGGGTTTTCAAAGCTCAGTTTTCGGAATTCATATATAAAATTATTTTTCGTGCTTACTTATTTTTATCACATTCGCAAGTCACCACTGTGTGCTCTATATGTGCTCACTCTTGCCAATCCTTTTTACCAACTTTCTTTTGATTTATGTTCCAACAAATGTCGTGGCAATTTTTGCGCATATACTCTGCTCTGCATTCTTGTGTATTCTTTCCAATTTCCCCAGCCAATGTACAAAATGAATCGACTAGTCTATTCAGTTTTCCTTTGAAGACTTCAGCAAACAGTACTAATTCAATTCAGCTGTAATCCTCCCCTTCACTCTATATACATATTTCACAACTTCAACATACTACTCAGACCGTTAATAACAAATTGATTCATATACTACTATTTACACAAAACTTCACATTTTCAACACTCACTTGACTAACTTGCTGTTAGCTTTTGGCCTTTCTTGGGTCTTGACTGGTAACTTGCTGCTAGAGCGTAGGAGTTCAAACAAGAACTGGTCGGTTCGGTCGCTGACAACACTGTGAGTGATTTTAATTTCTTCATTAAACGCCAAACTCCGCCGCTGTTCAACTCACTGTGTCGAATCCGCTCACAATGCACACCAGCTATCACAGTCTACCAGTGTATTTATTATACAGCTTGCCCGCTTACCCTAATGTTAATAACCAATTTTATGGCGTATAGTTGTTGCATGCGCATGATTAAAAAATCGGTCATATGACCAAAATATATAGAAGGCGGATTGGTCGGTGGAAGAAGTGTGCTGAAAAGGAGAAGACATCACACAGGAGGCAGCACATACGAATGCATTTGTGGTGTGCATGTGTGTGTGTTTGCATATGAAAATTTTCCCATTCAACTGCGCGTGACCATAAATTTATGTATTTACCTACGAAAACCAACAAATGCAGTTCTTTGACAATGCCCAGTCATGGTTGGACGCAATTAAATTGAATACTCTTTTTAACAAAACAATTTCAACATAAAATCATATTGTTTACTTGTTACAAAATAAAATTAAAATTAGTGTAATTTTAAGAGGGGAAGTG
Source organism: Neoceratitis asiatica (assembly GCA_030068015.2). Classification (NCBI taxonomy): domain Eukaryota; kingdom Metazoa; phylum Arthropoda; class Insecta; order Diptera; family Tephritidae; genus Neoceratitis; species Neoceratitis asiatica. The sequence goes on along the minus strand of CM061527.1, from coordinate 83,112,009 downwards.
AGCATAAATTCACATGCTAACAGAAAATGAAGAGTGCACAGGGCGGAGAAGCACGTGAGAGACAATCTCAATGCTAATAGTGCTCTTTCTCTAGCCGACGAAATGAGTGCGCGATATGCATAGATCTTCCTTCTCTTTAAATTATATTGACAGCTCACGTGAAGCAGGGTTGTATTTTGAAAACTACTGCCGATAGATGGAGCGTAGTGTTTAAAAAAAAAAGAATTTGGAATTTAATGAGTGATATGAAGTATAAAATGGCATTTTTTTTGTTTTTAATTTACTCTAGCTTCTATTATCTATAATACTTTTAGTAAGTATTGAAAATTTAATACAATTTTAACAATCCCCTGGAAATTTGAAATTTTTATCGATCCTATTATTTGAAATATTTAAGAATCTCAATTGTACGCAGTTATAAAAATTATGAAATCCTTATATATGTCAAAATAAAAATTATTTTGCATTAACAAATTTTTAATTTGGAAGAGAAAGAAGAGTATTCTGGTCTAGAAAATCGATTTTTTTTATATTTTCATTGTATAGTCTTTTAAAAATATGCCCCTAAAAGGATTTTTCGAAATTTAAATTATTTTCGGAGATATAGCTGTTTTGCTGACCCGGCATCCAAGCCGGCTCAAAAGGAAAAAATTGAACAGAAGACGATAGAGATTCTTTGTCTACCTGCGACTGTGTTTCCTCGTAAACCGTTTGTGCATTTGTGTTTACAGAGAATGTAGAATAACTAGAGGGACCAACTATGGATTTTGAGATTTATTTTAACTATTATTTAGATTAATGATCTTTTTTTCAGATTGCTGGAAGGGCTATGGTGGCACGCCAATTTTCTTCGACCCTCCACTTCATCAGCTGCAATCTTTTTGAATTTTAATTTTTTTTTTACATTTTTCTGTATTCTTGAAATATGAATAAATATTTTATCAGAAACTGGTTACGATACTTAAAAAATTACCTTAAGTAAAAGCGCTTAGACCAGAATACCCCGTTAACTGGAAAAATTATTACACCGTCGAATAAAATATTTAAAATTCCAGTTAATTTTACGGAATACAAATTGATTTAAAGGTGCTTTCAGACATAAGCAATTAATTAAAAGAGAGAAAATAGAAAAAAAACTCAAATAGAAAATTATAAAAAATCTGCAAGTTTCAATCTTCAGCAAGCCAAAAAGCCGCATACATAACTTGGGTTTCAATAAGGCTGAGCTACAAGAAGTTTTTTTTTTCATTTTAGAGAAACATAATTCGTAGAATTTTTGAACCATTTTTAACCTAATCTTAATAGTCAAGTAGAAGTCAATTTAAAATTCAAACAAATATAGCAAAAAAAAAAAAAAAAATTAAAAACAAACTCCAAAAAATTGAGTTGAAATTTGTAAATTTATTGCAATTTATTTATACCAGATATGGAGTTAGAAATGAAAATAGAATTCCACAGAAAATGCCACTTATGAGCATGGCGCCCGCAAACATGCCAGCTTTAACTTGGTAATTTTGTTCCACTGTCTGTGGGGCATACATCATCGCCAAGGCACTGTAGTAACCCGAAGTGTAGGCCATTAACACGCCAATAATCCAATAGATCCAATCATTTTTTATAAGCACCGGAAGTCTCCTCTCTACATTCAAAGGCTGATAGTTGCAAAACAAAAATAACGGTATGAATATGAAACGCAAAACCACCGGTATAATCAAATATTTTGGTCCAGGCCATTGTAACCAATACGATGTCAAACTGCCGAGCATTGCGAATAGATTGAAGGTTAAAAAGCAGGTATATTGTACATACATTATCGGGTCCTTTATAAAGAAATCCGATGAAGAGGCTTTAATATCAGAATTTACTGCTGGAAAAACCGCCAGTGTTACGAAGAAAATCATGAAAACATTGAAGAGTTGCATAGATGCTGTTTTAAAGATACTCCAATAGGGTATATCTGCGTTCTTAGTCGCGTTCTCATTGTCGTCTGTTTTCCTTGAGAGTTGATTGTAAATAAAGAACCTGTTCAGTGGCAGACCGTAAAATGTATCAAAACAGAGCACCAAAACTATCATTGCCGTTATGAAATAGTAAATGGCAGCCGTTCGAATTGTAGAGAATATATAATTACTGCCAATACTTATTAGAGACACAAGTAAGCCACAAATATTACAACCCAATATTACGCCACCGGTGTATCTGAATGGAAATGTAGCAACCATGCCGTATATGGAATTTTGATAAACAGCACCAGCCATATTTAGTAGGACCACTGTAATCATTGTTATCCAAAAGAAAGCGCCAGGCCAATTGGTAGAGTCTATCATGGCCATAACAACCGTTAATACAAACAAGGTCAATTCCACTAGGATGCTAATGCCCATACGTTTCTTTAAATCTCCGCCCAAGTTCAAAAATACATTAGCCCAGTTGAAGACGACATTTGGAATTTGAGCTGCGAAACCATGGTATTGCAAGAAATTCGCTGCATAATTTGAAGCACTAGTCGAATTTGAATCTCCGCCTAATTTGTATTCAACAAAATAACTTTTTGCCGTTATAAACATATTCCAGGGCATTAACGTCCCAACGCCATGTAAAATAAATATAAGTAAAACAAGATTCCATTTATCTCTGGGTGGTTCCATAATGGCAAAATATTGTAATTTTCTCACAGATCTATCAAAAATTTATAGGAAAATTTCAACAAAAAAATTCAGTTTATTCAAAAATGAAAACATGAGTTAGGTTAGCTCAAAGTGGCGATGTTGAAAAGTTTTAAAATGATTTCAAATTTATTAACCCTGCTTAGAAGTCAAATTTTTAGGATTGGCGTCAATGACATGTAACGAATTACTCTACTCACTTTTCAAGGGGAGAGGTGTGGTGTGGAGACCAATTCCACTTTAGAAGGCAAGCGAAGTGGTCATGGCTGTGCAATATCTATTGAGTTTAACAAGGTCGAATAAGGATACATAAAAGTTCACCTGATAAGCTGATCTTACGAGGCGGCTGGAACTTTTCGTTTGGAAGAGGCTTTTGATAGAAACTGTCTGTGTGTCTAGTTGTTGTTGTTGTTGTTGCAGCGGCTTTGCCAACCCCGCCTAGGGTCAGGTAGGTATAGTCTTAGTTATAGAGGTCATCTAACGGGAGGCCCAGGAAACATGTTATTTCGACGGGTTCGAAGGAGAGGAGTGTTAGATGAATCGGGTTAAGTGGGCATGCAAAGAGGTGGTTAGTGTCGTGCGGGGATTCGTTGCATGCGGGACATGTGTTGGATATGTCAGGGTCGAGTCTGGATAGGTAGGAGTTAAGCCTGTTACAATATCCAGACCTTAATTGTGCCAGGGCTAGCCAGGGCTCGAGCTCTTGCTCTGCTATAGGGCGGTGTTCTGACAAGTCTGAAGCTTTTTCAACTGCGTCTCGCTAGTCCTCGGTGTCCAAATCGGCGCAGCATTGTTTACGACCAGCCGGCCAATTGCCTTTTACGTCGCCAGCAGTGTTTCTTTGTCTTTTTCCCAGCTGCTACCGGCTAGCGAGTTGAGAATTTTGTTGCGGCTCTGTACTTTGGTAAGAGAGGTAGAGGAGTGTCAGATGAGAGGGTTTCAGTAGGCATGTAAAGAGGTAGCCGATGGATGTTTTATAAGTTTTAATTACAAGTCATAGATAGACTCGGAGGGGTTGGAAAGAGTGCGACATAAGCTTTCCTGTTATTGACAGTGTTCTGATAGGATTGTAGTTTCTTCATCAAAGTCTAAATAATTAATTAATTTAGTAAATAAATAGTTATTGAATTTTAATTTATTTATATATTTATTTTCATCATGTACACACCGAAAACAAGTAAATTTTGTAAAAATAAAAAATAAAAATAAAAATGCTAATGTTAACCTAATTCAAACATGCCAGCCAAAGTTTCTAATGCTTTTCCAAAGCTTTTGTCAAAAGTTCATTCATTGTGATCAGTAACGTACGCGGATCCTCAGCCAATCCAGCGCCGACCATGGCATTCGCAAATAGCTGTTGTGCCACCAAATTCGCAAGCTCAGGATCACTTGTGCGTAGCTTATTTAATTTCTTAATAATTTCATGTCTGTAAGTGGAATAAAGAATTTGAAAATTTTATATGTCAGTTCTTATAAAGCATTTGCGATTAAGAATTACTTAGGATTAATTTCTAGCTGTGGCTGCAGTAGGGCAAAACGATTTTCCTCTGGTAACTCATGGCTTTGTGTACGAATAAAATGTCGCGCAGCAGCCATTTCTTCCACTGTAATCACACATGGATGTGTGTCCAGACGTGTCGTTACTTTAACGTTCGCCACTTTGCCCTTAAGTTTCTCACGTATCCATGGTAGGAGTTCATCTATTTGTGTACGTAACAAACTACCCTCACCATAGTCTATTACCTTTTCACCTGCATCATCTTCTCGCATCTCTTTTTCAACGGATACAAGTTTTTTACCCTGGAATGTGCCCAATTGCATGAGAACCAATTCATCGTAAGGTTCATAACAGAATAACACTTCAACGCCACGTTTCTTTAGGTTTTCATAGTAAGGTGACGATTCTGCGAGTACGCGATTTGGTGCGGCCAAATAGAATATATCCTTTTGTTCGCCCACATTTGTGCAGTAGTCCGAAAGGGAAATGCGATTGCCATCTGCATTTTTCGATGAATCGAAACGCAAAAGCTTGGCAATGCCTTCTTTTTCGCTGTGATCATTTGATGTAACGATGCCCTCTTTGAGGAATAGACCATAGTCCTTATAGAAAGCAGCATACTCCTCAGGTTGCTTATTGGCACGCTCTTGCAGAAAGCGCAAAACTCGACTTGCCAACACATTGGAAAGCTTTCTGCGAAAATGATATACGTAATAGAAATCAAATTAAATTTATATATTAAACTAACTTGATTAGAGCGCTGTTCTGCAGCAATTCTCGACTTAAATTGAGAGGAATATCTTCAGAATCCACAACACCTACGGGTAAATGAAATGGTTTTGAAAACTATTATTTTCTCATTCCAAAATACATGATATGTAACTACTAGCCTTTAATAAATCGTAGCCATTTGGGTACCAGATTATCTGTTTTGGATTGTATTAAAACTTTGCGTGTGTAAAGCGCCACACCCACACTAGCATCACGAGTCAGATTGAATAGACCGGGTTTGCCTTCCGGGAAATAAAGCAAAGCGCGTATGCTAATAGGTACATCAGTCTGAGAGTAAATTTAAAAATCCACTGATCACGAAATTTACAAAAACTTTTTTGTTTCAAATATATCTACCTTGTAATGCAACACGAAACGTGGTGTGTCAAAAGTATTGCCAATGAATCTATAGAATTCATTATGCTGTTCTTGTGACACATCTTTCGGTTCCATTAACCATAATGGCTGGATATCATTAGCGCGCTGACCATTTAAAAATATAGGTGAGCCAACAAAGTTACTATATTTTTTGATCACCGCTAGATAGAAAAGTAAGAATTGTTATTTAAATATTTTCCATACCATCACGGTCAAAACTGTACCTTTAATGCGATCCTCATCTGCATACTCCCTACATTCTGGCTTCAAGTGTATAACAATTTTGGTACCATAAGCGACACCCTCGGCTTCTTGTATTTCATATGAACCAGAGCCATCAGACGCCCAGCGCAAACCTTGCGAACCCACTTTAGAGGAACGCGTATATACGTCTACTTTATCAGCGACCATAAAAGCGGAATAAAAACCAACACCGAATTGACCAATAATATTCGAGGAATTCTCAGCAGCGCCACCAGCTTCTTTCACCTGCTCCAGAAATTTTTTCGAACCACTACGCGCAATCATACCGAGATTATTGATGAGCTCCTCACGTGTCATGCCAATGCCAGTGTCCTGAATAGTTAATTGCATCGATGGTTTGTCAGTGGCAATATGGATTTCCAATGGCCGATCTGTTTGTTCGAAATCTTTCTCATTTTCACCAGCAGTGTGCACGCTGTAGCGAAATTTCTCTAGCGCATCACTAGCATTGGAAATTAATTCTCGCACAAACACTTCATTCTCTGAATATAATGAACGTGCGACAATATCCAATAACATACGTGTTTCAGCTTGAAATTCATGCTTATCTGCATCGCCAACCGGCTTTTCTGTTTGCCGGATTATGGTGTGGAAACGAGATTTTTCATCTATCTTTGCCGATGATGCTGTGGATTCTGAACTCATGCAGCGCGCCACTTGAAATACTATAAATTAAATATAAATAATTTAAAAATTAGAATTTTAAACAAATTTAATTAGACTGCCCTACCATTTCGGCCTAGGTTTTTGTTCCAGCGCAACGACCATGCTGCCTGTGGGCTACCGATTATATTATGCGTTGCATAACGTTGCACTTGAGTTGATGAATTAAAAACACGACAGAGACGTGAAGTAAATGACATTCTTTTCCAAATTTTCACTTAACTTTGTAAATTTTTTTTAATGATATTTGTTTTCTCCAATAAAGAAAATCAAGTCCAGAATCTTCATTCAATTCACATGTAAAATTTTCTGTTTTGACAGCAATCGTGTTTAAGTTCTCCCAGCTGTTTTGGGGAACATTCACAATAGAAAATGCATATAATTTTTTTAAGGGGGTCGGGGTCAAATACTTTTTTTTATTTTTTTTTTAAATTATGGGTAGGGAGAATTTATTATAATCCTTCGTATATATATAATTAAGTATGCTTTCAACAATATTCAATTAGTTTCTTATACAAAAATATCGATATAGAAGCCTACGTCGGAGTTTTTCAGCAGGAAATTAACTAAAAAGAATTTAATTTTAGTTAAAGTACCGTTAAATCCTCCCCAAACGTTCTCTGATATGAATTTTTTGCGTTCGTTTGAAGCAATTCTCTCAATGAAAAATCTTTTCTAATAACCAATTAATGTTATTTAACCCTTTCCCCAAAATCAAAATATGGTCTGATACAGCTCGAAAAAATAATTAATGTTATTGAATAGTGAGTGACCTGAAAAAGCATGTAGAAAATTTTGTTATTACAAAAAAAAAAAGTTTAACTTAACGTTGGGTCTAGGTCTTTTATGTAGAAATCATGCATCAAATTCGAAAGAAATCTATCATGAGCCTGGCAGTGTACTTAAAAGGTTGTATTATAAGCTAAAAAGGAAACCTTTTTTTTTAATTTGCATACAACACCTTAAACCCGGTTAGCGTTATCACACAAGATGATCTTAAAGTAATCAAGAGTTCACTTGTTCTAAAAGCAAAAAATGAATAAAAAAAAATACTGTTGAAGTCATGAGTACTTTATTATATTTTACGCCTTGCACATGCAATTATGCATGCATTAAAAGATTTAGATAGTGCAAAAATATAATAATTACAAAAAAAAAAAAAAAAAAAAATTGGAAAAAGTTGACGCAACGAAAATTTACACCTTTTGTATGAATAATTATTTACCTTTTGTATGCATAATTTTACCAATTAAACATTTTATTAGAAATTTCTTCATTTGATTGATAATTTCCTATAATTCTATAAAATTCCTTTAAAAAAAACCAAGCACAAACTCTGAAATGCTCATTTAATGGGTGGCACGTGCTTACCTGCTCGTCGTCAGCTGTTATTAGGTATATTTTGTATTATCATACGATTCATATGTCACACTGCCAGGGGCAAAAAGCTATTTATCTATAATTTTCAGGCGCATAGAAACTGAAATATAAAACTTTACCAAGTCTACATTGCTTAGTAGCAGTGTATATGGTGTGAAAAGTATTAAATTGTAGTTAATTTACGCGTAGTTAGGTAGAGCAGAAGGTGTGATTGAGCACATAGTACCAGTGATAATTTGAAAAATAAACAAAAAAATGTTTGACGCTCTTGTAGACGCAAACACTCAATTTATTTATGCCCCTTTTTTAATTGGTATTTTCCAAACTATTACTGTTTTTGTGGAGATCAGCTGATCATGAAATGCTCTACAAACTTACGAGTACTTGTATTCCGAAGGCCTGCCGAAGTTTATAAAGAAAACAACCGATTTTTTTCATACAATCAATTTACAATTCTATATATTTATTTAATAATTATATTACTCGTATATGTATGTAGTGTTTTATATGTAATTACATTAGAGATTTTTTTTTAATTATTATTTACGTTACTATGTATGTACGTACGTATTACTATTGATAAATATTTGTTTAAGTGTTAATTTATGCTTATAATTAAAAGGGGTATGTTAACGTGTTTACAATATATAACTAAATTATTATTTTATTACACGAAAGCAGTTTAATATAATTAATTAAAAGAGGAATAAATTTATTGAAAGAAAAAATTTTTTTTTAAATATGAATAATTTTATTTTCTTCCTTTATATGTTGTCATATAAAATTAAATTTATTTTAAGTATGCAGACATTTTATTTTATTTTTATTTTTTTATTTCCCATATTATGATATAATAATATTTTTTCCTGCCTTTTCCCTAGAAAGCGTTTGTTTACTAAAATATTTTTCCTTTGACTGGCTTAATTTCAAATTAGAATTATACAAAACACATTTATCGTGCTCCAACTACTCAATGGAAAGGCGCTATTTACAATATAAATACATTTCTTTGTATTTATTTATTAAATTTTTATTCGTACGACACTTAAAAGCGAAATTTTTTATATATATTTTTATATTTAAATTTGTTTGTTTGTTTAATAGTACTTATTTGCTTAGGAATAAATTCAGTGAGGCATACTCATGCACACTCAAACCCAAAGTCTGACTGTAAGGTTAAACTAAGATTATATTTTAATTTGACTTTGAATATGTTTCAGCATGTCTGGTTGTGCTTAGTTTTATAAAAAAAAAATTCTTTTTAGATATGAGAGACTACTTTTAGCAAATATAATTTTTTTAATCATTTTCTAACATAAAAAATAAAATTTTTCCCTCTAACAAATATGAATTTTTATTCTTTTTAACATAAAAAATAAAATTACTTCAGAAAGGAAATTAAAATATTCATTTTTTAGTAATAAAATACTTCTCAAAATTGAAAAAATATTTTTGTACCAATAAATGAATGTATGTATTATCATAACTAATAATATTTCCTTAAAAACTTTCGCGCTTCAGTTATTAAAATTGTTTTAAATACTTTATGTTGTTTGGCAAGTTATTTTGAAAATTCACACATATTTTAATATTTTTTCATGTTTCCCTTTTTTCTTATTGCAATGTGAAAAATTTAATTTTGTTTCCAATATTTTGTAAGTTTAATTTTTTTTTCTTGACTGTAATTCGCACCGCTGCTGCTATGTACTGCTTTTTTTAAATATTTTTTATTTTTATAATTAATTTTTTTTTTAAATTGATTTTTGTTTTCAACTTTTAGTTTTCCCATGCAAAATTTGAGGTAGTTATCTATACCTTATCTAGCTGTTAAGTTTCATTGAAAATATTTAATTTTGTTTTGTTTAAGTTTTTGATTTTTATTTTAATGAATTTCTAAAAAAAATTCCTGCACACGCTGTGGTGCTGTTCGCATATTTGTAGTTTCGTTACAATTTGTTTGAATTTATTTCTTTTCTTGTTTTGTTTTAATATGAAGGCAAATTTTGTGCGCTCAATCGTTTTATCTTATACTGAATGTTTATAAATTTACAAATACTATTTTCGAACATTTAAAGTAATATATTGATTGTTAATAACGGTATATACTAGTAGGAAGAAATAATAGTGAAGCAGCTTTTCATAATAATTAAATTGTATTCACATTGATTTCGTTAGCTTATTCATTTTTCAATTATTTTATTTTAAACTTTATATTCTAGCAAAATTAATTACATCATGAGTTCAATAAGTTACTTTTGAACTTTATACTCCTCTTAAAAGGATTCTAACAGGTGTGAACTGTCAACTGTCAAAAATGACGGTTAAAACTCAAAAAGGATAGCTGTGTGAAAACTTTTTTATTAACAAATTTTTCAAAAGAGTATAATAACCAAAAAAAATTGCACGAGAGCACTGAAAAGGGATCACTTTAGCTCAGATGCTCTCAGACGCAGCAGTTTTCCTTTGTGGAGAGAATTTGGCTGTCAAAGTAAGACTATTTCGAAATGTGAACAGCCTGAAACTAATTTTTGCAACTAAATTTCCTAAAATTGCTGAAAGAAAAGTTGCAGTTTCATATTCATATTGCATTTCAAAAATTTGCTATTTGCTATTTGCTCGTGCTGCACTAGCAATTTTTCTAACACTGCTGCGAAGTGCTGGCAAAGGATTGGGTGTACGCTCAGGAAAGATTTACAATAAATTTTTTATGAAATAAACTTATTGCCATCAGTGGAAAGTTACTTTCACAGAAAACTTTCATGCTACGTGTGACTGAAAGACAATTCACAATAAATTAATTGCCAAGTGCGACCAGAACCTTATGATTGACAATCCGATAATAAAAAATGATAAAAATAATCGTGGAAAATAATAAACTATAAAAATATTGAAGTAGCTTATAAACATCATAAAAATTGTTATTGTAAATTTCTACACATTTTAAATATAATTATTTTTTAAATTTACTAGATTGTTAACAAGTTATTGCTTCATGTTACGCCAAAGATTGAATTCGTATAAAAATGTATAAATTTACGCATTTAGTTACTATTAAAGAATTTTATTTCATAATTTAATTTTAGCAAATATGCCGCTAAGCCTCGAAGATTTCTAGCGAGAAAATGAAATACAAAAAAAAAAAAATATTTAAAGAGCAATTAATGCCTATTTTTGTTTAGATAATTGAAATGAAGAAATTCTGGTTTGTGGCTAAAAACTTTTCATATTTAATTTTATTTACTATTATTTTTTAATTTTATTTATTTTTTTTTATTTTTTATGGCTAAAAACTTTTAATATTTATTTTTTATTATACATTTTTTATTTTATTTTCCATTTAATTTCATTTAACTAATTTTTTTCAATTCAATTTTTATTTTATTTTAAGTAATTTAATTTTTTATTTCGTTTATATTATTTTATTTTATTTTTATACTCTTTATTTTATTATGCTTTATTTTAATTTATTTTATTTTATAAATTTTATATATATTTTAATTTAAGCGAATTTAATTTAATTAAACTTTTTAATATTATTTTATTTATTTTTATTTTGTTTTATATAAGATAATTTAATTTAATTTGAATTTACATAATTCAGTTGAATTTTATAAATTGAGAGAATTTAAAGTCATTTTGGAAGTGTTTTAAAAAAAGGCAATCAGTAATTTTACTATCCAGTTTTTCCCAAAATATTCTTTAATATTTCAAGAATACAGAAAAAAAATGTAAAAAAAATTCAAAATTCAAAAAGTTAGAAACTGATGAAATGGGGGTTTGATAAAAATAGGCGCGCCATCATAACCACGATTCTACACCTACGTGCAATCTAAAAACCAAAGAAATAGAATATTAATATAAAAGAATGTCGCTAACGTATGAACTAATGTATAATTAAAAAAATCAGAAAATGGCTGTTTCGAAAAAAAAAACAATTTTTTACCATTTTTTTTGGATGTTTCCGATTTTTTTTAAGGTAGTAAATATTAAAATTTGCGGATGAGTGTAGTTCATGCGATAGAGAAGCCTATAAAGAAGACTTACACGAAATTTCAAGTAATTTGGTTCAGTAGAACATGAAAAATCGTGGTTACTCTTTTAAAAAAATGCAGTTTTGAGAAACTGTGAGCGTTTAAAGTCTCGCGTAAAGACCAAGCCGGCTTTGATGCCGCGTCAGCAAAACAGCTATATCACCGAAAATAATTTAAATTTCGGAAAATCCTTTCGAGAATATATTCTTAAAGGTTTATACTATGAAAAGGTGAAAAAATTGATTTTTTCAATATTCTAGACCAAAAGCAGAGTATTAAAATGAATTTAATTCAATTTAATTTTATTATTTTATATTTCAATTTATTTTTATGTAATTCAATTTGTTTTAATTTTTATTAATATAATTTAATTTAACTTTATTTTGTTATTTTTTATGGTTTTATTTTATTTAGTTTTATTTCTTTATATTATCATTATATTTTTATATTATTTTATATTTTATTTGTTTGATTGTATTTTTTATATTTTTTTATTGTATTTTAATTTTCTTATTTGATTATATTAAATTTGATTTTATTTTCTTTTACTTTAATTTATTTTATTTTTTTTATTTTTATTTTTATTTCTAATTTTATTTATTTTTATTTTACTTTATTTATATTTTTAATTTTTTAAATTTTTTATTTTAATTTTATTTGTTTTATTGTATTTTTAGTATTATTTCTTTCTTAATTTTATTTTTAATTTTCCTTCAAAAAAAAAAACTGAATTTTTTCCACTTTAATACAGTTTGGCATAGAAGTAACAAATGTTTTTGTTGTTTTTCTTCTTCTTACATTCCCCCATCTGCAAATTATTATGTACTTTCTTTAATATTTCAGTGAATTTTTGAGTTCACTTTTTTTTTTAATAAACATTAATATGTGATTTTGTATGCTTTGTTTTTAGCAACATCTATATCAGTGTATAAGTATGTATGTATATACGCAGCTTATTAATCTATTTATATATATTTTTTGAAATTTTTAAAATTTTTAATTTTTATTTTTATTTTAATATGTTTTTTATGTATGTATCATCTACTATCAATAAATATTATTTATGACACACATACACATATATACATTTATAATTGCTTTCAAAAGGAAAAATAAAATATTTTTTTCTCACTTGCACTACTCATTTCAATATTAATATGTATGTACGTATTTCTAAGAGACAACATTCATGATTACATTTATTATAAGATTGAATAAATCTCAGTTAATTTACTGTATGATTTTTTAAATATTTATGCACGACTTTTTTTTTTGACAAATCATTTGAAATTAGATTTGTTTTAAACCTTGTGTTGTTTTTTTTTAATAGTTTTTAAGTTTTTGTTTTAATTTAAATTTTTTTTCATTGATTTTTATTTTTTATTTTTATTTTGGTTTTTATTTAATTATTTTATTTTTAATTTTAATTAAAGCAATCAGTCAATTTCTTCAATTTGGCAGTGATAATATACTTTTTTCATTTATTGTTTCAAAAACTAAATTTTTCATTTATTTATATTTTTAATTTATTTTTGTTTGCTTTTTTAGCTTTTGATTTTTACTATTTACACTTACATATGTAATTAATATGTACACTCTGTGCCTCTCCCACTGTGCACTGGTATTTAAGATTTAAAAAAAAAATGAGTTGCTAACTGGAATATGGGTTATTGTTAACGCAAAATGGAAGCATTTTTGAATATTTTAATAAAAAGCAATTTGCTTTAAAAACCAACAAAATAAATTATAAATTAATAAATAATATTAAAAAAAATAAATAAAAAAAATTATAAATTAAAAAGCAGAAATTGTGTATTGGACTGCATACATACACATGTATTTACATGTAAATTTTCGATTTGACAAAAGCAATTTTACTCAAAAACCAATCACGTGTTTATGTGTCTATTTTCGCTGAATATCAAACTAATTTAATGGTCGTTAATGCCATTGAAATAGTAATTATCATCCATCAAATTAAGGCATATCAACGGCATGCACATATATATATACGTATATTTGTACCTACATCATCAGCAATTTACGCACGCACACTGTATGTTTGTATGTACATACGTGTGCAAAGTCATAGCATTGTCGAAATTTGATAAGCAATTGTGTGACAAAGTAAGTAAACTACAGTGTGGCCTGCTTCAGGAAGCAACAGTGATTTTTTTTGTTTTTGCTGATAATATTGAAATATTTTCTTTTTGTTGCTGGCAAAAAATAGTTTTTTGGTAACAAAAAAATATTACTTGCGCCTTAAAATATACTAATACACGCACTAATAGTATGAAAATGTTGAATATTCGAGTTTTTTAAATTTCAAAACTTTGTTTTATAAACAATTTTTCGTTATTAACAGCCAAAATGTTAAGCACTTATCAAATAAATTTAATTTTGAAATCTTTCAGAACTGCCAAAAAAAGGAATAGTTAAATTTTTCGCCACAGCAACATGAGAAAAAAAAATTTTGGTCAAACCTATTGACAATGAAAATTCAATTTTTTCGAATTGAAACGCGGTAGCAAGATTATCGGCAAAGATTAGAAACCAGCAACATTGTTGTGGCACATTTTTCATAAAAAAAAAAAAAACATAAAAAAACTTCTAAAATTTTCACTTTCACTTGCTACGCCTTACATTTGCATTGCCTACATTTAGGCATGCGGCGTGCAATGCACCTGCAAGCTGCTTTAAAATGCCTAGGTACATTGAAAATTGAAATTCGCAAATTATATATATTTAAAAGTAAGAAAAAATAAATCAATTTTTGTTGTTGTTGTAAAAAATGCATGATTATATTTTATTTAAAAAAATAATTTTTCTTATATTTCACAATAATCGATATAAAATAGGCTAATATATATTTATGTATTTCTGTTTGTATGTTGGTATGTAAATAATAAACGCGACATGCAGGCTATACGTATGTATATAAGCATGTGTGCACGTGTATTGTTGTTGTAACAGAATGCTTAATGTTTTATCTTGTACGTTTCTATGTATGTATGTACAGTTATTTGTAATGTTTTAAGTTTACGAAAATGCATAACATGTACGTATGTACGTATGTACGTATGTATGGATTTATATGCATACAAATGATTTATATAAAACTATACTTAAATATATACACATAAACTGTGTAAATATATATATATATATATATATATATGTTTGTGTATATTTCATAGATGAATTTTATATTGTATGTATGTATGTATGTATGCCTTGTATGTATTTTACTAGTTGCTACTAATTTATATCGACAAAAACATGCTACAAATGAACAAACACACAAAATGAACGCAACAAATTTTGAGAAATGCAAAAAATTCGAAAATTTTTTAGACAAAAAATTACAAAAAAAAAAAAAAAATTAACTTAACTACGTAAATACATATAGAGAGTGTACCCAATCTTTATGTTGCTCTTATAGACATTTCTTAGTGTCATCAATTATCAGTAGCTAAGCAGCAATTTAAGAGTTATATTTTACAATTTAATACTAAATGTAAAACATAAAATAAATTTCTTTTTTTTTATAATAATTTTTTATTAATAATTTTTTTAGTTTGCAACTCTCTCGGCTAATGCCTAAATTTTAGAAAAAAAAAGAAAAAAAAATTGCGTGGCTCATACGAACACACGTGCCTTGCTAATATAGCTTTTTGTAGGTTTGTTTGTATGTACACACACACACACATATATATATATATAATTATTAAGTATTTTAGTGGCAAATGCGCGCCCCTTGAATGTGGCTATAATGAAAACTTATTGCAATAAGTCAAAATTATTATTAATATATATGATTTTTTTTTTCAAATACAAGTCTTGTTTTTATGCATTTTGCTAAGTGCAATATAGAAAAATTAAACTAAACTAAACTAAAATAAAATTATATATATATATATATTCAAAAAGCTTACTAAATGATCTCAAAAACTTCTACTTTGTGATTTTGACTAATGATCGGCTGAGCTAATTCGTTTAGACCCTTGCATATTTATACACACACACACATATATATATATATATATGTATGTAAGTATGTATAAAATATTTTTTTTTAGATTTTTGTTTTACAAATTATGAATTTATTTAAATTTAAAATATATTTCTTATATTTAAAATACATACTATGCTGTACTTGGGTTTCATAACTATTTTCACATTTTTCTGTGTAAATTATTTACAAAAATTAAAAATTAAAAAAAATATATATATATATATTAGCATTAAAAAATAAAATGAGAGGTATGCGAAAGCCATATTTTTTATTAAGAAAAATATTTTTTAATTAAAAAAAAATATACAAAAATTATATATAATTACTTTGTTTGATATTTCTTCAAAAAAAATCCTACTCTTTTTTACTACACAAACACTTGCTATTTTTCCACATTTTCTGTTTTTTTTTTTAATTCTCTTTTACTATCAATTATTGCTGATCTTGCTAAATCTAACATATTAACTACGGCACATGTTCGTACAGTTACAAGCTTACAAATGTACATACACTACACATTAATGTTGCTTAATTTATGTGTTTATATACAAATAGAAAATAATTTGTGTGCTTAAAAATTATAATTTTTTTATGCTTTTTTAATTTTAATTTTTTTATTAATTACATAAATAGCAGTTTCAAAAAAGTCTTCTCGTAAATTGTTTTGCATTGCAAATGAAATTTATTGCTAACTTATGCAAAATAACTGTTAAAAATTAACAACAAATTAAAAAAAAAATGCTTAAACTTAATTTAATTATAAAAAATATTTAATTTATACATACGTTTTGTTGTTGTTGTTTTTATTATGATTTACTAACAACTTTTCTCTTGTAACAGTTGGTGGTGGTGGTGGTGGGCTAGTGTTACATATACATACATAAATATAATATAATTATATGCTATGCTGTTGGCTGGTTGGCATTGTTTGATAAGGTTTTGATAGAGCGCCTTGCCGTAAGCATTTGAAATTGTGTAAAAGTGCTGTTAGCTGTTGGCTGAATTGGAAATTTTGCGCCTGAAAATATGTGCGACATTTTTCGAAAGCTTTTTAGGCAATTAAAATGCGTTTTTTTCATATAATTTTTGCTTTTCCAACAAATTGCGTTTGCCAAATTTCTGTAACAAAATTTCAGGCATGACATGAATGACCAAGCGCTATTTTCAAACTTTTAACGGTTATATAATGTTAAAAAAAAAATATAAAAAAAATAGCAAATTCAAAAATCAGCAACTTACGACAGGCACTCTATACAAACATACAAATGTTATATAAAAATTAAATAATAAATTTAAATTTTTAGTGCTAACAAACGCAAAACAAAAATATTAAAAATAAAAAATAACTAAACGCAAACACAACTAATTCTTTAAAATATTTTGCTAAAGCAAATAAAAATTAAATATATATATATTTTTACAATTTAATTACAAAAAAAGTTAAATGTATAAATGTTTGTTTAAATGTAATGCGCGTCTATTTAGTATAAACCCACTTTTTATATATTTATATTATTCGTACAAAAAAAAAATATAACCAATACATACACTACACTATATGACTTATTGCTAAATATGATTTTATGTGCTCTATGAGTTATGCTAAAATAATTTATTTACATAAATTGCATTAATTATATGCTCATACACTTACACAAATATTATTATGCATTTATAAAATGAATATATGCAAAATATATATAATTAATAAAAAAAAAAATCAGAATTTACGCGCTGTAAATTTTGCGCGCGCTTACATTGTACACATATACAATTTCAAATTATAATTATTTAATTTAAAACATAAAATACTATTATTAATATACGTGTATGTATGTATGCTGAACTTTTGTAAGACCGCTGCGTTGTGTGTTGGTAGGTAGTAGAAATCATATTGCAGACTTTCTAATTCAACTAATTTCAATAACACGCGCACGCACGACGACAGGCAATTCTTTGTAGGAGATCAATGAGCAGCACAGTTAGCACAGTTCCAACTGTTTATCTCTTCTTTTTTTTCTTCTTAGTTTTTTACACTTAATTAAACATTCAACGGCTTGTCCAAGTGTATACGCTTTATTGGTTTACGCGTATGTTTACGCCGTTGTTGTGTTTGCATGCGGGAAATGGCAATGACGCTAGGTTGTTTTTGTTGTGAGCTACGCACCGTTTCCACCAATGTAGCCAATTCGGTTTCGTCACCGTCGTCTAGGGAAGGGAAAAAGAGAAAATGGTAAATGTTAATATATTTTTTTTAACAAAAATTTGGTTTTTTGTACCAATGAGAATTTATATAGAGATGAGAGCGGGAGCACAAATACAACAATTCCCGTTTCCCGTTTCCCGTTTATATTGTTTTTGCTTACGAATCGTGTTTGTCAAAATCATGTCATGAAAAATTCTTTGCTTTTTAAAACTGCATAAACTCCATTTTTTTTTGGCATCACAAAATCACAATCACAAAATCACAATTCTCAAGATTTTCGCATTTGCAAATAGAAAATCAAATCAATGAATGAGAAAAGTTGAATTCGATAGAAGTGACCGTTGTTGCGGTGATCACCACATCGCCTTATCAGACTTCTTATGGCAGAACCCTGCGAGTTCAAGAATTATCGGCGGTAAGGCATGCCTGTTATAAAAGGCGACTAAAATATAAGAGGTTCGCGCGACAGTCGCAACTTTTTAAGGAACGACCCGGATTTTTGTCCGGTCAAGGACTGTCACTCCAGCAATATTCCCCCCCGAAAAACCAATTTGGGGAATTTTGCTGCTTTTACAACAACAATAACTTGTTACGGCAGGGTTCGAAGTAACAGATTCTGACTTAACAGGCGAGTGCAGTAATCACTGAGCCAACATCAGCCATATAACCTGTTTTTGTAATATTCAATTCATTACCCACCAACAACTACTAACTGTGCTAATTTAGCCGCTGCTATGCTTGGTGTTTTTTTTTTTAGTTCTTCTTGTGCTCGCCTTCGCTCCTAGATTTTATTAAAACTTACTATTTTCATCATCTTCATCGCCATCATCGGAATCTTCTTCTTCTTCTTCTTCATCCTCATCTTCATCAATGGCAACATCATCGAAGAGATTTGTTGAATACGGCATTTTGTAAGCGGTCATTAGCAGACTCTCCACCTTTATCTTCTCTGCCGGACGCATACCTTTGATGTTGACCGTTTTTGTATATGGACCATCACAAGCTGGCACCCACTCATCCGCGATACTTCATAATTTGAATATGAAAAGATAAACATATTTTAAAATTGCCTAGCAAAAAGCGATCTAAACTCACATTTCGCGCGGTGTCCAACGCACAAAACTTTCATAACTGCCTTGCAGTGTTTTGCGTCGCATCATGCACTGACCGTGGAAGGTAATTGTATTGTAACGATCGGTGAGTATGCTAATCTGTCGCAGACGATGTTGTAGGCCCTCCATTATGCCAGAATCGAAGAAATCGAACATGCGCGCTGCAATGAGCATATTAAATATTAGATTGAAGTTTAAAAAGCAAAAAAAAAGCAACAAAAAATAATAAATACCTGAGAAGGGCTGACGCCGATAGCGCAACTTTTTGCCATTTTTACGCAGCTGCTTTGGCACAGGTGGATCTGAGGTACGTTTATTCGAGCTCTCCTTACTTTCAGTCGCCGTAAAATGATTGTTGACATGCTTCTGAAGCGCCAGCTATGAATGAAAGCCGAAAGGATTAATTGAATAGAAATTTTGCAGAATTTTTTTTTTTTGATTTGATTTTTAAATTAGTACTGTATAAGAGTTGTTTACCTGTGAACCAAAACGCAGCCCGCAACCTTCTACGATGCATTTGAATTGCTTTGAGCCACCATGTGATAGCACATGCCGTTCCAACCAGCGTCGCGAGCAAGATTCCTTTTTGTATACTTTGCAACCAACCCAGAGACATGAGAATGGGCCCGTTTGCGTATTGACGTGCAATGTCTGCATGTGATCCAGCAATTTGGAGCAGCTGTCATGCTTCTTATTGCATTTATCCCAGTAGCAGACGCCGTCATGTCGTTTGGCACCCTTCGGTCCATACCGAAAGCCGCCCGTTTCGGCGGGGAAACGTATAGTTTTCGGTTGTGAGAGTATAGGTGAGATGGCTGACTTAGGCAACGATTCACTAGCCGACTCCGCGAGCATGGTATCGATGAGTGTCGGTTGGGAGCTGAAACAGTTGCTACTGCTACTGTAACCGGTTGATTGTGGTTCACCACTCATGCTACTATTACTGCTGCTGCCTGTGCAGCTATTTGAGTTACTGTTATCAATGCTATTCGGTAACCTACGTGCAGTGGGTACGGCACTATTGGCGGAAGAACTTGTAAGCGTCTCCGATAAACTAATGCCATTGCTCGAATCACTTGAATTGTCTGGTGTTGGTGGCGAGATTGGCGATTCTGCACCACTGCTGGTGACGGAATTGCTATCCGCAATAGCGGCACGTATACAATTTGTAATATTGCTGGCACTTTCAGCACTGCCAGCGCTATCGGTGGAGAGTGGAGTGGGTGGTGGCGAATTCGAGTCGATCGAGTTGATGATGTTGGCAATAATTTCAGCTTTACTGCTATTATTTGAGCTAAGGGAAAGGATGAAATACATATATTAATTAAATCTATGGACCACATATTGTCGAACAACTTACATTGTGCTAACAATGGACTCGCTGCTTTCGCTGGCTGTCAAACTGCCGCCAATGCCTGACTCGGGTGTTGGCAAGTCACGCTTTTCGCTACTTTCCTCCTCCACATTGACATCCTTTTCTACATCTTCAAGTCCTGTAGTATGCGATTTCAAATGTGAGGCTGTACCATCACCCGAATTCGACATTTCCGATGTGAGGTTGGAAGATATGCAAGAGGATGTCACCATTTCACTCAGCATATCCCTGCCCGTGGCAGTGGTGACACAAGAAGCAGACGACTCGGAACTGAGCGATGCTGAATTGGATTCGCATGGTTGTGTTGGCGGTAATGGAGGCGGTGAATTACGCGGTGATGCACCCGCTGATGACGAAGGTGCTGGCGATGGCGCTAAGGAACAAGAGGCGGATAGGGAAGAGAGCGACGGTGGCGTGGATGCTTCCAGCGAAAGATCAGCGGCTGAGGAGACAGAATTCGAATGCGAACTGAATGAATACGAAGAATATTCATTCGATTGTGTTATCCCGCCGACCGTGCTGGTAGATGGGTACATTTTAGTGGTGTCTTCCATGAGTTCGACTTTAATGTCCGCTGGTAGCATTGGACTATGCATTGAGACATTAAAGCTTTCCAATTTAATACCGCTGTCGGAGGTGCTGGCTGAAGGCACTGTGGCCACTTCGTCCATGGGCTCCTCTTTGATCTTGGAGCAAAATCCATCACCTGCTAGTCTGTTCGTTGAGGAGCAATGAGTAGGTGATGATGCGGATGAATATGAGGACATCGATGAATTGCAGAATGAAGGCAGCAGAGAACTGCATTTGTTGAACGCGTTATTGCTGCAATTGTTGTTGTTGTTGATATTACCAATACTTGGATTTGTAGTTGGAGCACTTATACTGATGGCGCCATTCGAATTCTTAACCAAGTCGAAGAGATCAGGTGTTGAGGGTGTTGTAGTCGCGGTGGTGGCTGCTATATTCGCTTTTGTTGCGGGTGGGGTTGGCTGTACAGGTGGCGCTGACATATTTGTGAGAGCGAAGGTCGCCTGAGACGTCGTTACTGTTGAACTTGGTTTGGGCGCAAGCGGCGGTAGTGACGACAATTTCATGGCACTCTGTAGAGCGTTTGCTGCCGTGATTGTTGTTGTATTCGTAGCTGGTGCAGGTGCAATGCTTATAAGAGCAGGCGTAGGTGGTCCTACAGCTGGTAGCAATTGTTTCACTATCGGCGCGTTACGACTAGTGGGTGAGGAGGTAATAGTGCCACTGCCACCGCTATTGCTACTGAGGGCTGGCACTAACGGCGGCGGCGTTGTCGGTGTGGCAATAATTTTGCCACCAGACGTGATTTTCGCCTTGGTGCTCGCAAGAGAGGGTTTGCTGGGTGCTGGCGCGACTGGTACCGGAGCAGGCACCACCTTGGGCATACGCTTCTGATAGGGTTTGGCGATTGCGGCAGGTTTGTTCGCAATTGTGTTGGTATTTGTAGCGGTACCGCTGGATGTAGCCGGCGCAATGGGCGTCGCACGGGTTTTGCCATGTGAAATGGTTACCAAAGGCGGCGGCTGAGAATTAAGTGTTGTAAACTGTGGCGGAGCTGTGGAGGCAGTAGTTGCTTTTACTATTGCCAATTTGGCTGGGTTTGCGCTATTGGCAGATGGGGCGGTCGCGCTTGTCGCATTCATTGGCAGTGGCGTTAGCGTTGCTGCGGAGGGCCCACTTGGTGCCGTTGACGAGTTTACCGCTGAAAGTGGAGGTGGCTGTGTGGCAGTTATAAATTGCGTTTGCTGTTGCTGCTGTTGTTGTTGTTGCAATAATGCTAACAATTGTTGTTGCTGCTGCTGGAAGTCAATATGTTGATCATGAGCGGCATGAGATTGCTGCTGCTGCTGCTGCTGCTGTTGTTGCTGTTGAGCGGCACTCGCGAAAATGGAGCTCAGCGCCGGCAAAGCGTTCTGTTGTATGGGTTGCAGAGCGGGCAGTTGCTGCTGTTGCATTTGCATTTGCTTTTGTTGTTGCTGCTGTTGATTGGTATTCACAGCCAATGCCGCTGCTGCTTGTGCCAACATAGCCGGCAGTGAAGCAGCGTTTAATATAAGACCTGCTGGGGTCGCCATGAAGACAGGCTGTGCTGCTGCTGCGCCTAAACGCTGTAGTTGTTGAAATTGTTGCTGCTGTTGTTGTTGCTGATTCGCTGCAATGGCGGCGGCGATTTGCTGCTGGAAGATCTCCTGGAAACTCGCATTGGTCGCCTGCGCTGTCGCAGAAGCAGCCGCGGCGGCAGCAACAGCTGCTGCCTTCTGTTGCTGTTGTAAATGCAACTGTTGCTGTTGCTGCTGCTTAATAAGTATATCTTGCAGATCTGCGGCAGTCATCAAGTTAAACGGGTTTGCCGTGGCAGCGGCACTAGCAGCAGCCACCGCTGATGTTGCCGTTGTTGTCGTCGCTGTGGTAAACTGCTGCAACTTGAAGACGGTGCCATTGAGGAAATATTGAGCGGCTGCGGCCTGTGCTGCTTGCGCGGATGTTGCTGCCGCAGCTGCAACCGCTGCAGTACTGGCATTTTTGGCCGCTGCAGCGACATTGTTCAACTGCATTAAGTTAGCGCCGTTGGTGGCAGCTAACAATTGTGGCAATTGGACTAGATTAGGCAGCTGGACAGCGGGTAGTTGATAAAGCGTTTGTGCTGTCGCGGGCGCAGCTGTTGTTGTGGTCGGAGTAGTCGCATTTGCAACCGGAGCCAATTTCGGCGGTGAAACGGTTTGCTTCAGCTGTGTGGACGCTGTTGGTGTTTGTGTATTTGTTGCTTGCGTAGGCAAACGTATGGCAGTAAGTAAAACGGCTGGTTGATTTGCGGTTACCTGTGTTGTGGTTTGGGGTTGTGTTGCGCCCGTTACCGCTGCTTGTTTCGCTGCAGCCGCTTCGGCTTTTGCAGCCGCTTGCTGTTGCTGCTGCTGTAATTGTTGTTGTTTCATTTCTGGTGTACGCGGCGCAATGGCGACATGTTTCTTAGCTGGGGATTTTCCATTACCGCCATTGAAGTTACCTGATGCGGATGGTGTTTTTCGCAAATTCGGTGCAACCTGAGCGATTTTGGTTGGCTTACTGCGTTCGATCTTTTTCAAAGCAGGCACTGGGATAGATGCCTTTGCAGTAGCGGGTGTAAGTGAAATGAGACCGCCTGCGCCGGAGCCTCCTGAAGAAACAAAAGTGGACGATGCTGTTCCATTGGAAGTGGATGTTGGTGGTGCGGCTGCTATATTACTATTTAATGATGACGTCGATGTGGATGATGATGATGATGCTGGAACTAAAGTTGGCTTTTGCATGGTAACGTTACTACTACCACTTGCGCCACCATTATTGTGACTGTTATTTTCCTTCAACTGTTCCAATATATTGAAATATTTGTTCAATGATGCTGTGGTGGCAGGTGCGCTCATCGTTAGCGAAGTTGTGTTCATAGCCGCGCTCGCTGAACTACATGCAGCGATCAATACATCCATATTGCGTTTGGCAATGTTATTTTGATGAATTTGTGATTTCATTTGTGACTTAAAGTAACCAGTGATTTTCGTTTGCGACTCCTCCAATGCGGCCGCTTTCAGTCTTTTTGCAGCGCTGGCACCGCACGCGTTGTTGGTAGCTGCAACCGCGGAAGCACCATTTGATGCGCTATCAGCAACGTTATTTCGTGCTTTTTTACCTGAGCTATTATCCGTGGATGTTACGCCAGCAGCGCCACGTTTTTTATTATTCTGTGAAGTTGCTGATGTATTTGATGATGATGATGCAGTGCTACTACTTGGCGTAGCATTCCATGGCCATTGTAGTGTGGGCAGTCCATTACGTGTTGTGGCAGTGTTATTATTCCTCTGTTGTTGTGGTTGTTGCTGTATTTGTTTTATTTTGGCAGTGTTGTTGTTATTAATATTGTTATTATTATTATTGCTATTTGTTCCAGTGACCGTGTGTGTATGGATATTTGTACCACTACTTGCAGTACTAGCGCTACCATTCGCACTTTGTGTACTGTTGGCGCTACTACTCGCCGATGGCAATATTGTAGTCTGTGGCGGCATGATTCGTTGATGGCTTTCTGTGTAGTTCTTACCACCAGCTTTGGCGGGCGAATTACTATGCTGATCGTCGCCACTTATTGAGTGTTGGCTAAACGGTGAACCCGGCTCTGATGCATCTTCGCTGGAACCAGTGCTAGAGTCTGTGCTGCTCAGTGATATCACGACGCCACTGCAATGAAAATGCAAAAGCAAAAAAAAAAATATTGAATTTAGAATAAATTGTTAACATTATGTAGGTACAATACAACACAAAACAATACAATACAGATTGGCTACGCCCGTTCACTAAACACTCGCACACACCTATCACTCATTGTGGCATGGAAGGCGCAAACTTATCGAGGCATACTTTCTTTCCCACCAGTTTTTGCTAGGTTTTTAGTTTGTTTTCATTAACAAATTTCTTTTGTTTTGCTTAACGAACATACTTTTGTACAAAATAACTTTTTACTTTTTTATTGCTTTTCCCCAAGCCATTTGCCCGCGAGTGTTTACAAACAGCTGATTTTGTGTTTTACCCCATGCGACAGCAGATGGCGCGCATATATGTAAGATAAAAACAACGCATGCAGATGCCGCTCAACGAATTTGCTATCGGAAATCGATAAAGCGAAATGTACAGAAATTTTATGCGAAATTATTAAGAAAAAAATTATTAAATGCTTAAAGTTAGGTAATTGCAACAGAAAAAAAAGGTTGAGTTGATAATATGTTAAATAATAAACACTTGAATAACAACTTATATACATAAAATAAATTTTAAAAAGTTTTATTTTAGTACTATTTTTTTCAACAATTTGATTCTTCTTACTAAAAAAAAATAATAAAAAAAGTGAAAAAAAATATTTTAAAAGGTCTATTAAACGGTTCTAAGCTAAGTTTCGCTATGAAAAAATTTAATTTATTAAAGTTAATTTACCAATTAAATTTGGCTCTTATAACTTTGTTAAGAATGGCTTGAGGACATCATACATAACCCAGGAGAGGGTGAAACATACTTTTACCAAGTTGTAAATCCTTTAAAGAGATATAAATAAACCCAAACTTACATACATACATATGTATATTTATTACGTGCATTGTTTAGGAAAGAGATTTAAAGAATTTGCGCTTACAAAATGTAAAGGACTTGTCGAGTCGTGTGCGAGTGAACAGAGGTGAGAGATAAAAATGTATGTTAACAGCTACAAATATACGCACATATGTATGGATAAGTATATCAACAACTCGCTAAATATTGGAATGTTAGTGAAGGCGATGATGATGATGGCGATGTGAGTGAAGAACGAAGGGCAAAGGCAGCTGCAAACTGAAGTAACGCGACTGAGAGAGGAGGAAACGAGGTGCACCAGAAAAAAAGGAGAAAAAAATAAAAATAAAATGCATATACATACAAACATATTTGTACAGACATACATATGTAGCTATGTATGCGCGTAGACGGACATATGCTTGGAGCAGAGGGTCCTTTGGAGGATGCAATGAAAAATGAAGGCAGTTTATGCTAATGCCGTTGCTACATCATACTCTCGCCGAAGGAGTAGTAGCAGTAGTAGTGGTAGTAGTAGTAGTAGCAGCATTAGTATTGGTGATGTTGCATGAGCAATATCAACAACAACACTACAACAACGGCAATAATGATAAGAAAAAATAAAATAAAAAGAAAGAATGTTAAGTAGAGACGCTGCCGTTAGTCGTCGTCGGTCGATAAACGCCGACATGAGAGTATTCGACGCTAAACAGCCGATGGGCGCACGAGTCGCCGCCGCACGACAACGTGGAACGAAGCGACCAAACAACCAAACGTCCAACGAATGACAATGTGTCGACGACGACGACGACGACGAAAGTAACAATGTTGGGGATGATGGTGGTGGTGTTGGCTGGTTGAGCACATGTTAATATGTTTGTGGGAATATATATTTGTGTATGCACGAGTATGAAAGTGTATGCGCACACAAATGTGAGAACAAGAAATAAAAATAAAAGCAAAAACAGACAAACGTACGTACAGACAGACATCAGAGAGTGGGAATAAATGAAATAAGAAAAAAAAAATGCTGGCACGGCACAGCCCAACATTTCATTATGAACTTGGTGGGATAGCAGCCAGCAGCGGTTGGTGCATAGAAGGCAACAGCTTGCGACTGCTACCAAAACACCAAGAACATGAACCATTTTGGTGGAAATAGTGGAGTTAGTTGCCAAAGCTTATACGCGCTGCTGCGTATGACCCAGCCGTAGAGACCAGCAGTAGGGTTGCCGATTCAATGAGCTTAAAATATGTTTAAAGCTCCAAGTATCAGCTTCTAAAGCGTTACAAAATGTTGAGCCGACAAAAGTCGTTGCGTGTGAGTTGCGGTCACTTGATTGTCTCAGGTATTTAAAGCGGAGTGTTGTTGCTCGAATTAAGGTGAAGCGCATAGTAAAAGCGAAAAGCGACCGAAGACGATTGGGTCGCTGCAAGCGCTGACAATGAAGGCCATGTTAGGCAGCTACATAAAAAGCGTACAAAAAAAATTTTTTTCTCTAAATACACACTCCAGTCAGGTTCTTTGTTGTTCTTGTAAATATATGTACATACAATTTTTTCATTGGATATTTTGTTATTGTTGTTGAATCGTTTATCGCCTCGCTGTGTTCTTGCAGCACAAACACAAGCACAAGCACAACACTATCATCAAATATATACACATACATATGTATGTACATATATATATCTATTAGATTGACTTGTTGTTGTATTCCTAATTTTGTAGCAAACTCAGCATTTTTCCCCACTTCTTTCACACATACATATGTATATAATTCATTCTATGCCCCAAAGTGTAATGTCGTGCCCACACACACACATACACAAACACACACGCGCATACAACGACTTACTTGTCGTTTGTGTGTGTGTGTGCACCTTTTTTTGTTAAACTGCACATTTTCATCTTTGTTGGCTTCGAATCTCCTTTCTTTCCATAATCCGTAGGAAGCCAAGCGAAGAGGGTGAATTCGTCGGTGTGTGCGTGACAGAGGAGACTATCTACTATGTTGTGTTTGTAGGTGAAGCGGTTGTAGGGGGGGGGGAAGGTTGAAAATAAGTGAGGGTGCCCTAACGATTTGCTTCCTTCAGTGAAGAAAAAAAAAAGGATACAGATTTTTTTTCCTCCAAGCAGATGCGACTCTTAGGTTTTGGTATTAGGATCTTGTCTCACTAACAACTTTTCCTGCGGCCTTAAGTTTTATTTACATATATACATACTTTGAATGAATTCAAGAAGTTGCTCTCAATGCATTTATCGATTCTTCCAAACGGTTACATTAGCTTGTAGTCCCCCTGTGGGTTAGGGAGTTCAAGAATTTACCCGCGCTAAGGCAAGGCTGTCGTAAGAGGCGACTAAAATCCAATAGTTCTATAGCTTTAGTGGGGTCTTTATAGCGGAACGACCCCAATTCTTATACGGTCAAGGACTGTCACTCCCGCAATATTCCTCGAAGCCCAATTCGGGGAATTTTTCAGTTACAACAACAACAACAGTAGCTTGTAGTCTTCAACCGAAATCGTTCCTCTCACAAAATCAGTCAATCCATTCAGCCATTGCTACTGTCGGACATTAAGAACTCCTCATTACTACCGGAGTGGAAGAAGTTGACCGTGAATTGCCTAAGTGACCAACATTCATCGGCAGAATTTCTATGGCACGAGTCCAAACTGGGAAAAATTCAACAGAGAGTTGCGAATCGCAACGAAAATATATATTTTGAACTTCCGCTCGCCACCAGAGGGATCTTCCAGCAAAGGAACTAGTTACGTTGTGTAAGCAGTATCTGCTGAGATGCCACCGCAGGGCTCTTACTTGTAGACACCTGCCGAAGCTGAACCATTCCCCATCAAGGCACATCAGAAAGGGAGTCCTCGACTTTATGGACTCCATTCAGCACCATATCACAGATACGCTGAACGGGGCGAGCTACCGACAGGCCTTGAACTCTATTTATAGATAAGTCTGTCAGCACCTTCGTGCAGTATTTTACTGGGAATGGCGTCAACCAAGAGCAACCAACAAGCACAGCATACGACGAAGAGCTCGAATTGCAATTAAAATCTGGATACCGTAGCAGACGCAAACCCGGACCTCGGCCCCGACACACTCATCAAACGCCCCTCTCCCTCAGGTCTGAACCTGTTGAAACAGCTCATTTCTTGTGTGTCCCGTTAGTTGAGCTCGAAGATGTGGACTAACTTTGTCTGCTCCTAAGTGGAATTAAGGAAGCCGCTGCAACAACAACAAAAACAACAACAACAACAACAACAACAACAACAACAACAACAACAACAACAACATTAGCTTATGATATGTGCAACCGAGAAATCTACTCTATTTGAAATACATATTTTCTGGCGAACACATAACCTATAAGTTCTTCAAATAGATGGACCTTAAAACAACCATACATATGTTTTTTATAACTCTCAGCGTTTCTAAAGGCTGTTTAACTGCTTTTTTGGCATTCCTGCTGTGTCGAAGGGGGAAAAAAATGCGTTGCATGGTTTTAACTCTACCCTAAGAGATTTGCGACATTGAAAATTCAATAACTTGACTAGATTTTGTTTAAGATTAATAAAAAGGTTAGATTTTGAAAGATAATAATTTTTAAAATTTAATTAAGATAGAGAGATAAAGATTACTCAGGCAGATTTTATAAACTTTAACATACAAATTGCTTTGGAATTTCTGCTAAAATTTAGAAACTCACTAAGAAGAATAGTTTTCTAAACATTTCAAAATGCGCTAATTTCATACAGAGAAGGTTAAAATATGCTTTAAGTATTATTACCTTTAAGTTTTTGTTTGTATTTATGCGCTTTAATATCGCTTGCTCAAACGCAGTTGCTGGTTTTTATGATTTATTTATCTCCCATATGTTGTTTTTGAGCGAAACATTGAAGAATTTTTCAATATTTTTAATTGAATTTTTTTAATATTTTTAAACTTGATATCAAATAAAAATTTTTGTGTAGTTTTTTTTTTTGCTCTCAAAAATTCAGTCAGTTTATTATTTTCCCTTGCAAAAGTCTTTTACGACTAATATTTCTATATAAATTTTGAAAAGAAATTTATTAATTAACATAAATAAACACTTTGTTATAATAAAACACATCACACTTGCGCATATGTATGTATGTATGTACATATATTTCGCTATTTAAAGGCACTCAAAATCGCTTTAAAAGCGTATGCAACGCAATTATGCACTATCTTTGGTTGTTGTTGTTGCTGCTTTGCGTGGGAAGTATTGCTTTTTTCCGCCACTGAATACTAAATGAACGCTTTTGTTTTTTAAATTTATTTCTCGTAATTTTGTTGTTGTACAAGTTATTAGCTATGCAATTGGCGTTATAGTTGCGGCTGTGGCTGTGTGTGGATTTGCTTAGTTTTTTTTTGCGTTTGTTTTTGCTTTTTAATTTATTATTGCTTTTACACTGTTATATTTTAATTGTATTAACTAATATATATATATGTCTCACATAGTCACGCCATTTGCGCACATCGAACAGACGCACGCACATTTTTTCTAATTTTTTAAAATTATTTATTTTTTTTACACTTTTTTTAATTGCATTTTTTTTTCTCTTAATTTTTTCCACTTTTCTCGCTTTTTATATATTCAAACATGAAATTAATTTGAAATTTTATGCAATTTATTGCTGTGTTGCGCTTTATTACTTATTATTAGCATTTAAATTTGTTGCCGCTGAGTTTATGTGCCGTTTGTTGCTGTTCATTTTTATTGCTATTGTTTTTGCTTGTATTGCTATGGCTGTTGTTGTTGCTGTTGTTGTTGTTAGTGCACACATGGAATCAAGATGCATAAATTATGCAACCGGCGCATGCACTCCACATACATACATATGTATGTATGTATGCACGAGTATGTACAAATGTAGACTTACAAGCAGACAGACGATGTCATGACGTTGTAACATATGTACGCACATGTCTACTCGTACATATATATATTTATTATGTGTAGAACGCGCTCGATTTATAGTAAAAATACAACAACAACAAATAACAAACTAAATAACCGACTATTTGGCCGACGGAAGCGGAAGTCGTTAAGTTCTTTTGCACTCGGCTTTTATTAACATATTTATTGGCTTTTTGTTGCCACTTAATTTTTTTATGCATCTCAAATTCGAATTTAAGTCTTTAATGCAATACAGTTATTGCACAGAGACGACTAACTAGCGCTGCCAAGGCGTTAAAGATGAATTAAATAATAAATATTAAAAAAATATAAAAATAAAAAATTAAAAAATGGAGATGGACAAAATAAAATTAAAAAAATAATGAGTAAGTAATAAAAAATAAATAAAAATATAAAAAAAATAAGAAATAAAAAAATTAAATAAAAATGAAAAAATAAAATAAAATGAAATTAGAGAATGAAAAATAATAATGAAAAAAAGAAAAAAAAAATAATAAAAAAATTAAATTAAAAAAAAATTAAAATAAAAAACATTTCATAATTCATTCAATAAAGTTTTAACTTTTAAAATCTATTATTTTAGGTGTGGCAAATTTGAATGCTTTCTGCAAAATGAACTAAGTTTATTTTGGCTGTTTTCATAGCCAAAATTGTAAGAATAATAAAACAAACATATATTTTTTTTCAAATGAGTTAGTTCTTTGAGGTTATAACATTAGAATTTAAATAAATAAAAAATTTATCAGCACTTGCGTTGATCCAAGTAGTGGCACTTTTTTCAATAGCCTTTTTTTTGATAGATCACGCGTGGGGCGTGTCTAGCTGTCATATTATTTTTATTCAGTATTGTTTGGCATTTCATCATGGAGAGACTTACGCCTGAACAACGTTTACAAATCTCATTCAACTTTATTACGAAAATTTACATTCTGTAAAGAGTGAGTTTCGCGCGCTTCACTCAACTTATGGTCGGTCAACATAATCGGTCTACTGAGCATACTATTCGCAAGATCATCACCGATCTTGAGACCCAGCATTCATTATTGGATAATATTCGACCGAATAGACCACGTCCAGCCTGCAGTGAAGAAAATATAGCGGCCGTGGCTGAGAGTGTACACGAAGACTGTGGCGAGTCGATTCGGCGCCGTTCGTAGCAACTCGGACTAACGTGTAGAACGACTTGGTGTATTTTATGTCGAGATCTTAAATTGAAAGCGTACAAAATATAGATTGTGCAAGAACTGAAGCCACTTGACCTTCCCAGGCGACATCGCTTCGCTATATGTGCTCTTGAAAAGTTCCAAGAAGATTCGACGTTTTCGAACCAAATTTTGTTAAGCTAAGGGGCCCAATTCTGACTCAATGGGTACCTGAAGAGATTCAATAGCTGCCATTTCATCAAGAAAAACAACGGTTTGGTGTGGTTTGTGGGCCGAGGGAATCATCGGACCATATTTCCTCAAAAATAATGCCGGTGAGAACGTAACCGTCAATGGCGACCGTTATCGCGTCACATAACCGACTTTGATACCAGAAATTGAAACTCGTGATCTCCGCGACATTTAGTTTCAACAAGACGGTGCCACTTCCCACACACCGCATCAATAAATTAATTTATTGAGAGAACACTTCGGTGAGCAGATAATTTCACGTTTTGGGTCGGTCGATTAGCCATATAGATCGTGCGATATCACATCATTAAACTTTTTCTTGTGGGGATATGTAAAGTCTAAAGTCTATGCGGACAATCCCGCTTCGATTCAGGCCTTGGAACAAACCATCACGCGTGTCATTCGCCGGTTACCAGTTGAAATGGTCCAACGAGTCATCGAAAATTGGACTCAACGGATGAACCATCTGAGACATAACCGCGACCAACATTAAGCTTCAAAAAATAAATGCCAAAGAATGTTCTTTCGAATGATAATAAACATTCCCCATTAGTTTTGAATTTTCTGTGTTTTTTTCTTTGAAAAAGTAGGAAAGTAGAGAACCTCGAAATGGATCACTCTTTAATACCCCGAGCAAGAAAAATCTCTTAGTTTATAACTGAAAATTGGGAAAACATGTTTTTCTTAACTCAAAATTGAGCAAATTACAAAATCTATTCATTCCATATTGCCTACTTCAAGGCGCTTTAGGGCTTACAAAAGCACCCACGCCGTCTAAATGTGTCAAATATCAATTGTACCGTTAATTTGCCGACGCATTTGTGAAGCATGCATTGAAAGCATTTCATACAAACATATTTACATATGTATTTATGCACGTTTACCTACATATGTGCGCATGCACGTATGCATGCATGTAGGTTTCGGCGGTATGACAACTAACTTCCTGCATTGCTTTATTAAATTTATTTTAAATATTTCATTTGTTGTTGTTGTTGCTGTTGCCGCATTTTATATATTAATTAAGCGCGCACATGGTGTTGACATTCGGTATACAAGTTCACAGGCACTGACATACATATATACATATGTACATATGAACAAATAATGATCAACTACATATGTACATATGTAAATGCATTGTTCTGCTCTGTTGTCTGAACATACATATGTACATGTATGTATGTATGTATTAATGTATATTTGTTTGCGCGCATGCATTCGTGCACATGTGTTGTGTGGTAAAAATAATTTCACTAATAATAATAATAATCAAAATGCAACAACAACAATAGCAAAAACAATAACAACAACTCATACCAATAATAATGATAATAGGAACAGCAACAACAACAACAAGAACACCAGCACAGCCAACTTTGTACTAACCACAGCGTCGCACACCATACGTATGTACATATGTACATATATATGTATGCATATACATACATACAGTACATATATATGTATGTTCATATGTCTGTATGTATGTAATGAAGAATAACAAATCAAATGTGTCTGCGCGCTGTTATAGTCTCGGACTGGGCCGCTAAGTTCCGTGTCGCGTCGCGTCACGTCACCTACCCAACAGCACCCTCCTCGGCCTATGACTTTGGACGAGCAAGCGAGCGAGCGTTTAATGGTCGCGACCGAAGTTGGCTTTCGGGCAAGACAAGAGCAGGGTTCGTCGTCACCACCGTAATCGTCATCGTCGTCATCATCG
The DNA here is from genome assembly GCA_030068015.2 of Neoceratitis asiatica. Taxonomy (NCBI): domain Eukaryota; kingdom Metazoa; phylum Arthropoda; class Insecta; order Diptera; family Tephritidae; genus Neoceratitis; species Neoceratitis asiatica. The sequence continues at coordinate 83,078,481 of CM061527.1, read as the reverse complement.
TCTCTGTTCGTGCCGTGCCATGCCGTCGAGTGCATTGAACGCTTAACAAAATAGAAACCACCGCACCGCAAGCCACCTCACCGCCGCGCTGCAATGCCATTGCCTTCCTCGACGATATTGTTGAGAGTAGTAGTGTTGGTAGTGTTGGTAGTGGTGGTGGTGGTGTTGTTGCTGCCGCTGCACACCACTGCCTGCTGCATGAGGGCTTTTTATGCCACAACTTTTGTTATTGTTGTTCTACGTACGCGGTCGGTGTTGTTGTAGCGCCGCACTTCTTGCTGCCCTTTCGTCGACGAAAACTAAACTCTCATGTGTTTACATGCAAACATATGGACAAAAGCACTTACATACATATATGGTAATGTTTGTGTGTATGAATATATATATACACACATATATGTTTGTATGTGTTGTTGTTTTTTTTGTTGTTCACTATTTTTATTTTAATTTTATGAGTTTTTCTTCTTCTTCTTCTTATTCTCTTTTCACACTTTTCTTCTTTTCTTTATCTTATACTTGCAGCTAATAGCGCTTCTTATTTTAATATATATTTTTTGCTCTCTATTTTTCTCATATTTTTGTATTAGTAAATTTTATTTTCATGCAATGACTTTGGCCCCTCTTTCTGCCTCTTTCTGCCTCTTTCTGCTCCTTTTTCCATTGCTTAGCGCACTTTTATTGCTTTTTCATTATTGTTATTTTTAGTTTTTGACGTTTTTAAGCATTATTTATTTCACGTTTTTTAGGGTTATTAAAAATATATGCCCATTTGGAGCACATACACATACACATATATGTTTATTTATACGTTAACTCAGATTATTTATTTTATATGAATATTTATGTACGTATGTGAGTTTTCGAAGTAGCACTAGAAGGCCTAAACATATGTAAGACAAAAAAAAAAAAAAATTAAGAAAATTATTTCTAAATTTAACCGCTATAAAAAAATTAAAAAAAAACTGTAATTTTTAAAGGGGTATTCTAGTCTGGAATTTTGGAAAAATCGATTTTTTGCATATTTTTTAAGTTTAACTATTTAAAAATATGCCTGTAAGAGGATTTTTCAAAATTCAAATTATTTTCGGAGATACAGATATTTTTCTGACCCGCTTTTCGAAACTTTCTTTTTTTATTCAAAACAATACCCACGATTTCTCAAGTGCTCCTGGGCCAACGTACTTGAAAACTTTCGAAAGTCATCTTTATAGACTTCTCTATGTCCAAATTTTCATTTTTAGTATTTTTAAAAATTCGAAAAGTCCAAAAAAAAGGTTACATAAATTTCTTTTTCAAACAGTCGCCATTTTGTGAAATTTTTTTGTTCGATTTTTCTGTAGTTCCATACATTGCGACATTCCTCTAAATTAATCAATTTTTTTTCAGATTGCTAGGAGGGCTGAAATCGTGTGAATGGTAACGTAACAATTTTTCACGACCCCCCACTTCATCTGTTGTTAAATCGTGGAATTAAAAAATTTTTTTGTTCTCAATTTTTTTTTTAATTTTTCTCAAGTCAATAAATAATTCATAAAAAGATGGATAGTAAAAATATTGATTGCTTTGTTTTCACTGAGCTTCAAAGATTACCTAAAATTCATCCCTCAAGACTAGCTAGATAGGTGAATACGGTCTTTATAGAGTAGCATATATTGGAATATATTGGCTTTGGAAATTTGAAAATTAAAAAATTGTGTAAATTGTATGAAGAAAAGCTTGGCGGCGGGTAATTCTTTTTGCCCACGACCGCTTGAAGTTACTGTAAAAAAGTTAAATCGAACCCTGCAGCTATAAAAATGATTGTAAATCGAGTCGCATGATTTCTCTGCAGCTTGACAATAATTGAAGTTGCCACAGTGGTCCAAAAACTTCGGTATTTTACAAGTTTTCTTAACTCACTTACTAACACTTAGCATAAATCCTTTCCAGTACTCGACCATTGTCTTCCTAAACAGACTGAATTTATTAAAAAGAAAACCTCAATATTAACCTCGATTAACTAGAAAAAATCGGAGTTGATTTAGGGGTTCTACAACTAACTCCGCTTATAATTGCAAACCTAACACTAAAAAATATAAAATATAGTGACATTTTCGATGACACTATTAAGAATTTTCTGAGGTAGATTATCGAATAACACGGAAAACAGCAACACAAAATAAGCAACTTGATTAACTGTTGGGAAATTTCAGTGAAACTTCATAACTCAGTAGCACTTCAAAATGGAGAAGTATGTAAAAATCGAACTTCATTGTGAATGAAAAGTAGCTAAAAGCTGACAGATATTTTTTGATTTTAATTTGAAAAAAAAAAAAAAATTATATAATTTCTTCAAGGGAAACCTTAATGGGCCGTAAGAAAGTCCCAGTCCCTGACAACGTCGAAAAATAGACACATCTAGGTCTTCAGCTACGTATTCACTTACAGTTCCGATATTTGAGGTGGAAAGGCAAAACGATGATACACAGGCCCTACAATATCTGTAACCAATCCAGTCTCTTCAAATTTCTTGAAAATTTTGCCAATCGCTTGAGTGGTTGGATGATTATGTGCACCATAATCTCCTCTTAAGTCACATCTGAATCACTATTTTTGTAGTCGGTTTCAACAATTTTAACGCATTGTGCGGTTGTTAAGCGATTCATTTTCATAAAAGCCTGACTTAACTAAAAAAAATTTGGTTTGGCAGTTAAGTTTAGCAGATGCCAAAATTCAGCCCTGTACTTTCGAAACCACTAAATGGATAACAATTTATATTGACTTTGGTCTAAAGTATGTAAGTAACAGACTCACCAAATGTATCCGATATGATCAGAATGACGAGGTAAATTGATTTAGCCTTGTTCGTCTGTCTGTTCGTCTGTTTGAACACAAACTAGTCTCCGAGATTTCGAGATATTTCAACGAAACTCAGTAGGCGATTGTATTTTTTTTTTTAATGTATCCTTAGTCGGAACCGGCCAGTGCGGTAGTTTATATCATTTAGCTCCCATTCTACCGATTGGTTCCTATATGTGATTTTGGATTAAAAATCAGCTAAAAGAGCATCTATGGACGTGAAATTTGGTATTATACACACATATGAACTGAACATTGGTACTGAAAATCATTGAAATCGGAGGACTATATCATGTAGCCCCTACAACCACTTTTTCAGATATGAGATTATGGTGCACATCGTAAAAAAACATATAATAAAATAAATTTGATATACTCATGACAGATATGAAGCAGACGGCACTTCTTTCTAAAATTTTTTTGAAATTGAATTTAAGATAAATCGTTTCTCTCTATTGGGGTTTCTTGAAATGATCTTTTGAAATTGTAAAATATGTTTCAAATATTATCCTAAAATTTCAAATCGATCGGAGTAAAATTCTAAGAAATAGACCCTTTGGAAGTTCCGCCCATAAGGCCATGTCTGTGTCGATTTGAAACTTTAAACGCGTTTATCTCAAAACCCTATTTTTTTTAACACGGTGGACATGATTTTTATAAAAGTTATAAAGCGATTTTGTTTATTACAACTAATTTTTTCGAGCCAATGCATGGCGAATATTTGATCAAAAAATGTGTTTTTTTGTTCGAAGTCTGTCAAAATTTCAAATTTTAATTTACCATTTTTTTCTTGGTCCAATAACGAGATTTATCTATGTACTAACGAAATATTTTTGGGTTTTTTGATTTCAGATGAAATAATACTGAAATATGCTGTACATTTCGAGAGCATTTTCTTTTGAGACGTCAAGGGAGACGAGGTACCAACGGCTGAGTTTTCGGCATTTTTAAATGAAAATTTCACAAAATACTGTTTCAATATGTATCTTTGATATGGTGAATCGTTTTAATAAAATATGTTATTGTATATATAAAAAAATAGTGAAAACTCCTTTTTTTCAACCTCTGAAACCCACCTAACCCCTTAAGACTTTAATTTTACAGGTTAGAAGCGTTATTAGAAACGTTATTTGATGTATATAAATTTTTAATCTCAAACTGGCAATCCGTTATTTGCTGTGATTTATATTTCTGTATATTTTTAATTAAATTAAAGCTAAGACAGAATAATTTTCAGTTTCCGTCGCTTTCTAGCATAGAAAAATATCGTAAATAAATTATTTAGTATAAAATTATGAAAAAGTTAGTTTCTTATATTTATTAAGCACTTATTAATTTATTAAATAAATTGAAGAAATATTTGTTTATTTTTATTTATTTATTTCATAGAAAACTTTATTATATTCAGATATTTTAAATTACAAAATTAATGTATTTTTTTTTTGAAGCATTATTTGTTACTTTGTTTTATTTATAAAGTTGCACCAAGTCATCACATGCAAGAACTATTTTTAATTATTTTTGCGGTTCAATAATCAATAATTTAATCTTTTTTCAATACACACTTTTGCATTGATATACCGTTGTCTATAGATATTTTTTTAATTAAATACATTTTTCGGATGCTAAAAAATCATTTTTCAGCAAATTCATTTTTCGTGGCGAACTTTTGCGCAGATTTAATTCTATTTTCTATTTTTGTTGTTGGAAAACTAAATTTTATATTTATATATATTTCTTTTTTTTATGTTTTTTTTATGATTTATTTTGCTTTCATTAACGTTTTAGGCAGTGTGACAACAGCTGCAATCATTTTATTTATCACTCAATTTTAATTCTAATTTTTTTTTGCCTTTTTTTAACTTTTTTGTTTTTAGTTATCATCCAGCACTTTTCAACACTCTTTATTAGTGTTTTACAAGCCTCTTAAGCTCTAATTTGTTGTTGTTGAGTTTTTATATTATTCACGTGCATACATATTTCTCCATAGACATCGATGTCACTTAGTAGAGCGGCAGGAAGCAGGAAGCTAGGGTAATAAGCCGCGGGCGAGCGGCTGCCTACGCTCCAAGACACATCAAATTAAACAGCAAACCAACCAAAAAAAAAAACGCTTAACACAATCAAACGCCAAAGCGAGCAGCGACCGACCGATCAACCAACCGACCGGCGGTGGCATAAACCGAACGAAGGAGCGAGCCCTAAAGGCGATTGCGGCATAGCCCGCCTAGTTAGATGGATGGATGGCTGGATGGATGGATGTTTAAACAGTGCATGGATACATGGGCAGCCAGCCAAGGCAGCATGCTAGCGCGACCGATAGGCAGGCAGGCACAGGCAGACGTGCAGCAATAATAAAAAAAAAACACAAAAACGCCAAGTGCATAGCGCTTACTTTTTTCGGAGCATTTATATGTAGTTAAATAGTAGTATGTATGTACATATGTACTTTTTTGTATAATTGCGCTTAGCGCATCAAACGACTGTCAAACAAACAAACGTGTTTGAAATACAACAACAACAACATAGTGCCCATAGAAATATTTTAGTAGGTTCCTGTGTATGCATGTATGTCTGCCTGTATTTAAACACTTTCATATTTCAGAAAAAAAAGCATTTAAAAAGTAAAACATGCACATACACACACACACACACACACAGGCTAAACACATCATGTAGACCAACCATTTATGCTTGCACTCCTCTTTTCTCTTTTCTTTTTTCCGTCTTTTCTGCTGCTTAGTTGCACATGTTAGTTTGTTTATAAGTACCTCCACATAGTATATGTATGTATGTATGTAGTAAAGTGTATCCAAAGCGTCAAACAACACAACGAACATACAATTCAAATTCAATGTTGAAAAAAAAAACCAAAACAGTTTTTCCTCTTCCGTAACAATTTCAAACCAGCGTCCGCACCGTTTTAGGGAAAATATCTGACTGATTTATAGAATCCAGCCAAGTGACAGTGCAAGTCCCAAAAATTTCATTTCTTCTCATCGGCACACTCAAAATACTTGCATACACACATACATACATACATACATACATATGTGTATGTTACCATCCACTATAAAAGTCAGTTAAACAGCCAGCCATGCCGTGTGTTGCTTTGTGTTGCGCCTCGGCGCTCCGTGCCGCATTGCTTGCAGCGCAGTTAAGAATCAGCCTGTGCGCTGAGTATGTGGAGTTAGTTGAGTCGCATAGAGGCGCGTCCACGGTCGCGTTATGTTGCTACTCTTCGTTGGCTCGCTGACTGCCTGTTTGCCTTTATGCGCTGGTAAGTGAGTGCGTGCGATTGCAGCAAGGCAGGCAGTCAGTCACACATAGTATCTCGTATGCCTATAAGCGCGAGGGCCAAATATAACCGCAAACACACAGGCGCACATGTGACCGTGCAACGGCGTGTTGTGTGCTGTGTAGAGACACATTTAAACGGGAATCAACCATTCATCCAAGCAAGCATACACGTCCGTCCGTCCGTTCGATCGTCCGTCCAGCTAACCAGTCGGAGAGTTTGTCCGTCCAGCCGTGTATGGGAAACGGGATGATTTCCCAGTTTTTTTTTTCACGAGCTAACAAACAAACAAACAAACGAACAAACTAATTTTCTCCTATTGTTTTGCTGCCGCTGCGCTAGCAGCCGCAGCTAATGTGGTCGGTCGGTCGACGTACGCTACGTGCTACGGCTCTCATGCACTTGGCGTAATGGCTGTGCTGAGAACCACAAACCGATGTGGCTGGATGTTCTCGCTGCACATAAAAATGACGACGATACCACTGAGCGCCGTCACCATGTGGCGAAGGGCCGTTGAGAATTTGGAGAGCGCAGAAAGAAATTTCAGTAGAGGGAATACACGAAATATAGAGAGTATACTAGAGTTAGTCGGCGCAAACTCCATATACATAGAATGTTTGTACATATGTACATACATATGTAAATATATGTGAGAAGGTATGTTGCATTTGAAGTTGGAGCATGGTAGAAGATACGGCAGGCCGAAGAGGGAGAAATTTGGGGAGCCCTTATCATTTTGAAAGAGCAGCAAGAGCAATAGCAGCTTAGATTCTCAACGATAAGCGGAAATATACAGTTATTTACAGAATAGCGGGAGTGTCTCAAAGAAAAATTTATTTACAAGTGAAAAAGTGGTCTGATAAATGGCAAATAGCAGCGATAGCAAATGAGAACTTGCAATTTCGATGACGACCATGGTAAATGTACTTAAGGTCTACGATTTGAGGACCTGCAAAGACCGGTGGTCCATTTATTGGAATTTCAATTGAAATTATCGGAAATACTAAACCTGACATCACCGCTGTGCAAGAGTTGCGATGGACGAGACAGGGACGGAAAGGAAAGAAAAGGAAAACCATTGTGACATATACTACGGTGGCCACATAAAGGAACGCAAATTTGGTGTTGGATTTGTGGTAGAAGAGAAAGTCCGCTGCAGTTTTCAACATATTAGCAATTTACGTCCACACTACGACGGAAGAACAAGACGATGTGTCCAAAGATTCTTTCTAAGAGCGTCTGGAACGAATCGGGCTTGGCAGGGAAGGTACCTTTGGTGCAACAGTCGAAAAATTCAGCCTCCATAGTACTAAGTTTACACACTAATACTTTTGTTTCGGCTCTCTTGGTTTGTAGAGGCGAGGGCGACGGGAAGAGAGCAGCGTACCATCTAAGAGTTTCGGCCACAAAAGTATACGTGTGTAAACTCAGTCTAACCAAACGAGTTGAGGCTGATCGACTTCACAGGAGACCGAAATATGGTTGCCCGTGGTAACATACTCTGTGATAAGAGAATTCATCAAGCTACCTGGCTATCTCCGGGTCGTGTCTTACGTGTTCTTCACGCGGACCTCAATCTTTAAAGAACCTTATATTTATAATTAATGGATATCTTGAAAAACCTGCACCATTTTATTGTTGATGCGGCGGCTGCAAGTAAATGCACACACATACATATATTTCTATGCCAAACATACATGCATATGTATGTACATATGCACGGGTGAATGTGTATCCACTATGCTCAAAGTAAACATTATCACACACTTCCGCACATATAAATACACACCGATACAGGCATATGCAGGCATATGTACATATGTTTAACCACACGAAACAAAAAAAAAGTTGCCAAACAACAACAACGGCAACAGCACTGTCGTCAGCTATCACTATCATCGTCAGCAGGCAGCGCCAACAGAGCCAACATAACGAACATTGCCATCATCATCATCATCATAATTATTATCATCATCCTCCGCTTCGTTGTTGTTGTTGTTGCTGTCTTTATCATTAGCCTCGTAAAAATAAAAATAAATAAATGTTCTCACTCTCTACTTCTCCCGCAAACTCCACAGCTGTTCTGTGCTCGGTTCTGCTCTCAAATACATATCAAATTCTTCTATACTCCCTCTCCCTCTCTCTCTCTCTTTCGCTAACGCTTTGCCTTTTGTTTGAATTTTTATTTTCCCTACATTTTTATTATTACTTTATTTTATATTTATTTTGTATCTCTTTTGCTTTCATCCATTCTACCTTTCTTCATATGCCTCTTAGTTGCACATGTATGTGTGTGTGTGTGTTTCAAACTCCAAGTCGACTCCAAAAATTATATTTTATGTGTGAGTTCATGTGTGCATTGAAATTTGTTATTCTTCTTTTTTACCTCGTTGCGCTCAAATTACGGTGACGTAGACACCACATCCATGGTTGCATGGCTTTGAAGGATTGTTCGACACAGGAAGGCGAGCATTTCGTTGAAGCCTCTAAACTCTGTTGGTTTCAATAATGATTAGTTCCTCAACTAATCTGTGAAAAATTGTTAAAGAGCCGACATTCTTACATTCTTCATCCCAATTCTTGCATGGAGGGACTGGATTATGTAGAGCCACTGGAGTAAAGGAGCCCGAAAAGTTTCCGGGGAAACTTCTATCGAGAACTATCCATTGGTGGATCTTGAAGTTTAAGCTTCCTGGAGTATTTTCAGGTTATGACTTTTGCTACGAAGAAAATGGTAGACTTAAATCTGCGGCAGCGGAAATCGGTTGCTGTGAGGTTGTTCGACAGATATCCTACCGGCTTTTACTGCCATAGGTTCACCCATGGCGAGCACTAAAATTATATGGCTACTGGGCCGAGCTCCTCCTCCAATTGTTTTTGTGTGCGTCTAGATGTTTTTCCAACGAATGAAAGGACCACCAGCTTATTCTAAGCCGCCTCCGAACGGCCGACGGATTTTTATGAGATGCTTTTATCTTCATATCAGAAATACACTTGGAGGGCTTGACATTTCCTGTCGAAGGGCGAACGCAATTAGAAAAATTAATTTTCTATAATTTTGAATGTTGTTCCCGTTCTGGTCCTTCCGTATGATAATACGCACTGCTTACCACTCAGCTATTACGACCGTCGATTTACTTCGAAATGAAAATCATGTAGATACCGAGTTTCAGAAGAATAGCCGAACAAATCCCAGGTAGCCTTCTGTCAAAATACGGTCTCTTGCTTGGCAGATGGATCTTGAAACACACGCGTGATTGAAGATTTAAGTTGATCCACGTAAGTTTCACTGTCCTTGCTACTTGCTCTTCAAAGATTACAATCGTTATACTCAGTGAGAGTTTTGACTTGGCATTATTCGATTGTTACTCATACAGTGAGGTTTCGCGGTTTGAACGAACTCCCTCTATCGAAGAGGCTTGCGAGAAAAGACGGAGAAATGAATGCACTTTCCCCGAAACTACGCCGTGTCTGAGAGGCAGAGACTAAAAGTTCTTCTATTAAAGAAAGTGATACTTTAAATGGTATGGTATGGTAAAGACGGCTTGTAGCACCTCACAACAACCTTCCCAAAGGGGGACTAGTTTCTCAACGCCGCTGAGGGCTTGAGTATTGTTCATAAACGTGGGGAATAGGTCCCTCAAAACGACCTTTCCAGAGGGGGAGTAGAATTCATGGAGAAAATCGGCAAGGTAAAGCCAAGTTTTCAGTAGTTCGTGGGAAAAGGCCGCGAATTTAGGCTTTTAGGGTTTAAAAAATATTTAAAAATATATATACATATATGAGGGAGATGTTTATTTTAGAGAATTTCCCACTTTTATGGCACTTATCAGCAGGCCTTTCGTTGTTAAAAGAGGCTGAAAGGAAGTGCAGAGGTAATGTGAGCGTTTAAAAGAGAGAGAGCCCACTTAACCTAAGCTTGTTTCTTTGCGAAAACGCGAAGGACATTTTTATGAAAACAGGTATTTTAAAAAGGCTGAAAAGTATAAAGAAATTTATTTAAAAAAAATTAAAAGTAAATTGCTTGAATACAATTTTTTTATAATTATTAGAAAACAAACAATGGAAGCCAAAAATTATACTCAACTGCAAAAAGTTAGCGCTCAAAGGATATGTGTAGAAAGCAGCGAAAATACTTCTCTATACAAAATACTGGGATAATTTATGCTCCCCTCTACGTTCGCCAAGAGCTGCAAGGATACTTTTGTACCGAGTTTGGGGGTTGCTCTTGTTCAATGAAACGTAGCCAATACTCAAATGCACGTCTCTGCTTTTATAACAAATGAACATACACGAGAGAAAACGAACGAACGAACAGCGGTTATCTAATCGTCAGAGAGAGAGGACGAGAACGAGAACGAGGAAAGAGGATGAGACTGCAGAGTTAATATCAAATGTGTGTGGTAGGGTTGCCCACATACAAACATACATTCATACATACGCGTACATATATACATATAGACAAATGTGCTTATAAGCTAGGTGGCACATTGTTGTTGTTATATTCAAGCAAACATATGGACAATTACATATTCATTTGCTCGTATGCATGCTGCTGTAGGGCTGTTGTTGTTGTTGTTGTTGTTGTTGTTGTTTGCGCTATAAAAATTACATTTAGTATTGTTGTTATTTTTATTATTAAATTGACTTGTTGTTAGTATTTTATATACCTATTTACATGTGTATGTATGTATGTTAGTACATTTTATTATTGCTATTGTTGTTGTTGCTGTCTTTATTGCCGACCAAAATGCTGTTGGTGGGTATACAAAGTTCTCATTTTCTTTGTTGTTGCTATTTTCTTGTTGTTAGTAGGAACTTTATTATTCTTGTTGTTGTTGTTGCTTGTTTTTTAGCTTGCTTTAGCTAAATGTAAACAATTATTTGATGGCTCAAGTGCAAATATGTTTGTTTGTTATACCGTAAGTAGTGTAACTAGGCAAGAGCCGGCAGTTGGCCAAAAGGGCAACCCGAAGATGTAGGCAGCTGGCAGCAGCTGCTGCAAAACTTATCAAAAGTAATGAATTCAATACAATACGCGATGTGTTGGGGCACCACCAATCATACACACTCTTCTACTGTACATTTAAATAATTTCAAATGAATATTTTAAAAATTTCATTATTTATGCTAAGTTTGCATTTTCAAAGTATCGGTTTTAGGAAAAGCAATAATATTGCCAAAGTGTACCGAGTAGGTGCTACCATCGCTTTATATACTATTTGTATATATTATTATTCATCTAGTTAGTTAGTAGTGATGCCATTCATTCCATTAGTAGTGATGCCATTCATACCACCGTAGGTCACAAGATCCCGTTTCATCCGAGATAAACTTCGCTTCAGCAGTGACGATTTCATTTTCGACAGCAACGAGTAAAGAATTTAATAACGAAACTTTAGTTGTGGCATACTCCTGTGCCCACATATGTATGCTTATGTTATACATATGTATGTATGTATGCACGCATGAGTACAACGACAACAAAATAGCGGCATTTATGAAAGCCAATGAAGCGGCAAACACTGAGTGCAGCCAAACAGCTTCGTGCTATCAGCGATTACGCGATAATAACTGTTCGTTCGCTGGTGGCTCGTGCGTTGCCTACATACTGGCACACGTGAAGTGCAGTTATGTATGCATGTTTGTGTGTATGCATGTATGTATGCATGCGGGCGTCAAAGCTCCATTATAGGCTGCAACTGCTGCCCTTTTGTGACTTTTTTCAGTTTGTTTAACGTTGAAATTACTTATTTTTTGGGTGACCCTCAGCAGCACATGTGTTTGTGTGTGTGTGTGGATGTGTTTGGCACTCGTATTTGCATAGTTTGTGTACATAGTCCTTTCTAAAGCATACTAGATTTAAAATTTTAGTCGCAATCATTGTCATGTCGATCAAACAATTTCGTTTTTACCTTTTTCGTGGTGACTTTGTTTGACTGCTGCGGCTGTTGGATTTATCTGTTGTTGTTGTAGTGATTAGTTTGTTTGTTGGATTATTTTTTTTGTTTGTATAAGTTATTCAATGTAGGTGCCTGGTTTATGTTGGAAAATTTAATTTTTTTCTTATTTTTTCAATTGAAATTACAAAATTTGATTTATGTAGGTTAAAATTTGGTAAAAAAACTTTTCCATCTAAACATTCTTTTTTAAAACAGCTCATAATTTTTACTTTAATATAATACAGGGTTATCCATTTTGCGTTTTCCAAAATAAACGCAAATAAAATGCATTTAAAATAAATTTTTCATGAAATTCCTATAAAGTTTGAACCTTGGCGTGATATGTGAAACACTACATCATTTAAATTACCGCCTCGTGAATTTTTGCAAAATTCGATTCGTTTGAGGTGATTTTCGACCACTTTTTGTCATATATTTGGCGGTATCTCAGCCATAACTTGACGAATTTTGGTTTTCAAATACTCAAGAGTTAAAGGTTTATCCGCATAAACAGGATCATTCGCGGAGCTCCTCAAAACCAGAGGACAACGGTGTCAAATTGCACGATATTGGTGGCCAATTGACATCGCCAAGACGACAGATTACACGGCCGGATAATTTCTTTCACGATACAGCCACATTCGCCCGTGTTGTGTGGCATGTCGCAACATCCTGTTGGAACCATTTATTGTGCAAGTCGTGTTCTTCAATTACAGGCCAAAAAGAGTCGGTTATCATACGACCATAATGCTACGAATTGACAGTGATAAAAGTCTCGCCGTTATCGTTTTCGAGGAAGTAAGATGTAATCACACCTCTGGACCAAAGAGCGCACCACACACTAAATTTTTTTGGGTGTAATGCCTCTCTTCAATTAGTTTGAGTATACTCGGAGCCCCAAAAACGACAATTTTGCTTATTTACATATACAGCGAGTGTGAATGTGCGTCGTCGCTGAAGAAAATTTTGTTGGAAAAATCGTGGTTCACTGCTCTTTGTTTAAGCACAGAATTGACGTAACTACGGCGTTGTGAAAGGTCAGCTGGCTTCGATTGTTGTTTGAGCTGGACTTCGTGTGGAAGAAGGTGTAAGTCCAAGTGCAAAATACGCCATAAGAAAGTCCCAGCTCTTAAGAACATCGAGAAATAGACCACTAAATGGATAATCCTTTATTATATAGAGCAGAGATCTCTCTCCTTTAGCAAATTCTCTCAGCTCCTTCTTCAGATAGAAGAAAGTATGTATCAAACTTTTTCCCGAAACGATTTCACTCTTTCACATGGAGCATTCCAAAGGAAATTTGGTGTTATGGTCGGGTTTTCCTCCAAGCAAATTGCAGTTTTCTCATTAATTTCGGCCGAAAAATGGGAAAATTGAAAACTAGTCTACATTTAAAGAATATTTATTTGAATGGCCTGTTCAATGCCTTGATTAACTGGAAAATGAAGTATCTTTTTTTTTTTTTCAAAAATGTACCAATCTTTTTTTTTAGTAAAAAAACTGTATAATTTAGTAAAAAAAACGTATAATTATTAAAAATTACTTTGCTGGGAATTTGGGATTCGAAAAGAGTTTTGGATAATTCTTTTATTTTCGGTATATAATTTTTCTGAAAATTTTTAGCACAGCATGGCGCAAAAATAATTTAAAAAAGAGTGATTATTACAAAGCCAGCAGTAAACCTGACGAATAATGCCACACACAAGCGATGAAGATGAAGCTTAAGAGCATTCTACGGTACCAAATGGCTGCTACAAACACACTACACATGACTACTTAAGAAATGCTCACTTTAACACATACGCATATGTACGTACGTACATATTTATATTTGAGGGGCATAAATCTCAGAAGTGCCGCGAAATGTTGAAAAAGTGCACTGAGAAAATGAAATAAAATTTACAAAAAAAAAAAGCATGAAATAAATATTTAAGCATAAGAAGGGTAAAAAGAGGTCATAACTAAAAGCAAATGCGATTACGAATCAAAATAAATAAGCAAATCAACACATTTTGACAGCCAATAAGCAGTGCAGTGTTGCATGCAAAGGAGGCTTAAAGGAAATTGTCAAGGGGGAATATGCTGCGGCAATGGAGATGGGGACACAAACATGCATACATACAAACAAGTGCATGGCTGAGGTCCCACTGGACTAAGCTGCCACCGCACAATGTTCCAATAATGTTTTTGGCAAATTTTCAAAAAAAAAAAAAAAAGGAGGAAGTCGTTTTCGAAGAAGCCACTCTCAGCAGTCAAAAAGGTAATAATTTTGGCAGACTGAAATTTTTTATCGTTCTTATTTTCGAGGGAGTTGGTAAAAGAAAAGAGAAAATATAAAACAGAAATAAAAATATCACAAAAGTTTTGTAAAGTTGAAAAAACGCCAAATTTTTGGAATTTTTTGGTTGGAAGTTAAATTTTTATTTTTTTAAATTTTATTTATATTTTTATATGTTAATTTTAATTTTTATTTTGATTTTAGTTTCAATTTTTATATTCTAATTTTTCTGGTTTTCCATTTTTTTAAATTTTTTTTGTATAATTTTTTTAAAAAAATTTTTATTTTTATTTTTTTTTTCATAATTTTTCATTTTTATTCATATTTCTATTTTTGTTTTTATTTTTACTTAATTTTTTTTTATTCTTATTTTGTTTTTTATTTTTCTTTTTGATTTATATTTTATTTTATTGTTTTTATTTGTTCTCTTTTTTACTTTCATTTGATTTACAACAATACGTTTTAAAAGTATGAAATGTGCATAATATATGTGCCTGCTGTCGAATGCAAACCAACAACAACAACAACAACAACAAGTAATAGCAACACTTTAGCGTCAACAACATTTCCGGTGGCTGTCGTTGCATACAAATTATCGATAGATCGAAAAGCATACAGAAAGACAGGCGAGCAAACAGCTACAACACATTCTTCAAATTACAAACAAATACGCCCAGAAATATATTTGTGTATATTCGTTTAGTTGTAAGTAAAAAAAATTAAAAAAAATTTAGAATGACAGCAACGGCGCCCTATGCCATCCCTTCATTGCTACGAGGGTCGGAAATCGATATATCACAAGCGATTTGTTGGGCATATAAAATACTTGTGCATACATACATACATACATACATCACATATGTTATACGAATATGTATGTACATATATGTTTGTAAATTTGTAACTAAATACAATAAATGTAGGTAATTTTGAGAAGTTTTCAATATATCATGCTTAAGTGTGTCAATGTGGCAAGTGTGCGCATAAATTTTCATAATGAAGGGACATTTTTTTTTCCTTTTATTTCATTATTTTCCCCACTGCATTGCAATAAATAAAGGCTCCAATACAGTGTGGTGTAAGGATTTAAGGCTTTTGGATGCCTTTGTTTTGGAAATGATTTAAAAAACAGTTTTTTTCTTTTAAATCTGACAAATTAATTGCACGACGATGCGACGAATTTGGGATTTAAGCGAATTTATTGCTTATTTGCTGGCGTTTTTGCTTATTCTACAAGCGTTTAATTTATTTTACATGTGTGTGTGTGTGTGGGAGGTGAGTAAATTTATTTTTTAAACTTTTGCTTTTTGTATCATTTTTTCTGTATTTTTTTGTTATTTGTTGCTTTTACTTTTCTTATATAAGGAAAGAAGAGTTTTTAGTATATAAAGGGTGATCCAAGTAGAGGTACTTTTTTCAATAGTCTTTTTTTGACAAATCACGCATGAGTCCTGTCAAGTTGTCATGTTATTTTTTGGTCAGTATTGTTTGGCATTTCATCATGGAGAGACTTACGCCTGAACAACGTTTACAAATCATTCAAATTTATTACGAAAATTTACGTGCTGTAAAGAATGTTTTTCGCGTGCTTCGGTCAAATTATGGTCAACACAATCGGCCTACTGAGCGTACTATTCGCAACACCATCATCCATCTTGAGAACCAGCATTCATTATTGGATAATATTCGAACGAATAGACCGATAGTCCAGCACGCAGTGAAGAAAATATAGCGGCCGTAACTGAGAGTGTACGCGAAGAAGACCGTGGAGAGTCGATTCCGCGCCGTTCGCAACAACTCGAGAGATCTTTAATTGAAAGCGTACAAAATACAGTTTGCACAAGAACTGAAGCCGCTCGACCTTACCAAGCAACATCGCTTCGCTCTATGGGCTCTTGAAATGATCCAAGATGATCCGACGTTTTCGAGCCAAATTTTGTTCAGCGATTAGGCCCATTTCTGCCTCAATGGGTATGTAAACAAATAAAATTGCCGCATTTCGGAAGAAGAGCAATCTGAAGAGATTCAAGAGCTGCCATTTCATTCAGAAATAACAACGGTTTGGTGTGGTTTGTGGGCCGGTGGAATCACCGATCCATATTTCTTCAAAAAAGATGTAGGTGAGAACGTAAACGTTAATGGCGACCGTTATCGCGCCATGATAACCGACCATTTGATGCCTGAAATTAAAGCTCGTGATCTCCGCGACATATGGTTTCAACAAGACGGCGCCACTTCCCACACATCGCATCAATCAATGGATTTATTGAAAGAACACTTCGGTGAGCAGATAATTTCACGTTTTTGACCGCAGTGTGTCGTGTGTGATATCACACCGTTAGACTCTTTCCTTTGGGGATATGTAAAGTATAAAATCTATGCGGACAATCCCGCTTCGATTCAGGCCAGTTACCAGTCATTCGCCAGTCACCTGTCGAAATGCTCGAACGAGTCATCGAAAATTGGACTCAACGGATGCACCATCTGAAACGTTGCCGTAATTCATTTTAAAAAAAAACTTAATCTTTGCTTCTGAAATTTTAATTTTGCACTTGAAACAATTAAATAAAATTTTCAAAGAACTTTAGAGATTTTTGTATCTCTAGCGAACTCACCTTTCAAACAGGGATGATCGTGCAGGTGAACAATTTAGTAAATGATGCAAAGAAACCCTTGACAGCTCACAAAAAAAAAAAAAAATAGAAATAACATCAACAACAACAATAACAACGTATAATTGCTACTCACATACACCTTCCTTCCATCCACTCCCCTGAAATAAAGTGGCAAAAAAACGTATCTCAAGGCTTCCAAAACAAACAAAGCCAATTACAAACAAACAAACAAACATATTTGAAATTTTTAATTTTTTTTTGTTTTTCGTATTTTTGTATGTTTGTATGTACGAGTATGTACAACACAATATCCATCGTTAGTGGCCTATTGATATTTTTCTTTTCAAATTATAGAATTATGCCTATTATGCAATGGATGCAGCAGCAGAGAGAGAGAGAGAGAGAGAGAGGGAGAGTGAGAAAGTGAGTGCAACAACAAACAACAATAATAAAATACAAAAACAGAGATGTCAATGAAAAAATTCTAAATTTCATAGAAAAAGTTCAATAAAAGCGAATTTCCTGCATTCAATTGGAAAGCCCACAAATGGAGCTGTTGTTGGTGTGCTTATGTATGTGTGCATAGAAAAGCCAAATAGTGAGTTGGAGTGCTTTCCTATTGGCCTTATCGCCGTATTCGCCCTTTGATGATGGTCTGCATTGGCAGCATTTTTTTTTCGTTTTTCCTCGCGCTGTGATAGACAACGAAATTTGCCGGCTGGCATTGAAAGATGAATGTTTGATCATTTTGTACACAAACACAAAGACAACAACTCACAAAAATGCTCACAAAAATGCGCATAGATGCATACATACATAGATATTTAGTTTTGTTGTTGTTTTCTCTTCATGTAAATACTTAACAAGACGCTGTCGTGCTATGGACTTTGGAACAGTTTGTGAGCACTTACAGTGAGGAGAAAATATGAAAACTGAAGTTTCCGAAAATGATCTTTATGATTGAAATAAAATTGAATTTTTCTATATATAAATACCTGCATATGTACATATTGAGGATAGAAATTGAAAAGAATTAGTAATTATAAACCAAATATTATGAAAAAGAATTTAAAAATTATAAAAATTCAAATTCTTATAAAAAGTTAAAATTCCTATTTTTTCAATATTTTAACAAATTTTTAATAACAGGTCAATTGGAAAGTGCCCGTCCTGACACCTAAACGGCTTTACTAGAATTAAATCCATATAGATTTTTAGTTAGTCCTAACCTTCAAAAGACAGCTGTCGGATTATTAGGTTGTGAATTACAGCATTTTGTGTGAATGTTATTGTGAAAAAAATGGATAAAAAGGAATTTTGCGTGTTGATAAAATATTGTTTTTTGAAGGGGAAAATACAGTTGAAGCAAAAACTTGGTTTGCCGACAAGTTTCCGAAAATTGCGTCAGGAAAATCAACCATCATGGATTGGTACGCTAAGTTTAGACGTGGTGAAATGAGCACCGGAGACGATGAACGCAGTGGACGCTCAAAAGAGGTTGTTACCGACGAAAACATCAAAAAAAAATCCACAAAATGATTTTGAATGACTGTAAATTGAAATTGCATGAAAAAGCAAACACTCTAAAGATCTCAACTGAATATGTACATCATATCACACACGAATATTTGTGTATCAGAAATGTCTGTGCAAAGTGGGTGCCGCGCGAGCTCACTTTTGACCAAAAAACAACGAAGAGTTGCTGTTTCGGAACAGAGTTTGGAGTTGTTCATGCGTAAAAAACCCGAATTTTTGCGTCGATATGTGACAATGGATAAAACATGGCTCCATCATTTCACTCCGAGGTACAATCGACCGCCATTCGATTGAGCTGCACACGATGAACCCGCTCCAAAGCATGGGAAAACGCAATAATCGCCTCGCAAGGTTATGGCGTCTGTATTTTGGGATGCGCATCGAATAATTTTCATTGACTGCCTTTAAAAAGGAAGGAACACCAACAGCGATTATTACATAGCGTTATTGGACCGTTTGGGGGATGCAAACGCCAAAGAAACGGTCGTAATTCAAGAGAAAGAAAGTGCTGTTTCACCAAAACAATGCAGAGTGTCACAAGTCAGTGAAATCGATGGCAAAAATTCATGAATTGGGCTTCGAATTGCTTCCACATCCTCCGTATTCTACAGCGACTTCTTCCTGATCTCAGATCTCAAAAGAATGCTCGCTGGGAAGAAATTTTTGTCCACTGAAGAGGTGATCGCCGCAATTGAGGCCTACTTTGAAGCAAAGTAGAAATATTCTTTTTATTTAAAAAGAAATTTAGCATTAAACAATTAATTTTTACAAAAAAAGATTTTTAAAATTTTTTTTTATATCCTTGTATTCTATATATAATTTAATTATATTTTTTTAAACAAAAATATATATTTTTGATAAACGGATTAAATTTCCTATATATTATTTCAAATTATTTTAAATTGATTTGCTTTTCTGATTTATTTTATTTCTTTTTTTTTATAAACAAAAACAAATCAGAGGTTTTGAATTAAAAAATTTAATTTTCATATAAAATCTTTTTTTAACTTATTTTAAATTAATTGTTTTTTTAAATACAATTTAATTTATTTTATTTTTTGTATAAAAATTAAGAGAATTTTTTAAATTAAAGCAACATTTTTCTGAAATAAATTTTTATTTTATATAAAATTTTTTCTCAGAATTTTTTTTTGGTTTTTTTATTATTATTTTTTAGATATTTTTTTTTTGTAAGAAAAAATAAAATAATTTTCTTTCAAAAAAAGTTCTAATCATTACAAAGAACTACCATAAACTAAGCATTAGCAATTTTTTTGCTCCATACTGTAAAAGTATACATACATACATGCATACGAGTGCATGCATATGTATGTTCGAATGTCAGTTTCCATGCCTATTTGTTCCGAGCAAATAGACGAGCACTAGAAACACTCGGTTGGTGCAATATTAATAAACTAAACACTACACTCTACGCGATTCTACGCTAAAGTAATAAATAGAAATAAAGAAGAAGCAGCAGCAAGCAGAAGTTGGCGGCGAGTCAAAGAGCGACTGATAGGCCAAGTGTTTGACCGTTGAGCGATGCTGTTGAGAGATGGTGATGTTGATATGAAGAGCTTTTGAGTGGTGGTGGTGGTGGTGGTGGTTGAATGAATTCATCTACGCACATATATCTACATACATATATGTGGGTGTATATGTATGCATATAAATAGAAGAGGAAATTAGCATTATACCACTGCCATGGCCACCAAACAACAGCAAAAACAAAATTCTTAACATCTTTCAAACATTATCGATATTTATTTGGGAGAGTTAACACATACACACTTACACAAATACATACATATGTGCATATAAAAAATAATTCCATATCAATAGCCTCGTTATCAGCATTATTTGTTGTACTTAGATCCAGCTTAAGGCACTGCAAGCAGGTTGTCGCTGTCACTAGATGGTTTTATGTTTGCAAGATAAATATTTGGACACACGCACATACATTTATACATAAATGGAAAAGTTACTCAGAGTAGAAAATAAAAAATAAATAAAAACTCTTCCTCTTCTTGGCAGTTGTAATCAAATGTATAAATATTAGCAATTGTTTAGGCATATTTATTTTTAATGCTGGTAAAAAAAAATAAAATTATATGTACATACATATATACGCGTATATGCGTAAACTAATAAGCATTACGTGCTTTTTGATTGTGCCTTTCCCTTAGTCCTTAGGCATGATATCCTGCTTAGAAATGAGTTGTGTCCACAAAAAAAAATTAAAAAAAAAAAACAACAACAACTAATAATATAAATATTTGCCACCCTTTTCCCGCTGTCAATAAGAATAACTAAAACTGCACATATTTAGTAGTTTAAGGGTAACATACAGGGTGTAAGGACGAAGAAATTTCAATACCAACTTCATTTCAGTGAAATTTTGTTTTTGTTGTTTGTTTTTAGCTCTAATTATAATCCTGCGATTCTGTCAGGTGGCCACAGGCTTCTTTTGAAACACTTTTTCCTCAAAGTGTCGGTAGACAGGCTCCTGGGGAATCCTCTACGTGAGATTTCTATGGAAGGAAATGAGCTTGTTTGAAAGATTGAGGGAAGAAGATCCTCATGTGCCAGACAAGAAGATCATTCAGGCTGCTAGACCATGCAGGATCTTCCAAACCCAAATATTTCTTATAAAAATGGCAGTAGAGCTACTATGGGATGCTGTCCTCCTATATAAGCCTTCCTCTCATACAGATCGAAGTGGGTAGTGTTGGCAATATGTAGGGAGAAGGAAAAATAGCTGGCGGATAAAAGAAAAGTTCGCGTTTATGGGTTACTTATGAACTGGCTACCGAGGGAGTCCTTTCAGAACAGCATGAAAGTATTGACTTGCCAGTTCCAGAGGAGAAAAGCAACATGAGAATCTGGGAACGAACAACGTGCTGTAGAATATCGAAAATTATGTGAAAAACATATGATACCAAGCTTACAATGTTAAGTTCTTACTAGCGGCAAAGAGATCAGAGTCTCTGCTGTTAGGATGGCTATGAACGGCGTATTGCCCGTTGACGTCCCGTTCTTTCAAATTAAATTAAATGAAGGTAATGCCTGCATTAATATGATAGACAGACACAACATAGGTCAGCGACAGTATAGAGATTTGGTCCTATGTAGTGTATCTAGTAAGACTATGGATATGGTTTCCTCCATTTGAGACTCCCCAGTTCAACCTGACCTCAAATAACTGCATGCGCCAGAATCATTCCTTTCATTCCAGCTTAAAGCTGCCAGCTCGCTCCAATTTTATACTGCTTTTGTTGCTGAGTTCTCCAGGTTAGATAAAGAAGCGAAGCGAATGGGTTTGGTAGTGAACGAGGGCAAGACGAAATAAATAGTCATAGTCTGCCATCAAATAAATAGCCATCGCATTCGCGACTTGGCTCCCACGCCCCTGTTGACAGTCATTACTTCGAAGTGGTAGGTAATCATGTCTATCTCTCTCTCTCTCTATCTATCATTAACAACACCAACAATGTCAGCCTTGAAATCCAACGCAGAATCACTTTTGCTGCCAACAGTTGCTACTTTGGACTGAGTAGGCAATTGAAAAGTAAAGTCCTCTCTCGACGAACCAAAACCAAACTCTACAAGTCGCTCATCATTTCCGACCAAACATATGGTGCAGCACCCTGGACGATGTCGACATCCGATTAGTCGGGTATAGAAGTTTTCGTGAGAAAATTTCTACAAAGCGTCTTGATGGGAACAAATGGAGGGAACGGGTGATGAATATTTATGAGAAGCTTTTTCTTTGATTTACGGAATACAATCGTAGTTGTGGACATATCCTGCTGAAGGGGAACGTAATAAAAGTTTTTTGTTAAAAATTTTACATTAACATTACAGTTACACTGCAGAGTGGTAACTCAAAATTAAAAGCTAAAATCATTTTTTTAAGCGCAGAGAGTACCAGTTTTCCTCATACTAGGGTTCAAGCTGGTCGTTGTACCTAAAACACTGAGATATGGAAATTTCTAAGACATGCCACTTTGACTTCCGCCCTATCCTTATGTCGAGTTTGAGTTAGACATTTAGTTGGACACATTTTCATCTCGAAATTGATTTTTTTTCTCAAACACCCTGTACGCGTAACAACTATCGACACCCCAACACCACCATGTGTTTGCTTTGATTTCATTATTGAAATTGCAGCTAAGTATTTATACACATATTTTCAGTAATTTTTAATTTAATGGTTTTATATGTGCGAGTAATCATATTGACAAACACACAAACACACACACACACACACACACACACACACACAAACGCGCACATAAATGGACCTTCTGTTACATTACATGGACCAAATGCTCGCATTATGATATTTTTGTTGTTGTTGCTTTCTCGTCATTGTATGCATTCGTATGTTTGGATTTTCATTGCCGTGGCGATAATCCTGCACTCACTACAATAGCTGTCCTTTCTGTACTGAGATGAAAAAAAAAATATCAAAAAATAATATAAAATAAAATAAATCTGCAGCGTCATTAGTTTGCAAGGGAGCAGCACAAGGGAGCTGTGCGTCGTTAGAGAAGTGCAGGAAACGCGCTTAGTTACTGAAATGCGTTAACAACAAACACATAAAGCAATGTACGTACATACATATATTTAAATCCTCGCCACAAGCATACACATACACATACACATACACATATACATATGCATATGTATGTATGTGTTTGTGTGTGTGCTTCCAACATCCTTTGCGTGATGTTCCTGTCAAACAACAAGCAGCAGCGCCGCCATAATAATTGGCCTTTGGCTGGTTTTAGTGTATTCGACTGGAAGACCCCCTACACAAAATGAAATAAAGGCGCTCTCGAGAACTTATATGTATGTTCATATGCGCAGAGTTTTCGCTCTCCATTACACTCTACTGTTTTCTTTGATTTACTTTAGTTCTTAATGAAACAATAATACAGATGGAAAAATTGTAGAAGAAAAAATAAATAATAGAAAAATAAATAATAGAAAAATACATATAAGTACATATGTTTGTGTGTTGTGTGTGTGAAAAGGAAAACTGCCAAGTAGTGCATTATTATATAGCTGGTTTCCAACCACTTCATAATTGTCCCTCATATATACATAGATACATACATAAAGGGCGATCCAAGTAGAAGTACTTTTTTCAATAGCCTTTTTTTTGACAGATCGTGACCCATCTTGAGACCCAGCATTCATTATTGGGTAATATTCCACCGAATAGAACACATCCAGCACGCAGTGAAGAAAATATAGCGGGCGTAGCTGAGAGTGTACACGAAGCTCATGGAGAGTCGATTCGGCGCAGTTTGCAGCAACTCGCACTGACGTATGGAACGACTAGGCACAATTTACGTCGAGCTCTTGTATTGAAAGCATACCAAATACAGCTTGTGCAAGAACTGAAGCCGCTCGAACTTCCCAAGCGACATCGCTTCGCTCTATGGGCTCTTGAAAAGTTCCAAGAAGATCCGACGTTTTCAAGCCAAATTTTGTTCAGCGATGAGGTACATTTCTGGCTAAAAGGGGTATATAAACACGAAAAATTGCCGCATTTGGGACGAAGAGCAACCTGAAGAGATTCAATAGCTGTCATTTCATCTAGAAAAAACTGTGGTTGCTGTGGTTTGTGGGCCGGTGGAATCATCGGTCCATATTTCTTCAAAAATGATGCCGGTGAGAATGTCACCGTCAATGGTGACCGTTATCACGGCATGATAATTGACTGTTTGATGCCTGAAATTGAAGTTAGTGATCTCCGCGACATTTAGTTTCAACAAGACGGCACCATTTCCCACACATCGTATCAATCAATGGATTTATTGAGAGAACACTTCGGCGAGCTATCTGCTCACGTTTTGCGCCGGTCGATTGGCCACCAAGGCCGTGTGATATCACACCATTAAACTTTTTCCTGTGGGTATATGTAAAGTCTAAAGGCTTTGCGGACAATCCCGCTTCGATTTGGGTCTTGGAGAAAAACATGATGCGTGCCATTCGCCAGTTACCAGTCGAAATGCTCGACCGAGTCATTGAAAATTGGACTCAACGGATGGACCATCTGAGACATAGCCGCGGCCAACATTTGAAGGAGGCAATCTTCAAAAAATAAATGCCAAACAATGTTCTTTCGAATGATAATAATGATTTCCAATTAAATTTGAATTTTCTGTGTTTTTTTTTTGAAAGAAGTCGGGCACCTCGAAATGGATCACCCTTTATATGCATGTATGTTTTTTCACGCATGTACGCCCCCAATCCTGCAAATGCAGAATTGACGAGACTTAAGCCTTAGCAGGTGATTGATGTAATTACGTCTAACTGATTGGAGATTTGGTTTCAACATTTCATTATTTATTTACTTGTAGTGCCACTGGCATGTCACTATCCTGCGTATGAGGGGAGAGAGAGACCATTGTGTTTTCTCCCTTTTTTTGGCATTTGTATTTGTTGTTGTATGCGTGTGATGCACCTTTCAGGTGGAAATTTAGTGGATTTGACAATGATGTGTGATTAGAAGGATTTGAAGGGATTTCTGATCTCCACAGCTGATCCTCATGACAAATGCTTTGGTGATTATTGTTTTTAGAAATGATTAGTTCCCAAACCTTTTTTTTCAACTCAGATAAATGTATTTAAAAATCTGTATTGGCTTCGAAAAAATTATTTCCTTTGTCCGAACTCATTATAAATGCACTTAAATTGCTTGTTTTTCATCGAAATCTCTTATCTTGTGATAACAAATCACATAACAATCGATCACATCACATCAGGATTAAGTGTGACAGTTTTTTTTCTTGCTAGCCTGCCTAAGCGTGCTATTTTTCCATATATATTGATTGAGGTTTCGACTTCGCCATATCCTAGTGTCTCATTTTTATTGCCATTCAGCAGGCTGGAAGAGTGTTCCCTTCATAAACTCAGTATACACTGGGCATAAGTCGTTAGATCACCTCTTTTGGTACTACATGAGTGTGCTCCGGTCTTGAAACCTCCAGTAAGCCTTATCTTTTTATAAAGTTTTCAAGCAGTAACACTGTCGGCCAGCTCTAGCATTCGACCTTTTGCTTTTTCTCTCTTGGAATATACGGTCGGAAGGAGCAAGATCTGGAGAATACGGTGGGTAGGGAAGGACCTACCTAGAGGGAGTAGACCACTACCTCTGTCCCCTATCCAGCACTCAGTGCGGCCCGATATAGCTTCTTCGGATACTTTTAATTCGAAAGCCTTGTGGGTTTCATAAAATACTTTGAAGAGTTCTGGGAAGGTACAAAAATCACTTGAAATTAATATTATAATTATTTTTAAATTTTTCTTCCAAAAGTAATGGATTTTTATGTCGAATTTACAAAGAATCTTGAGTGTATTTTTCACTTATTTTCTTTTCTTTCCCGTTCCTTTACATTAATGTTCAATAAATTCTGGCATTAATTAATTTTCACAAATCTCATTGTACTTTTTTTTCTGTATTTCTTCGATTTTTATATACCCTTTTGAATGCATTTCTGGTGCTGATTCAAAAATAATTCGTGGAAAAGTTGCAAAAAGCAAAAAGAAAAACGGAATTATTGCAACACTGTGATGACTTTGCTGGAATGCAAGGGTTCACAAGAGAAAAATAATTATCTGAAATGTAAATAATGACTTTAATCAAAGGTCAAAGCTGCATTTCATTGGAATAAGGTGAAGTTTCAGGAATTCAAAAAAAAATTAAAAACAAAAAAATATTAAAAAAAAAAAATTGGCACGGAAATAAGTCAAGAATTGATTGCAGAAATTGAAAAAGCGAAATACAAAAGCAATAAATGCGTGTCTCACACGCCGCCGCCAAAGACACAGTGCAGAGACAATTGAAGACGCGCTTGGATCGTGTTGATTATGATTGATGGCTTAACACCCACAATGGCGTCAGCGCGAAATGGGAAGCAGGCGATCATGGGCATTCACACTGCTGTTAAGCCAGAAGAATGAAGAATGAAGCAGGTAATTGAAGTGGAAATTATTATTATTTGACAGTGTGGGCAGGCAGGCAGGCAGGTAGGTAGAGTGTGGGGATGGCGGCGAAGTGAGTGAGGTGAGCATAATTTAAATAAAATAAAAGGATAAGAGGAGTACATATGTGTGTATGTATGATTATTTTTTTGCACTTTTGTTGGGATTAATGACAGATGAAAGCACAAAGCATCCTCTGCTTCCCCTCTCACTCTTTCTCCTCTCTCTCTCTCTCTCTCTATCTGCCTCTGTGTCATACTACCTGAGTACACACCTTTGTAGCGCTTTTTGAATTAAAATAACGCATACAAAAGGTTTTGTAAATGAATTACGCGTGTTTTTCTGTATTTGCAGAAGAGACAATGCGTAAAAAAAAAAGCTGAAAAATCCTTTTCAATTTGTCCCCTTATTTTGCGTATTTTTTGTGCTCATTAGTGCCTGCGTGCATTACAATTTTTCTTTTTGTTTAATTTTCCCTGGCGCCATTTTTAAATTTTTCAAACTTTTTTCTATTCTTAATTTCATTTTGGCCTTCTTCCAATTTTTTGTATTTTTTTTTACACATTTTTCAATTTTTTTTCAGTATTTTTAATTTTTTTTTTCAATTTTTTCTCATTTTTTATTTACTCATTTTTCCATTTGCCATTTTTCTCATTCAAATATGCATTTATTTCCTGTTTTACGTAATTTACAACACCAACAAAGCGTGTCGCGCCAGCTAATGTAAATGACAAAAAAAATATGTTACATACATACACGCGTACAGTAGCAGCAAGCACAAAAAAATTGCTCTCCACCAACCACCTTGCAACACCGTCCGCGTCACCTGCAGTAGCAACAGCAGCAACCGCAAAATACAAATGTAAATATTTGTGCTTACATATATAAGTCTACACACATATATATACACACATGTGTTTGTGTGTATGTAATCATGTTTCCCCTTCACTCCTCCCACACCGACTGACCGCTTGCGCTTGTCTGACTGCCTGCCTGCCACTTTGGTTCTGGCATTCATTACAGACGCGTCGTCGCATCTGTCTTTGTTATTATTGTTATTGCTATTATTGTTTTTTGTTATTGTTGCTGTTGTTGTTGTCGCACTCATTTGGCATTCCAAGTTCATGCGCTTCGTAATTATTCAATACGTCGCACGTGAGTCGCATCATCAACAACAAATAAACCGACGCTGAGCGACTGAAGTCGTCGTCGGGATGTCGGGCGGTTGGGAGATGCGAGCCGGGCGTCGCGCGTCGCGAGTCGCGAGTCACAGTCGATTGTGATTGCGAGTTGAAAATCGACTGAGGTGCGCTGTGCCTGTCGCTGTTGCTTCGGCCATCGTTGGCATTGTCGGCACCGCTTTTGCTGTCTGTTGTCATTAGTTGGCAACACTGTCAACCTGCATGGCGCGCTCGATGGGGCAGTGTTTTCTACATAATTGCTAATATTGTGTTTAAGCGGTTGTTGTTTTTTACCTATCGCATGTTTGATTGTTGGACGGCATGTGGTATGGGCATTTATAAATAATTGTTTGTTCTTGTTCTTCTTGTTGTTGTTGTTGTTATATTCGTTGCTGTTGTCGGTAATGCAATTTATTGGCAATTTGTTTGATTTTGTTGTGGTTTTTTTTCGTTTGTTTGTTTTCATCTAATCACAAATCCGACACTGACAATGCTTAAACTTTCGAAGCGGTGACATTCCATCACCGGATTATATACCGAAAACTTTGTTAGAATGTATGGAAATGAAATATTTGCTTATTTGGAAAATTTGGACATATTTTGAAGGAAATTAATTTTATGCATGGCGAAAGTGAAATGCTAATTGAACTTAATTTAACGGGACTAAAGTTAGTAAGAACTGAAAATAATTAATAATAGAAATTTAATAAAATGAATACAAGCAATTTTAACATTGCACCATGAAAATCTCAATAATTTTTTTTGTTGGAGATTTTCAAATTTTTTTGGAGACTTTCAAAATTTTAACCAAATTAACTATTTTATGTCACGAAAATAATACTGTACTTCAAAGTTTTTTTGCAACTTTTAAAACTTAATTGGAGATTTTCAAAACTTTTTTGGAGACTTTCAAAATATTAATAGATTTGCAAAATTTCTATTTAACGAAAATGGCTGTGGAAGCGTTTCTTTTGGAGATTTTCGAAACAGGTTTTGTTTTTGGAGACTTTCAAAAATTAAAATGAAACTATGTGCATTAAAATAAAATTCGTCTTTTTTAAATCAACACCGTCTTCGCAATTTTCTAATAATATTTGATGCTTTTTGAAAAAGAGGAAGTTGTTTAAAACTTTTTTGGAGACTTTTTCAAAATCATCAAAATCTAATATGCTAAAGAAAGTTTATCTAATATGCGAAAATAGTATAAATTTTTTGTTGTTGGAGATTTCCAAAATGCTCCCGTTTCTTGTAGGCTTTTAAGAAATTAAAGTTGACGAAATAAATATAAAAACTGAAATTACGGCTTTTAAAATGCTCAAAATAAAAAAGTGGAGTAAGTAATTTGCTTCTGTTTAAAAAATGGCCTACTTATTTTCAAAGATTTGTTCTACAATTCTTCAAATTTCTTAACTTTGAAAGAATATTTTAAAAATCTCAAAACATAAATAATTTTTTTTTTAAACCATCACCAAGTGTTAAAAAAGATGGTGACAACCCTTTAAATAAAAGTACTCAAAGTATTTCTAAAGATCTTTGGCAGAATTTTTCAAAACTCTCCAAATGTTCTTTTATTATTTTTTCAAATTTCTCATAATTTTTGTTGTTGAAACTCTCTGAAAACAAGTTATTGACATTATATGTATATTTTTCTGTAAATAATATTTTATTAGTGTTCCTATTTTCGAAATTTTAGGCTTTTGAAAATTAATAATTGTCAAATGTCATCTCTTTTTCACTAAAAAATGAGGAAAATCAAATGGAATAGAATAGAAGTTAATATTTGCATGATGTTAGGCTACTTTTTGTAACTCTCCAAAAATTTCAAAATCTCTCCAAAGTCTCCAAAGATTTTTTTCGAACATTTAAAGCTTTTTTATTAATTTTTAAAAACAGAAAAGCGTGTAATAAATGTGCATATTTGATTTTAGAGTGGGATACGCCAAACATATACTTTATTGTAGATAAATATATATAAGTTTGTATAGCCAAATGTACAACTGAGAGATTTTAAATTTTGTATGCAAAATAAAACAAATCTAATTGATTGAAATGATACATGTAAAATATATACATACATAAGTGTGATGAATGCATTGTCGTAGGTTTGCTCATATGTATAAAAAAAAGCCTCAAGAATTACAATATAAAATCAATGTATTTATGTATAAAAATATGCTAAAACTTTTATATTCATATTTACTTGACACATATTTAAATGTCTGTATATAAATAGCTTTACAAACATTTATGCACAATTTGTCATGAAATTCCCATGACAAAACGTTTAAGATTGATCACATAGAAATTATACAATTTCAGATACAAAATAAAAATTATCTTACAAAAGCTATGTAGTAAACAAATTTTTTGGAATTTTTAAAGGCATTAGTTTTATTAGGACCAGTTTAGATAGTGAACTGGTGCCAGTTACATTCGAAGCAGTTTTATAATTTCGTTTTTTAATTTTTCATATACAAACCCGAGCTGAGTTAATGAAAAATCGCTTTGTGGCGTATTTTAAGCTAAAAAAAGTTCAAATTATAGTATAATTTAAAATTATCGGCAGAGGCCTTCAATGAGTCGGCTAGATTCAACTGCGAAGCGAGTTCTTTTGCCACAATTTGAAGATTCCCCCAGTATTTCTTCTGAGATGGTGCCGCCCATTTTTAGTGGCATTGGAGCAAAAAAAGATTTAAATTGTACACGTCAAAATCAAGTTTATATAGATTTAAATATATTTTCACTGCTGGGTACTAATAGCTAATGCATACAACAACTGCACATACATACAAATGTACAAATGGCGCTGATTGTGATGCATTGACAATTGAATTGTGTAATTTTTGTATAGTTCGACCACCCATGAACCTGTTAAATGGCATCACCGGCGTCGTCATCATCATCACCGTCAGCAGCAGCAGCAGCAGCAGCGGCAGCAGCAGCAGCAATAACAACAATGCTTCTCACATAATTAAGAAGAGTACAAAAGACGAGTGTACATATGTATGTACATATTCTTAATGAATCTACCTAGCACAAGTATTACTACATGGATACATATATACAAAAATAATATGTATACATATATGTATATAAGTGAATTTTTATACGAATTAGTAATATAACCTCACATTCACTGCAATCGACAACATTTATTTCTACATTTTTGTTTGGTACATATGTATGTATTTATGTATGTTTGTAGGTATGTTTATATAAGCCAACTGCTGGCAACTGTTCTTCCGTTGGCAAGCAGCTGACTCCAACATTAACTCTAACTCCAGCAGCGCGGCCCACATTAAAATGCAATAAAATAAAATTTACAATCTTTATGGCAAACATACATACATACATACATACTGCATGTAAGTGTGTTAGTAAAAAAAAATATTAATATCTGTTCTATGCCAAGAAACAACAAACGAAAAACTTTTTTTTTGGTTATACATATGTATGTATGCATATGTAAATAAAAATGTCAAACGGCCAATTTGACATACGTAAATGTAAGTATGTATATACACAAGTACGTATGTAGCAATGGATATGTATAGACATGTGAATTCGAAAATAAGTTACTGCGGCAACAACATCATTAGATTTTATTGTACTGATAAATTCATTAAGAAAACTTTTTCACAATGCAATGCCAAAAATGAAACAACAACACCAATGAAGCGTATCAAGTTCTACAGGGGGGAAGGGGGCTAAATTGGTCTCTGCCTTCAGCTTTGACTTTGGCTCTACCGGTCAGTTGAGGTTGATACCGCTACTGATGATGCTGTTGTTACTGCTGTTATTGTTGTTGTTGTTGTTGTTGTTGTTATTGTTGTTGTTGTTGTTGTTGTTGTTGTTATTATTGTTATTGTTATTGTTGTTGTTATTATTGTTGTTGTTATTGTTGTTGTTGTTGTTATTATTATTGTTGTCGCTGTTGTTATTGTAGAAACTTTTGTTGAAAACACAGAGTAGCGTTCAATAAATAAATAGTTCAAATGTCCTTTGTGTAAGCGGAGACACATAAAATACTCTCTCACTCACTCACTCACACACATACACCTATATCAAGCATATGTATAAGTACAAATTCGCCTATCGCAAATCTATTGTTGTGATAATCAAATATTAAAGCAATTGAAAATTCTTATTCCCCATTTATTTGTGTACTCGAAAGTAATGTTATTTTCTCTGAGCTCCCAGCTTAGCTCTAACCTAGAGTGCGTGTGTATATGTGTATAGGGTACACATACGTAAATTGTCGTTTTGAATATTTAATAGTTGAAAGAATGAAACCGCAATTGATTGTTTTTGATTGGTATAGGATGAGGAGCAGATAAATATCTACAAATATTTGTGTGTGAATTTCTTTCAAAAAAAAAAAAAAAAAAAAAAAATTTTAATCACAGCATGTGGTTGAGAGTTTTGAAATATCACATACATTTTTATATGGAAAATTATTAAACGTATATTAAGATACTTTGCTGAGCGAATTGTTTTAGAGAAAAATAACTTATTTGTAGATATATATGTAAAAGGTAATTAAAAACTTTTTTTTGGAGACTCAAAATATTTATTTGGAGACTTTTAAATTGTTATCAAAATGAAATATTCTTTTTCAGTATTTTTGATACGGAAATATTATATAATTTTTATTTGGAGAGTTTCAAAATTCTTTGTAAACTTTCAAAAATATATAAAAGTACAAAATAATAAAAAACTAAGTTTTTGTTTCGCCAAAGGCTAAACAATATTTGCGGTGTGTGGCTTAGCTGAATAACCGGTTCACTAAGTAAAATACGAACATACTATATCAAATTTGCTTTAGAATTGTTCAAAACTTTAATTGGAGACTTTCAAAATGTTTTAAAAACAAACTTTTCAGTTTGTTTAATACGTAAATACTATATAAACTTTCTTTGGAGATTTTCAAAACTCAATTCAACTCCTTGTAGACATTCAAAATTATATAAAGGTACTAAATATGTACATAAAAAACCAAGTTTGTGTTTCGTCAAAGGCTCAACAACAATTGCGGTGCGGGGCTTGGTTGAATAACCAGCCAGCCCTCAGCTGGACGGGGCGGGAGCTATTCTAACTTTACAACCTGCACTACTCCCTTTGTAGTTCTAGCGCTGCTGGTTCGTAGAAGATAGAGAGGCGAAAAAAGCGTTTTCACAGTATAAGGTGGACCCAAGAATATTTCAAAGACTCGTCACTGTTGTAGACTGCAACCAACCCCACATATATCAACAGCATCCAGGAGAGCCATGCATTAAGCCTGAGAAGTTCATTAGGCCTGATGACGAAAATCAAAGGCAGCAAATTTGACCGAAGTTAACTAACCAAACCAGCAATGCGCAGTGAATTTGCCAGTCTGCATTTAACCGTCGCTTTGCTGCTCCGAAAGGTGGACCCCTGTGGAGAAGTAGTTGCTAAGCCTGATGATAAAGCGTATGAGGGAGGAACTACATAAACCTATGTCGTCATTTGATGGCGCCGCTTGGCTCAGCGGAATTAAGCTGATTAAATGCAATGACGCAGCGAAGCGGGAGAGGCTACAGAGAGCGGTTCCACTTCTCCAATGGCAAGGCTGCAATGGCAATCGGGTAATGGTGGATATGGCCTTAATCCCTGCAAACCATTGGATTTTTGTGAGTATTGCAGGCACAAAACCCGAGTGTACCCATGCGAGATTGGAAGGTACTTCACGTATCTGAGTGAAGAGTCAAAATTCTATTAACCTCCAAATCAACAAAGAGACAGAAGAACTGCTTTACACAACACATCACAAAAATGTCGTGGCGTATGGGAAGTGTTTTACTTCGTCTAAAGAAAAGGAGTGCGAGCGATGCCAACATGAAGACGCTAAAAGGAGAATAAGTCGAGTAGGATATTGGTCTGGTTAAGGCTGATCTGAAAGTAATGGAAGACCCTAAATAGCTCAGCCAAAACAACTTCGTTAGGGGCGGCTGGGGACGTAGAACTCAAAAGTGCTGAAAGCCCTACCGTTAAACCTGCAGCATATCAAGGTGGCTTCGGTTCAACTTCTCCGCGTGTTGGAGGAGGACTTATTCGACGTGATATTGGTCTAGGAATCATGGCTTGTCACTAGCGACAAGATTTCTGGATTGAAGACAACAAACTTGGGCTTATTTCATATGGAGTCAGAAGGAAGGGAGAGAAATGAATTATACCCATTGAGTGTAGATAGATTCTTGAAAAAGAAGTTGTGTCAAAAACTATGGTAAAAATTTGAAAATTTTCAATTAAAAAATTACTGAATTATTTTCGGTGAGAGCAACAGAAAAATTATATACATTTTTACTCAGAAAAATGCTTGTATGTATAGCATAATAAGGATCATTCCAAGAAAACACACAAAAGCCGATATCAAAGGTGAAATGTGTGAAGGAGACAATCTGTTTGAGATAAAAATGTCGAAAATTGCCAGATTAAAAGATTACAAACATCTAGGAGATAAAGGATTTTTCAAGGATTTTC
This sequence comes from Neoceratitis asiatica, assembly GCA_030068015.2. Lineage (NCBI taxonomy): Eukaryota > Metazoa > Arthropoda > Insecta > Diptera > Tephritidae > Neoceratitis > Neoceratitis asiatica. The sequence goes on along the minus strand of CM061527.1, from coordinate 83,044,294 downwards.
TGGCGCAAATACACTTTTAAAGTACTTTAAAGGTAGCGGAACGCATTTACACCGGAATATTAAAGATAAATAAATATGTGAGGCTAAAGATGTGTGCCTCTACACATACATAGTTATGTAAAATATTATAGTTGACTGCATACACACACATACATATGCGCTCTTAATTCGGCAAGTAAAGGGTGATCCAAGTAGGGGTACTTTCTTCAACAGTCCTTTTTTGACAGATCACGCCTACTGAGCGTACTATTCGCAACACCATTACCCATCTTGGGACCCAACGTGAGAGTGAGAGTGTACACGAAGACCGTGGAGAGTCGATTCGGCGCCGTTCGCAGCAACTCGGACTGACGTATGGAACGACTTGGTGCATACAAAATACATCTTGTGCAAGAACTGAAGCCGCTCGACCCTTCCAAGCGACATCGCTTCGCTCTATGGGTTATTGAAAAGTTTCAAGAAGATCCGACGTTTCCGAAATGGATCACCCGTTACAAGGAGAGTGAGAAATTTTTATGCTTCTCTATTCGTACATACATATACTCGTGCATACATACATATTTCCATATTTAAATATTTATTTGTGCATTTGTATGTTTAATATATGTATGTATCTACCTGCCTGTAAGCGGCTCACACTCCGTCGACAGTTATTCTCTGTTTATTGGTCTGCAGCACTGACAGGATATTTGCATTTCACACATTTTATGCAGACTTTACACACCGTACCGGCAAATACGGCAAATACGGCAAATACGATGAGTACACACACACACACACATAATACTCGTAGCAATGAAAGCCGGAGAGCTGTACGAATATGAGGTAACTGGCTGCAGACAGCAACAAATAGGCAACAACAGCAGCAAAGCGTTGAAGATTAAAATGAAAATTTCCATTTTCGGTTTTTGTGGTTTTTTTCTCACATTTTTTTTTTGTTGGAAAAAATCTGATTTTACTAAACATGCGAGAGTTTATATTGCGCCATACACACACACACATACACACCTACTCGTGCATTACGCTTATTGTATGTGTATGCAGTTGGCTCATACCAGTTTATGGTTAACAGACAGGCAGACAGACAGACAGACAGACATCAATATGGCTCCTGTTTTGACGCTCAACACGAGCACATAATTAGATGAGCTGTAAAAGTAGTCTATTGCCAGATTATTGGCTTTGGCGTTGAAAGAGATGCAAGGTTGATGCTACACGGATGAGTGTGTGTGTGTGTGTGTGTATCTCTGTAAATAAGATGGATTTTAGCAACATACTAATGAGTATTTGTATATGTATGAATGTAAGAACGCATTAGATGTAATTTCTTTTCGACATCCTGCGGATTTGTGATATTGGAAACCGAAATATTGGAATTTGGAAATTCAATTTGCGCCTTCTAAAGTTGAAAATGCCCGATTTCGAGACTGTGCTTTCAGAAAACTCACTTACTCGCTGGCCATGATTTGCTCAAAATGTCTTAAGTGCGATTTTCACCTCAGACTGCGGTCCTACAGCAAGCTGAACGGGACTTCTGTGCCGAAAGGTTCGAACTAGGGACTTTGAGGTTCGAGCTCCCTCCAAACATAAGACTGGGATGCCCTTTTTTCCTCCTACTTCTTTCCTGACATTGAGAAATGAAGTCACTTTCGACTCATAAAAGCCGGTGCTGAATGAGCGGAGCTCCATACTAAATGGATACTCGAATTTTTCCTGCTGCTAGCATGAAGCAGGGGTAGCTCCTACTCCGAATTGTGGTGAGTCTTTATGGTTTAAAAAAAAAAACCTTCCCTAGATGCCTGCGGCTGATGGACGGATCTATGAGAAGCTTTTTTATTTCAAGTCAGATATACACTCGGAAGGGTAGGCATCCCATGCCGAGGTTTGAACGAAATTAGAAAATTTATTCTATAGTTTTGTATATATATACTGCTTACCACTCTACTACTGCGGTCGCCTAAGGCGAAAATGTTCAGTAATACCAGCTTGGAAATATTTTCTTCCGACGAATTTACGGTTCCAAACTTAAAAAACAGAAATTTACAGTTAAATTTACAGCTTGAACTTCGATAAAGTCGATGCCGACTCTGAACTCGGAACTCGATGCAAAGATCTGAATGGGGTTTACACCTAAGATTGCCTGCACCAGAAGAATGAACAGGTCATAGGTTTCATAAAATTTCGGCAGAACTCCGCATGTAATTTTGGGTTGGGCTTCATCCCAATGTTTGCTTCTCATTCGGCACAAACAAGCGAAGCTCGGTGGTTAGACCTCTATACAAAATATTGAGCTGAGCTTCTACTGCAGCTAGTTGGGCATAGAGACGATAATTGCGACGATTTCGAAAACTGAAACCATACATTTTCTTCACACCTTTCTTTATCGGACTGAGTAGCGTTTCCTTCTCATGTGTGCTTTTTAAGTGGATACGAAATCCACCAAAATATCGGGCTTGCCTGAATTTGCAGAGCTCCATACAAAGACTGCGTCGGATGTTTGTTTGTTTTGAAATTTGATACTTGACAGCTTCGAAAGCATTTATACATCGGTGAATTGGACTCCGACTCCGTTGCTGGCTTCCCTCCAAATGTTCGTTTCGCACACAGAGAAATAAGCTCAACGTTGCCACCGGAACCTCGGAATGTCTCAATACCAACCTTATTGACTCAGTTCGCAGATCTCGATAAATAAGACTGTTTCTTGCGAAATCAGCGTTTCATACAGAGATAAAATGGTCATCGGCTGTAAGAAAATGAGCACTTTTGTTTTGGTTGTTTGAAATCGGAGATTGAGAACCTGCTTGGGAGTGGCACCACCTAAGCCATTCTTTAGGTTCATTGTGTTCCCATTTGGTCGCTGTTTTACTTCAAACCTTCAGTCTCACTTCGACTTTGGTGCCGAAGCTAAATTTTTTGAAACTTCCCTTCAAACTAGAGACAAAATAAGGAGTGTCGCAGTACAGCTTGGTCCAACGTAGTGTATCTGGTACACTTTGGACGTAGTAAACGTCTAAGTGAGATCCACTGGGTCAGCCAGTTCAACCAGTTCAACCTAACCTAAACCACTCTTCGGACGGCGAATACTTCCCGGACGGTAAACTCACTTGTACGGACTTGCCTGCATTGGATAGAGCTCTACTCTTCATCCGGAGAGTTTTCAATCCAAAAGATTGGCATTTTCTGGTGGATTTATGATTCCAAACGACGCTTACCGTACCTACTTCGTTAGAGCAAGTCCTAAAATATTGTTTTCAATCTTTTCGAGTATTTTGATTTCAAGGCAACTCAAATTTCATTTTATTTACGTCGAACCTTTTCAAGAGCATTCAAGTTAAGACGAACTTGGGCCGAGTAATGTGCATTTTTTCCACTTCATTATGACGCCCACAATAACTGCTTTTCAAGCCTTTCCACGTCTCCATTCGGCATAAGCAAGCGTGTTGAAGACTTGAAGAATTTCTATGGCGAGAATTTTAATTTCGAAACCAAGTGGTTGGTGTCTTTTTGTATGTTGCAACAAATACTTGACACAACAAGCTCGTATTTAATTTAGCAGGCGAGATTTTCTTCAAATTCCCAACACAATGCCGGGAGCTTCTGGGAACAAACACTTCAAAATGTTGCTCGTTTGTGAAAATTTCTTTAACATTCATTTTCACTCAACCAAAAATTTCAAGTGTGCCCGAGCGCGATACGCCAAACGAAAGGGGATGAGTGGAAAGAAGAACGAGAAGGGGAAGAGGACGAGGAAGATGTGGGGAAAAAAATGCGCAACAAATCAGCAACATTGTAAAAATGTTGTAGCCAACATTGTTGACTGCCTGTGCGGCTTGACATCTGCCCGCCTGCTTACCTTGCTCTCTGCTTTCTACGCTCTCTTCTGCTCCACTAACTGCGTTGGTCCCTTGCCTGCACGGGTTGGTTTCTCGGTTTCTCGGTTTGTCAGCGCGTTTATGCGCATATTTACTGTGTTAACATAAATTCTTTCCTTCTTTCCTTTTTTATATGTGAATATATATGCAGTTTTTATTAAAGTGTTTGTTGCCTCAAACGGAATGGCAATGCAAAATTTACAGCGCCCCAGCCTACGAAACGCGCGACCAAACGGAGCGGTGTATTTTTTTTTTCGGTTTTATTTTTTTAAAGTACGAAGAATTTAACTGCCGAAGCACACACGGACGAGCTCGTTGTGTATTATGGAGTCGTGTGAAGTGTAGTAGTAGGAGGACGAGGTGCGTCGGACGCGGCTGTCGGGGAGTGCTTTATGCCTGCGCTGCACTGCGCTCTGCTTAGTCAGCAGTTTTACTCCGAGTTGACTCCAAATGCCACTGCGCGCTGCCGAACAACTTCGAAAGCAACAACAAATAAGAAGAACAAGAACGTTGGCAATTGCGATTCTTGCCAATTCAGAACAGTCAGTGCCAAGAGACCTACATACTCGTACATATATGTACATAGATAGGTACATGCAGACTCGTTTAAATGGATATAAACATGAAAGCGAATTGTGGCTGTTTGGTTGTGGCGGAGGCGCAAGGACGCTGCTGTGGAAGTAGATGAAGTTGGCTGTTTGGTTGTGGCGGCGGTTGTTGGCCGATAAGAGTGAATTTCATGTGGCAGCAATGGCATATAAATTTTTTATGAACCTTCAATGTAGCGAAAGTGGTAAAGGGTGGAGCAGCGTCGCAATAAAAACAAACTAAAGAAGGAGCAGCACAACTTCATACAAAAGTGTATGGGGTTTCCTGTGAATGAGAGTAAGCAGCGTGGGGAATATACAATTTAAGGTTTTAAGCTACGTACATATGTATGTCGTACTCGTATGTATATCGGTACCAGTGAAGTTGCGGAGGTGAGGAGTTTGTCAGAGTTGTTGCTTTGTAGCTGAGCCGAGTTTGGAGTCGGAGGCGAAAATGCGGACAAAAGTTCATAGTGTTCGAAGCTTAGGGCATATATGAGCTCCTATGCATGTTTAGGAAATTGGAGGCGACTCTATAAGCAGTGATATTTTCACCGTGAGCTGTTCGCTATGTGATGACTTCTGTAGGCGGCAAAGGGATGCCGTCTCCCCTTCCACAAAGCGAGAGTTAGCATTGTTAGGCGCAAGAGTTTACTGCGCCCTACGTGCTAGGCGTTTAAAGGTTTACACGCGGCAAGACGTGTCTATCATAAGAGGGGACTAGTATCCAGCAATTTTCGAAACAGTATTATAACGAAACGACACGGATTCTCATCCAGTTTATCTGTCACTTCGCCAACCCAACACTCCAAAGGTACCTACTTGGGAAATATTTTTCCGTTTACATCAACAACGAAAACAACAGAAAAATTTGAAGTCGGAGCCAAGTTATATGTTTGTTTTACTTAGAGCTGAAGTGGATGGTAGGAAATCATAATGTCCTTCAAAGGAGGTGTCAGCAAAAATTCTATCTTAAGCCCGTGAATATCGAATGTATCGAGTATGGCATTTCCGAAGAGCACTTAGACCGGAGCCGAGGGAGTAAAAAGTTCTATGCATTCAGAACGCAGGACATGATTAGCCTTCCATGCCCAAAACGAAGCATTTCGTGGTTCCTGGTGAGCTACTCCGTCCTTGAAGTGTTAAATCTAGGAGCAGTAAGGAAAGTTAACCGGTATTAGAGACCGAATAGTGAACCTGCTTAAGCAGAACGGGAGCCGGAGCACATTTAAATTACTCGAGTCGAAGTTTAGAGTTCCTAAAGGGTTTTGATTTGTAGAAATCAAACAATAATCAAACAAACTCGCAGTCCCGTTTGAGTTTTCTCATCCACGGAGTGACAGAAATGAGCGTAGATAGGGAGAAGAGTCAACCGTTGTCGAGACTACGAAGGAGAAACCTACACTTTATAGCCTCCTCCGCATGGGAGATGATTATTTTATGAGTTCTAAAAGATATTCGGATGCATCAGCACCGAATTTACGAAATTCGTTGCAACTCTAACAGTAAATATGCATGTAAACTCAGGCATACATACATATGAGCGCATTAATATTTCAAGTGTAGGTAAACATTTGCGTTGGTTATGTTCTTCAACTTAACCCTTTAGTGACTGACTTCGCTGTGCATAAAGATCCTTTCCGGAAACGCGCTCATACAGCATTGAAAAGGCAACAAAAACAAAGCAATCATTTGCAAGAAGGAAAGTTCGAATTATTGAAATGAAATTTAAGAAAGAACGAGGGAGCGTAAAATGAAACAGCAAAGGTAATGAAATTCAAAAGAAATTTGTGAAAAATGAGCGTAGTAACTTAGGTAGGAAGGACGCTTACAAATGCATGAATGTGCAAGAAGTTCGCGCAAAAGATCGCGCAGTGCCGTTAATTATGTAGATTACTGTTGATTCCAAATTGTACTGTCCCTCTATCTCTCTCTCTCTCTCTCTCTCTCTGTTTCTCTCACCCATTGGCCTTTATTATCGGTCATAAGGCAACCAAGGCCATTGCAGTCGTCGCCAGCTCATTGCAAAGGTATGTCATGAAGAAGAAGAAGAAGAAGAAAAAAAGAAACAAACTAGGCTGGGTCATTCTTGCAATTCGAAGAATATGATTGCCATTCTTCGTTTCTGTGTGTGTATGTGTATTTTAGTATTGGTCGAGCATGTCAATTGGCATAACGAATTGGTAAATCGAAAATTTCATGCTCTTGAATGAAGTTACAGTTAACTAAAATGTGAGCACCAGCAGAAGATCAGAGACTTACCGAGAAGAGAGTAGGAGATTTGTTTATAGAAGTGTGTGGATCTCCAAACAGAGGGTTAAGTACTCTATTCTATAAACGGAGACGGTGAGGAGTCTAAATAATCTCTTTTCACAGAGAGGAAAAACAGAATCCACGAAAAATATTGATGGAAGAGTTGTTTGCCTAAATAACTAAGTTGCTCGGAAGCCAACGAAGCAACTGATAAAGCTTTTTAGAGAGTTTCAAAAGGAGCTTTTACTAAAAAAAGCTTGGGACTGGCGGAGAGTACTAGTATCGCCCATTTTGAAAAGGATTTTAGTTTAGAAATTAATCATCAACGCTACTACCCCGGGAATGGTACGACGAGGTCATCTCTTATAACTTTCTCGACACAGCTCAATGCCATTTGTTTCTACTGTACTAAAAGACTTGATGTGTTCTGGTTTCTTGGGGTGAGATGGTTTTGTATGCTGTTTTCTCCCGACTACGAAATCTTTCTCAACATCAAATATCTGACAGAGGCCAAAAAAAGTTAAAGTTTCTGCAAATATATTCGGCTCAGTGCCTTCTCAGTACAATTGAGAGGTCCTAAATTAATATTTCCCTCATGGAGATTGCATTATTTCAATGTGAGCGCATTCATCGGGCAGAGATTACAGCTATATCGACCAAAACCCAATACTAGCGCTCAACAGACTGGGCTCAGGTAATTCTTTTGCACCCTTATATGGCAAAATTGTGATAGTCTCCACTTCAAATAGTAGTAAACCCTGACCTGAGCAAGGATCGTTAAGTAGAGTGAGCTCCGGTCGAGTTCGGTGAGGCAAAATAACTATAGTCCTCACTACGTCTTCAAATAGCAGTAAATCCTTTGCTACACCTAAGCAAGGATCTTTAACTAGTGAGAGCTCCGGGCAAGTACGATGAGAAAAGTGGAAATGCATGAAAGCGTCAAGCGTTCAGCGGAAGAAAGATTCCATTTTGTAAGAATTCTCATTACAAACAAATGGATTAAGTTGTAAACCGTAACTCACATCATCCCACCAGTAGACATCCAAATTAAGCACCTCGTAAGCCATCTCTATACATATCGATGAAATTATCGTCCCTCCAGCAACTATCATCTACCCAATGTATGCCAATTTGCGAACTCCCACACAGGCCAAGCAGAAAGTGCAAAGTGCTCTCTTAGGCATAATGTGGTGGAAGATGGGAAGAAAAAAGCATACATTTACTATCACTTGATTAATTTTTTAATCATACATGTTTTGTCCCCTCTCCCCAGCCTTTACTTTAAATTCACTGTCAGTTGTGAGTTGTGCCCCCCCTCCCCCCTTAATAATTGCCAGCGTAAAGCGACTTGTACAACGAAAACTTTTAACAGTATTTCATGTGCGCGCACACACACGATAAACCATAGTTCACATGTTGTTGTAAGTGAGGACACACGTACGCACAAGCAGGAGGAGGTGAGCTGGAGAGCTGAAGGATAGGCAAGGTCTATAAGCGCTTTCTAGTTAAATGTAGTACTTGTCAGACGCGTCGCCTGCTTAGCTTGGCTTGCCTTGGCTTCTTTGAATATTCTACTTACGCTACACACAATGGCAACGGCAACAACAACAACAACAACAACAACAACAACAACAACAACAACAACAGCAACAGCAAGAGCAATAGCAAACAAACTCTATTCATATGTTAATTTGCCTGTCGCCAAACTACTCTACCACGACATTGCTCGCTTGCTCGCTTCAAGTGAGTCTCCCTATTGTTTGGTTGTCATTGTGGCATTGTGTTTGTCTTTGGCAGGGAACATGAGAATGCTTTTTGGTGGCGTTGATGATGGTGAAGCCAAGTGAACTTTTCATCTCCCTTCCGTCGCTTCTGCAGTTCTGCCATTGTAGGTGTGGCGCCGTGTTGCGCTGCTTGCCAGCTACGTTTGAGGGTTGGAGGCACAACACCGACACTCACTCACTTGCTCACTTGCTCACTTCTTCATATTCAAATGATGCTAAGTAATTTTCTCTAATGAGATATTAAGTAGATAGCGATGAAAATAGTTATTAGATTCTTTTTATTTTTATTTCTTCTGACTTTTGTCTTCTGAGTTGGCGCTGGGATGACTGTTGGGGATGGGGATGATGTGAGGCGTGAAGTGATTTACAATTTTGTAATGTGACGTGGGGGAGTATGGTAAGTTTAGTATCTATGGAATTAAATTGTAAAAAATTTACTTGTTGGCGTCGAAGTACACACGACAGATGGGGAAATTCGCTGCGTGTGGCGTAAAAATTGAATTTAGAGAGGAGAGGGGAGTGTATGGAATTTATTATTTTTTTTTAATGATTATTTGGCTTATTATTATTAATTTTGTCATATATTTTTTATAAATTGCAGATAAATTGCCAGATATAATCTTATCTTGACTGTAAAGCTTCGGCTTCGCCTACTCTGCTGCGTCTACCGAACTCCGTAGTTCATCTGGTGGCGCTTCATCATTGTGAGGCATGTAACAGGAAGCAGGAAGTAGTATCTCAGCACTTAGTTGGCGACTTAAGTCCAAATACCTTGTTTCCTGAGGCTATCCATGGTTACGGAACTTAAATCGCATCGTAGCCGATCTTTCCGGATGCGACATTGATTTTTATCAAGTTTATATGAAGAAATCCATACTTTTAAGGTTAGGAGTCTCCACCTCCCCCTTTTCAGCTTCTTGAAGCTTTAAGGTGGCCTCGGGTATCCCTCCCAGATGCTTCTCCACCTATCGCTCCTCCATTGCATCTCCATTGTCATCCGTCAGGATGCGCTCTTAAGGTGAAGGTACACGTTGGTTATGTCCTACGCCAACTCCGCGAACCTGGTGGATGTAATACTGGTCACCATCCTCCTTGTCAGAGTTTATAACCTTCAACACCTTCCAATTGAGTCTTCCAGCGCCGCATTAAATTTTTGCAGTTTTAAAAGCCGTAGGATATTCTCCGCTATTACCGTGCGATATATGGGAAATTTTACTTTTGGTATGAACGGAAGTTACAACGGTCTACTAGCTCTATGGCGTCCTCTCAAAAACATTGAAGCGGCTAAACAGCGTCTTTTATCCAAAACAGCGAGCTGTGGGCTTTACATTTTATGATTTTGCCTACTTTCAGCCAGCTAGACCGCACCGTTGAGAGTTGGAATGAGCGTGCTCGCGTCTCTATCAATTACTGTCAAGAGCCAATCCATCAGCTTTAGCTCCACTACCCTCCAGCGCTACGGTGTAATTTATCTTAGAGTACTACTGCAGTCAATGGGCGCCACAAGTAAGTGCATCTTGGTTATGTCACTGGATTGCTGGCGCTTTTGATGTGGTGAATGTTTCATTTTCGCTTTAACATAAGCCAAACTTTCCTTCTCAACCTATGCACGGTTGAATTTGCAGCTAAGTCCTTTATAGGACTTGAGCGCCGCTTTTAGATTGCTTTGACCTTCAACCCCCTCCGTACTGGATTTTACCCTAGTTTTTTTGATTGCCAAGGTTGAATTATTTTACAATGGTTGGCTGATAAATCCTCCATAGAGGTGCTGGTACTTGAAGTCAGTACCAGAGGGAAGTCAAATTCAATTCTCAGAACTGCTTTGCCGGGAAGACCTCTGTCTGGTAAGTTCTGCAATATTTTGGTAGCTTAAAGGATTGTCTGAGATGTAGCTGAGCGCAATAGATTCCGGCGTTTCACGTCGTTAGCCTAACATCTCACTTTCCAGGTAAAGCACAGAGAATGTAGTTTTTTATTGTTTACCTTCTTCGTGATTGTTGAATGGTGCTCGGATTTCGTCGAGACGTTTTTCAACAGAACGTCGATTGGCAGTAGTTCGAGTTAATTTCCGAGTGTAGCAATTGGATTAGTGTTCCACTTATACAGAGGCAACAAGTCGCATATCCTGCGGCTTTTCTTGCTACAATCCACTATACAACAGGATTGGTTTGCTGCTTGGTATAAAGAATGAACTCCTTAAGTCCTTTAGCGCTTGTTCTACTCCATTCAGCTTCTCATAAATAGAATTTTTAATGAGACCATATTTCCATCAAAAATTGAAAATATTCTTACTTAAGCACTTAACGATTCATTAGCAGAAATTCAAGGCTAATTTTTTTCAAACATAATTTCAAAAATGCAATTTTTTTTAATCCAATACCGCATATGTTTTCAACCACTTTCCAAAACTCTAAATCGAAACTGCTACACATTAGCAAAAAACTTAACGATTAAGGGAAGTAAGTCATAAAGCAATAAATTGCATACACAAAGAGCAAAAGTGCCGCGCCTTCCAAGTAGAATTGAGTGCCTGACAGCAGTGTCATAAATGAAACACAGACAGAGACAGGGTGTGGGAAAAGTTGCTGCACAAATTCCAGTTCAATTTCTAATGCTTTTCAACTACACATACATATGTACATATATGTATGCAAGTCCATAATTGCTTCAATCTCTTCAAGCAGTAAATCCTTTCATCATAACTCCGAAAAAGAAAAAAAGAAAGAAAAAAAACAACAATCAACGCAACAACAATAAAGATTTTATGTTTTTCCTGAAATAATTTTTTTTTCCTCCCGAACATAATCTAATTTAAAGTGTATACTTTGAGATTGTTGATATTTTAAATGGATTTTAAATTAAATTTACAATCATTGAGAATTCCGGTGGCGGCGGCGCGCGAGTTACTCCTGCACCCATAGAGGGCGACGAGTGTGTGGTGTGTAAAGGAGGGCAAAAGAGCGCAAAAAACATTGATGACGTTCGTTTGACGAGTGGTTATATGTACGAGTAGTACGTGGCTGTGGTGCGGTAGAGTCGGTGCAGAGCGTAAATATATATAAGTACATAAAAGAATATGGTTAATAAATAAATAAAAATATATAAAAAAAATATGAAATAAAAAGCAAAAGCACAAATGGAAAGGAAAGAAAAAAGGAGCCCAAAAAAAGGAACGCAAATAAAAAGTAATGAAAAAAATCTAAAAACGAAAATTGAGCATGTGAAATATTAAAAAAAAAAAATATATATATAAAAAAAATATAAAAAAGCGAAAGCTAACAGGAGCTACGATGAAACACGACAGCAGCGAATGTGGCAACAATGAATATTATGCATGTATGTATCGAGCTCACCAGACATACTCAAGAAACAGGTAGGAAAATAACGGGAGATCTATTTCAAGTTTCCCTAATTTTTTAAAGATAACAATACAGAAAATTCAAATTTATTAGGGAATGTTTTTCATCATTCGAAAGAATATTCTTTGGCATTTATTTATTGAAGATTATTTCTTTCAAATTTTGGCCGCGGCTACGTCTCAGATGGTCCATCAGTTGAGTCCTGCTTTCTATGACTCGTTCGAGCATTTCGACTGGTAACTGGCGAATGACACGCGTAATGTTTTGCCTCAAAGTCTGAATCGAAGCGGGATTGTCCGCATAGACTTTAGACTTTACATATCCCCACAGGAAAAAGTCTAACGGTGTGATATCACACGATCTTGGTGGCCAATCGATTGGCATCGGCCCAATACGTGAAATTATCTGCTCACCAAAGTGTTCTCTCAATAAATTCATTTATTGATGCGATGTGTGGGAAGTGGCGGTGGCGTCTTGTTGACACCAGACGTCGCGATGATCACGAGCTTCCATTTCAGGCATCAAATAGTCGGTTATCATGGCGTGATAAAGGTCGCCATTGACGATTACATTATCACCGGCAACATTTTTGAAGAAATATGGACCGATGATTTCACCGGCCCACAAACCACACCAAACCGTTATCTTTTCTAGACGAAATGACAGCTCTTGAATCTTTTCAGGTTGCTCTTCGTCCCAAATGCGGCAATTTTGCTTGTTTACATACCCATTGAGGCAGAAATGGGACTAATCGCTGAACAAAATTTGGCTCTAAAACGTCGAAACTTCGGATCTTCTTGGAACTTTTCAAGAGCCCATAGAGCGAAGCGATGTTGCTTGGGAATGTCGAGCGGCTTCAGTTCTTGCGCAAGCTGTATTTTGTACGCTTTCAAGTTAAGATCTTGACGTACAATGTGCCAAGTCGTTCCATACGTCATTCCGAGCTGATGCGAAAAACGCCGAATCGACTTTTCATGGTCTTCGTGTACATTCTCAGCTACGGCAGATATATTTTCTTCACTGCGCGCTGGACGTGGTCTATTCGGTCTAATCGATCAAATATTATCAAATAATGAATGCTGGGTTTCAAGATGAGTGATGGTGTTGCGAATAGTACAGTAGGTCGATTATGTTGACCTTAAGTTGAGCGAAGCGCGCGAAATACATTCTTTATAGAACGTGAATTTTCGTAATAAAATTGAATGAAATGCCAAACAATACTGAATAAAAATAACATGACAGCTTGACATGACTCACACGGGATCTGTCAAAAAAAAAAGGATATTGAAAAAAGGACCTCTACTTAGATCACCCTTTATTAGTAGTACCTTAACTAAAAAGCCCAGCGGAAATAATTTTTTTGGAGACCAAAAAAACTAAAACAGTTGGAAACAGTACTCTCTGTCCAGGTATTAGATAAAAAGAATATGGATGTGATCTAGGTTAGGTTAAATAATCTTAAGCTGTTTACTCCTGTTAAGGATGCTGGGAAAATGTTCTTTTTATTAAAGCTGCTCAAAGTTATCTAGTTGGTGGTCGCAATAGCCGAGTGGTTAGCACAGGTTTCTAGTCCTGGTGCGATCAACATCCAAAATTAAAGAAAATAGATTTTACTAATTGCGATCGACCCTCGGCAGGGATACTCAATGCCTCCGAGTGCATTTCTGACACGAAATCAGAGCTTTTCATAAAATTCTCTCAGCCATTCGGAGGTAGGAGATATTCTGGTGCTAAAACTCTATTAATTTCCTGAATTCAGACACCCTTTAAGCTGATTCAATGGCAGTTGTGGTGCAAAGTTTATTTTTTTTTTACTTGCTGGAATGATCTTTCACCGTCAAGTCGGATGTTCTGTGTTGCTGCGATTACTATTTTATACATGAGTGAGAATTTTCTATAATTCTTTTTTCAAAATTTATGCTTAAAGTTACCATTTCCAGTTGGGTGTTTTATTTTATGCACATCCATACGTACATATATGTATGTTAGTAGTCCTGCTACTGTTATGCATAGCTCGACTCGACTCGACTCTGCTGGCTGTGGTGCTCCGCTTGTAAGCAGCTTACCGCTCGTGCTGCTCGTTTGGTGATGGAGCAACAAAATATTTTTTTTATTACCTTTAATATGCTTTTGTTGTTGTTGCTGTGCTGGCTGGTGCAGACGTTTGAGGTGCAAGCATATTTATACTCATCTGTATATACATACATATGTATATACACATATATTTGTGCTCAGCTGTGCCCATATGATGATGCTGTGTGTGCTTACTTATATTCTTTCTGCTGCTCTTTTTGTGCTTTTTGCTCTTCTGCTTCTTCTTCTTCTTCTTCTTCGTCGTCGTCGTTTTTTGTAGATCATGGCCGTCGTTTAGTGGCTGCGAACAGTAGTAAGAGCAGCCAAAGCTGGGCAAACATGTTGCCACAGAATATTATTACTTACTCGTACAAGAACTGGATAGATATAGTGTGCATATATGTATGTATGTACTCGTATATATGTATGTATGCATGTCTGTTGCATGTTGCAGGTTGTTGTTAAGCAAGTTTATGCCCAATGTGTTGCACATGTAATAACAAAACAATAACAAATGTTGCCACAACATTAAAAAGCGAGAATGAGCAAGTACGATTAAGGAAGTCTTCGGATGCTTACCAATAGCACCAGGAAATCAGACGACGACGACAACGAACGAGGATGACGACAAGTACAAAGTACAATGCAATGAAATTCAGAGAGGATATGACGCTTTCAATATTTCATTTGCAATGCTTTTGTAGCAACAGCATTTACATATAACGAGGATACAGTGGAGGAATTCAATATTGGGAAATACTAATGGCTTTGGAGCTTCTAAATTGAAACAACTCGGCTGCTGTCAATGTTAAACGGTGCATTCGGGGAGAGACGCTCATTTCTGTTGTATGGAAATGGCAAAAAAATAATAAATGGAATTGTAATCGTGACAAATCAGATGGTACACAAGCTGAAGCAGAGCCACGGGCCGCAAGAAACCTCAAAGCGAAGAAAAAAAATAGAAATCTTCGAACTCTAAAACTTCAACTAAAGTCGCTGTGTGTAAATAAATGTAAAGCAGTAGGGAAGCTTCAAAAAACAACAACAACAATTGAAATTACCATAAATTACACAGCTCAGCATACATATGTAACAGTAGTCAAAAGCCTAGCGACACGCGGTTGACTTGTAGAAAAAGTTGTTTACAAGGGTTAAACTCGGGTGAGTCGAAATCGAGCAATAAAAATCACTCCAAAAATCCACATGCATGTGCTTTGCTCAGTTTAGCGATAAAAAAAAAGCAATAAATACACAACACAATAAAGCACACAACACAAATGAGCGAAGAAAAAATAATCACAACAAATCGCGTGAATGCAAAGTGCGGGCGAGTGTGAGTGGGAGTGAGCGAATGGTAGCGCTCAGTACGCGGTAGTCAGTGGAGCCAAGCGAATGTGCTGCCCAGTTGTGTTGTGTGATTTCGCGCGCGCTTGCATACATACATACATATGTACGTATAACTGTATTCGTATATATGTACATATATGCTCGTGCACTTAGGCGAGTACTTCAATGACGTGAAAATTTCGTTTTTTTTTGTCTCTTTTACTTTTGCCAAGACATTGGGTACGCACGAAGTATACAATGCTTATATGTAAAATTAATCGCGTTGTTGTTGCTGTTGTTGTCGATGTCGTCGTGCGGTGTGCTCACTTGTTTGCCAAGCCTGAAGTGCGACGTTATCTTATTTACTCGCATGTCTTTTTATTCAGCGTTTTTTTTTCTCAACTCAATTTATTGCGGCAGGTCAGTTCAGTCATTAAGTAACAGACAAGGCAGGCAGAAGAACTTGGCGGAGTCGTTTGTGCTCAAAAAAAAAAAAACAACGAAAACGGTAAAAATACCAGCTGACGCCAAATGACAGCGGTAAAAAAAAAAAAAAAAAGGAAAACAATTTGCAAAGTTGACGAGAGCGCCATAAAGGGAAAAAAATAAATTAGAAAAAGATATCCAGCACCAGCAGCGGCAGCAAGCAGCGCGTACCTAAATAGCAAAATCAGAAATAAATGAAGTAAAGAATTAAAATAGAGAAAAAATGAAAAAAAAATGTTATTCTAACAAAAAGTAATAAATCGAGAAATAAATGAAATAATACGCGAAGCAATCAAGAGTATAAATGAATAAAGAAGGAGGAGTAGCATGGTAGCCATAGCAGCAGCAATCTATGATGAAATTGTAAAGCTAAATTGACTCGAAGCTTATTGGGACGCCGTGAATAGATTATGAAGACAGATAATGTAGCAACCAGCAACAAAAACGCTGTGCAAAAATTATAATAAAAAGAAAATGGACTTCACATTGGTTAGCAGCTATGCGAACTCTATGCGACTGCTGACACTGACTCTACTGCTGTTGTTTTTCCTTATTTTTTGTGGCATGGTCATGCCATGAGACGGCGCGACAGATGATGTACATACCACATACTGCACGCTGCTAACTGTTAACCGCTTCGCATAAAACACATGTACATACATACATGCAATATGTATGATGCAACGTAAATTTGTGTTTGTGTGGCCATGGATGAAGCTGAGCAAACTGTGCAGGAATTACTTCGATAATAATTGAAAACCGTGACGAGTTGAAGTGTTGTAATCTTGTGGTGGCAGTTATTTTGTAAGAAAATAAGAGAAAAAAAAAGAAAAAGAAAATGTCACTTAGCGTCTGCTGACCCAGAAAGCACGAAAACTGGTAAGAAAATTGTGGTGGTTCTTGGTTTTTTACTTTTGTTGCCGAAACTTTGTTGTCTTAGTTTGTTAGGGAGAGGGTGATGGAAAGAGATCATCGTACCGTCTTCTCGTCGCCTTCTCCCCTTCAAACTAAGAGTTTCGACAACAAAAGTATTCGTGTGTAAACTCAGTCTAAGATAATTCTCGCGCTCTCGTAGGATTTGAGAGTTGCGTGGGAAAAATTTTGTAGTAAAAAATTGCAGTTTAACTGAAAATGAAGCTATGTTTCTTCAGAATACTACGTTAGAGATAGTTTGCCATTAAACGAACACTCTTGACTGTATAAATCTGTAAATTTTACGAAAAATAAAATAACTCGGCAGGTTTAGAGATTGAAATCTTTATCCAGCTTTTAGTCAAAGCTTCATAGCTTTCGTATAGATCTCTTCCGTACTCCGTGCTACCACTGTGACATCTTTTGAACTTACATGGCAACACACTTAGTAAATACCCCATAATTTTCTTATTAAAAATTTGGCAAGCTCCGACGCAAATTGGTATGCTTTTTGTAAAATATGCGAACGCCCACACAAGATGTCACAAACGTATATAGACACAAAACAGTTGAAGTATACTCATTGCCTGGTGGTATTTACACATTATCCGTAAGAATGAGGATGGAATAACAGTAACATAACATAATAATATTTTGATTGCGATGATGATGACAAAATGCCAGCAAAACAGCACGCAAAATATGTATGACAATTGGGGTAAAAAATTGCAAATAAGACAAATTAGCACAAGAATAGGTAAAGAGAAGCAGCAAGAGAGGGAATTATATGTCTGAGGTAGTAATAAAGCAAGCAAATACGAGTATATCATACAGTAGGTAAGTAGCGCATAAGAATAAAATGAAATAAATTTAAGACACTAATATTTTTTTATTTTCAGCATTGTAACAGAGTATAATAAAAGTGAATAAACATCAGGTAACTTCAAGAAAAACTTTCGCAAAAATAAAAGAAATAAAAAGAAAAAAGTTGGACGCAAAACTTATGGAGACAGGGTTTTTTTATTCTTCTTTCCTCGTAAAATTAACATATCTAAATATTTTTCGGCGAATGTACATATCAGAATATCATAAAAGTGAATTAGCAACAAGGAGCTTCAAGAATGACAAAGATAATAAAAGATGAAAGAAATAAAAAGAAAAAATCGGGCGCATCTAGTTTGCGCCCATAGAAACACCTTTTCGGTAACAGAACACTTTTTTTAAATTCGTTTCGCCTTAGGCTATGTTTTCATCGTTATTCACTTCACGGTTAATGTGTGCAGCATTAATAGCAACAAAATTCGCAACAAAACCCTTTACAAATGTGTAGATATTATTTGAATTTTAATATTTCAACTCAAACACGCTTTAATCACATCATAAAATTGGCCAAATTATGTTTCTAGCAGGAATAAATATATTCAATATTTAATGACGGTGAAAACGATAGGAATTAAAAAAAAATAAAAATTAATAAAAATAAAAATAATCTTCCACTCAAGTAGTAAAATTAATTTCACACCATTTAAAAAGCAATTAAATTTGACACGAACCGATACCGGAGATGGTCATGCAACAGACCGCAACAAAACCACAAAAAAAAATTTGCTAGCAACTGAAAATACAATATTTTATACACATATGTAGTACATACATATGTATATGTACGACAGGAATTAAAAAAAAAATACCCCACACCTATACCGGAACCAATGGGCGTATAAAAATAATAAAAATATATACATATCTATTTACAAAAATATATATATACTCGTATATTGACGGCAAGGCATTGAAACAGAAGAAATGGCAGGAGGCGAGCAGACAGTTGGAACATCTGCTATTTTGGCTAGTCAGGCGCAAGTTGTATGCTAAATGTCAGACGGCATTATTGTCAGGTCGAAAACAACAAAAAACACTATATTAGTGTACATATGTAGATACATATGTAAGTACGTGTATATGAGAACAAAGAAAGCGAGATGAATATCAAGAAAATTACTATAACTGTCAATCGTATCAAAATTTGTTTTACGCTTGAATTATTTTCACGTAAAGTATTAGGGAAAGGAAACAAAAAGTGAATACAAAGTAGCACTCAGATGTGGGTCACAAAATGCTCGAGATATATAACACCAACAAAGAAAAAAAATAGAAAAAAATACTGTGAAGTAGAAGGAAATGCACGTTTTCTTCAATTATGATTACATACATACATACATACATATTGGTTTAACTAAATGTACATGCGTACATTACTTACAAGAGTCAAAGACTTAAGTGCTTTGGTCACAGTAAAATTTCTAAATTATATAATCCAAAAAGAGGATTATAAAGAGAGTATGTTAGCCAATGAGTCGGCAGAAATACAAAGGAAAATCTTGGAATAATAAGAAAAAAGAAAGAAAAAAGCTAATATAATATATGCAATGTCAATCAAGAAGAGCAGAGTAAAAAAAGACTCTCTGAGCCATAATATTCTTGAGTTAAATGTGCAAGTTTTAGCTTTACTAGTGGCTAATACTGATTTCACGTGGACTACAACCACGTCACTTGTGACAGTCATAACAGTCCTCTATCGACTTGTAAGGGCCAGACACTACAAGGCGTCCTTAACTCCCGTCGAATTTTTAATATAGAAGCGGGATCGTTGAAAACATCCAAACAGCAGCTTTAGAGTTTTACAGACATAATTCAGCGAATTAAGGGACAACGGCTAAATTGGCTTGATCATGTCGCCCAGATGGATGAAAACACTAGAAAAAACAAGCTTCTCTAAGGAAAAGTTTTCTAAGAGCTTACAGAAACTGCGGATCGATGGCGAACGTAACCGAACACACGTCGGATAGTTTAAGATGAACCAGCCATTCGGCTTTTATGGCATTCAGCAATGAAAACCTATCAACGATGTGCCCTAGAATTTCGGGGGTGTTCGGGTTTGTCGAAAAAAAATAAAAATTATATTAAAAATTCCGAGAAAAAAGGTAAAAAATTGGCATGAAAATAGACGGTACTATGGTCAAGAAGCGGTCTCTTCTTAGTTTCCTAAAGAATGAAGAGACACATAACGAAGTATTCCATAACTGGAATTAGAGTAGGGAATGGTCAGAGAAGAACACCTTATAATACACACTTCTATGGACCCAAACGTCATTTTCTATGAGTCCATCAACATCCTGCAGCAATACATAGTAATGACGGTAAGAGAGTCTTTCGAAGAGACCGTGAGTTGGAACTACTTTGGGACGACCGAATAACGTGGACATAAATTATGCCCCAAAGTAACGAAATTGTCACTTTTCATCCTTGAAACTTCAGTGGGAAACCTTAAGTTATTCCACTCAATGATCACAGGCTTGATGGGAACCCAATGTGTGTCCGCGTTTGCGTAAAACCATGTGTTAGTTCGACACTCCGCAGACTTTTTGAGCGTTGTAAGCTAAGGAAATGGGAAGGAAGATCAAGATCAAAGAAACGGCTTGCTTTTGAACAGCCGACGAAACTGAGAGCTGAAGAGCGATAGTAGAAAACTAAGAGCTGAAGAGCGATAGTCAAAAAAAAAAAATTTCTAATAAAAATTAACAGTTAAATTTAAACACTGTTTTTCATTTCTAATTTGTGTGTACATTGCCGCAGTTGAAATAAAATCACACAAAATATATATGTATATATATAATAATTACACACATGCAATTTCAGCTAAAGAACTCGACCTACGAGCAACTGGTCAGGCAGAAGCAATTTAAATTCCATATATGCCCGTATTACATACATATGGATTTGGCAATTTATTGTTGTTTGTTGTTGCTTCCACAATAATTCCATACCCAAACGTACAGTATGTATGTACATAAATATCTTATAACTTTTTTTAATTTTGCTTGCAACGCACATGCCATGCCGGTTAACCGAAACGTTTGTCTATTTAGCCGTGGCATGCCATAAGCCACACACAAATACTGTATCGCTTGCCTTCGCTACCCGCACACACACACACACGACATACCTTTTTGGCCAACAGAATTGCGCTAACTGACTGTCCAGCAGGCGACCAACGGAGAAGCAGCGTCCCCAACACCGCCAGCATCCCGCAAAAAGTCACGCAGCGCAGAGGAAACACAATTTCATCAAAGCTTACAGAGTTGCCGAGTTGTTGTTGTTGCTATTGCTTTGCAACCAAAAGTAAATCAGCTACAACAACTATAAAAACTACAAAAACATTGTTGCGATTTCAATTCAATTCATTCATTCATTGCTTGCAACAAATTTGCTTTTATTTTTTTACACATACTCACACATACATATATATACACACATGCATGCATATAAACATAAGTATTTGTTGCAAGAATTTCGCAGCAACCCCGATAAGTTTAGGACGGACGGAAAGACGGCAAGACGGCAAGACGGCAGGACGGAAGGACGGATGGAATTCAGCATGTCATGCTGCTGCTCAACCCCGAGACCAGCAACGCCGGGCTCAGCAGTTTTCATTACATACATACATATGTATGTATTTCTCTGTAGTAACTAGTTTATTGCTTGGCTTACTGTGCACACAGACACAACAGTTTGGCATAAGTTTGTAACTTGTGTAAAGTGAGAAATTGTCCCAAGTCTCAAGTCAGTACGTGACTAGAAACATTATTGTTTGCTTATCTCACTTAATTGCTGCTGGCTACACTTAATAATATGCTTCCAAAATGGAATAAGTAGAACGTTAGACAAATAGACAAACATACTCACTCGTACATACTTACAGACAGACAGACAGACAGATGGAGCGATAGACAAGCTCGCACATTGAAAGTGGCAATTGAACAAGTACGAGTATTAGCAAGAAGGAATGAGCGTGAGAGTGTAAAATGATATCGACGAAGACGAGTGAGTGTTCTGTGACCGACCGACCGACCGAGCGACCAACCGTGCCATCGTCTGAACGACTGACGTCAAGCACGCATGCAGCTGAAAATAGCTTGGAAGAAGATTGCCGCTCCACCACAGTCAAGCAGGCAGCTAGTGACCGTACAGCTAGTTTATGCTGCATCATCATCCCCTTTATCGTCACCAACATCATCAACATTACACCAGTTACACATGGCTACATAAATAAATACTCACATCGGCATTTAACAGCTTGAAATTAGAATGTAGTCACACCACACATCACACACCAAACACCACATTCATATCTACAAACAATTTAAATTACCTCCGAGCATGCTTTTGCTTTCGTCTTCGGTTAATCTGATTATTTTTTGATTTGCTTTGCGGCATAATTATCTGTGGATTTCATGACATATTCCCTTTTGAAATTGTTAGAACTCATTTCAATTTTATAGTGGGAGAGAAAAAAAAAACGTTACGAAAGATCTCAGGCTAATTAATGTTCGTGTCTCATGTGAGTAGGGTTATTTTTGACCTAGTCACCGTTTACGCGGCCTGTATCCAAAGAATTTTGCTTTACGCTGGTATGGATGCGCTAAAGATTTGAAATTTACATACAGGTAGGGCCTTTGAGGCGCTGTCATGTGGTGTAGTGCTGCAGAGGGGTAAATCTAAGCTAAATTTTAGCTGATGAGTCCTCTACGCACATGCTGGGAATGCGAGAAAACCTTGTGCGAGATGCGGTAATCAGTCCGTGTGGAACCTTTGCTCACGGTTCATAGGGAGAGGGCTTTAATGGAGCTGCTTGGACGTATGCGTCTAATGGGTGAGGTGCGACTGGGAACGGGCTTTGATCTTGAAGCGAGCGGCACGTTATTCAAGTGTATATAGTTTCATACAGCAAAGTTTTATGCTGAGGTTGAAACCCTGCAGGTAAAATCAAATCCAAAGAAAATAAAAAATAATGACTTCGGATGAGAAACTATAATTCCGAAGGCGACCACTGCAAATGTTTTACGGAGGTAGGCACCTGGAATGTCCCACCTCCTAATGAATCTGGAAGATGTGCTCGTGAGAATGAAAGCTGACATGGAAATAGGACATTTACGACATACAAGAAAGCGCGAGCTTCATTTCCGTTTTGTGGTGGGAGAGAGATTTTGTCGCTATCACGTAAGCGATGCTTCCTTCAATTAAGAAGAAAAAGAGCTTTTTGAGGAATTGAGCACACGAAGTGGAGCCAAACTCTTCTCCACCTGATCTTTTCAACGGAGTTGAAGCCTTCCTCCTTCCCTGCTTTCATCCACGCGTACTTCAACTATTACTTTCAAAGGAGGTTGAGTGTGCTCCTCCATCCGAAAGACATGGTGTCTCTTTAAAGCCTTTTCTCCGCATTATGTCAACGTTCACGCCTCTATACCATAAAGTAGAACAGGAATAAAGAGCGACTTGTAAAGTTTAGTCCATGTTTGCAGAGAGAGGACTTTATTCTTCAATTGTTTACTCATTCCAAAGGTAGCCTCTGTTGGTGAGAGGGAAGCTACGTTTATGATAGTCCCTACATAGACTTCAAAGTTATGACTAAGTGCTTCCTTATCCAATCTGGAGGAAACACGACGAATGGGGTGGTCGTTAAGACCAATTCTATCGTTAGCTACTGCATACGGCAGTCATTTTACATTCTCATAGAAGACACACGAAAGAGAGTCAGCTTGTTTGAAGCTTAATTGGTATCGTACTCAGCGCGGCTCAGAGAGCTTTTTGCCAATTCTGTCGAAGTTTATGGTGTTGCTCAGCGCCAGCTTTCACTTGTTGGGGAGATATCGAATCTAGACATAGTGGGATAGAGACAACTCCTTTTCATGCAATCGAAGGTAACTTTAAAATCGATTAAGCGGTGGAGTTTTTTTTGGGGGAAAAAGATACTCTCATGAACACTGCTCTACCGACATCTACCGGCACGACTTGTAACCTCACAGCTGCACACCTCTCATTTAGTAACGTCTCTCTCTCACCTCGGAAACGAAGTGGTAGATGAGCATCACATTGTCCTGCTCTTTGTGGAATTCCATTAGATTTATGGCGCTATATGGTTCTACATAGCAGTTTAAGAGATTTCCGATAGAGCTTCTCCTACAAATTGGACCTACAGTTTTTTCTAAGTCGCCTCCCAACGGTCGAAGGATTTTCATGTCAGAATTACAACCGGTGGCATAGAGATTTCCTGCCGATTGGCGAACGCATTTAGGAAAATTTATTTTCTATACTTTTGGATGTTGTTGGAATATTCCCATAAGCAATATAATAATTGTTCTATATTAAGCTGAGTTTAAAGCGGTTATCCCCCAGAACCAAACCTCAGAAAAGCCAGTACATGTCTCAAAATAAGCTCAGTTTGTATCCCTTTGCGGATTATTAAGGATCTCGAGAACTTTTATATTGCCCTAGCGACCCTAGCGATCAGAGTTTCGGCCTGCTTTTGAATATATCACCTCTTTGCAGTCTTTTAATGAGCATAGTGGCACTGCGCGTACACAAACGAACAAAACCATCGCTTTGATGAAATGGAAAAAGTAATAATTTTTATTTGATTTCATGGTTAGGTCTTTAATGTCTATCAAGCACACATGCCTACGTGGCTGCGTGCATTAGTCAACACATTTGCTACAGTTACGCCACTACCCCCAAAAACGCTCATACACTCTTCCCACCATCCAATCAAAAACATTCATAAAACGCCTTCATTCGTCCACATCGCTTGTCGATGTCATCAATCTTCTCAGCTAATTGTTTACACGCCGCATGTGTTCCACCAGCATTGCAGCAGCAGCAGCAGCAGCAGCGGCGACGTTCGTTCGTACGTTCGTTGTACACCAATCAGCCAGCCAAGCGCAAAGAAACCATCAAAAGAAGTAATGGGCACACACACACACACATACACACACACACACACACACAGCCTAAGAGATCAACCATTCAGTCGTGATCGCTGCACGATTTTCCCCGTAAAATAATTGTTCGTGTGTATGTATGTATGTGTGTACGTCGTGTATATTGTATTTTTGGCGTTACCCCCTGCCTGCACGTACAGATGACTATTGCTAGAGTGCTATGGCTGCAGCAGCAACAACAACAACAATGTGAACAACAACTAAGCAATTGCATCTCACATTTCTTTTCCATTTTCAGAACTTTTTCTTTTTTCTCTCTCTTCTTCTTCTTCTGCCTCATCACAAATCATTATCAACAGAGTTTTTGGTTTTGGTTTCCTGTGAGTTTGTTGGATCTCATTTTTCTCATTTTTCCCTATTTAATGGTTAGTTTCTGTTTCCATGCATGTAACATATCTATGCACGAGTATGTGTGTGGTGATGTAAAGGCGTGTCCTAATGATACATTTTATGTCGATCTGCCCGCATGTTGTTGTTGTTGTTGTTGCTTTTATTCATTGTCATTTATTATTTTTGCTATTATTATCTCGCTTTGACGTTTTTCTCTACAAATTTCTGGTTTTTTTCTGTATAGCATCTTTTGTGGTTGTATGTACATAACGGGTGATCCATTTCGGGCTTTCCTACTTTTTTTAAAGAAAAAAAAAACACAAAAAATTGAAATTCCGTAGGGAATGTTTATTATAATTCGAAACACCATTCTTTGGCATTCATTTTTTGACGACTATCTCTTTCAAATGTTGGCCTCGGCTATGTCTCAGATGTTTCATCCGTCGAGTCCAATTTTCGATGACTTATTCGAGCATTTCGACTGGTAACTGGCGAATGACATGCGTGATGTTTTGCTCCAAGGCCTGAATCAAAGCGGGATTGTGCGCATAGACCTCAGACTTTACATATCCCACTAGAAAAAGGTCTAACGGTGTGGTATTACACGATCTTGGTGGCCAATCGACCGGCCCAAAACGTGAAATCATCTGATCACCGAAGTGTTCTCTCAATAAATCCATTGATTGATGCGATGTGTGGGAAGTGGCGGTGGCGTCTTGTTGAAACCAAATGTCGCAGAGATCACGAGCTTCAATTTCAGGCATCAAATAGTCGGTTAGCATGGCACTATAACGGTCGCATTGACGGTTACGTTCTCACCGTCATCATTTTTGAAGAAATATGGATCGACGATTCCACTGGCATGCAAACCACACCAAACCGTTGATTTTTCTGGATGAAAAGGCAGCTCTTGAACCTCTTCAGGTTACTCTTCGTCTCAAATTTGGCAATTTTACTTGCTTACATACCCATTGAGCCAGAATAGCGTCTCATCGCTGAACATAATTTGGTTTGAAAACGTCGGATCTTCTTGGAACTTTTCAAGAGCCCATATAGCAAAGCGATGTCGCTTGGGTAGGTCGATCGGCTTTAGTTCTTGTACCAAGCTGTATTTGGTACGCTTTCAATTTGGGATCTCTACGTAAAATGCACCAAGTCGTTCCATACGTCAGTCCGGGCTGCCGCTCTTCGTGTACACTCTCAGCTACGGCTGCTATATTTTCTTCACTGCGTGCTGGACGTCGTCTATTTGGTCGAATATTATTCAATAATGAGTGCTGGGTCTCAAGATGGGTGATGGTGTTACGAATAGTACGCTCAGTAGGCCGATGTTGATCATAAGTTGAACGAAGTGCGCGAAACACATTCTTTACAGAACGTGAATCTTCGTAATAAAGTTGAATGATTTGGAAACGTTGTTCAGGCGTAAGTCTCTCCATGATGAAATGCCAAACAATACTGACCAAAAATAGTATGACAGCTTGACAAGACTCCGGCGTGATATGTCCCAAATAGAGGCTACTGAAAAAGGTATCTCTACTAGGATCACCCTTTACATACGATTGTACAGCATAGTGTTTCATTCACTTCATTGCATTTGGTTTTTGATTTGATTGTTCGTTTTTGATTGCTTCTATTCTAGAATTTTTTGTGGTTGTCACGTTACACACTATTCACTTTTTCTGTCAGTTGTCATGAGTGCTCTTTGTATGTATGTCTGCATTGGTGTCCGTCAGCTGTTTAGTTGGCTTCAATTTATCAATTTTTTATTTTTTGTTTTGCCAAAATGTTTTGAAGTTTATTATTTGTGTTTTCTATTTTTTTCTGGAAGTTTCAGTTTGCTGTTTCCGTTATTTGAGTTAGACCACAAAAATTGTAGGCGTTTTTGTAGAGGCGAAACTGGGCAGTGCAGAACGAATTGCCTTCGCAGTTAATACTTATGTATGTAACAGGTCAATTGAAAAATCTCGGGCCTACCATAGTAAGACACCTTTTTCTTTGGCAAAATTCATTTTCTTAGTCAACATAGCTCCCTTCACTGATTATGGCGACCCTCCAACTTTTCGTTAGCATTAGATTTGTCATTTGCTTCAAAATAGGCCTCAATTTTGGCGATCGCCTCTCCATTCAACGAAAATTTCTTTCCAGCGAACATTCGTTTGAGATCTGGGAACAGAAAATAGTCGCTGGAGATCAGATTTAGAGAATGCGTTCACCGCGTACAGTGCTCACATCACCACGTCTCAACTTAACATACTAAACACGCGTCTTTTGGGTTAGGTTAGGTTAGGTTAAGACCAGCTAGAAATCTATATGGATTTAATGATAGTAGAGCCATCTATGTGTCAGGCCGGGAACTCTCCAAGTGGCCTGTTATATTGATACAACTGTTGCGAATGCTAAAGCAATTAGAGAGTGAGTAGCCTTGAATGTTGGCGAGAGAGATATATAGAGAAGCAATTGAAATAAAAACTTAAAATCTTGCGAAAACATGGTTTTCAAAACAGTATGTTATTCAAAATAGTCACAATCTAGAGGGCAACTCAAGAACTTTCAAATTTTATTTCAGTTCAATTTTTGAAATTATTTTAAAGCTCAAAATTTTTTGAGGCATATTAGGGTTACGCACTTTTTTTTATCAAAAATGTTTCAAATAATTTTTTTAATACTTTTTAGTTTGACGGGGACGCCAGCGCATCGAAATCGTCGTGCTCTCCTCTACAAGCTGTAAGAGTTTCAGCAAAACAGAAGTAGCCCGTTGTAAACTCAGTCTTAAGGAATTACACAAACTGAGAATTTATTGTTGTTTCTATTGTAGTTGTGGCTGCTAAGTAACTCTGCGTGGGAGCAGGCAATTTTGGTAGATATCATCGAGGTAATCTAACGTTAGGCCCATGAAACAAGTTATTTCGATGGGTTCGGAGCAGCAGGTAGAGACGTGTAGGTTAGATGAATAGGTTTGAGCAAAGGGCTAGCTGGCGTCGTGAGGGTGTTTATTGCATAACGAACATATGTTGGATATGTTGGAAATGTCGGGTTTGAGTCTGGATAAGTAGAGCGTGGGTCTACAAGAGTATCCAGACCTAAGTTGTGCCAGTATTGCTCTGGTCTCGCAGTTCGAGTTCTTCATCTGCTATGGTTAGTGGTTGCAGTCCTACTACGCTATACCCTGCAAGTCAGTAGATTGAGATGTTTGCAGACTCTCTTAGAATGATGTTCAAGGCATCGCGTGCAGCGGTGCTGCAATATATGACTAAATATAGCCTGTAAGATCAAGCTCTCCCTCTTTGATATACCCGGAGGTAGTTCGTGGCATCATTTCAACATCACAACATTATGTTTCTTAACTGGGAGAACATATAGACCTCTGGCTATATAGATGGCCTATAGTCGACCCGTGAGGGTTTCCTATTATTATCATCAATGCAGTATCGGGACAGATAGGTTCTATGGTTCTATGCAACAAAGTTGACCCGAATGTTATCCAACCAACGAATGGTTGAAGCTTTCCATATGCATATAAGGTCGATCGATTCTCGTTAAGCAAGGAAAAAATCGTCTCAAGGGAAGAGCTTAGGAGAGCCAAGATCCGCAATTACACTTCAGACTGGGGCGAATTTTTCCTGTTCCAAGATTGAGGAGTCTCAAGAAAGGACGACGTTTTACGACAATTGAGTGAATAAAAATCAAATCACTGCTAGTGTTCAAGGGTACATAAAAAAGTAAATATCTGAACCAGTTTGAGGTAAACCGGTTAGTAAAATTCCGGCACAACCGAGCAAGGACTACTTTGCAGGGGTCAAAATTGAAATTGAATAAATTTTGAGATATCCAAATATGAAAATTCCCTTAATTTATTTTTTTTTTTACTAGCGAAGTAAATAAATTATAAATATGTACGCTTTAGAAGCGATTTTCGGAAGAACTGCTCCTCCAATTTGCTTCTTGATATTCTTTCTTTCAAAAGGAGGGACTTACACTGATTATTCTAGGCCGCCTCAGAACGATTGATGGATTTTTATGAGGCGTTTTTTTTTTTGTTTTATGTCAGAAATGTACGTGGAGGGACTGACATTCCTTGCCGAGAGAAATTCAAAAAAAAGATTTCTATAATTTTGAATGATAGCTTCCTTGGGATTTGAACGCATGACCGTTCTTTTGGTAGCACGAATGAATAGTAGACTCGGCTACTGCGGCCTACCTCGTCGTATAGTCGAGTGATATATCTACATTTTATATCTATGTATGTACACACATAAATTTATTTGTTTTGAAGTTGCATTCTCAATATTTGCTTCATATCTACATACATATATACATATGTATGTGTGGTGTGCATATCTGCTACGCGGTGGTGGTCCGTCGTCATGAATAATAAATTTACGTAGAACACAAAACTGTGTAAATAATTGCGTAAGACTACACCTTCAGACACATTTGTACGTATGTATATACACATATACATACCGACATATAAGTGCAGAGACACACATATATACATAGAATGTATATATTCCCAACAATAAGTAAACGACCTTTCTTCCATTTACACTTTAACACACAAACTTACATATGTACATACACACATACCAATACATTCATTTGTATGTGTTGTTATTGCATTCAGCGCGGCAGTCAGCGTATGCGCCATTATCGCCAGCGGGTGTTTTCCACGGAAACCGAAAAGGTTAGTGAGCCTCAAGCAAATACATAAACACATACGTACATACCTATAAATAGTTATATGCAAAGGTCCGTATATGTATGTATGTATGTCTGTGAGCAATAAGGATGTGTTTACCTGTAAAGATATCGAAAAAAAGTAAGAAAAGAAAATATTTATTAGTAAACTTTGAAGACAAATATTTTGACTACTTAATAAATATGATATATGTATGTATGTATGTATGTATGTGATATACAAATAAATAGATAAATAGTGTAAATAATTAATACAGTTATTTTTACCCCATACAAACGATTTCTGAATGGTCTTATGCATTAATTAAGTGTGAAAAGGTATCGTAATTGAACATAGAGAGCATAATAAGTGTCCAAGGACGAAGTTGTGTGAGTTTCAGAATATTAAACGAAGACGTTAACGTTAGCTCTCACAATATTTAACAATAGTTCATTTATTTACATAATTGTTAAGACATTAGCCTGAAATTATGCAGATCTAATAACGAAATATATAGAAAGGCTGACATCTGCACCGTTCAAGGAGAGTGATGGGCGGGACAAGGACGGAATAAGGTCAGTCTTTATGAACTTTACTATAGCGGCCATTTAAAGCAGTTGGATTTGTGGTGGAAGACAGACTCAGTCGCCGAGCCCTAGCATTCACCCCGGTGGATGAACGTCTAGCCGCAATTCGCATCAAAGCGAAGTTCTTCAACATATCGCTGATTTACGTTCACGGCCCGATAGAAGAGAAGGACGATGTGACCACAGATGCTTTCTAGGCGTATTTAAAAGGTGATCTTTTAGGAGATTCCCTACTTTTTTAATGAAAAAAAAAAACACAGAAAATTCGTATTTAATGGGGAATGTTTATTATCATTCGAAAGAAGATTCTTTGGAAATTATTTTTTGAAGATTATCTCTTTCAAATGTTGGCCGCGGTTACGTCTCAGATGGTCCATTCATTGAGTCCAATTTGCGATGACTCATTCGAGCATTTCGCATGGTAACTGGCGAATGACATGCGTAATGTTTTGCTCCAAGGCCTGAATCGAAGCGGGATTGTCCGCAGACATCTAACGGTATGCTATCACACGATCTTAGTGGCCAATCGATCGGCCGAAAACGTGAAATTATCTGCTCACCGAAGTGTTCTCTCATTAAATCCATTGATTGATGCGATGTGTGGGAAGTGGCCTTGGCGTCTTGTTGAAACCAAATGTCGCGGAGATCACGAGCTTTAATTTCAGGCATCAAATAGTCGGTTATCATGGTGCGATAACGGTCGCCATTGACGGTTACCTTCTCACCGGCATCATTTTTGAAGAAATACGGACCGATGATTCCACCGGCCCACAAATCACACCAAACCGTTGCTTTTTCTGTATGAAATGGCAACTCTTGAATCTCTTCATGTTGCTCTTCGTCCCACATGCGGCAAGTTTGCTTCTTTACACACCCATTAAGCCAGAAATGGGCATCATCGCTGAAGAAAATTTGGCTGGAAAGCGTCAGATCTTCTTGGAACTTTACAAGAGCCCATAGAACGAAGCGATGTCGCTTGGGAAGGTCAAGTGGCTTCAGTTCTTGCACAAGATGTATTTTGTACGCTTTCAATTTAAGATATCGACGTAAAATGCGCCAAGTCGGTTAATACGTCAGTCCGATTTGCTGCGAACGGCACCGAATCGACTCTCCACGGTCTTCGTGTACACTCTCAGCTAGGGCCGCTATATTTTCTTCACTGCGTGCTGGACTATCGGTCTATTCGGTCGAATATTATCTAAGAATGAATGCTGGGTCGCAGGACGGGTGATGGTGTTGCGAATAGTACGGTCAGTGGGCCGATTATGTTGGCCTACCTATCGCAGCTGCAGAAACAATTGGATTTCAGAAAGGCAAAAGAAAGAGCTGAAGAGGGAAGCGAGGCGTATTTGCAGACGAAAAAAGAAATAGTTCGAAATGCGTGAGTATGAAGAGTATGAAGAGAAGTTGGCCGACATGGGTATTGCTCGAAAAATCTATGAAAAGATGCGACGACTTACAGAAGGTTTCGAGACCAGAACATACTCATGTTGGGCCAAGGAGGTAATCTAGTCACTGACGACCAGAGCGTACTAAGTTTATAGATAGAACACGGCTCCAGCCTGCAGAATGACAGTGAGAGTGTGACACACGTGATACCCTTAAATTGATGAAGATGATGGAATAAACATTCCAATACCCGACTTGGACGAAGTACGAACAACGATTGTTCGTTGAAAAAATAACAAAGCAGCAGGATTCGATATCTTACCGGCCGAGCTATTCAAATACGGCGACAGAGAACTAACAAGGTGCATGCATCAGCGTCTTTGCAGAATATGGTCGGACGAACGTATGTCCGACGATTGAAATTTCTCGGCCCAATTCGTAAAAAGGGAGACCCCACGATCTGCGCCATTTATCGTGGGATAAGCCTCCACCAAATCGCATACAAGATTCCATCGAGTGTATTGTGTGAGAGATTGTGCCTACGCCAATAATGAAGAAGAAGAATATTTCATTGAGTTTAGAAAGACTTTCATGGTATGTTTCCTATGAACTTCCACACTCACACAGGAAATTACTTCTCACACATGCTCAAGCATTTAAATTAACTCGAATTCAATCTACCCAAATTCGTGGAATGGACGCTAGAGCCTCATAAAGTTCGCTCAAGCAAAGCCACATGAAACGATTTCAAATCAAATGCAAGTGGAGTGCATGGGAGAGGTGGTGGGAGAGAGAGAGCGTAAGAGGCAAGAGGTAAGCGGGTGGGAGCGTAAAATTCTCATAATGTTTGGTAATTGTTCCCCAAAACAAATAAGCAAACAAACAAACAAACGAATCAGCCATGATTGAATTATTATTATGTGACCTCTCTACACAACAAAAATAACAATGCAACAATATCGAAATCAACGCAGATGGAACCAACACTCTAAAAATGGAGGGTTGGCCAGCCAAAGACACCAACGAAACGCTGTCACCTAAATACGACCGTGTCAACGACGCAGTGCAATATGCAGATGTGAATCAGATTGTGTGGTGGTGCATTTGGTGGAAGGGAGGTCGGACGGACGGACGGACGAACAAATAGACAGACAGACGCGTTTGCGGCACACAATTGAGCTAATTTTCTACTTCAAACTCCAATTTCGTCAGGCATACAAAATGTCGTGCTTTGAGAGGTGCAACAAAAACAAACACGGCAACAACGGCAACAACGGCAAATGGGCAGACAAACCGATGGACAGGGAGCCAATAGATAATAGAGCATGCTGGGAGTGGGCATGGCAAAAGCCCAAAACGGTAGCTTGTGCTTTTGGTGGCGCGAATAAAATGCGTGGCGAATAGAGATTTTGTGGCACTAAATTGCAAAATCACAACAACAACAACGACAACAACATCTCATACAGTAGCAAACAACAAATCGGAGTGTTGGCTAAAAGAATTACGTGAACGTGGCATGTTGCATGCAACACCTTTTGCGAAGCGCGCACAGGCATGTTGCATGTGCCCCAACCAACAAACGGTTGGCGGTGGTGGCCAAATCAGTCAAAAGTGGGCTCCCCCAAAAACAATTTTTATTGGCATACACACATATGTTGGCTGTCGAAGGCGTACAGATAAATGAACAAACAAAGTCGTGAATAAACAAATAAATGAATAGGAAGGAGCGAATATGCAGTTATATGCGGTTGTTAGGTTGGGCTAGTTCGATTTCGATTCGCAGGACTCTGGTTTCAGCTGATTTTACATTTCCAAAGCCGGTTTCGACTTGAATAGCCGTAAATTCTGATTACTCATAAGAGACTCTTGTTCGGTAAGTAGATATGTGTAGCAGAGGTTTAACGCTACCGACTGCTGGCTGAGTTCCCATAAAATCACCCTAGAGACGAACCCGCGATGGGTAAACCCCACCAATCGGTTCTAACTATTCCTTGTTCGCCTCCGGAAGCTCAGAACTCCACCGAAAAGTACTCCGTTTTTGCTAAGCTGAGTGGAAATTGGTGAGCAGAGGCCTGATTGTATGTCGTATACAGAACAGATTGCGGTAATATGAATGTATAAAGTGTTCGGTACCAGGAACCCGTAATTTCCAGTTAAGTTCACTTGAATTGGCTTAAGTCGAGCTAGGCGGAGTACTATGCAATTGCTTCAGCTCAGTTTTATTTCATTCACTTCATATGGGTTTCGGTTTGGCTAATTTGCTATTAGTGGGATCGTGTGAGGTTAGGTTCCACCAACGTTATTTGGTTTCGTACATTCGGTTTCGACTCCATTTCTTCAACACTCACTCACTCACTTATACTCGCAGCAACACTATAGTTCACAGGGAAATGCTTACAGCATGCATTGGCGCTGCAAGTTGCAACATTTTGTGGCGTGAAGACCATACCTACGAGCAACGACGACTGTGTGTTTGGCTTGCTGCTTGCTGGCGTTGAGACCGGATGTTGCCGACATGGCCGCAACATGCATTGCTAATTGAATTTGAAATGCAATAAATGCAACAAGCAACAACAACATCAACAACAACAGCAAACTGCAACAGGCAGTGAAAAAAAAGCAACAAAATCTACAACAACAACAACAACAACAAGCAAACAAAAGTCAATGCAGCGCAACCATTCGAAAATCCACTGCACTTTTATAACTCTGAGGAGTTACAGCCATTCAACCGCCCCCCTCACCTCACCTTACCGCACTTGCAGCCCTTTCTCCGCGCTTGCAGTTCCACACGCAATGTGTTTGGGCACGCTCGCGCTTTTTTAGGCACATTAGCGCCTCTTTAAAGTGACGCAACGCAAAGTAAGGCTGGCGCGTTTTTGAGGAAGTCTAGTTCAGTGCAGTGGTTTTTGTTGTTGTTTTTGTTTTTAGTATTCCAAATTTCGTTGCGACCGCAAAAGCATCCATTCATTCAGGACATTCATTCAATGCTAGTTCGACATGTCCCTCGGAGGGTGGCTCTGACAAACCTGCTGCTCACCCTCACTTCCACAGCTGTTGCTTTGGTGGCTTTTGAATATGTTAAAGGTTTTATTATGAGTAGTTGTTGTTGCTATATTTGTTGCAAGCTCTTTTGACCACGTCCATCAATGCACAGCTTCCATTTGCTACCTATCATATATTCATCCCCCGTTCCTTATGAACATTTATGCTGCCAGTTTTTTTTTTTCTTTTTGCTTGCCTCCCATATTCATCTCTCCTTCAAGCGCATTCCATATGCACCCTCTTGTTTCCGTTGTTTCTCCACCCCACCAACTCTCTCTCTCCCTCTGTCTCTTTCTCTAAATTCTCATCTCGTATGACCCACGTTTCAAATGTGGAACGCTTAGCTAACTGCGGCCAACAGTGGTTTAGCAGGCTTTTAGCCTCTTTTGAAGGGCATTTCGGTTGCGTGAATTATTAATAACTGTTCATGCTGTTTTACTCGTATGAGGAACTTTCAAAGTGCGACTTCATCCTCTACCGCGCGAAAAAATTTTACTCAGCGCTATTCAGCGTTGGAGGGTGATTGGTACAATGGAATAGAGACGCATTTACGTTGGTCTTAATGGTTGTTCGGTGAATTAAATAGACGGTATGATGGATTAACTGGCTATGAGCCTTGTAGGAAATTATATATGTGATAACATTGGACTCACGCTTTAAACTAACAAACACCATGTCCTCGTTATCAATAGAGTTCTAAGATCTAGTCCAAATGATTTTTTGGGTCTCAGCTTTGAAAGACGGAGCTAGAGCACGGAAAGTTTGTACTCTTCTCTTAAAATTTTGAAGTAATCTCTCTCACAGTATTCTTAATACTCCAAATAAACTCTTAACTATAAGGAATTCCGGCCGAGTCCAGTCCCAGTCTGCAAGGGGCTGCCATTATGTTGTAAATAAGCCACCTTATAGCATCCGCTGCTCCGCTGTGTGCTTTCATGTCACCGACTTTCTCGCCCTACTCCTCATGAGTAGTAGACGTCAAAGAAACTTAAAGGCAAGGGGATCGAGGAGACGTGGAGATAACATAGGCTTAAGACCCTATCAGAGCAATATCTAAAATCATTAAAATAAATTTAAATCTCGGCGCGTAGTCTTAATATGTTAAAAAAATTTACTGGTAACAGGAAGAGAAGTTAAACTTAAATTCCGAGGTTTATAAATGATAATTGGAGGAGTGGAGAGATAGTATACAGACTAATTTGGGAGAGAGAGATTAAGTAAGAGCCGAGGATTACGAGCACACTTTGCTTCTCATCGAAATAGAGAACAAAAAGAATGGAAATATTTGCTTCGAAAGTATTGAAATGAGGAGAACTCCTTAGGAATTCCGCATAATACTCCACCTTTAAGACCTCGAAAGATTAAAGGTTTGGATTTTCTTATTTTAAGTGGGGAAAGGTGCAGCTGAAACTCCTCGAGTTTATGGTGAATCATCATACAGAGAGTGGTTTCGACGCTTAAAAAGTGGTGATTTTAGCATCAAAGACAAAGAACGTCCTGACCAACCCACAAAATTTGAAGATGAGGAATTGGAGACTTTACTGGATCAAGATCCGTACCTAACGCAACTTGCAGGGTCGTTGGAAGTGACTCAGCAAACAATATCTTTTCGATTGAAGCATTTTGGATTCATTCAAAAGCAAGGAAATCGGGTGCCGTACGAGTTGAAGGCAAGAGATTTCGAAGAATGGTTTTCCCCTCAGCACTGTGTCTTGTAAGACATCAAAGGAATTGTCACCGTCGCCAGATTGCGACTGGAGATGAAAAGTGGATACAAATCCAAGAAGCAAAAATAATATACCAAGTCTGGTGAACCCGTTTCATCATGATCTACATAGATGGCAAAGAAAAAAATCCAAGGGTTAAAAGTCGTGCTCTTCATATAGTGGGACCAGACGGGTGTGGTGTATTACGAGCTGCTAAAATCGGGTGAAAACAATGAGGGCAATGCTCGGCTCCACTGTCAAATACTACCTGGAAACTGCTACAACCTAACCGCTGTATTCTACAGACCTACCACCTACCACGTCTTTGAAAATAAAATATTTTACGAGATGAAATTGATGCCATATTTACACACAGTCAAAGAGAAAAGGAATTTTCACACAAATTTCAGTAATATAGAACCGAGACACTCGAAACGAGCCGTCGGAAATTTTTGAAAAATATCAAAATCAATGGCTCTATTTCTCAAAACTCCACTTATGGGTATTTTTTTATCAAAATAAATACCATTGAAAGAGTAACCAATAAAAATTGTTCGAGTGCATCCTGCTGTGCACAAAAAGCAACATTTGTCTTCAAGGACTAACGTGGTCGACCGCCTGCCGCGCCAAACAGTAACAGAACACACACACGCACATTTTCAATGAGGAAAGAGCCAGTTTCAATGGAAAAAAGAAATAATAAAAAAGCGAAGAAATCGAAGCAATAATTCAACATTAAATAGCGCGACAGAGGCGTGGAGCGTGGAGTGAAGAGCAACAGAGCAGCCTTGTCAGCGGCAATAAGGAGCAAGGCATAACAACAACAACAGTAACAGTAATTGCAAAATATACAAAATACATAGGCGTTAAGCATAACGAATGCAGTAAACAGCAACACCAACACTAATGGCGCAACCACCTCTTTTGAGCAGAAGGGGAGTGAGTGGTCGCCATGTGGCAACTGTGCGATACATGCAACGCGGTGTCGCATGCAGCAGTCGCTGACGATGTTGGCACGTGCGGCAACGTGGTTATTAATCCGCAATTGAGATGCTGCGCTTAAAAGGATACAACTTAGACAGCATTGAGAACAACAAAAACAACAAGTAAAACAAGTAAATCGAGGGCCATGAAACACATGCCACATGGTGGCAAGAACAGCGACTACATAGGAGTATGTACATATGTATGGACGACTGTGGGAACGCTTCGCCTGTAAGGCAAGGGTAAGATGAGATGAATCGCTGAAAAGCTGACTGGAAGTTTTACATCCTAAACACAGCACAACAGCATATGCCACATGTTGCAAGCAGTGTGTGGCCATCAAATTTCATTTTCAAGTACAACGTGCAAATGTTTATGCCACAAATGTATACATTTTGAGTATGCCTCACTGAAATCTCAAGCGTTGCAAGCAAAACTTTTCCACTCTATGCCACTACACTTGCATACGACGACGGTAGTGAGGTTGCTACCTCACTTGCCTCACTGTCTAATATATGAAAAGTTGGATGAAATGTATGTGAAAAATATTTAACAAGCCATTAGCCATTAGCCATCAGTGCTCGGTGCATGTGGTTGCCGCTAATTGACCCAGGGAGAGGGAGCCAGAGCAGAAGATGCAGCTGCGGCAAGCGCATAAACATGAGCCGCTAATCTTTTGCCTTTCTTGCTGTGTTATTGCTACCATCTTCGGTGCTAAATTACAGTTCAGCCGAGCAACCGGCGGTCTTGATGTAAATCAATCTGTGTGGACTGAAATGTTGTTCAAGTTTAATGGGAGAATACTTAAGTTGGTAGTTGACCTTAGACGACTTGCAAGGAAATATTAACAAAGTTTGTGTTGGAGCGAGTGGAGCTTAAAAAGTGTCAGAGAAAAGATCTCATAATAGCCAACGAGCATACCTACCTCAGAGGGGTGGTAGTGACGAGGCATTTGGAATGCATTTCTGTACCTATAAAGTTCACAGCATGACTTGAAGAGCTCAAGAGTTATCTGCTGCAGTCAAAAAATTCCCCTTAATTCTATTGAAGCTCACACTATAGCAGATTCGTTATGATTTTCGCACGAAAACACAATTAGATTGAGCATAAGCTTTAGATTTAGGATTCAAATAAGCTCCATCGAAAGCAAAATTGAGGAATTGTCTAGCTTAATAGCTCTTTGTAGGAGGGGCGTTAATCATATCCAACTTAAACTTCATAAACTGTCTGAGAATTACAGAGTCTTTAACTTTACTGAGTGAAATTAAAGCCTGGAGTCTATATTGACCGATGAAGTGAATGAAAGCTTGACAGAAAGTCTAAAATAAGCTTGCTTTTATTTTCACTTTCTATATACTAATGGGTGATTCATTTAGAGGTTCTCTACTTTTTTTTTAAAGAAAAAAACAGAAAATTCAAATTTGAAGGTGAATGTTTTTCATCATTAGAAAGAACTTTCTTTGGCATATATTTTTTGAAGATTATCTCTTTCAAATGTTGGCTGCGATACGTCTCAAATGGTTCATCCGGTGAGTCCAATTTTCGATCACTCGTTCGGGCATTACAACTAGTAACTGGCGAATGACACACTGGTTGTCCGCATAGACTTTAGACTTTACATGTCTCCCGAAGGAAGAAGTCTAACAGCGTGATATCACACGATCTTGGTAGCCAATCGACCGGCCCAAAACGTGAAATTACCTACTCACCGAAGTGTTCTCTCAATAAATTTGTCGTTTTTTTCTGGATAAAAGGGCAGCTCTTGAATCTCTTCAGGTTGCTCTTCGTCCCAAATTCGGAAATTTTGCTTGTTTATGTGCCCATTGAGCCAGAAATGGGCCTTATCGCTGAAAAAAATTTGGCACGAAAACGTCTGATCTTCTTGGAACTTATCAAGAGCGAAGGAATGTCGCTAGAGAAGGTCGAGCGGCTTTAGTTCTTGCACAAGCTGTAGTTTGTACGGTTTCAATTTAAGATCTCGACGTAAAATGTGCCAAGTCGTTCCATACGTCACTCCGAGTTGCTGCAAACGGCGCCGAATCGACTCTCCACGGTCTTCGTTTACACTCTCAGCTACGGCCACTATATTTTACTCACTGCGTGCTGAACGTGGTCTATTCGGTCGAATATATTATCCAATAAGGAATGCTGGGTCTCAAGATGGGTGATGGTTTGCGAATAGTACGCTCAATAGGCCGATTATGTTGACCGAACATAAGTTGAGCGAAGCGCGCGAAACACATACTTTACAGAATGTAAATTTTCGTAATAAAGTTGAATGAGATTTGTAAACGTTGTTCAGGCGTAAGTCTCGCCATGATGAAATGCCAAAAAATACTGACAGTTTGGCATGACTCACGAGTGATCTGTCAAAGAAAGCCTATTGATCTCTCATCCTATTTTTCTCTTTGTCACTATATCTCTCTCTCTTTCTCTAACCTCAAATCTACAACTCTTTTGAGTGCAGAAGAACCTGAAACATATTGAAATTTTCTTTATAATCCGTCTGAGAATTCCAAAACTTTTGTGCACCGATTTGGAAACGTGTTTCTTCGAAAAATGTGCTTTAGCTAACGAACATTCTCTGGAAATGCAAGAGAAAAGTAACTTTAAAATTTAATTTCACTCTATCTTCTCCATTCTCTCTGCTTAGCTGCTTAAAAAATCGAATAACTCATTAACTTTAAATTCATTCCCCCTACTTTGCGTTTTCTTTTACTAAATTTCCAATATCCTATCACTCATCTAATTCGACGTTTGTAAAAAATACCACTTCCTCTCAACAGATTATTGCCACCGATAACGGTCGCACAACAACAAAAAAGAAGAGAAAAACATCAATAGCTTATATTATGACGCAGCAGGCAGTCAGGCAGTGAGGTAGTCAGGTTCTGATGGTAGCAAGCACATCAGTCAAAATATTTTACTCATCAACCGCCGAACGAGACCGGGCGAACTAAGCTGCGCTGAGCTGAGCAACGTGCTGTCAGTTCATTAATTTATTAATTACTATGCGCTCGCCTCCAACGACTTTGCCACATTGGCTTAGCCGACTTTAACGATGGTCTCTATGCCTCCACACACACACACACACACACACACACACATACATACATATAAATTCACCGTCAAATATTGTGTGTGTGGCGACATACCGCCAACCTTGTGTTCTTCCCCAAACCACAGTTACACGCCTCACTGGCTCACGCAATTTATGCTTAATTGTGTCCCCAGCCAGTCGAGAGTAGCCAAACAATAACAACAATTCACTGTGTGTGTGTGTGAGTGAGTAGAAGTTTTTGCGCACTTGATTGCTATAAAATTGAGGAAAATCATTCTGAAAACAATTTCAATTTCAATTTTTGTAATAAGTTGACTGAAAAAGGTTAGGAAATACGTCAATGTTTGTGTTGGAGTGAGGGGAGAAACGGAAAGGGAAGTTGAGCGATGCTTATACCAGTGAGAAGGATGTTGTTGTGAGAAATTAGCAATGAGAGGAAAATATGTAACTGTGAATTGGAAAAAAATGTCAATGATGAATTTAAAGTGGTCCAAAATGTTACTGTTTCACATGGTTCCACCTGGAAGACTCTTAAGGACTAATACACTTGCTATCGGGATTAAAAAAATAACAAGAAAAAGCTCTAAGAAGAGGAAAACACTTAGGAAAACAGATAGGAGTATCTGCTAAAGTCGAGAACTCTTCTCTTCCTCACTATGTGGCAAGATTTCTTATGAGGTAACCCTATAGATAGACGTCGTATAAGAAAACTGTACATTAGGACCCCACTCTCACTATGAGTACAGCCTGAGCCCAACTTATATTGCTCAGACTTCCGAAAATCTGCCAAAATATCTTGACAAAGTCATAAACGCTCTAACAACCCAGGAACTATACTTAGGTTTTTATTATGAGTCATGTTTCCGAGTACCCACATTGGATATAGCCGGAACTGCTAATACACAAGGTGTCTCAAACCATCTGGAAAGCTATGGAGGGAAACAAACGGAAAATTAAGTTTAATTGAGAGCCAAAACCGTTCAATAGCTCATCGCAGCTAATATTGGACTGAGGATTCTGAACTTTCGGCACGCGTAAAACTGCCTTATTCTAAGCTGGTATTATGGTGAGGCATAGAACTAAATCCAAGAGTTTCTTAATCCTAATTTAAGACCCTTGTTCGCATTGTAGGAGAACATAGCCAGATTTTGCCCGTACGATCTCAAAAGGACTGCATGCCAGGCCACAACCCACGGATGCCTCATGTGCGTAAAGTGCACAACAGTGACCTGTGCAGTTATTCAGGTGTGAGAGGGACGTTAGAATACCTTCTCTGTGTACGCCCGACCTTATTAAGAACTCGATACAGACATCCAAAGGAGGCGTAGTTAAGAGAACTAGGCATCCAAGCTCGATATCATGTCGCTCTTAAACTCCACAAAAAACCTGCTGTCCTATATGACGAACGTCTGGCACTACCAAAGATCAACAGATCTATGTAAAGCCTAGCAGCTAGACAGTGCAACCTAACCTAACTTAATCTACTTAATTTCATAGCCACATCTCATCTATCATTTGGTTGTAAGTACTACAATCAATGTTAAGCGCTCTCTTTCAGTTCATAATTGTGGGCTATCCGTCTCATAGTCAGCAAGTTGCGGCCCTCTTACCTAGCAAACCGTTCGCAGGTGGCAAAAGTACCGAAATTCCCATAACTCGTAAGCCTTTTGCAACTTCTAAGAGCAGCCGAGTGGAGTTCCACACTTCTCCAAGCTCTTAAACTCGGCTGATGACGGGAACTCTTCTTTTTTTTAAAGCAATTATACCCATTGCTGAGCTCAGTTCGGTTCGAGAGAGAGAGGTAAGAGGTAAGAGGTAATAAAACACTTCTTAATTACAAAATTATGATCTCTTACGGCTTCTTTCCACCGTCTATCACTGGCATCACTCACTCTCTTCTATGTAAGTATGAGAACAAAGCTCAACCCCAACGTCAAACCCTTTGTGTTGGCTGTGCGAAATGAAATGAAAACTTAATTATAAATAACAACCGAGAGGCAAGCGCACGGCGATTACTTAGCAAATATTGTTTGTAACAACATAATCTCGAAAAGCTGCTAACAACAACGACAACAACAACAACAAAACAATAAGTAGTAATAAGAGGAAGCAGCTAGAAATCAAAAGGAGCAATGAAGCAGTGAAACTCAATAACGAAACAGAAAATCAATATATGAAAATCAGGCACAGAGGACTACACTGAGCAGCAACAACAGCAATAATAGTAATATTCATAAGAGAAAAAAAAAATACAACAAAAACACAGATAACAACTTTCCATTAACTTCCGTTTTCAGTCGCTGAACCGAATGAGCCACATCAAAAGCGGCCGAGGGATAGAAAGGCAAGACAACAGCGACCTTCATTTCCAGCTGCTACCCGACATACGTCCATACTCGTACTCGTATGGATCGTAAGTAGAGGAAGGTACACACGCAACACGCTGCGCCCCACCAGCCGTTTGCTCGTTTTGCTATCTATAGACGCTAACGCTGCTGCTATTGCTTCCCCTTCCGCTTTGTGGCAGCGGGCAACATGATTTGTAAATAATATTGAAAATAGCAACGAAAACAAGATTAGCATCGCCAACAATTTTCGTTGACTGACTGACTGGCTGGCTGGTGGCAGGCAAATAAATACTACGCTACCCTGCACCTCGTGAGCGTAGCTGCCGCAGAAAAAGGGGGAAATGAGTGAAGTAAAGTTCAATATTTAGAAGCAGAGGTAGAAGAGGAAGAAGAAGAAGAAGAGGCAGATAAACGGGAATGCAACATCTGTAATTGACAGCTGCCACGAGTTGGGCGCGATTGTGAGATCTTCAGCAATGCGTCTGCCTGCGGATGCGCCTCTTCTGGTAGAGTGAGTGTGTGTTGGTGTTGGTGTTTGCGCAAACCGCTTACAGCTGCCAGCTTCGTCGCCAGCAAGTGGCAAAGTGCTGACACGGCTGCCTTTTGCCTCAGCCTCAGCGTCCTTCTCCACCACCATCCGCCAAGCCTCTTAAGATTGCATAAGAGTTCGTTGGGTTTGTTAGCCGCCAACATCGTTCTCATGAAGTGCTGAAATGTTCAAGCACTTATTGAAGTTCAAGTTGCCACAAATGTAATGACGAGTGTAGCGAAAAATTTCTCAAGTGATTTCAAGTTAATGTTCAACGGTAATTTTTTCCCGGTTTGCCTTCATACTCATCTTTCTCCAAACTCCAAGCGAATTATGTATGTTTGAGCTGGTTAGAAGGACCAGTATATTGACTCTCTAAGCAAGCCGAGGGTGTTAATCAAAGCGTAGTTAATTGCGTGTAACTGGCGTGTGCTTGCCGAGCTGGGCGGCAAATCTTTGTGTGTGGCGGAGGCTGAGTGCGTTGGAGCCCTTCAAATTGGCTATTATTTAAAATCCGCCAAAAATCACAGCTCTTTTAGCAATCTCACACTTCATCGCCGTAGTCCAATCCTCAGTCAA
This sequence comes from Neoceratitis asiatica, assembly GCA_030068015.2. Taxonomy (NCBI): domain Eukaryota; kingdom Metazoa; phylum Arthropoda; class Insecta; order Diptera; family Tephritidae; genus Neoceratitis; species Neoceratitis asiatica. The sequence goes on along the minus strand of CM061527.1, from coordinate 83,000,565 downwards.
TCCCATACCGTCTTCATCTCGTTACACTTTTCACCACCTGACAATATTCTCAGACCTCTGCAGCCTTACCTCCATTTCAAGGGTTTCAGTCAAGCCTCCACCTGCTGCTTCAGACAAATAGCCTTGTCGTCACATGCTTTAGTTTAATTATTATTTTGCATGTTAATTTGTTGTTGTTTTCGTGTTATTGTTACGAACGCGCTTCATTCACTTCGAAACTAACCTTACTTGTGCGTCTGCTACACACCAACAACACACAATTCCGTAAATCACCTTCCTCTTCACTCTTTTCCTTTAGCATACCACATTTTCTCCTTCTCTTCGTACTCTCTTTCTACTTTCTTTATTACTTTTCACTCCGTGAGTCCGTGCATTGCGTGTCTGGTGTCGATTTTGTGGCATCAATTTCGATTTAATACAATTTGATACACACCACCCCATCCATCAGTCAGTCGGCTTGTGCGAAACCCTTTTCCGCAATTAATTTCTTTGCTTGGTTGGAAGTTGACTTCTTGTTAACTCACAGCGCGTAGAGAGCTTTACCTTTAAACAATAAACCTAAAAAATACCCCACACGGCACTTGTACACGTCGCAATCTGCGACCACAGCCGTCAACACTGGCCAACACGTTTGGGTTTTACTTCGCATAGTTAATTCCTGCCAAATAACCGCGTCACATTAGATTTGTCGTTGACGTCCTCGTACCCATTCTCAAACTCAATCTCAATCTCAAAGTCGAACTCAAACTCAACCTCAAACTCAAGTTCGTAGTATTTCTTCCTCTAGTTCGTTCGTTCTCTTCGTTTCCACCTTCGTTTGCGTTTTCCCTACATGTTCCGTTTCATTTTGCTTACATTCATTCGGCTTTGGGCATTAAACAGCCACAATTTGGTATACTAACGTAGTTACTTAGGCACCCAGTAGGAAAAGGTGGAGTTGGTACTAAAATACTTGCGTACAGATGGACTCTTGAATGTATTTAGGGAGCGTAGAGACAGCGGAATAATGTTTTTGTATTAACGGGTGATCCATTTCGAGGTTCCCGTCTTTTCTAAAAAAAACTCCACAGAAAATTCAAACTTAATGGGGAATGTTTATTATCATTCGAAAGAACATTCTTTGATGGCCCATGCGTTTAGTCCAATTTTCGATGACTCGTTCGAGCATTTCGACTGGTAACTGGCGATTTACACGCGTAATGTTTTGCTCCAAGGCCAGAATCGAAGCGGGATTGTCCGCATAGACTTTAGACTTTACATATCCCCACATAAAATGCGCCAAGTCGTTTCATACGTCAGTCCGTGTTTCTGCAAACGGCGCCGATTCGATTCTCCTCGGGCTTCGGGTACACTCTGTCAAAAAAAGGCTACTGAAAAAAGTACCTCTACTTGGAGCACCCTTTATTATACAAATATGTGCTAAAACTGCTTATAATCATTACCAATGGACTTCCCTAAAGGGGTGCTAAGCTCCAACGCCAACAAAACACACACGAACTACACGCGTCGTTGGCTATTGCTTCATAATCAACAGTTACCAATTGTTTGTTCACCGGCCACCCATTCGTCTGCCCGTCACACTCACACACACTCACACATTCATTCGCTCATACTCACGAGTGTAATACTCGCCCGTTCGTGTTCGTGCTCAGCGACATCCACCCACCGGAAATATTTCATAAAAACTTAATTGCCCATGTAACACTTTAGTTTAGTTTTCGTGTTGTGCGAGTATGAGTATTTTCCTTCGAATGTTTACTGCGACGCACATGTAGGTTTGTATGTAAGCATGTGGAAGCGTGTAAACTAAAAATACACTAAAAACAATAATCAAAATGACGAGTGTATGGTGGCAAAATTAGTTCGTAAACGACACGTTGGTTTGAGAAGGAATCGCTTTAACTACTACACCGACCGCGGGAGCCACTGGAATTGAATGCAGAGAATTTCATTTCGTTTCTCCAAAACTGGACAAAGAAATGTGGAAAACGATGCGTCATTTGAATGGGGTGGTAAGCGTTTGTCGTATGTGTGTTTTCAGAAATAAATTACAACAAATTCCATTAGTGGCACTAATGGAAGTGTTTTACACTTTCGGTCTTTAGTTGCGGTGCTGGTGCGGCTGGTGGTGATCCTTAAGTACATTCTACAAGGGAAAAACCAATCAATTTGGCTGGTGAGAAGTTGTATGTAATTCTAGGCGAAATATATGTATGTGTATGTGTGTGTATTAAAAATTTGTCATCACTGCTGGCTGGTCTCCCTTATTATTCTTACATGTGTAATTCATTAGTTTTCTGATATGCTAATTACTCTACTAATAACTCTATTGGCAATATACTTATATATATATATGTACATATGTTTGTGCTCACCCGTGTTTAGATAATCTATTAATTATGAATTTCAGCAGCTGACGATAAAGACAAATTAATGCAAATGATATTATGTCTGGCAAATTATTGGAGTGTTTTCCAAAATTCTTAAGCTCTCTATTAGTGGTTTCCCAGCAAACATTTAGAGAACGAACGAAAGCTGAATTCAAATTTAAAGGGTGCTCCAAGTAGAGGTGCTTTCTTCAATAGTCTCTTTTTTAAAGATCACATGTGCGTCGTGTCAAGCTGTCATGTTTCTTTGTGTTCAATATTGTTTGGCATTTCATCATGGAAAGACTTACGACCGAACAACATCTACAAAACATTCAACTTTATTATGAAAATTCACGTTCTGTAAAGAACATATTTCGCGTGCTTCGCTCAACATATGGTCAATATAATCTGCCTACTGAGCGTACCCATCTTAAAACCCAATATATAATATATAATAATCGAGTGTCCAGGAAGACCGTGGAGAGTTGATTCGGCGCTGTTCGCAGCAACTCGAACTGACGTATGGAACGACTTGGCGTATTTTACGTCGAGATCTTAAATTGAAAGCGTACAAAATACAGCTTGTGCAAGAACTGAAGTCGCTCGACCTTCCCAAGCGATATCGTTTCGCTCTATGTGCTCTTGAAAAGTTCCAAAAAAATCCGACGTTATCGAGCCAAATTTTGTTCAGCGATAAAGCCCACTTCTGGCTCAACGGGAATGTAAACAAGCAAAATTGCGACATTTGGGACGAAGAGCAACCTGCAGAGATTCAAGAACTGCTATTTCATCAAAAACAAAAAAAATACACTTTGGTGTGATTTGTGAGCTGAAATTGAAGCTCGTGATCTCCACGACATTTGGTTTCAACAAGGCGGCCCTACTTCCCACACACACATCGCCTCAATCAACGGATTTATTGAGAGAACACTTCGGTGAGCAGATAATTTCACGTTTTGGGCCGGTCGATTGGCCACCAAGATCGTGTGGTACCACACCGTTAGACCTTTTCCTTCGGGGGATATGTAAAGTCTAAAGTCTATGCGGACAATCCTGCTTCGATTCAGGCCTTGGAACAAACCATCACGCGTGTCATTCGCCAGTCACCAGTCAAAATGCTCGAACGAATCATTGAAAATTGGACTCAACGAATGGACCATCTGAGACGTAGCCGAGGCCAACATTTGAAAGAGATAATATTCAAAAAATAAATGCCAAAGAATGTTCTTTCGAATGGTAATAAACATTCCCTATTAATTTTGAGTTTTCTGTTTTTTTTTTTTTTTAAGTAGGGAACCCCATAACGTCCAAATTTCGATTCTCATGCCTTTCAACCGGCCATCATCAGGCTATAGTTCTTTTTTTTCACCAAAATATCAGTTACTAATATCAATTAATTCTTCATAACCAGCTTATTGAAGTTCGACACCGTATATTCCTTTAGTGATTCGCGAGGAGAATGGATAGAAATGTTAAAATTTTTACCGACTGATCAAAATGCGAAGCTGACATGATCCAAACATTTCCACAGGCCTGTCTGTTAGACCATAAACTCTCTGTTTCTGAGATGTTTGAAAGAAGCAGCGAGATCGGACGACTATATCCTATAACTCCCATGCAGCCGATTGTTCAGACTTCGCATACATTTTTCTAATATTAATAGGGGACTTCTCTCCAACCTTACAGTTTGTGTTTGCTGGGTAGTGTAATTATCATTATCTAGCCGAAGGTGCTCTAATAAACCGAACTTAATGCAACAATTAATTCAAATAGCAATGTATATTGGAAAACTATTGATAAAATAATAAATTCAAGAAAATTAAAAAAAAAACAACTAGTTAATTAATCAATAATAAGCGGTTTCGGCACTGATGCACTGGCAATAATTAATAATGAGGAGAGCAATATGAGCCTCTTCCTCCCAACAAATTTAATGTAACAGCTGCGCTTTATGGCTTTAGGGAAGTTTATACTCGTAAATAAGCCAATTAATAAAAAAATGCTAGGCAATTGCGCCGCGTGAAGGACATAAAATACCCTGCCGGGAAATTCCAAACACCGTGTCAAACAAATGGTCAAAAAGTCCTACTAAATATATGCATATTTATGAAATTGTTTTAAGTTTAAAGCATATTTTCCATAGCAAAAGTATTGGGTTTGACTCACAAATGAACTAGTTCTCTTTTATAAATTTTGAACTAGTATAAAACTGGTAATCTTCTGTTCGAAATCTGGCAAATTTCTATTTCGAAGTCCATCAAAGTGCGGGCAATTTGAAGAAATTTCACATTTGTTATGAAAAAATAACTGTTCTTACAAAATCCTCTGTAATACATGGAAGAGTCAAGAGCACTTTTGAGCTAAATAAGAAAAAATTAAACATTAAATGCAATCCAGCTTTGTTTCCTTGGTTTCCTTTCACAATAATACCTAAAAGAGGCACCACATTAACCCTAAGAACTGCCGAAAGGAAGGACCTAATAGCCATCATTGGCATCAGGCCAATTAACATACGTGTGACGTATGAAGCAGCACTAACACTAGTCTTCTAAAAAACTTAGAAAATTGGAAGGAAATGACAGCATACAGAAAATTAAAATAGAACCTGGTTAAAAGCACAGTGTGCCCGGGAAAAGGGAAATTTTCGGCCAGGTGCAAGCCATGTACTACTTCCCGAGTACATGAGCAGGGTTCTTCTGTGATCGTTCCAATAGCTAAGATCTCTTCAAACACAATGACTACAACTCTGTCTTCCGAACACTAAGCGTATGTCACTGGGGTTTCAGATCACACGAGTGTAGATGCCGCAGAGCTTTAGTATCTTCAAAAAATTCGTTAAAAGAGTCAAACCTAGACGAACACTGGAGTAACGTAAGACGTAAGATTGAACTATTGTGGAGTAGCGTTGAATTCGGACCAAACTCGTGATCGTAATAAGCAAAAGGGAACTTAGTATGCTTTTAGGCGTACTGACGGATATTAACCCCTGAGTTATTACCTCAACCAGCCAGGAAAGGTAGAATCGGTAGTGTGTGGAGCTTGCCAAGAGGAAGATGAAACGCTGGACCAATACCTTTGCGAGTGCTTGGCATCAGCACCAAAAAAAAATATTCTTTGGATCGAGGGAACTATTCGAAAAAGCATAATTCGTCAATTTTTTGCGAAATAAATTTAGGAAAGAAAAAGCTTCTGGTTCAATATATGAAGAACTTTTAATTCAATTTCAAATTGAAGAACCTGAACCACCATTCAAGAGAGATTTACATTGTTCGAAAACAACTGACGAATTTGCTGTTGTACCTAAAAATCTACGGTTCAACTGGGGATTCATCAACAAGTTCGAATTCAGATGCTCAGAATTGCCGATAAAATGTAAATCGAGTTCGTGTCTCATCTGTGAAGCCAGATGTCTTTGGAAAGCCTCACTGAGCCTGCTTAAATTACTAATTAACAACTATTCAGAGTAGAAGAAGCTTTAAAGACAAACTAACCGAAATGTGCTGTGCTCTAAGTGAACTATATACTTCTCTCTCCACCACTTTCCCACTGGTACTTCTCTCTCCACCACTTTCCCACTGGTACTTTTTGCCAGCTTTTTTGTCTCATGAAACCTGGTACTTTCAGTGATTATAATCTGTCCATACATACACTGCAGGCTCATGGTCACCGCTCGCAAATTCACACGTTTCTATGTTACAGTAAACTAATACTTTTTCTTCTTGTTATTATTACATACAAACATACATATGTACATACTCGTACAGACTTATGCTTTCATCAACTGTCGCTGCACTTAATATTTGTGTAATAAAACAAACAAAAACAAAAAATAAATAAATAAAAGAAGGTAAATAGAAAGAAGCATATGCAACAGTATAGAGAGATATACATACATCTAAAGACATACATACATATATATAAACGTAAGTATGTATGTGTGTCACAAAGTGGTTGCTACAAAAAAAAGTCTCCAATTACACTCAAAAGTGGTAGTAGATATGTTAGCAATTATTTATAGGAGCGCATACATGTGTATGTGGGTGAGTGTGTGTGTATGTGTGCGTGTCTGTTTATGGGTGTCAGAGTTACCAAGAAGCTTTATATAATTTAGTTGAGTATGCAATTTTACCAGAGAAGATCGAGTTTTGGTGAGCTTTGAGCAGGATAATACTCTCTAGTTCATATGCAACTATGTACGAATATATATGTATGTATGTATGTATGTATGTATGTATGTATGTATGCATGTTTGTATGTTTGTTTGTTTGTATATTTGTTGATATTTACACAGCACGTGACCAAATTATTTATTTATTTGTGCGTGCACCCTATGCTAGCTGCCTCATTGCGTAATTTTCTTTAGCCAACAACAGCAATAACAATCAACCAGTGGACACATAACGAGATTAACTAAACTAAGCAACAGCAACAACAACAACAACAAACCGTAGTGCGTAAGGTTGATTGAAGCTTGAAAATAGCAAATACGAGTCCTGAAATATATGTATGTAGTCTCTTGGCCTCTTGTTTAGTCTTCAGCACAAACTCCGTGTGAGCAGTATTAGGGATGTGACAATCGAGTTCACCACCCTTAATAGTGAATGCAATTGGTTTAACTCCTCCACAGTCTTTTTTCGTTTGGAATGATTAAGAGGTCCTTGAATCAGAGTCACGAATTGTCTTTATAGTTTCGACTGTGACTCCAGCCTCGCATGAACTGGCGAGTTAGCCTTCGAAATTCATCTAGCGAGTATTACTTGGCAGATGAAGTATCTTCTAGTGGCTTTCTGCTCAGCGAAAAACTTATCTGCCGCCCTGAAATGTTAAATCCCTGACTTTAATTCCAACTGTTCTCGCCTTTTTAAGATTCCAGAAAAAGATTATGTTTGCTGCTGCCTTAGTAGTAGTGAAATGGAAATGATTTTAATATTGGTTCTTTCACAACGAAACCAACTCTGATAAAGCAAAATTGGTTGAAGCGGTGCTGACCACGCCTCAGCTAAAATTCTTCTTCTGAATGGGCCTAGGGACAGCTTATGCGATTTGGTATGGAGAGCTTCCTATTTCTCTGTTTCCACCACTTCGTGGAATTCTTGCAAAGTTGGGGTGTTTTCGGTCTCGGCTTAAACCCCAACCTTGAGGTCAAATCCTTTATCGCCAGAACTTTCCAACGGAATAAAGATCGTCCACTTACTTTGCTTCCACCAGTTGGTACTGCAACGAATTCTTTCAAAGCTGGAGTGTTTTCGGTCTTACGGACGACCCAGCTCGGGTAACCGCTGTCTTTCCCTGCGCAGAACTATGTCAATGTTCTCGTATAGCTAGAACAGCTCTTCGTTTCATCGACTGCGATACTAGCCGCTACCAAAAGGCAAATGACCGCAAATCTTTTGCAAAAACCCTTCACTCGAAAACTCCTAATGCCGACTTGTCGTATGTTCTCATCGTCCACGTTGCTGCAATATACATTAGGTCTGAATTGAGGAGGGACTTGTAGACTTTGGTATTCGTTCGTCGAGAGAGGCTTCACGTTATAAATTTCCTTCCGGTGCTTCGAAAACTTTGATTTCAAGAAAGTACTTTTTCAAAAAAAACTTTCACTGGTTCCTTGGCATTGAGAGCTATTATATTAAGCTCGGTTTCGGAAATTCAGTCTTCCTTATGTCGGTTCTCTCGAACTGTGTTCCACATGAGCAAATTTAAAGACTTATTTTCAGCTCACAGATCAGGAAACTCACTTCATAAACTTCATTTTCATAAATGGTTTGTCTTAGTCCTTTTGTCAGAACTACGTACATGGCGTCATTTCCGAAAACTCAAAAGCTGTCATTTGCCTCTAACAATGAGTACGACATTGGTTGGTAACATCCCTAATACATATGTATGTCTATCCGTAGCTAGATATTTGCACTGGCTGCGGCACGCTAGAGTATCTCAACGTGTTCACTCCATTGCTGATTGCATGCCAATTGTATATATTTATATTTTAGCATTTGTTGTTGTTATTGCAGCAGCTTTTATGCTTGTGATCCTATTTAAATCCGTAGATAAATTACCATGGCCACACATGCACGCACGTAGAGTCTCATCTACTCGTTTACATATGCCGCATTCGTGTCAACCGAGCGACCCTTCACCAACCCAAATCGAACGCACAGAGGCTGGTCTAGTGCAACTGCTAATCCCAAAATCCTTACACAGCGACAAGACCATGCGCCACTGTTGTTATTTCAACGGAGTTGTGAGTGCAATGCGGTCAGTCGAGTCGACTGTGTGAAGTAAGGTGAGGCGTCCGGCTTTACTTTGCAACTCGTGCGGTTTATATAACTGAGACGAGTACGAGGCCCCGAGCGTGCTGTGGTGCTGCGTGGCTTTAAATATTTCTGTTGCTTTCTTAAAATAATTTTTCATATATTTATTTAAACATTTTGAGGCTTTAAAAACTTAATATTTTCCGTGCCGCTTCAGTACCGGATATTTTCATTCAATACCCGCACTGTCTGTGCCACAGTTGTTGCTCAGTTGTTTCACATACATTCATCAACCATTTTCCCCCTAAGCGTATTTAATTTGTCTTGTGATTGACATTTTTCGGTTACAAAAAAAACGAAAGAAGAAGAAGAAAGAAAAGCAAATATGTAACTATCTTCCGTCTTCAGCGTAAACAACAACAAATATGCTTGGAACGTGCCCTTGGCATCATCTTTGTCTTTGACTAGGCATTTATTGTCTTAGTACGCGCTCTTCTTCTTCTTCTTCTTCTTCTTCTTCTTCACTTCCCTTACATACATTTGCGCTCACTCTGCGGCGTTAAATCCTGTGTGTTCGCTTTTAAAACAAATGCGTCCGGGTTTGTCAAAGACTCAAAAAGAATACTCTCCTCTCACTCACCACTTACGCAGTGGTGCGGACGCACAAAGGGCGATTTTTTTGCAATTTTCTTTGCCAATATTTATTGAAAAACAATGCGCGCCCAAGCGAGTTTGTAATTCCGGTATCGTTGGTCCTTTGTGTGGGTAGCAAATCTAACAGACACGCAGCGTGGATTCTGATATTGCAAATGGTACGAGTTTTGTAAATTTTTTTTTATATTTTTTTTCAACTGCGATTGATAGCGCCTCTTTGCAGGCGATTTTATATGCCTTACACGTCTTTGACTTTCGCCTGATTTCTACCGCTCAGTCACTCGGCGCGGCGTCTAAAGCCTATAAGCGTCTCATAATGTTACTCATCATTTAGCTGCCTGTCTTTTGTCTGCTTTGCTTGTCCATCCAGCAACTTAGACCAGTGATGTCTTCCCTTTGTAATGCTTCTTGTTCTTCTGTCATACGAAGAAGCTGCGTAGTCTTCTGTGTATATAAAGGGTGATCCAAGTAGAGGTCCTTTTTTCAATAACCTCTCTTTGGGACAGATCACGCGTGAGTTGTGTCAAGCTGTCATGTTTCTTTGTGTTCAATATTGTTTGGCATTTCATGATGGAAAGTCTTACGCCTGAACAACATTTACAAATCTCATTCAACATTATTTCGAAAATTCACGTTCTGTAAAGAATATGTTTCGCGCGTCTCGCTCATTTTATGGTCAACATAATCGGGGTACTGAGCGTACTATTCGCAACACCATCATCCATCTGGAGACCCAGCATTCATGATTGGATAATATTCGGCCGAGTAGACCGATAGTCCAGCACGCAGTGAAGGAAATATAGCGGCCGCAGCTGAGAGTGTAAACGAAGACTATGGAGAGTGGATCCGGCGCCGTTCGCAGTAACTCGGACTGACGTATGGAACGACTTGGAGCATTTTACGTCGAGACCTTAAATTGAAAGTGAACAAAATTCAGCTTGTGCAAGAACTGAAGCCACTCGACTTTCTCAAGCGACAGCGTTTCGCTCTACCGGCTCTTGAAAAGTTCCAAGAAGATCCGACGTTTTCGAGCCAAATTTTGTTCAGCGATGAGGCCCATTTCTGGTTCAAAGGGTATGTAAACAAGCAAAAATTCTACATTTGTGGCGAAGAGCAACCTGAAGTCATTCAATAGCTGCCATTTCATAGTGTGGTTTGTGGACCGGTGGAATCATTCGTCCATATTTCTTCAGAAATGATGCCGGTGAGAACGTAATCGTCAATGGTGACCGTTATCATACCATGATAACCTATTATAGACTATTTGATGCCTGAAGTAGATGCTCGTGGTCTCCACGACATTTAGTTTCAACAAGACGGCGCCACTTCCCACACATCGCATCAATTAATGGATTTATTGAGAGAACACTTCGGTGAGCAGATAATTTCACGTTTTGGGGCGGTCGATTGGCCACCAAGATCGTGTGATATCATACCGTTAGACTTCTTCCTGTGGGGATGTGTAAAGTCCGAAGTCTATGCGAACAATCCCGTTTCGAATCAAGCCCTGGAGCAAAGCATCACGCGTTTCATTCGCCAGTTACCAGTCGAAATGCTCCAAAGAGTCATCGAAAATTGAACTCAACGGATGGACCATCTGAGACATAGCCGTGGCCAACATTTGAAAGAAATAATCTTCAAAGAATAAATGCCAAAGAATGTTCTTTCGAATGATAATAAACATTCCCCATTAAACTTTAATTTTTTGTGGTGGTAAAGAACCTCAAAATGGATCAGCCGTTAGTCCTGCGCTGTGCCTTTTGCAATGTCAGTTACAAATCTACTCACACACCTTTTTTCTTCCTTTCACACAGAACAATCACTCTTTTCTTGCATACTCATGCGCCTTTTCAGCTTCACTTAGCTCATTTCGCACACAATTCAATTCATTTTGCAATGACTTTAATTTTTTGTCGTTTTAGTCACGCTTACGCTTGGAAAAATGCTGGCTGCATGAAAAAATGCCAATCTATTTATCACAAAAAGCGAGGTGCGACGTGGCCGAGAGCTCCCTTAGTCATGTTCTTAGAAAGTTAGCAAGAACTATGCAGGAAAGTAAACTTAATATTTTTTACGTAACCCCCCAGCCACTGCATGGAAGTATACAATATAAAAGGCCAAGCGATGCGTTAAACCAATTTTCGTGCCGAATTTTGCCAATTTGTTAAACGTACTTTGTTGGCTTTGGGCAATCGCTTTCAACTTCTCAGCTAACGCCTGTAACATTTACCCCACTCTCTCCACTACTCTCTTTCTAACGCTCTCTGCCGCTTTGTTTCGTCATTCAACATATTTCAACTGACACACTACGCACTACGCAACAAAACTCACGCAACAAATGTTCAAAGTTCTCAGATATACGTCCATTAATGCGGGGTAGGGGGAGAGAGGGGGGCACAACAGATGCTTAGCACTTCCTTATGCCCGTTCGCAAACTTTTTTATTATGATTTTGTTGTTGTTTCGAAAGTTTTCCTGCCTTCATTGATAAATTGTTCAATAAAGTTGTTTCGTAACTGATTTTGATTTTGATTTTGACTTCGATCTCTTCACCTCGTTGCGGCAGTTCAGTTCTTCGACGTGCGTCACTGCTCACTCCTCTCATTTTCAGCATTTTAACCCACCAACCATCCCCTACACTCTCCTACATTCTAGTTGTTGCTGCTCATTGTCATTTTTGAGTTTGTATTGAAGTTTCTCAATACTTTTACATTTCTTTTTGCCTTCGCCTTTGCCTTTGCTGCTATTTGGCCAAGTTTATTACTAAGTTTGTCTAGAGTAGAAGCGCGCAAGCTGGAAATATGCTCGGTATGAGCTGGTTTATTTTACTTTCAATAGCAAAGTTTATTACTCAAAATACTTTAAGTGTTTTGTTGGTTCGTCGATTCGTTGCTCGTTCGTATTTAATATTTATTTGCAAATTTTGGTTATGAAACTTTTTGTTTCATAAGTCGTTGGGTCAATTTCTTGTGGGCTCGTTAAGTACTGTAGCCGAAGGTTGTGGGAAACACATAGTTGAGAGCGAGAGAGTGTGAGGTGTTTATTGATTTTTTAGCGGTAAATAATTGGTGAAACAAGGTTGGTTAGTTTGCTGCAGAAAATACTGGTAGAATCTTAATTGATTTGTTTCCATAACTACTAGATGGTCTTTGATGGGCGGGCAACCCAAATGAAAGAGGGAGAGAGAGAGAGAGTTTTTAAAATTTCAACTACATATTCTCATCCCTTTTGAGACAAAACAGAAAACAGCTTCGTATTTTCTACAAGTCCATAATTTGAAACGTTTCTTCAACCCAAGTGAATGCAGTTCCCACGGTAGGGATACAATATGACTGAGTTTGGCGAAACCGAGATCACAATGGAGGAGAATGGAACACACGTACCCACTAAGATAAAATCCCACCTAAGGAACAACAAAGTGATGCCGATGATCTACCGATTCAACTATTCAAATTTGAAATGATAAGATGCTGAATGAGGTTTCAGACAGGGCGACTCTTTATTGTGTGCCTCAGTCAGTCTTTTCTTACTTTTACTGTTTGAGATCGATTGGAGACAGCAAGTGAAGGCCACAGAGCGCTTCACCTGATCTTTGAAACGAGGTTCGAGTGGGGGTCTTACTCTTTTCACGGATAACATAGCCTAACCAGCGAAACTTTCGTCTGATATATAACCGAGTATTGTCGGAAGGCCCGACTGCCGCGGCGATGATTGGATTTTGGTCACGTCAACTCATTTAGGCCGAAATAGACTCATTGTGATACCACGACATATTTGCTCTGACTCTTCGGCTCTAAGGATGCGAATTGTACTGCAAGTTCTAAAGGCAGGATGCCCAGGATTACATTTAGGGCTTCAATGACTACGCTATCACAAGTACGAAGAGGTCCCCAAGGCTTGTTACAATCTCTCTCACAATAAATATAACCTCTTTTTTTTTTTTTTGAAATACTTCATGATTTCAATCTCTTAAAAATATAGTCATTGGTCCTTCGACAACAACGCCACAGCAAGTATGACAGCGAAACAATCAATGCTAATCGATACACTTGTGAATGTCAAGTGAAGAAGAAGCCTCACAGCTCTGGCCGGCCATCTCTGATATCCATGCATATTTTACTCGATTTCAATCATGCTCCGCTACTACAACCAGTACTAACTACAAACTGCTGCCTGCCATTCATATCCATTTACGATTTATTTCACCCTTTTGACTTTGTCGTGCGCACGTTCGTACGTCAAGAACGTTGGCCATCCATACAAACCACTCCCTCACACCCCCCTGCTTACGCACGTTCACCCGGTGGCTTACGGCTTGGCTCTTCGCAAAAAAAAAATTTGCATTTTGTAAAGTATGCGATTTGCATGCATCCATTTCAGATTCAGTGGAAGTGCGACCGAGTTTAAGATGATGAAGGCAGCACCAATAATGGTACAGGCAACTGCTGAATAATCTCTGGGGTCTGGGCGACAATAGTGAAATGCAAATGTTGAGTATTCAAATGAATTTGATTGCGCGAACACCGAGACAACCGGTGAGGCGGGCAAATAGCGCACAGAGAGAAAGAGAGAGAGAGAGAGAGCAGCAGCGAAACGAATTGCATACAAGAATGAGCGGTGTGAGGTTTCGACTATTCGAGATATTCGAATAAATGCAGTAAATACTTTGAGGCAAAGATTATAACTGAAAATTGACCTGCGGCGATAATGTGAAGTCGAAGCGGCGGAAAGTGGGAAAGTACTCTATTGCATCTGGTTGCAATTTATTTGCGTTTGTGTTTGTATTTTTGTATTTTTGCACAATTGCAACCCCCTGCTTGCAACAATTTAGCTGAAAAGGGGTGCCGGTAGTACCGTTCAAATGTTTGTGTGACTAATTGAATGAGTGACTATTTGACGAGCGTATAACGTTCTGAGTTACCCTTTCTCCCATTCTCGCCATCAGCCACATTTCACAAATTTCTAAATTTAAGCCAATGGAATGCCTTAATGAAATCACAGCTTGTTAACGACGCTAAAAGTCGGGGGAAATACCCTAATTTTTGGAAATCAAACAAATGCATTGTCAAATAAAATACTACAACAAACAGGCCGCAAAGAAGAAGAAGAAGAGAAAATAAAAACAACATGTAACACTTAAAGGCAGAAATCTTTCACGTTGATACCCATTTTCCGCTCACCCCTCCTCTTAATGGCCTATAAGACCCACACTCACGAAGTTGATTCGCTGCCTAGGGTGGTGGTGTTGCCATTGGCAGTGATGCTGTGTTCGATAAGTTTCCAGCGCTTTTGTCTTCACTATTCTTCATATTCGTACACGCATACGAGTAAAAATGCATTACTGTTCGTGCGTAACGAAGCGCAAGCGAGAAAACGATCTCGTTTCGTGGTTGAAATTTATGCTCGAATGAATTGATGAATGATAGACTCACAGCGTTCGCAAAGTGTTTTGTGAAATATATATGTACATACATATATAAATCTATTATTGTTGATTTTGATGACTGCTTGCTTGCTGGCTTATGAGCGCACTTTTCCAATAAAAGGATTTGTGCCATACTCGAGAGTTTAATCTAAAAACTTTTTGCCTTATCTTATTTAAAGGACACTCAAACATTTGTGAATTTTTTCAACATTTCTTTATTCAACTTTCGATGTGAAAAAGGGTTGGAGAAGGGTCATATGTGTATACTTGCGTTTCGGCAACGCATGGGAATTTAATGAGTTAAGAGATGGATACGAGCAGGCAGAGGAAGTAGTGAGTTCATGCCCTCCCTCGAAGACAAAGCAAGACATAATGGGTTCAGCTGCCTGTCTTATGCGCTACTGAGCAGCTGTTTAGATTTAAAATGTCAGAAAATGAAAGTTAAGCTTATTTATTTGAGATCGGAATCCACTTAAAACTAAGAAATCGCGTAAAAGTACAAACCAGAGACAAGAGAGCATTAGTAACGTCGAATGATTCAACATTTTGTGATGTAGAGTGCTCGTATCAGTCGTACCAGTGTAGTTTGAGATTGAGACACTGACGACATTGACACAGTACAGCGAATTACGACAGCAGCTGCTCTAGCTAGATCATGTAGTACGGATGGATGTAAATACTACAGTTTTCAGTGCTTTCGACACATTGTACATGCAGCTGAAAGCAGACGGAGACTTCGACTCCTTTGGGAAGACCTAGGTTGGAGTATATGGCTTCACTTGGTGTCTCCAATTGGCGACTTCATACAGCCAATTTGGTCAGATATGAGTTTTTGCGAAAAAAATCTGCCAAAAATGCATTCTTCTTCTTCTTCTTTGGCGTAGGCACCGCTTACGCGATTATAACCTCGTCAACAATAGCGCGCCACTCGTTTCTTCTCTTTGCTGTTTGGCGCCAGTTAGAAATACCAAGTGATACCAGGTCGCTCTCCACCTCACCCTTCCGATGGAGTGGAGGTCTTCCTCTTCCTTTGCTTCCGCCAGCGGGTACTCCATCGAATACTTTCAAAGCTGTATCGCTTTCATCTATTCGGACGCCATGACCTAGCTAGCGTAGCCGTTTTCTCTTGATTCGCTGAACTATGTCAATGTCGTCGTAAAAAACTAGAAGATGAAATGGCTTGCTTAGACAATGAAAGCCACGTAGCTGAGAGTGTCCAATAATTATATTTTCCTCATCTTTAACCTCTAGAGGCCACCACCCTTTCACTGGCACAGCCGTCAAATGCAAACGAATGTAAATATGATTTATGTATAGTTCCAGTATAACCCGTTTTTACCGACTTTCCTATCTCACACATCCCTATAATCTAATAATTAAAGTTCAAAGCGTGACTAAGCAATCTTTCACAGAGCTTTAGATTGGACAATAGGAACAGTAAGTGCTATACGGGCTAAAAAAAAAAAACCGGGGAAAAAATTGAATTAATAAATAATCAAAAGACAACCACATATGTACGTGCCACGAAAGTTATGCTAGGGGAAATAAAAAATTAACTAATAGTTGACACCGAGCACCAAATACATACATAAATCAACTCTACAGAGGTAGTGCTGCCGTCGTACAGCCTCCAAAACAGGTCGACAAACGCGCGGCGAGTCAGCTAAGTGAAGTCACATTCAGTGGCAGTCAGCATGCATGAACAACCCTTTCCATCAGCTGGCATTTCCCATGCAACCCTTCATCTTCATTATATTTAGGCAAGTGTATGTACGTCGAGCCGCGTGGACTGACTACTAGACGCCCTATTGCTAGTGCTCTCTTCAGCATGAATTTTCACAATTATTATTATACCTAACTACTACTGCCATTATTATGATTATATTTATTGTAGTTGTTGCCGTTGTTCCTATCACATATGCTGATGCTGTGGCTGTCAATAGCAACATTATTGTTGTATACAAACATACATATAAGTACATAGTACATGAGCGCTTGCAACATGGCACGCTTCACTTTACATATACATATTTATCCATTTATTTTTTTCTCTTGTTGTTGTTCTTATTGTTGCTGCTGTTGCTGCTACTGTGCTTCTGTTGATGATTATAATTACTTTTGTAATTTCCAAAAAAAAAAAAAAATATGAAAAAATTATAGTGTTGAGTGTGTAAAAAAGTCTGCTTCAATGAAATCTGCGCCAGAAAAAAATTATTAAAATATCCAGTATTAAAAACAACAACAACAATTCAGCTCTACATAGACTACATAACATAGCATACATATAAGCATGTATGCATGTAAGTATGTAAATGCACGCATGAGCTCTTGCGTCCATCACAGCGGCAACTGCTGTTGTTTCACTGCTCGTATAACTGTTATCATTAACAATGCCAACACATACACGTGTGCAAGTAGACGCATTCGCTCACTGGCAATTTAAATTCCCGCTGGGAATAAACTCCCGCACTTTAGGGCATTGAGTTGAGCGAGCGAGCGAGTGAACTCATTTAAACAATCCTTCAATAGATGATGACTGGCTGGCTGGCTGGCTGGCAACACCAACTTGTCGGCTCACTATTTTTGTTGTTGTTGGCAAATCTTTTGCTTTTGTTATACTAGGTATCGCTGTTGTTCTTTGCCTTTATTAAAAGTTTTGCTAGAGAGTGTGGTGAAGAGCGCAGTGTGCCAACTGACTAGAGGCGCTGCTTTTATATAACTATGTATGTACAAACATATGTATGTATGCTCTTATATAACGGGTGATCCATTTCGAGGTTCCCTAATTTTTTAAAGAAAAAACACAGAAAATTCAAAATTAATAGGAAATTTTTATTATCATTCTAGAGAACATTCCTTGGCATTTATTTTTTGAAGATTATCTCTTTCAAATATTGGCCGCGGCTACGTGTCAGATGTTCCATCCGTTGAGTCAAATTTTCGATGACTCGTTCGAGCATTTCAACTGGTAACTGGCGAGTAACACGCGTGATGGTTTGTTCCAAGTCCTGAATCGAGGTGGGATTGGCCGCATAGACTTTTGAATATATTATACCACGATCTTGGTGGCCAATCGACCGCTCCAAAACTTGAAATTATCTGCTCACCGAAGTGTTCTCTCAATAAATCCATTAATTGATGCGATGTGTGGGAAGTAGCGCCGTCTTGTTGAAACTAAATGTCGCGGAGATCACGAGCTTCAATTTCCGTCATCAAATAGTCGATTATCATGGTGCGATAAGGGTCGCCATTGACGGTTCCGTTCTCACCAGCATCATTTTTGAAGAAATATGGATCGATGACTCCACCGGCTCACAAATCACACCAAACCGGTGTTTTTTTCTGGCTGAAAAGGCATCTTTTCAACTTCTTCAGGTTGCCTTCGTCCCAAATTCGGCAATTTTGCCGTCCCATCGAGCCAGAAATGGGCCTCATCGCTGAACATCATCATAGCTCGAAAACGTGGGATATCCTTGGAACTTTTCCAGAGCCCATAGAGCGAAGAAATGTCGCTTGGGAAGGTCGAGCGGCTTCAGTTCTTGCACAAGCTGTATTTTAAGATCTCAACGTAAAATGCGCCAAGTCTTGCCATACGTTAGTCCGAGTTGCTACGAACGATGCCGAATCGACTCTCCACGGTCTTCTTCGTGTACACTCTCAGCTACGACCGTTATATTTTCTTCACTACGTGCTGGAAGTGGTCTATTCGGTCGAATATTGTCCAATAGTGAATGCTGGGTCCCAAGATGGGTGATGGTGTTGCGAATAGTGCGCTCAGTAGGCCGATTATGTTGACCATAAGTTGAGCGAAGTGCGCGAAACATATTCATTATAGAACGTAAATTATTGTAATTAAGTTGAATGATTTGTAAACGTTCTTCAGGCGTAAGTCTCTCCATGATGAAATGCCAAACAATGCTGAACAAAAATAACATGACAGCTAGAAACGACTCACGCGTGATCTGTCCAAAAAAGGCTATTGTAAAAAGTAACTCTACTTGGATCACCCTTTATATATATAGAGCTCAAAATGAAGCGCTTAAGTTGTCACTATCAGTTGATGTTTTCGGCGCATTCTTTTGTTGTTCTCCTCATCCATTGTTATGTTAATTTCACATATTTGTTGCTGTTATTATAATATTTATTAAAAATTGTTGCTTGACTACTTTGCTTTTTAGCTGTGACACCCTTCTGCTCCTTGTGTGCTCTATATTTCCACACAATCATGTACATATGTATGTATGTAGATATGTACGCTTACCAATGGTTTAGATAAGTTTTGCATGACCAGCGCGTGCTTCTGCCACTCACCCCTACGCCAATCGTACAATACACTTTCATACTTCCTTTGTTTTAAAGCTTTTTTT
This sequence comes from Neoceratitis asiatica, assembly GCA_030068015.2. Taxonomy (NCBI): domain Eukaryota; kingdom Metazoa; phylum Arthropoda; class Insecta; order Diptera; family Tephritidae; genus Neoceratitis; species Neoceratitis asiatica. The sequence goes on along the minus strand of CM061527.1, from coordinate 82,981,500 downwards.
CTTTCAATGCTTGTCCCACCAGTTGGACGCTACTTTATTTCCCAGGAACATTACACTACACTTTTTTTTTTTTTTTTTTTTACTTTAACACTTTTGCATACACTTCACTACTTATTAATCCACTACCCTCTTATTATATATGTACATACATTGATCTTACCGCTTTGCTGCCTCAGCGCCAGCATTTCGATTTCTTTGTTTTGCTTACGTTTGCTGTTTTTTTCTTTTTATTTCTTTTATTTGCGTTTTTTTTCGTCATCAGCCAAGTGTCAATAGTGTCCACGTGTCAGGCATCACCACACTCTATGTGGAGACGTCATCACTTTTGTCGCACTAAATTTCAATTACTTTTCAAATTGGTTTTATTTGTATGTTTGGGCAGAGTCACTGTGGTTTGTTGCTTGAATTTAGATTAAACAAAAATTGATTGATCCAGTTGATAACAAAAATTTATTGAGTTTAGCGTTGCAAATTGCAATGAAAACTAAAAAAAGTTGATTAACGTAGAAATTCAATGGCCACGTGTTTGCTAGTGAACAGCTGATCTCATTTGACAAATGTCAGTGCAGGGTGCAGCAGAGAAAGGGAAATTATAATTTATTTAAGATTTTAATTTAGAGAGTATAGAGTAAAACAAATATTTTGAAACTCAATATTTACAATTTTTAAATGCGTAAATAATATAAAAATGACAAGTTTTTTCACACATGTATGTACATATGTACAAATGAAATATTTTATTAAATTGGCGCGACCCGAATATTCAACAGACGTTTAATTAGTGCCTTTTTAATTCAGGCTCATTAAAAATATTATTGTAAAAAAATCATAAAAACGCCTACATACATATACACATACAACACAATACAACCCTGCCTACAACAAAAAATCACATATGCTCAAGTTCTGGCTTTTGCCGCCGCACGTAGTGTTGCTGCAACCAAAATATTTTCAACAAACTTTTCGTGAGGGTGGCAATGGCAAATCGAAACTGGTTTGAGTGTAAGAGGGTTGGTTGGTGGGTTGCTTATAACAGTAAATAGCAATTACAACAACAACAACAACAACAACAACAAAAATTACACCGAGTAGCCTTAATCAAGTTTTAAATTACAAGCCGCGACGACTTGTGTCAAGCAAATAAAAATGTAAATATTCATAAACTGGAGTGAATGAGATTGCCAACCAACACGAACCCTTCGCGGAAAAAAACGACAAAAAAACAAAACAAATAATAATAAAAACAAATACAAATACAAAGGCGGCAAGATATTAATAAAGAAAAATGAAAAAAAAAAAAACAACAACAACAACTAACAAAGCACAACTGCCGCTCTGATGGGCTAATGCGAATCTAAATATTGGCCAGTAACTTCCGGTGACAATAGCTGACTGGTTGGCTAAACCATTAGGAAGTAAGAGCATACGAAAAGAGACTACACGAGTGAGGGTGTACACAGGATTAAGCGTATGCAAGGTATTTCTACATATACATATTTAATGGGTGATCCAAGAAGAGGTACTTTTTTCAATCGCATTTTTTTTTGACAGATCACGCGTGTTTCGTGTCAAGCTGTCATGTCACCATCACCCATCCTGAGACTCAGCATTCATTATTGGATGATTTTCGACCGAATAGACCACGTCCAGCATGCAGTGAAGAAAATATAGCGGCCGTAGCTGAGAGTATGTACACGAAGACCGTGGAGAGTCGATTCGGCACAGTTCGCAGCGACTCGGACTGACGTATGGAACGACTTTGCGCAGTTTACGTCGATTTGAAATTGAAAGCGTACAAAATACAACCTGCGCAAGAACTGAAGCCACTCGACCTTCCCAAGCCACATCGCTTCGCTCTATGAGCTCTTGAAAAGTTCTAAGAAGATCCGAAGATTCGACGTTTTCGAGCCAAATTTTGTTCAGCGATGTGGCCCATTTCTGGTTCAAAGGGTATGTAAACAAGCAAAATTCCTGCATTGGGGACAAAGAGCAATCTGAAGAGATTCAAGAGCTGTCATTTCCTTCAGAAATAACAACGGTTTGGTGTGGTTTGTGGGCTGGTGGAATCATCGGTCCATATTTCTTCAAAAATGATATCAGTGAGAACTTAACCGTCAATGGCGACCTTTATCGCGCCATGATAACCGACTATTTGAAGCCTGAAATTGAGACTCGTGATCTCCGCAACATTTGGTTTCAACAAGACGGGGCCAATTCCCACACATCGCATCAATCAATGGATTTATTGAGATAACACTTCGGTGAGCAGATAGTTTCACGTTTTGGGCCGGTCGATTGGCCACCAAGATCGTGTGATATCATACCGTTAGACTTCTTCCTGTGGGGATGTGTAAAGTCCAAAGTCTATGCGAACAATCCCGTTTCGAATCAAGCCCTGGAGCAAAACATCACGTGTGTCATTCGCCAGTTACTAGTCGAAATGCTTTAACGAGTCATCGAAAATTAGACTCAACGGATGGACCATCTGAGACGTAGCCGCGGCTAACATTTGAAAGAGATAATCTTCAAAAAATCTAAATGCCAAAGAATGTTCTTTCGAGTGATAATAAACATTCCCCATTAAATTTGGGTTTTCAGTGTTGTATTCTTTAAAAATGGTGTTATATTCTCGAAATGGATCACCATTTTCATACTACAAATAAAGTGCCTGAGCGAGCGGGGAGAGTTGTGAGCCATGCTACGCGCCCTCTGTCGTAACACAGTCGATTAAATGTGAGGTTATATAGACGCACATTAATGCATGGCAAGCGGCAGGAGGAGTTAAAGTAAATTGTGGGAAAACCTGGAAGAAAGCAGAGCATATGAGAGTGCAAGTGAGTATGTCAAATGTAGGATGAGCCGAATGGTGTAGAGCGGAGGAAGGCAGGCGAAACAGTGTCGTGTTTTAAGTGAGGGGTTCAGAGGCGAGTCTATTAGCATTAGACTGGAACTTGTCCTGGAAGGCAAACACATGAGAGGGAAAGCTTTTATTGCTACAGAAATGATTTTGGCACGCGTTGAAACCATTTTTTTTAAAGAAGTACACCAGATCTACATAACTATAAGTCAAGCAGTTGTCACTCAGGCAGTCTGGAACCTAAGTAGGAGGGGAGGAGCACTAATTTTTCTCTCACAAGAGCCGAGCCTTGAGAAAAGATTGCGATGAGTGACAAACGTGCGCTGCAGAGCCCTAAGCAACCGGGCGATATCATGCATAGAATAAGACGAAAACAATTTCTACGAAAACTCTCATCCTTCGCCCTCACAAATGAACTTCCCACCACGCCACTGCTTTAATAACTTGATTTGCTCAAAATATACCCCCGTTCCAAGGGACAGTTCTCCTCAGCCAACATTGCCAAGGGGTGTCACTTAAAGAGCGTAAGTCCATTTTTCGCTTTAAACTTGAACACACTTACACACACCCACACTACTGCCACGTTCTTATCTAGCAGATTTTAATGGCATTGTTGGCAGTTTTCCTGTGGGTGGGGGAAGAGGTGAGAGGCATTTGTTAGCCACAGGGTTGCATGTTTACGCGTGCAGTTGTTTACTTGCTAAATGGACGGATGCGAGCAGTCAATCGGCGAAGGACGAGTACCGCCTAAAAACATTAAAAAAGGTTTCAAATATTTTACTTCTTTTTTGTGGGTTTTGTAGATTTGGAGGGCTCTCCGTCATTGTTCGCATTGACAGCGGCGAACTACGCGAGCATTATTTGTTAAAATTATGCATTCATAACTGCCAAAGCTGTTAGAGGCGAGTGGACAAACATGAGTGGATGCAGTGTGAGCAGAGGAAAAGTTGGTGTGGTGGGGGAGGCGAGTGAGATTTTTTGGGTTCCTCTTGCTATTTGTGCCACCACCACCACTACCCTTCCACTCACAATCAATTGGATTGTAAATACTGTATTAATTAATTTTAGTGAAATGTCACGGCGCGAGGCTATCAAATCCATGGAGTATAAAGTTTGAAAGGCAACAAAAACTTATTAGTCTCGAAAAGTGGCGAAGAGACAACAACGGAGGGCAGCGCAATGCTGTTATAACTCTTTTTTTCGCTTCTTATTACTACGCGTAGACACACACGTGTCTACCTAAGCGACGTCCGCGTTGTGTGTGCATAATTGGGAAATGCAATGAGTTGCAATTCTTCTTCTTCTTCTGCAATTCTAAGCGCACAATAACAAACAAAACTAGAGGAAAGAAATTCCAAAAAAAAAAAAAACTTCAAAGAGCCAAACTGGTTTCACACAACCCAAAAAAGAGTAGAAACTATGCGGCAAGGCAAACCCGTTTGGGCACAAACAACAACATCACAACCACCAACATCATCACCATCGTCACTACTGACCAACACAATGCCTAGCGGCCTACGCGTAGCGCACTGACCACTCACTCACTCACTCCACACACACACACACACCAACTGACTGTTGCACCACCGCTGCACTGGAGACGCAGTCGCGCAGCTCTGGCAGTAGGGGGTTGACCGCTGTGGCGTTGCAGTTCTATGAGTAGAATTTCTGGTTTCGCTTTTAGTCAAACCGGACTGTGCTGCGTACATACACAAATACATACAACAACAAATGTATGTATGTTTGTAGCCGCCACTGGCTACCGGTTGCTGTTGCTGCGCGCTGTGTCGCTGCCGACGCGTGTTTCATAATTTAGGTTTTTAAAACGTAAACGTCACGATAACATCTGCGGTGATTCCAGTTTTTCACTTCCCCCATTTCCGCAAACACTCGGCTCGACTAGCGCTCACTTTCCGTTCAACGGTTTCGGCGTGTTTGCTGCTGTAAGTTGTGTTCTTGTTGCTATTGTTGCTGGGAAGTGTATTCGCTTCAAATGTAGTTGTTTGTTGTTGTTGTACGGGTATATTATCTCATTTATTTTGTACTTCTTATCGTTTACATGCATGCCCGTTTATCTCTAGGTGTGCACGTTTATTTGTGTGTGTGTGTGTGTGTGTACGTATGCACTACCTACACCATTTAAGGTTAAACACATGTCAAATTATTGAAATGTCATGCAGCTGTCATTTAATTGCAAAGTGATTTGTCATATAAAATACAATAACAACAAAGCTCAGGCGGATCGGAGTCCGGCTGAGATTTATTCACACGAATTTTGATTTTGAAAAATTTTTTGATTCAAAAACTTGTTATGTTTTGTAGAAAAAATAGCGCAAAGGAAATCTTCTTACTCAAAACTGAACACTTTTGAGGCGAGCTGGTCTCCTGAGACCTCAATCAGACTCTGAGGGATACCCAACGTCCAACAACTACAGGATGTCCGTAGAAAGAGAAATACTCCTTGATGGTCGACTTTGAGGCTCCAGTCCACAACCCTCAGAGGATCATCCTTTCTACGGATGTGCAATACTAAACTTGATGGCGGAGAACTGGTCTCCGTCGATCGCTCAACTAACAAGATCTCGAAGCAAATACGTAGACATACAGAACTTACAGCTCAACAACGACTTGACTGAAGAATGCTTGAAAAATACCTGAAGCATTCGAAAGACTCCTTGTTGGTTGATTTTGAGGTAAGAAGCATAGTGGCTCCAACCCACAGCTCTTAAGTCCGCACTCTATGTCGACGCAGAATAATAAATTTATTGGCGGAAAGCTGAGACCTTAAGATCAATCATTAACTAGACGTTCTTCGAGAAATACATGATTCAAGTATGGAGAAAGCGAAAGAGTCTTCGTTGCTTTGAGGTGGGAAACATACTGGTACCAACCACCGACTTGACTAACTATTTGATTAGACAGGCAACAAAATCTTCGATTAAGTAGGTATCGCAGAGCTAGGAATTTAGGGTCAGCCGCTACCGAAGCCTCGAGGTAAGTATGTTGGAATGCAATACTTATGGTTGAGAAAGGAAGTACTGATGTGAACGAAAGACTCTTTGTTGGTTATCTTTAAGGCAAGAAACGGCTCCTACAAACAACTCGGTACACCAATAGGAAAAAAAACCAGACCTTGAGCTCGATAAGCATAAAATCCAAAACTATAATTTCGAATTTTAAAAAAAAGAAGACTATGTTTTTGGAGAAACCATGCAGGTACGGACTAAAGGTTTCAAAGTTTTTTACACAAACTCTCTTAGAAGCATATTAATTTTTGAACTTGGCTTCGGGATAAGTAGAAATATGTATACCTCGAACATGGCACAGGAATTCTCTAATAAAATGGAGGACGTTTCAGCAGCCCTTTGTAGTAGAGCTTTATAGAAAACCCCGCTCTAGTACTAAATCTTCAAGTACAAATATTCAAGTGCCTCACACCTTTCAGAGAACTTCCAACGTAGGTCACACTCCTAAATCATTGTGGGACAGCGAGAATTGCAGACAGACTCAAGTGTTACTGGAACTAAGCAAGAGGGAACATGGTATTTTTGTAGGTACGGGTATATTGACTAGTCATCTACCCCTAAGATGTCATCTCCTCAGCGAGGTGTGGTGAAACCAGTTGAGCGTAGAGCATGCACAGAAGAGGACGAAACGCTGCCGCGCTACTTTGCGACTGACCGTTCTTTTAGACGATTGAGGCGCCATATGTTTTGTGATGCTCCCAGTTCCAGCCTCACGAATATGAATTCCACTGATTAGTAGCAATTAGAACAGTTCATCAAATCGAGCGAACCATATGCAAACTCAGAGTTGGAATATGCGGGAAACACAATGACCGTGCTCAATGACTTGCGTGCGGTCAGATTCTCCTTAAAAGCAACCAACAAAAGTCCACTGGTAAGTGTAGACTGCTTTGCTACACCAACTCTCCTGAGAGTAATAAATATTCCGTCAGCTATCATCCATTCTTTGCTCAAACGACAGCATGAGTTCTGAATTCATACGCTCATTAAATTCGCCGATCCGCTCTTTAAAGAACTTAAAAGTTCAACACTAAACTTTTAGCAAAACTACAGACATCTTTTTTTCCCAACAGCTTAGCTTTAAACTCACAGGAGTTCACTGTTTAATTTCATTAAAAACTTGCGCGCCACTTTCACCTTTCAATTGGTGAACTTCTCGAACTAATTCGCATCCAACTCCTCGTCTCCTGCACAGTTTTAATTTAATTACAAAAACAAACTGAATGGAATTTAATTTTCTGGCAAACAGAAAAAATATTGAGCCTTTCTAGGCATTGCTAGCGTACCGCAAAACCACACACACATAACCTGACTGCGAAGAGGCACGTAGACGGGCGCGTATGTTTGACTCTGCGCGACAGTAGCTCCAGTGCGAGCTAGAGTGGGCGCTCAGTTTCGGGTTCATGTAGAATAAATACTAAAAAAAACAACCGCAGTCGCGTCATCGAGTTGCTACAATGTTTGTATTTTGTTGCCTGAGTTTATACGGACGTTTACGGAGGCAGCCAAAGGCTTCGCAAAAGTAAGTTTAATTTGTTGTTTACCGTTTGCCGTATCACCAGCAGCAGTTAGCTCAGAGCGATTGTGTGTTAGTTGGAAAGTAACCTAGCGGATCCACCGCTTTCGCTACACATGCGGAGGTGGAGGTTTTCCATGAGTTGCGGTGGAGCCGACCACTGAATGATAATGGTTAGTCGCTGAGCTCGTCGTGTAGTGGACGTTGGGGAAGAGTCTGATGCCTATTTGTTACAACTGCTGGTGGGGCTAGGTTGGGTCGAGTCGGGTCGTTCGGGTCGGCTGGTTAATGCTTGTTCTTGTACGTTTCATTTCAGTTGCACATACCGTTTTTCCCTTGCTTACGTTCTATGTGCTCTGCGCCACCACCTCGCCAACTTGCCCCACATACGCGCCTCTCTGTCTCTTTGTGCGTATTATCGTGTGCAAACGATGCCGCCATCGAATGAGGTCGGTTCGTCTCTCTGACCATCCGGCTGACCAAATGTTTGCCTCGTAGTCGGTTTGCCTGTCTGTTTCTCTGTCTGTACATTTGTTAGTCGTCGGTTCAATGTTCGTTTACTTCCTTTTCGGACGATGAATGCGAGTTCGTTCGTATGCATGCCCTTACATATCCTGTTCGGGCAACCTCCGTGAGCTCGTGTGCGTGCGTATGTTTTGTTGTTCGTGCGAGTGCAAAATGTCAAGTTCAGTTCAATAACATCAAAAAAGGGGAGCGCACGAAGCGAACGACAATGACGACGACTGACACTACACGCCGGACGCAGTAGCAGCAGCAGCAGCATGATGCGTTGCTCTGTGTCTGGGGGAGAGGGTTGTGTTAGTTTGCTATTAAAACAATAACAAAGACAGCAACAAAAACAAGGAAGTCGACAAAAAAAAATGCGTAACTTTATGAGGTAACATAAAAGGCACGAACAAACGACCATTAGACGCGGCCGGGTGAAGAACGAGGAATTCGCCGTCGGCTATTTGTATTCATATTAGTGTTGGCGCACACACGAACGTTTGCTTGAGCTAAACGAAGTGAGCTCGGCTCGGCTACACAAACGAGCAGTGTATGCATCAGCGCTGAACTTGTGGAACACTTAGCAGTCCGTGCAGCGTCGGTTGGCGTTTAAGCGTTGAGTGGGAAAATGTGAATTGGTATGTTAAGATTCATATCAGTTGGCATAATGAGTTATGAAGTACTTTGGGGTGCGCGGATTTTATGACATTTCAGGAATTTCTTACTCAAATTATACGCACATATGTGGGTTTGTATTTTCATTTGACAGTTTCTGCTGTACGAGTATGTAGGGGGGCGATGTGATGTGTCTCATGGAAATTATTTGGCATGTAAGTGAGGTAATAGGCATGCTTTGATGGACTCACGTGCTCGAACTATTTGGCTGAATGGCTTAGGCGCAAATATTTTGTAGTATTTCAGAATTTTACGAGTGCGAGCTTATGGGTCGTTTCGGGTGTGCGATTACTCGTAGTTGGAATGGGCAATAAAAATAGGAAAATATTGTCATATTCATCATATTAATTCATTGGCGATATAAATCTTCCAAGTGGCATACCGCCATGCATGAGGGAATTTAGGGAATGAATGGATAGAGGATGATGAAGCGCTGGAGGTAAAGGTAGAGTGTGAGGCGGAAGGAGAAGCGGGAAAATAGGAGCGGGAAAGCATGGTTTAGATACCAATTTAATATAAGAATTACGTAAAAGCTGTTAAAAATGCCTCTCTAGGTTAAAGGAGTTAATAAAATGGATGATTTTGGGTTCCTTCAAACGGCTTCTGGCTTAGAATCGTTGAATTTTGGTTTAAATAGAGATTTAGTTTAGAGTTTGTTGAGGAAAATAGAAAAAGGCCGACACACGAGCTCATTTATCATACATAAAAGACTCTTTCAGAACCTTACAACTGATGTCTTGACTAGATAAGACTTAGCTCGCAATTTCGGGGTTTACGTCTGTCAGGATCTGGTTTTAAATGTTCTAAATTTCGGAAGGTTATCTCTGTTTTTGGTTGCATGATGATGGATGAGTCAATTTACTTTGCACAAAGAAATCTTCCAGAGCTCAGAAGCGCTGGAATCAAATACCCGAACCAAATAAGAAACTTAATAGCCGCGTGAGGAACAAAGCTATCTAAGAAACGAGGGTTTTTTAAGATTTGGATCACAGAAAGCCTATAGAATGTATATCTATCTGTAGACAGTCTCATGTCCAGTTTGACTAAGTAGGACCTAGCTTGCTCTGTATCCTGAGAGTTGTAGTTTCGGTATTAATGGGCTTGAGGCCCCGCATCCTTTAAAAAAGGTTTCCAAATAAAGCAAATCTCGGCAGACATTCGTTGATTTGGATTTTTATGAAAAAAATCTTAACGTCATCTAGCGGCGGGTCGCTTAAAATTGGTATTTCGAAATTTTTTCCTCTCTATCTCTCAGTCATTGTTGGAGCTTCCTACTTGCTTCTCTCAACTAACAAACGCATTATGAGCTCCTGGAAGTGGGCTTTCTTTTTTTTAAGGAAAACTTTAAATTTCTGCTTAAAGTCTTCTAGGCTAAGTCTTCTGTCTATCTCCTAAACATGTATATGTATGAATGTAAGCTCTCTGTACATAACCTATCCTTTTTGATATACTAAACTGGCTATAAAAAGCTAGAAAAAAGGTGGAAAAATCATACTCAGAAGAAAAAAAATTGCTTACCAAGTGCATGGGTTATGGAAAGAAGAGTGTTGGAAGAAGGAGAGGCAGCAGTAAATGAGAGCAGTGAAGCAAATACATAAAAATTTCCCAGTATTTTCGCTGTTTTGCAGCATATAGGAAGTAAAGGATAGCACAAAATGTGTATACAAAAACAAACAAATGAAAAAATGTTGCGCTTGCAGGATTTGCAGACGCGTTTGCGGCTCAAAGGACTTGCGCTCTCGAAAAAAAAAACTTTGAGAAAACGACGCCACACAAACATTTGGTTTTTTTTCATTTATACTCTCCAAATAATACTCTCACTCTCTAGCTTTTCTTATATGTGAGATACTCACAACATTTTTGCACTCTCTCTCTCTCTCTCTCTCTGCATCTCTCTCTCTCCATGCACTCAATCTCACAATCATGCTATATCCTTTTTTCTGCACACATACACCATGCTGCTGCTTTATTTCACGCTAACTGAGCGTCTGAGCGGCATAAGAACGCCGCGTATCATTTGCGCAGGTGCAAAAATCAGTAATTCCTATTAACGAGCATTCATTACTCAGTTTTAAGTGTGCGCTCGGCGCCTCGGTAATTCTTTTTTTTAGTTGGTTTCACAGCAAACGCCGAACAGCGGGTTGCCGCGCAGAGGATCTGCTATCATACGTACATAGGTATAGGTATAGTTTGAATGCGGGTTGCCTATCCTGCTTGTTGGTATACCAACCCAGTGAGTACTCACACTGCTGGCAGTAGCAGCCTACCACTTTTTGAGGGTGTGTTCCGTCCGTGCGTCGTTCTCGTCGTAAAGACTTATTTTTATTTTCTCACCTCTCAATGTCGTAAGCGGCGCTGGCTTTTTTTGCGCAAATTAATGTGAGTGTGTATGTGCGCTGGTGTATGTGTGTGTGCACTTCGGCGCTTTCTTCTATAATACATATAGAGGCGCACTTGAAAACATACATACATATATCGTCGTACGTATACGTATGTCTTCACAGCACGCCAGCAAGTACTTGCGCGGAAGAGCGGCGCGGCGCGGCGAGGCGAGTCGCGGCAAAAGCATCATATCGAAGAATTCTCACGCTACCGCTTTTCACTTTTGTTACGACCACAATGGGACAATAAATAAATACCAGTTCGTACAAAGTGACTTTTGCAGCAGAAGTTTTGCCTTCAAGTGGCTCTCCATGCGCACATACCGACGCACAAACAAACGAGCGAACGAACGAACGTACAACAGGCAGCTTTGCGCTGCGGCATGCCCCAAAGTTTCTCGTCCGGCTACTTGTAGGTAGGTATTAATTTGGGTTGCCTATGCTCCTCAGCTGACTTTATGAATACTCAACTGATTATGGGCATTCAGTGCGCGAGCCTGTGTGAATGTGTGAATGTGTGAAAATGTGAATGTGTGCGTGAGCCCGCTTATTCGCACGTAGTCTCAGTCGTCCCTAAATTCTGTTTACTTTAATATTTCTTATGTGCGGCGCCCTCAATGCTGCATTCCCATGCCCATGCCCAGCCTGTCTCGATGCGTTAATTCGCCTTTGGGGTAACCAACCCCTCACTGCCTGTACTAAGCCATGCAATTAAAGTATATTTGCTTGTCAGTAAAATTAAAGAAACAGTAATTATTTTGATACAGAACTACAAGGCATTTAGGAAAACAGAAAAAAAGAAATACGAAAAACCCTCCTTCAAGTTTGCCTAACTACCTGAGCAGGAGAAGTCAGTACGTGTTGTCCTTACGTGAATAGTCATTTGTTCAATTGTTCTTCATTCTTCATTTCTTCCATCGCCTCTCTCTCTCTCTCTCTCCCTCGCTCTCTTTTTCAGCCCTAACTGGACATTCGAGTATCCTAATTGCGCTAAAAATGTTGTTTTGAAGACCATTTAGTCAAATGACAACACCGGACGTGGGGTACCCGTACATTTTTAATGCTTTTAACAAACATTTTTTTGCTTTATATTTCAAAATGCAGTGAACGAGGGGAGTTTGTGTCAAGTTAATATGTAAATATTTTTTTATTCTTCACGGTTTTGTTATTTGAATAAAAAACTTGGATTGAAATTAGTCAAATTAAGTTGATGGTGTGCGCGTAGAGCTGAAACAAAGAAAGTGTTATTGTAACACCACTATTGTCTTTGATGGCATAAGAATGCTTTGGAAGTCAATTGAATCTAAGTAAAAAATCTGATTAACATATGAGAGCAGAATACTATAGTACGGCTATCTGAGGGTGGCTTCCAAACTCCGAATTCTCAAGCAGTAACTGCACTGAAACTGCCCCGAGAGGAAGGTATTTTCCACCTTTCGTAAATTTTTGCTGTCTTTTCTTTTTATTTGCTTATTTTAGTAGCTCTAATATCAACATCGCTTCGCCCTACGGACTCTTGAAAAGTTCCAAGAAGATCCGACGTTTTCGAGCCAAATTTTGTTACGCGATGTGGCCCATTTCTGACTCAATGGGTATGTAAACAAGTAAAATTGCCGCATTTGAGACGTAGAGCAATCTGAAGAGATTCAAGAGCTGCCATTTCATACAGAAAAAACAACGGTTTTATGTGGTTTGTGGGCCGGTGGAATCATCCGTCTATATTTCTTCAGAAATGATACCGGTGAGAACGTAACCGTCGATGGCGACCTTTATCACGCCATGATAAAAGACTATTTGATGCCTGAAACTGAAGCCCTTAATCTGCGCGACATTTGGTTTCGGGCCGGTCGATTGGCCACTAAGATCGTGTGATATCACACCGTAGGACTTTTCACTGCGGGGATATGTAAAGTCTCAAGTCTATGCGGACAATCGCGCTTCGATTCACGCCTTGGAGCAAAACATCACGCGTGTCATTCGTCAGTTACCAGTCGAAATGTTCGAACGAGTCATCGAAAATTGGACTCAACGGATGGACCATCTGAGACGTAGCTGCGGCCAACATTTGAAAGAGATAACGTCCAAAAAATAAATGCCAAAGAATGTTTTTTCGAATGATGATAAACATAGAAAAAAGAGTTTCTTCCATCCTGATTCAGGACAAAAAGTGCATGCGTGTCCCCTTCACTTGATGTCTTAGTCCTTACTTACGCACTTTATGTTTGTAAGTGCCAATGGCCTCATCTGGCGATGACTTTCTGAAAGCCTGTCACGGTCGATTCAGACTTAGTATTCTCACTAGAAGCGGAAAGGGCTGAATTAAGGGAAATGGAGTTCCCGGCTCACGTACCACAGGTGAATTTAAGTACATTTCAAAATAATTGTGATCTTCCGTAGAAACAGGGAGGGCAATGCTGGAATATCATCTGCTCCCAGAGGCAAACCTGAGAGATTCATTTGACCGTGCAACCTTTTAGCCACCTTTTAGCCATCATATAGGTTTTTCCGAAATATTTGTTCGAAACAGCAATATACTTTCCATCTACTAAAGCCAATAACCATTGAAGGACAGATTGCAAAAAACTACAGCTCTTCCAGCTATGGAGGATGGAGGAGGAGATCTTGAAACTATTGGAAAAAAAAAAACACGAGGAAAGTATTTGTGGAAAAGTTGGAATTGAGAAATGGAAATACAGATAAGGAAATCTCATCTACACACAAAAATTAGCACTCTACTCACCCCAAACAAACTTTTCCATACACACGAGGTGCAAAGAAAACACATCTCAACTTTAAAGTCCCTAACTGAAAGAGAAAAACAGAAACAACAACAACAACAAAAAGTATATAAATTTAATATGAATTCGGACTCAAATTTACATTTAATGCAAAAGTTTGCACAAAAACTTTCCAAAAAGTTGCAAAGTAAGTAGTTAAGTACTGACTATGGCAGCAGCAAAAACAACAACAACAACAGCAACGGCAGACTATGCAATAAATTTATTAAGTGGATGTGTGGGTGTAGGGTGGAAACAATCCAATGCCAACAAAACAGAAAAAAATGAAGAAAATGGCCAAACTGAAAGGCAAATGAATCAATGAAGATAATGAAATGGTGAATTCTATGCAAAGTGAAGCAAAGTAAAGTGAAGTAAAAGGTAGTTGCTTGTCAAATTAAGTAACAATTGTAAAAGGTAAATTAATGCAGTGCTCGGAACAACAATGAGAAAGGTCAAATTAGCTTCAAGGAATATGACAGAAGCAATAAGTAGAAGAAAGAGCGGCTTTTAAAGTTTTTCCGAAATGATAAGAGATGTGCAGCGCGGAAAAGGAGGAGAAAAAGAAGGAAAAAAGAAGAACCGATAGTTGCTGCAAAGATAGATAACGGTCAAATAAATATAAATTCTGAAGAAACTGCTTTGAAAATTAAACATTTTAGGGAAAAGTTAAAAAACAAGTAATTATAACAAAAAAGTATTATTAAAATTGATAAAAATAAATTGCTAAAGAAGTGCGTGGCTTTTTAGAAAGCAAAAATGTAAGTATATCAATTTCAATTCATCATTTTTGGTACTTTTCACAAGTAATAATATGGCAAATATTGCTCAAAATCCTACAGCAGAACTATATAGTTTAACTTGCATAAACCGATGGAGAATTGCAGAGGAGGTAGTGTAGAGGAAAGAAAAAAACTGCGCCTGAAATATCTGCTTTAACTCATGTTTTAATCAAATGCTTGTATTTGAAGAAAGCTTTGAGAAAAACTGCTCAATTAGAGCTTTAAACCTCACGAAAATTTCATGTATTTCTAAAACGATCGATTGATCTAAACATGAAAAAATTTTAAAATGCGGAAAACATATTTTTTTTAAATGTATAAAAACTTAAATTTCAAAAGGTTTAGGTAGAATTTCAAAAACTATTAGCAGTGAGAGCTTGAAGCTTCGAAAAAAAGTTCCCTTAAAGCTTTTAAGCTCATTTTCTAACAGTGAATTTCCACTTATATAAGTCGCTTGAGAATTACAAATAAGAGCTTTAAGGGTAAAATGAGTTCAGCAAATGTCAATACTCCTTAGAAATGCATTGATAAAGAAAATAGTGCTGTGAGAAAAACAAATATGTATATGAAATTTTTTAATAAATTTTTAAAAATTATTTTATGAATGGAAAAATCTAAAATTGTGCAGAAAAACGAAAATTTTCCAAGCTTATTTTTACAACAATTGAGAACTGTAAAAGTATACCACAGACTTGTGGTTTCAACAAAGGCTTGATAAAAAGATGAATATATTTAAAATAACGTAGACATGTTGAAAAAAGCTTAACTTTTGGGGGAAAAAATAATTTTCAAAATTGTAAGGTAAAATAAAAATAAATTTTTCAAAATCAACATAAACTAAATGATATGAATCATGAATGAATGATAATATATTTATGAGAATTTTCTTCAAAAACAATGGGAGCTTTAAGCTTCGACACTAGTGCGCTTAAAGCTTGTAATCTCATTTTCTAGCAGTGAATTTCTATTTTAGCGGAATAAGGATTACATCTAAGAGCTTTAAGTGAAAACTGAGGCAAGCAGAAGCAAAAAATTATTAGAAAGAAGCTTAGAAGCTCGAAAAAGCTCAAAATAAAACTTTGTTTTCAAAATTTTCTAATATTTTTGATGATTTTACCAACAAATGTAAGGTCCAGCAGTTTATAATTTTTAAGAGGAGCTTTTATTTCATATCAGAAATACACTTGGAGGGCTTGTTATGCCCTGCCGACGATCGCAATTAGAAAAAATAAATTTTCTATAAATTATATACTTTTTAATAAAAAAATATCTAAATATATTATTCTAGCTTTTCAAATATTGGCGAGTTTTGAGAAAACACGCTTATTCAGAACTTAAAATCTCACTGCATATTACTGTAGTTCAACGTTAGTTCGTTGAGAATTTCAAGGATTTTGTGCCTTCAACAAAAGTTAAAAAAGAGCCAAAAATTCTGGAAAAAAGTCGTACATTTGTTTTACTTAATTTTAGACATAAATTCAAGATAGTATCTTGAAAGAAATAAGAATTTGAATTAAATACACAACTTTATTAGTATTTTGCACAAAAGCATTGAGAGCTTAAAGCTTGTAAGCTCATACTACAACAGTGAATTTTGCTGAAGACGAGTGCGAATTGCAGAAAGAAGCTTGAAAGTATAAACAGAGTTCAGTATAAGTAAAAATTCATTAGAAATATGAAAAAAGTGCTTAAAACAAATATTATTTGTATAAAATGTTTGCTTTTCTATCTTTTATAATCCTTTTTAAAGATGGAAATATTTAAAAATATCACGTGGATCAAGTTTTCGCTCAAAGCTCAAAGCTTCACATATTTTTCTTTACTAAAAGAGGAGTATTGAAAAAATATATTTATTTTAGCCTTTCAAATAATATTAGTAGTAAATAGAGAAGAACCGTAACTGTTTTTTTGTTTGAGCCTTAAAAAGTTGTCTGTCAAAAAATGTGTGTAATGGAGTAAGTAGTGTAAAGAGAAATGGCAAAATAAAATTTAGTGTATTTGACAGGCGGTCGTCGGCACTTAACTCGCATAGAAAATTTTCAAGTGGCAATACTTCAACTAACTACTAAACTAAAAAAGAATTTCTATGTATGAAAATTTAATAGCCAACATAAAAAAAGTAGAAATAAATAAATAAAAAAGAAAGAAAATATAAAAATTTAATAGTTAGTACAATACAAAATAGTACCGTTATTTGGTAGTGTGTTGGAGAATGTGAGCTTTGAAAATTTAAAAAGACTGATATTAAGTGAATGTGGGTAGGAAGCAGAAAAACATTATAGAAATTGTTTATAGGAAAGGAAATTCAATGTGTTTGAAATAGAGAGAGAGAAGAGAGTGTGAGAGAACGAAAGCACTGGTAAGTACTTGAGTATTTGTTTTAGTAGTGAATTATTAAAAAAATTTCAAAATAAAAGGCTCAAAAATACCTAGAGATGAATACATCTATACAATGGCAAACCGATTTGAAAGCATAGCAAAGTTTTCAAATCCACAAAGCTAAATCTGAAGTAATAGCCACAGAGAGAGAGAGAGGTGGAGGGAAACAACGTTGGTGAGCACAGAAATTTATGAAAAACGGCGTTTTGGTCTGCTGGCCGCTGCTACGAATACTTTTGTGGGGGACGACTTTGTGTGAAATTTTCTGCTCTTTTTTGTGCCACTACATTACAATAGTTCCAAAAAAATGCACTAAATTACGGTAATCAAGAGGGGGAAATTTTAAGATTTTCAGTATGAGGATATAATGAATATGAAGCAGCGCGCTCGAGCAATTGTGGCCGGTCGGTCGGTGTTTTGTGGTTGCTAAAATAATCGAGTAGAAAGCTTTTTTAGACGCCCCTCCCCCACAACTCGTTTCTTAAATGCCAAGCATTTATGTGAGCGCTTTTGGTGCTTTTCTAAAAACTAACGCTTCATTTTCTGACCATTAGTCGCCCAACTACTCAGGCTGCTGTTGTGCAGGGAACATTTAACTTCTTGTCGCATAAATCAAAATAAATGTCAACGGAAACGGAAGTAAGTTTTTTGTTTGGCGCTTTTACCGTAATTTAAACTGAGCTTTTTTTTTTGAAATTCACGCTGGAAAATTATAAATTAAAATATTTTTCAGTGCTTTTGATTTAAACTATTGACAAAAATTGGCTTGTCGACGTTTTTTTCCAGCGATTTTCCTACGATACGCTCATACTCAGGGTCGCATTTAAATATGTACATAACATATATGTATATGTTTGAATGAAAAGTGAAAATGGCTTATAAATAAATCAGTTCAAATGTCTGCCTCCATGTCTGGCCGCTTGTGTTGGTGGGTGGGTAGTGTGCGGGGTGTTTGGCCTTTGAGTGTTTGGTTGTCGGTTGTTGGTGCAGCGCAAGTGACCAGACTCGGTGTGTGCGAAAAGTTTTTGCAATTTTCACCGCAAATGTGTGCACATTTTCAGTGCATTAAGTTAATTGCTTGGTGATTTTCATATTGCGTGCGATAAGGCGGTTGGGTGTATGTGCGTGTGGGGGAGGAAACAAAGCTTTGCGAAAGAGGTTTAGGTTATTTTTGAAAAGAAAAGTGAAAGTGAACTGAAAGAAGTTTTAAAACAATTGCGGAAATGGAGAAGGGGATTTAAATACATAACAGCCTCTAATGTAAGTCTAGAAAATTTTATAAATTAAAAAAAAAAAAAACAATTATATCATGAATTTTTCAAATTTTTTTAATAATAGAAAAATATCTTTATTACTGCGAGCTTCTGCTGCCAAGCGAAGGTACACAAAAATTAACAACAACAAAATTTGTAACTCCTCAACAAGAAAACTGTTCTTCTCACACTTTGGTTTCCAGGTAGTCTCATTTCGAAGCTGGACCGTTAAATTTGCCCAACCAAAATTCTTAATTCGATCCCCAAATCACATGAATTTTAATAGAATTTGACAGTAACATTTTATTTGACAATCAATCAATCTGTTTCATAATTTAGGGTGGTTATTAAAGAAAAATCCCTAAAAAAAAAAAATTAAATAAAAAATCTTACATCAAAAAGTTGTGGAAAAATTCATGAAATTATTCCAATCCACTTTAAACAATAGAATTTTCATTTCGAAGAAAGCAACAATAAACTCATGCACATATATTTTCTATGAAGGCACAAATTTCTCACCCTTATTCAAAGGTTAAATGTCAATTTCCGCTCTGAATATGTTATCTAAAATCTAAAACTGCGCTGGAAATTTGAGTAAGGTCACAATAGTTATGTACATAAGAACGATTCATAGTTAGCTTTATAAGTGAACTTTTTAATGCAGGAGAGAAGAGAAAAATATATCGATTATCGATTTTTCAAATTCGATTTATCGATCATTTTATGGATTCTTATAAGTATATGAAATTTTATTTTTCCCTTAACTACATTTGCTTCGTTTAATCGGTAACTTTCGATAACCACATTATAGAGTGTGTGTTTTCATCGATTATTTCCGATAACAACAATTATTTGTTTCTGTTTTATGCAAATGCTAAAAGAAAAGAAAATTCTTTCGGTTATCGATTTCGGTGTCCCGATTAATCAATATTTCGTATGATTGATTACTATTTATCCGATTATTATGACTAGAAGAACTCTCCGATTAATCGAGCATTTTCGCTAAATAATATCTTGGTTTTGGGTTTTAAGGCTACCATTTCAATGCAATGAAAAGAAATGTATTCTATCATATTTTTTTTAAATAATATTGTTCAAAAAGAATTCTGTTTCGATTAATCGATAATTTTCGATAGCAACAATTCCTCTCATATATTTTTTAGACAATCACTACAATAAAACTGATAAAACATAAAGAAAGTCAGTACCTATGAGGGAATACTTTTCTTAAATTTCGATATCTGGTTTCGATTAATGGAAAACCTGCGATTTCATCGAATAGAAGACAAAAATATTTAAGTAGATTAAAATGTAAATTTTATAACTTTTTTTTTATCGATTTGTAAACAAAAAAAAGCGGCCAGAAATTAAAAATTTTAAGCTTCGGTACGATTAATCGATATTTTCGGGATATATAATTTTAAAAAGACATTATATAAATTTAGTGTTCGTCGAAAATGAAAAAATAAAATTCGCTGTAGTAGTGTTAAGCAATATATAGCTTCAATAAATGTTGTCCGAATTATTTTCAATTTTCTCCAAAAAAAATTATTTTTTGCTTAGATTAATCGATAACATTTTTTTAATCAAAGTAATGGGAAAGATGCGATGTTATTCAGTACCTCCTATAAACGTAATTATTTATTTATTAATTAATCGATATCCTTTATTCATATGAAGGCAATAGAAACAATTTCGATAACCGATTACTCTTCACTTCACTTATTCAGAGGAGAAAGCATGTATAGTTCATTTTTGAATTTTTCTAATAATAAAAGATTTCCGATCTGATGAATTGTTAATTCTTATATCATGAAAGTACCAAAGGTCCATGCGTAGAGCATAAGCCATATAAATGCCTTACTCCAAAATCTACTCTGCCCCTGTCATTCATATCGTGTGACCAAATATTTTTGTCCGCCCCTTTTTTGAGGACGAATAGTACTCTAATAGCCAACTGATGTAATCTGTAATTACGCTAACATACACCGACAACAACAACACAAAAAAAAAACAATAAATAAAAGCAAAAATAGCTTCTTCCATTATACATTTGTGGTCGTAATAACCGCAACCGACCACAAAAACTTACCCCAAAACTCAACAAACGCGCATTTCACTACTATTTATTGCCCTTTTTCATCGTCATCGCCTTAAAGGAAGTGGTATCAGCTAGCGCTCTGCATAACAGCTGGGCTCTAGACAGGCTGGCAAGGAGCGAAGAGGCGATACATGGTGGGCGGGCGTTCGTTCGTCGGTTTCATTTCAACAATTTCTAATGCAATACTAACTAACAACCCCCGTAGAAGTCATTTAACATTTCGTATTTATTACGTCTGTTGCTTGAGAAGCGAAAGAAAAGGGTTGAACTGTGTCTTCAAAAGTTGACTTTCTTTACGTAGTGTCTTCCTTGAACGGCTGTCCTTACACACACACACACACACACACACACACACGTGTAGTACACAACTAACCTGTGTTGGGTGAGGTGTGCGTGCTTGGTGTGGGTCGTGTTAATCGTCGATTGAGGCTATGTAAACGCCACTCGCAATTTAATTGAACGGAGGTTTTTGAAAATTCCTACGGCACGCGTTCAGCCACAAAAAGGATTGCAGTATGTCATAATATGTATGTTAGTAGCTAAACAATTTTTTGGGTAAAGCCACTCACCCAGTCGCCCATACCATGTGAACTTAAAACGCTTACTCGGCTACGACATCTTGACGTGGCGTATAATAGTTGTTGTCACTTTTGTACTTCCGCTTCGTGGCAGTGACAATATTCAATTGTTTTGCGCCATATCGAGTGGGTTATTGACATTGTTTGTTGTAGTTGTTGTTGCTTTTACTTTATTTTACCTAACCTTTTTGCAGTCAATTGACTTTTTGGCCATTAATGTGTTTTCCTCAAAGACAACACCATGGTTCATTAGATTTTCTCACGATAGCTGGTGTTTGCACAGGTAACTCTACAGACATACATACGTAGGTCTTTGACTAAATGGTTGCAGAGCATGTACCCGGGCCGTTGATTAAGTCGTCTTCATTTGTAGTTAGTTACAACCGACTGATGATAATCGTAAGAAAAGTTAGATAAGCTTCGTTTGAGAATTCTTAATATTTGAGAAGAGGTTTGGTATGACTATAGCGGCTGATATCTGCGGCATTCACTGAAATATTTGGTGTTTTCTTTACCTTTGTAGATGTAGGGCTATCAGTATATACATATTTCTGACTATCAACCGCTCAGTGGATTATTAAAGACTTACAAAATCCTTTCAAGCTCATAAAAAGGAGGTCTCCATTTATTTTGCGCGAATCATTTAGGGGTACTCATCCGTTGGTTGCCTTTAGGAAAGTCCAAACAGCACCAATATAGCATTTTCTATTAGCTCAGGAGCTTTTCTTTACCTTTTCTAGTGGCCTTAGCACTACTGTAGAATTCTGTGCAGAATTTGTTCCTATATTGACATAGCTTCTTTCCCTGCAGTTCCGAGAGCATATAAACAAGTACAAAGCCTAGGAAATTTCACTGCTTGCTTCCATCTATTCAAATATTCCACTTCCGATTGTAAAAAATTGCTTTAAACACTATCCCAATTCCCGCGGAGTCTTAGCACTACCATAGAATTTGTGCAGAATTTGTCTACATATTGATATAGTTTTTTTTCCTGCAGTTCTGAGGGCGTAAAAAGGAACACACAGCCTAAGAAATTTCCCCACTTACACCCATCTATTCAAATATTCCACTTCCAATTTAAAAAATGCTTTACATACTACTCCAATTCCCTTTCTAGTAATTTTTTTTTTTGCTACACAACTCCCCATCTTTTTTTAGCTTTTACAATCTTACCTTCTAACCTCCAACAATTTTTTTCTTTTTATTTCTTTTATTTTGTGTATCCATAATGTTGATTTTTTCTTCCTGCTTTCTTAAATTTTGTTTCCTTTACGCTTATTCCAAACTTTGGCCAGCAAAATACCTGAATTTGCAAATATTTTTCTTATTAGTTATGCGCAAAATACTTTTGTTCTTAAATATACTTACAAACTTCCGTTTATTAGACACTCTGCTTTCGCAACTTTTTACTTCTCTTACCCCACTACATTTCTAATACATTTTTCTGCTAGCTCTTCGAATTTTTCTCCTCCATTTACACCTAACCAGTTCAAATCACAGCACGGCAACGCCTCCAGCTTGCAACTGAAATGCGTTTTTTTTCTATTTTCTTTGCTACTACTTAGAAGCTTTCTTGCTGTTGACGTCAAGTGCCTGCCGGCCTGCTGTCAAAACGATGTCATCATCATCATAGTCTTTGTCGCTGGCGTCGCTAGCGTCGTTTGCTCGTCTGCACCGTCTGTGTATCGTCGTCGGCCGTCCGTTAACTGTCAAGTGCTTTCGCCTGTTTGGCTTGTAGCCGTCACAGTGCCAAAGCAAAAGCAAATATGAATGTGTTTTTGTTTTTGTTTGTAGCGATCGTTGGCGTCACTGTCAAAATTCCGTTATGCAAATTTCAGCACAATTTTCAAAATGCCAAGATTACTCAAAGTTGTTTGTTGTTGTTGTTTTCAAGTATTAGAAACTGAGCATGATGATTATGAGTGGGAATGTGCGAGCGCGTGAGCGAGTGCGAAGTGCAAGGCAGGAACTTCGAGGTGTGAGCTGACATAAAGTACATAATGCGTGTCTTGGGCACTTTTGACAAATTGCGTGCAATTCTCCACAGCCACACTCACTCACTCAGCGCGGCAGTGGAACAGTGAAACTTTTAGCTTAGTTTTGCATTTTTACTGTTATTACATTTTTCCATTTGCCGCCCCCGGTCGAGAGTTAACGAATTGGAAAAAGGGTTCCCGTGTAACGGTAACGCAGCGCGTTAAAATCGGTGTTCGGCAGCAGAGGAAATGCTTTGTGGTTCGACTGGCTGGCTGGTTGGTTGGTTGTTAGGTTGCTTGGAGTGTTGGCGGAAGTGATGTAAAGTCAAGTAAGAAGCTGATAATTTTCATTTCAAAGGAAAATTTATATACATTAAGGGAATCAAAAGGTTCTTAATGGGGAATATGTAAATGAATGATTTTGAATAGATTGAAAGTATTCAGAATGATAAAATGTTTGGTGGAATGGGATGACGTGCCAAGCACAGTGGAATGAAAGCCTACGGCCACATACGGTGTCCAATGTATGTAAGATAGGCAATACAGCGGAGATCAGAACTCTAGATTCACTGAAGCGGAAACTTGGTTTCAACACGGTGAACAATATGCTGGCGCAGAAGTCGACGTACCTACGGCTCTTTCTTGAAAGGACCGAAAGCCATATTAACTTCTCTGTTGACATCGTCATGTCAGAATGTACTATACAATTACGGTTCTGAATAAACAGCTTGAAAAAGAAAGCGAGACATATTTGCAGACAGAAAAAGAGAGAAAAGAGAGAAACCGAAAAGCGTGAGTATGAAGGGCTAGAAAAATTTGCCGATACTGGTAATGCTCGAAAAAAAAAATGAAAAGATGCGATGACTTATAGCAGGTTTCAAGATCAGAGCAAGCTCATATGAAAACCAAAGTGGGAGACTGGTGAACAATGCTCAGAAAATATTGAGTTTATGGAGAAAGCACTACTCCAACCTGCTGAATACCGGCCGAGCTATTCGTATATGAAGTTGAAGAACTGACAATCTGCTTGCGAAGCCTGAGCATACACTGCCTATTCTACAGAGGTATAAATCACAGTCGACGCTAATTATCGTGGGAAAAGCCTCCTAAATAACGAATGGCTTTGGCCCACCTATCTCGTGGACGATGACGACATCCGTTGAGTTTGCACTAGAAATTTTTGAGAGAAAGATTTTGTGGACGATTTATGGTCCTCAGCAAATAGGCGACGGCGAATACCGCAGATGATGAACCGACGAGCTGTATGTGATATGCGATGACATTGACATAGTTCAGCGTATTAAAGAGACAGCTGAATATATCATGCCGTCCGGTTGAATGAAAACATTCCAACTTGTGGTAGCAGAGGAAGAGGGAGACCTCCACATCGTAGGAAAATTAGCTGGAGACGGGAAATCTTTTCGATAATCCGCAATTGAGGTAAGAGAGAGTTTTCAGAAGTGGAATATTTAGCCCTAAATTTCAACATTTCGGTGACAAAATGCAGAAAGCATTGAAAAAACCAATGCTCTTCGAAATCTAAAATCTCCAAATCAAAAAATTACAGTTCAAATTGAAGAGTCCGCTTGGCAAAGTCACACTCCTTCGTTCTTTTACGTGTATTTTGGCATATTTCATTTTCGTCTCCTCGTGAGTTCGCTCACTCTTTAACTCTTTTTTGTTTTGTTGAAACGCACCTGATGTGCGAATTTATGTCGTCGACACTTGACTTTAACCAAACGTAATTTTTTTTAACAAACCTGTTGTCATTTGTCTCTTCTAAACCATTTGACTTTTCTTAATAATCCCTTCCTATGCTTTTTGATTAGTTGAATTTCTGGTGTCTGATTTAAATTTTACGTCTCATTGATTTTTATTTGATTGTAACAAAAAAAAATCACACACAAAAGAAAGGTACAAACAAGGCAAACAAACAAACAAAGGATAACAAGAAGGATGAGAGAGCCACCCATTGAAGAACCAAACCAAAGGGATGTGTACTCGTAGAACAAAGTAGAACTCACCCCACAAACAAAAAAAAAAGTCAAGGGTTTATATTTTTCGTGGCTGAAACTAGAATTTCCAAGAAGTGAGGCAAGCAAGGTACATAAGCAAATAATGCTCACAAAATCGTTTATAAGTCGCAGCAGAGACGCATTGTTTTGTTACGCATGGCTACCTTCCTTCCTGCCAACCAACCAACCAACTCTCCGGCACACGACTCAACCAAGCACAGCTGTCTGGCGTACTGCATTTTGCAAGGAAAGGATAAGCATGCCTGCGGATTTCGCTTGCATACCGTTGAAACGGCCAAGGATATGCTGAAAGTGAGAGAAGTGAGTAAAACGGATTGTTTGCTGCAGCCTCATCTGCATGCTACGAGACCATCCGCACTTGCTTGGCTTACGCGACGCTGAAAGGGTTAAACTGAAGTGGTATTGTGTCGTAAAGCAATTGCAGTTTCATTTTCTTGCAACAACAGCAGCGCCAGACCAGACCAGAGCATATCAGACCAGACGAGACCAGAAGACCAAAAGTCAAGTCAATGCGAAATGGGCACAAGACAACCAAGCAAAAGCAAGATGATGGTATGGGGTTAAGAGTAGGAGCAGTAGCAGCAGCAGCAGCAGCAGCAGGAGTATGTTAGCATTGCAACAATAACAACAATAACGTATGCAATGTTTGCGAAATTGTGTAGTGTGACAAAAACAAGCACAACTTTGGTAGCAGAAGTAGCAGTAAATAGTAGTAGTAGTTGAGCACTTGAGTATGTTGCGCATAAGGATAAGTGGAAGGACAAGCTCCGACTTGCCAACAGACAAATAAAGCAATGAAGATAAAGCGTTGACAAGCGCGGTGGCAAAAGTTATTTGAATGTGTGTTTTGCTAAGTGTGGCAAAATGTTGCTGGACTAAGTGTGAGCGTAGCGGCAAAGCGGTGAGTACTACTTTTCCAAAGGAATATTGAAGAAATTTAAGTGAATATTTTTCAAGCAAAACGGGAAAATATATCATTACTTAAGTGTTTCAACGCACCGAATGTGTTGGTTTGGGGTTTTTAGACTGATATTTGCGTACACAGCGTGTTGATATCGCTGGGATAACGTAGCCTGATGTGCAAGTGTGCGACAAACTTGAGAATTATACAGTTTTTCGGAAAGCACTGGCTCCATTTCTTTGCAGTTCAAGACTGATTGGTACAACACCGAGCTGTGTACTTGCTTAACTACATAGAAATTAGTGATATTTTGGAAAATCGACCTTCCTCAAGGGTTAAATTCGATCAAAAAGAAAAAAAATGACCGTTAAGACCTAAATTTTTATTTTCCTTTCTTCTGGCAAAATTTTCCATGTCTCAGTTTCTGTAGTGATAGCTCTTAATAATACTTCCTGTAAATCATCTCGGAATATAATGAAAGAGACGCTCGAACAGCATTTTCCTTTTCACTCTCTACCGAGGAAGTTCGGTATACCTTCAAGTTGCATGCAATTGGGATAGCGTGGGTGTCCGAGATGTATAAAAAAGTTCCCCAAATTGTCGTTAGATTGAATAATTTCAAATAAGACTAGATCTCAGCTTTTCGCACGAGTTTTGTTGCAGGAAAACATCTTTCCTTCAACTCAACCTACTTCTAGTTCTCTTTCATTTCTTGCTTAACTCGTGCTCTTTTCTTTTTCTTAAGACAGACTTGAAGCTTGTAGAGTTTGCTTGTGTTGGAAACTGATACTTCTTTATCTTCATTGGAATAGGGTCGCGACTATAGCCCAGGAATTAGGTAGTACATACAATTTCAGATATTTTTAGGTTCGGGAGAAGTCGTTTGGCTTCAGCTCATCTGAGAAGGTTACAATATGGACGTTGAATTTCAGAATTTTTGTACCGAATATATCTTTTTTGGTCATCCTGAGACTAAAATCACTGAAGGGCCTCTTCTCTTTCGTCAGCACAACAGCGATACGTTGAACGACCTCACTCTTAAGAAAATTTTAGGTAGACGGAGGCTATAGTATATAACAAGAGAATGGGTATGAGTCATTTAAGTCAAAATGAATTTTTATCGGATTTTTGTAGAGCTATTTCGCCAAATAACGAGTTCCATTTACAACAGCGGAAATGCCGTTCTGGTTCAAAAGAGATGGCGTTTGAAACGAAAGCCGTATTTTTGGAAGCGGAGCTGACATTTTGTCTCAGTTAATAGGCCGTTCTAAACCAAAGCTTCCCAGTGGGGGGTTAGCCAAATTCAGCTTGTTCAATCAACATTCAAAGCATTTCTTGGATGACGGTGTTGCCAGGCTTAATTTTTACGAACTAAGCGGCGGAATCTTCACGAAATCGAACATTCCAGGTGTATATCCCCAAATAATGTTCCTTAAAACGTTTGCAGTGGTATCCGACCAAAGAAGGGGTTTCCAATCGCTGCATTTTGGTGGTTTTCACACTTCCCTTTTCATTTTTTTGTTATTTAAGGAAGTTTTATTTTTACAAAAGTTTTATTTTCTTTACTTTCTGGTTTTCCGGAGTTTTTTATTCCCTTTGTTCGTTTCTTTTAGCATAATAAATTTCTCAGCTTCAAACCTTTGAGCTTCAGGGGCTTCCCTGCGAATTTTTGCTCATTCTAACCTCACTTTTGAGTAGAACGAATAAAATTCCTCTTGTGCTTCTGACAAGGATATCAATAATTAGATTATTACGTTCCGTGATTTTACCTTTAACATACACATCCGGCTAAATCCTCACAATAATGGCAGTCGAAACGAAAAAGAACAATTCAAATCATGATGATGAGAAATCAATTAACTCCAACTCGAGCGTGCAAAAAACTATGACATACTAACTGTCAACACGTACATAGAACAAATGGTAAAGTAGCAACAAAAACTGCAACAACAACAACAACAACAACAATATTAATACATAACCAGCAATCGTGCAATCAGAGAAAGGATTAAATTGTGGGCGGATATGGCAGGACAAGAGCATGACAAGTTGACAATACGAGTAATCTCTCACAGCAAATGTCAATGATTGTCGTCCTAAGGACACGAAAATGAAGCTAAAATGCACAAACTCAACACATATACAAATATACATATGTACATATAAAGAATCATACAAAAAGCTGCTTGCGGATTGAGTTGTAAAACAGATGGAATTTTCATAGATGAAAATTGTCAATCAAAAAAAGGTTAAAAAAGAATCTTTGAAAATGTAAAGAATGGAATGCAAAAAAAAAAAAGAATATCAAAACAGTTGTTCGGTCAGATATTCAAAAAACAGCTGGCAAATGGAAGTTGGTGGTGGTGGAAAATGCGACGTAGTTGAGGAGTTTTCGATGTGCAGTGGCCGTGAGTAACGAGCAACAAACAGGTGTTCTTTTTGGAAAGCGTTGACGACGCTGTTTTGTGAGTGCGACAGTGTGAGTTGCGGATTGTGCTGTAGTTTGAGCGAGAGAGTAAACGAGTGTGAGTAGCGTTTTTGTGTTAAGAGCTGGGGTAGAAGTACAAATCACTTCAGCAGCTGGCTCAAGCACCCGTACACTGTAGCACACAGATGGATGGAATGTCGTGAGAAAAAGTAAGGGAGTATGGAGCAAAGTAAGGTTCAAACGCATTGGACTGTGAAAATATTTGAAATTCATGTGTGTAAATGCTTTCATAGAATAATAAAACAAAAAAACAAGAAAATAGAAAAAGACAAAGATTAAATTGAATATTGCATGGCTGAGCACAAATGCGCGCTGCTAAGTTGCTGAAAATCCGTATTGTTAGTGAAATAGATAAATTGCATTTGTTGAAGCTGTTTGGGTTTCCGCCACTACACGCTTCAATGAGCGCCAGCTGACCAAGCGCTTAGACGGCGAACAAGAGATTAGTTGTCTCGCAAAACACAGCGTCAGACAGTCCGGAGTAGTAAATGGATTTATTTTATTATTATTTGTTTTTTACTTGCTTTTTCAACTGATTAAATTGCCAAAATACCACAAAATAGCAACAAAATACTGCCAGGTCTCATATTATAGCGAATTACTTTAGAATCTCTTACATGCTAACATCCTCCCCACCTTCATTACTCCTTTAAACACTAAAAAGAGCTGCCATCCTTCGCACATACCGTTATCGGTGACATCTATCAGTGTCACTGTGGCAGCGTGAGTGTCATCAGCGAAGGCGTGAGAGATTAATGCAATCACGACGTAAGGTTGGCGTGTTAAAAGCTGGGTTGGGTTGTGTCTGCGCTTATTGCGAGCGCAACACCTCCCACACACACGCACACACACCTGCTGCTACTGTTCATCTCTCTCTCTCTCTCTCTGGCTCTTCTGTTGCAATTGCAAGTGGTCACGGTGACATTAATGGAATTATTGAGGTGTAAAATTGAGATGAATCAGACACGGAGCGATTGTCTCTTCTATGAAGATTATGTGCCTGATTGTTGGGCGGCCGCATTAGTTGAAATGCGTGGAGTTCTGAGCATATAAGGAAGGCATATTACAACTTATTCGCAACACTAGAGCTCTTCGACAGGTTGGACGTGCTTGACAAGTGGCTGTGAGAACCATTTCATCGTAATATCGTGAGAAATCTTTGATGGGAGTGAAAAAACTTAAGTTGGAGGAACAAATATTCTTGTATGCGGATTCAGTGGCTCTCAATCCCAAATGAGTGAGATTTTTATGACTTCTTTAAGGAAGAGAGTTTCGTTTTCCGGTGCAGAATCGCTGTTTCGTCCTAAGAGGTAGGCTGGTCTAATGAAAACCTCTCAACTAAGAAAGATCCAAAAACGCGTTAACAAGCGCTGAAGGTTCTTTCGGTTGATCTTCTCTTCCTGCATCTTGACTTTTTTTTTCAACAAATGTAGGGACCCTTCCGATCTGATATCTGATGAGTTTTTATATGGAAAGAACTCTTTAATGTCGGAAATATATTCGGAAAAGTTGACGTGCCGTGCCAAAAAGAAATTTATAGATAAAACGCATAGTAGAGCCCATTCCTAACCAATCGCCACCGAGGCCATCAGAGCTCTTAGGCAAGTTATAATTAGTTCTGGCAGTTAAATAGCGAATTCTAAGACTGGCAAGTACTTGATAAGTGGCTAAAAGCTCAGAGTAGTGTAGTAAGCCATCACCAGTCCGCATGAGATCCTTGCAAAGCCCTTTCGTCGCGATTTCAAATTCGGAGCACAGGGAATGATCGGCATGAATAAACTCGATCCCTGAAAAGATCTGTATGGTATAAATTATTAAACCCAAGAGCAGTGAGAAGCTTGCAACTTTTGAATGAAGGTAGACGAGTACCGTTACACCTCCCAGTATGCGAACATAACAGAATTACATAGCTTAAACTTAGTAATTACACTTGTGATGCCAATGGACTATAGGGAAAGGTAACTTCCGCATGAAAAGGTGAGGTACTATACCCTGATTTAGGTATCAGCAGGAGCTGAGCATCTACCTTCCAATAGTAAGCTGATCCCGCGGTTAGAGGCTTTGAGAAACTACTCATACTCTAGGATGGGTGGAGCGTAGCACTACTTCGTCCTACCTTTGGGAACATATTTAAGTATTTAAAGGCAGCGGGAAATTACTTCCCCACTGGGGAGGCAGTGTGGAGGTACTTCTCTCCGCCTTTGTGAAACAAAGAGGTGGCTAGAAGCTACTACCGCTCTGGGAAAGTTGTAGCGAGGGTCGGATCTATTACTTTCTATCTTTAAGAAGCCATACAAAGGCGAACGATTGAGAACAATCAAACGACAAACTCTAAGCATTTTAGTTTTGTTGAGGCACCCGGCATCCGGCTAGCGAATCTCAGCGTCAAACCGAAGCTTGTCATACACTCCATCCAGAAGGAATTGGCTTCTTAGCCTCAGTTTCCCGACTCCATAGCGGAAGGAAGTAAAATAATCAAATTCATAATGTCAGCCCGTGAGCTTATGTCTATCCAGAAATATCACGTTAATCCAAACACACGTAAACCTACGTATGTAAGCTTATAAGCACGCTCCCTCGCCTACTTTGCTCCCCATTATCCATTCTTACACTCATCCTCAGCAGTTTTTGCACCTTACGAACAACACGAACGCACTCCTCCCCCTCACTACGAACCACAATTTTTGTTTAACCACAAAGTGTCTAACTTTATAGCGAAATTTCAATGACAACACACGCTGATACGTCACAATACAAAGGACGTACGTACGTGGCAAGCACACGCTTAAAAATAACAACAAAAAGGAGAAAATTAAATTTTTTTGTTTCGAATATTATTATTGTCTTGTTTGTTTGTTGGCGTAAAGTTTGCTTGGAGTAAATTGTAACGCTTCAACAATTTTTCATTTTCATCTATGCACACAACTCGCCCTCAGCCCGTCAGCCCGTGAGGTCGTCTGTATGCCTGTTCGCTTGCCTGACACCCGCACTGCGCCGCGTACTTCCCAACTTCCAAACTTTTCACGTTAATTTGTAATTTAAGCTAATTTCGGTTGTAACTCGCTGCACTTTGTTGGCATTTTTTGTTACTGTTGTTATTGTCATTTTAAAAAGCAAAAAAAGGGACCCCAACGTTGGCTGCAGGGTTTGTGTAGCGTGTGGCGACCCCATCCAGCCACAGCAGCTCCACACATCAAATACTTGACAACTTGACATGTACAGTATTTACAAGCAAACGCGTCTCATGTCGTCATTATCATCATCAACAACAACAACAACAACAACAGTTAGCGAGTTTTGCTGTTGGCAGGCAGCACCACCTCCCCCAGAAAGACACACTCATACACTTTGCAGCTAGTTCAAATGGGTGTGTATGGGTGTGTGTGTGTGTGTGGGTTATATGTATGCGTGGGATGGGTCATTAATGTCAGCACTATTATATCTATACATATTTACATATACTCGTACACACAGTAAGTGCTTCATTTGTACGGGTCACCAACATTGCTTGTTTTTTTGTCAACACTCGAAGCGATTTTATTATCGCATGGAGGGAGGCAGAAGTAGAAAAAGAAGAAGGAGGAGGAGGAGGAGACAGTAGATTGGATCATTTCACTTAAAGTGCTTTTCTTAATATCCAATCAGCTTCTGACTCGGAGCTGATTTCATTTGTTGTGTCATTTTGTGAGTTGTCATTTGAATTAATGTGTTATGGTATGAGCGATGTTGTTGTTGTTGTTATAGTTGTTGTTGCTGTTGTGCATACTTAAAGCGTTTATGTAGTGTAACATTACAAATTAAGTTGGTCTGTTTAATAGGACCTCAACAGTAATGAGCGCTCCTCTTATGGGTGAAAGAAAATGTCCTACAACAGAGCCTCGCTGGCTTAAAGAGCTCAAAACCATTGTTGTCTTAGATGATAGGTAGTCTGAAGATATTGATATGTTCTGGTCTTGTAGCGAGAACAAGTTTGAATACCGCAAGCTCGTTCATGTAGAGAATGTTCAGACAAATAACTATTCTAAACTGTCCCGAAAACTATTAAGTATTCCGAAAAATGGAGCAAACTCAGATGGTCCAACCGTTGGGTCCAATTTTCGATGACTCGTTCGAGCATTTCGACTGGTAACTGCCGAATGAAACTCGTACTGTTTTGCTTCAAAGGCCTGAATCGAAGCAGGATTGTCCGCATAGACTTTAGACTTTACATATTCCCACAGGAAAAAGTCTAACAGTGTGATATCACACGATCTTGGTGGCCAATCGGCCGGCCCAATGCGTGAAATTATCTGCTCACCGAAATCTGCTCTCAATAAATCCATTGACTGATCCGATGTGTGGGAAGTGGTGCCGTTTTGTTGAAACCAAATGTCGCGGAGGTCACGAACTTCAATTTCAGTCATCAAATAGTCGGTTATCATGGCGCGATAATGGTCGCCATTGACGGTTACGTTCTCATCGGCATCATTTTTGAAGAAATATGGATCGATGATTCCACCGGTGTACAAAACACAACAAACCGTTGTTTTTTCTGGATGAAATGGCAGCTCTTGAATCTCTTCAGGCTGCTCTTCGTCCCACATGCGGAAATTCTGCTTGGTTAAATACCCATTTATCCAGAAATGGGCCTCATGCTGAACAAAATTTGGCTCGAAAACATCGGATCTTCTTGGATCTTTTCATAGAGCGAAACGATGTCGCTTGGGAAGGTTGAGCGGCTTCAGTTCTTGTACAAGCTGTATTTGGTACGCTTTCATTTCAAGATATCGACATAAAATGCGCCTAGTCTCTCCACGGTCTTCGTGTACACTCTCAGCCTCGGCAGCTATATTTTCTTCACTGCGTGCTGGACGTGCTCTGTTCGTTCGAATATTATCCAGTAATGAATGCTGTATTCCAGGATGGGTGATGATCTTGCGAATAGTACGCTCAGTAGGCCGATGTTGACCAAAAGCTGAGCGAAGCGCGTGAAACACATTCTATACAGAACTTGAATTTTCGTAATAAATTTGAATGATTTGTAATCGTTGTTCAGCCGTAAGACTGTTCATGATGAAATGTCAAACAATACTGAACAAAAATAACATGACAGCTTGACACGACTCATGCGTGATCTGTCCCAAAGAGAGGTTATTGAAAAAAGTACCTCTACTTGGATCATCCTTTACTTATATGCCGATCAGCTGTGCTTTGATGGGTATTGCTCACCAGATCTGTGATTTCTTTAAAGTTAGGTTAATTAGATATTTTGTCGGCCCAAGGATTGTTAGAACAAGTAGAAATCTGAGAATTCTAAGAATTCTTCTAGAAAAAAGTAAGGTGAAATGGAATTATTTTCAATCTTTCCGAAAATAGAGCTATTTTCTCGAGGGTATCGATGCAAATCCTTGGCTCGCTTTACCGATAATGGGATAGGCAATCGGCTACCATCAGATCTCGTGCTATATCAGCGATATAGTTCCAGGAACGTTTCGGTTCAGAGTAACTGGTGGAAACTCTTCTAATGGTAGAGCTGTGCTGAAATCCGAAAACAGAGTTTCCTTCTTCTCCTTACATTACTCTTAACTGCCTACATTTCAGGAGTATAGAATTGAAATTATTTGGATTGAATGACCCTACTAACACGTTAAGGAGCGATCCATTACTAAGTGAATGCCGTGTTCAGCATACATAAATACAGACATGCTATGGAAAGCCGTAATTTCATTTTAAAAATTCAAGGCTATGAGCATGCACCTTCCAGGAATTGCTATTAAAGAAATGTCTGTGTGTGCACACTATAACCTTTCTCTTCTATTTACATATATACATACATACGTACACATTACTCTTCACTGGAAGGACTCAGCGCATTGAGTCATACTTCAATGCACAGCTGATCATCGTGATCGTTCCGTGCACTGGCTTATGCTACATACATATGTATATGTAAGAGTATGTCGCTACCTGAATACACATGTCTACATAATTAACTTCATTATTATGAGTGCACATAATCAACAATAACAACAACAACAACGTCTCAGCTACAACATGTTCCCGAGCCAACTACATACAATACATCCCGGTTACCGTGCCGCATCAGCTTGAGTAAGCAGTAATATGAGTAAGAAGACCCTACAACTCACTACTCGTGAGCATTACAACAAGAACCGGTAGTAGTTGTTGGCTTGTCGTCTTCTTTTACGTCGTCTTTTGTTTACATTTCATGCCACTCATGTTTACCACACTCCGCCTACTCTCATGTATGTGCCACACGATCCCCCGGCAATAGCAGCAGTCAGACAGTCAGTCAGCCGTTTGATCATCTGTTCGTCTCGCATTGTCGGTCGGTTTCGGAGGAGGACGGGCTTTATACTGTGTGTGTATGTAAGGTGTATATGTATGTATATATTCCGTCACTGAGTTTTGTTTATTATTGTATCGGCTGACTGGTTGGTTTGTTGTTGTTTTAGTCGTTTTCGTTTTTCATTTGTGTTTTGTGCCTGACTGATTGGTTTCAAGTTACAGATTCTAGTAAATTCTTCTTCTTTGTTTGTAATTTATTTTACTGCTTTTTTTTCACTACACTATTTTTATTGTGTGTTATACATTATTTCTTACTTCTTTTATATTTTATCACTGGCATCTTTTCTTACTTAATCATCTCCTGTGCAACCTTCATTCTCCGCTCACACAGTTGCCGACCGGTGATCAACGACGTTGGTCCACCGGAGGAGTGGTAGGCAAGAGGCAGGCAAACACGTTGGCAATGCACTCAGCCAACCTTTATGTAATTGTTGCGGCTATGAATGATGGCGAAGTTGATAGTAATGATTACTTTACGTTTTTCTTTTCACCAACTTTAATTTCTCATTCCTCGACGTTGGAAGATGGTGTGTTCCGTCTTTTTTTTTTTTTTGTTACGATTATGTTGAAGTCAAAATCGTTGGTACTTCGTTTGTGCCGTTGCGTTTGAGGTTGTGCAAGGCATACCATTTCCAGCTGAGGAGTGCCATTATGTTCTTTGCTCGCTAGAGCAACGGTTACAGCAGTGAATTGAAAGGTTCTGCATCGTTGCCATCTCTACTCATATTGTTCTTGATTATTTCAGCGGAAAAATTACTAGAAAAGTGATGCTGCGGCATCATCGAGCAACAACGAATGTTAGTAGTTAAAAGAAAGAGAATGGAAGAGACTACTTTTGTAAACAGGCGTTTTGAAGACACCGGCTAAGTGCAAGTAACGAAAAAGAAAGATTGAAAGAGCAGCAGAAATGTTGTAGACACAACAAAGACAGTTAAGTTGACTGGACGGAAAAAAGGTGCCTACGAAATCAAACTGGCATACTAAATGAGTGCAGTTCACAGTGTGATGTGTAGCGAGCAAATCCTTTGTTGGCTCTACCGCCTACATATACGTGTACCTCTGTGGCAACCCTGACCACAACTCGCGCAATATCAACACAAGTTATACTAGAAAAAATTATAGCTTTCCTGGAAGGTAAGAAACGAACAAGAATTAAAAGTAAAAGTATTCCCAATCAAAAAAGAGGCTCGAAATATCGTCAAAAACAAAGCCAGAAAAAGCAACTCGCCTACGCCATTGTGCCATACAGCCCTATTGTCACGGAATTGGCGTAGTTAAGTGCAGCCAAGACGATAACACAAAGTGGATTTAATAAATTTTTCTTGGTTGTACTTCCTGTGGACTACTCCAAAGGAAATTTTGTTATGAGAAACGTCTTTTTTTCTTTTTATTTCATTTATTTTCAACCATTTTGTGCCACTATATATATTGGTTGACTCTTAGTTATTTTATTATCACAAATGTTGCTATTTTGCTAGTTTGCTGTGGCCATATTTTTGTGTTATTTCCTTTAATTACCTTAACTTTATTGAACTTACATATGTATTTCCTTTAATATTCTTTCCACCTTATGGCTCTCGCATTCGCCTCACCTCCGTTCCTTCGGCGTCTTTATTTTGAAAGTTTTCCCGTTTGCGTTTTTACTTCTTTCATTTCTGCGTTTAATTTTTTTATTTTTTATTTTTATTTCTTTTATTACATATTTTTGCACATAATTTTTGTGTTTCTTTTCTTTGTGTTAATATTTATATTATTTTTTTTATGAGTTTTGCCAACATCTTTCGTTTTTTTTTTTTTTGTTTGTTTCTGAAGTGGAAACTTTTGCTTTACTTATTTTGTTCAACTTCCTTTTAGTTTTTGTTTATTATTCTTTACACTTTTAGCACTTTTTGTCTGTAAATTCTCTTGTATTATATTTTTAAATAATTTTACTTGCATGCAAATGCATGCATATCCGTTTCATCTTCCACTTTCCTTTTAGCCTTATATTTAAACTTTCAATGTGCAAGTTTAACTTTTTTTCGTACTTATACGCTGTAAATTCCTTACTCATCATGCGCTGGTGTATCATTCCCTTAGTCGATACTTCACCATAAAGTTTGATCCGGTTTCCACTCATTCCATTCTTTACATTTACTACTTCCTTTGCTGCGACGCTGCATTTTATCAATTCAACAGTTTTTCTCTCTCCTGGCTTTGCCTTTCCTTATTGCTGTTTAAGCGCTGGAGCCTGTTTTGCTTTGGCCTTAAAAGTACTCAGCCTCAGCGGCATAATTCCTGGAAAGGACTCTAGAGAATTTCACTTTTTCCATTTTCCTTATTTATTTTTCTTTACTGCTGCTATTTACTAGTATTGTGCTGCTTGCTTTCACATATATGCATACATACATATGTCCATATGTATATGTATATTTATGAGGCGGCAGCATTTTTAACGCTTGGCTTCCTTGCTTTCCCTTCGTATAATATTTTTGTTATTGTATTAAGTCTGATTTTGGTAAAAAAATATTTTGTTTGTTAATAAAACTAACTATTTAATGGTAGGCACTTCAACATTATTTACGTGAAAAACTTTTCTGCACAAATATAAATTGAGCACGTGCTCAAGCCGACAAGCCGCCACAGGCGATGGTACACAACGCTGTTTATCGATATAACATATTTAAGCGACTAGAAAGCTGCCATATGCATAGAAATTCATTCATTGTAATAAGGTGTGGCGCTTTTTTATGTTTAACCGTTGCCGCAATAAAAGTCACTATTTTATTATATTTCATGAATTTCTCAATAAAAAATAATAAAAAAATCAATAAAAAATAATAAATTATGAGCATTCTCACATTACAAACACATTGCAAACACATTTGTACTACCATTTGAGCTGTCAAATCAGCGTGTAATAAATTACCCCTGTAAACCAATGCACAACAAACGCTGCATTCATTAATCATTAAACCCATACTCGATATTTTGTAACAATTTTCAAAAAACAATACTCAATCGACAACAACAATCACAATCACAGCGCACAATAGCGCGTCTTCGCCGTTTTCATTTCCTAATGAAAACACATAATTAAAATCACAATTAAAGATAGCATGACAGCAATTAGCATACACTTTGGTTTCGGCATTAAATGTAGTGTAATGAAGAAGGCAACAGCTGTCGCGCGCACCACGAACAGCTGAACAACCGAACAGCTGGTGGCCGCAACACAAACAGCTGATTGTCGTTACGTAACGTCGTAGTAAGTTTAACTGCAAAAAAAAAAAAAATTGCAAAAAAACACTCAATAAATTCGCATTAAATTTGAGTGAAGTAGTGTTGCGAGTAGCGAGTGGGAGGGCGAAGCAAGTTAGCGATTGCTCGCGCAATACGAAGTAGCTTAGTAGCTTTTGGCAAGAGCAAGAGAGTGTAGGTGTGTGTGTGCGTGCGAAGGTGCTGATGGTTGCATTGCCGTCATTGGCAGTAAATCATTCGATCGAAATGAAGTGAAGCAAAACAAATTGAAGTGGGGCTTAAGTAACACAACACTCCCGCGCGATTTTCATGATAATTCAAGATTAAGCGTGCATGAGTGTGTAATAAAATGCAAATAGCTAAGCAATAATTGGCAGAAGAGACATGAAATGTGGCGAATACTTTGAAAATAGAAAAGTAAATGTGGCAAATGAATGTAGAGAGGGGGTAAGTTAAAGTTTTAGGACAAGCATTTCTTTTGGCGTATCTATATTTGGGGGAAAGTCAAGTTATTTAAGAAAATATGGAATGAATAAATATTTAATTAATTTTTTTTTGGCTTTTCAGCAACAATTCGGTATTCAAAGGATAGCCAAAAGTCACGGCAAAACTTAAATTTCGCCGAAAAGATTTTTTACATAAAATAACGGT
The DNA here is from genome assembly GCA_030068015.2 of Neoceratitis asiatica. Taxonomy (NCBI): domain Eukaryota; kingdom Metazoa; phylum Arthropoda; class Insecta; order Diptera; family Tephritidae; genus Neoceratitis; species Neoceratitis asiatica. The sequence goes on along the minus strand of CM061527.1, from coordinate 82,943,028 downwards.
AAACTACAAGATTTAGTGTTGCCAATTGTTTAAAGTACTTTTCGCATTTTTATCTGGTCGAAGTTCAAATAACACAAAGTAAACAAGCGCAGCGAAGCATTAAAATCGGTTTCAATCGACTTATGTACGTACAGTCATACAAAGATGTACAAATATTACATATTAAAAGCCAGAGTGCATGCGAATAAATAAATAAATAGTATCCTGATCAAATAGCTAAACAAATACAAGAAAATAAATTAACAAATGAAAAATGTGTGCACACAACGGACATTGGTCAACAAAAAAAAAAAAAAAAAAAAAAAAATTGGAAATCAAATGGAGAGCTACAAAAAAAAAAATAATAATAAAAATAAAATCAAAATAAAGTAAATAAAAAGAAAAAATCCATTGGCATGATAGTCACCATCAATGTAAACAAAATATAAACAAACTGAAAATTCGTTTTTCAATGAGAATTACATAAATCCATATGTATGTACAGTGGCTACAACGAAGCAACAATGTTTTACAACAAGAAACACAATATATATAAAGGGTGGTCCAAGTAGAGGTACTTTTTTCAATAGCCTTTTTTTCAGCTCTATGGGCTCTTGAAAAGTTCCAAGAAGATCCGACGTTTTTGAGCCAAACTTTGTTCAGCGATGAGTCCCATTTCGAGGCTCAATGGGTATGTAAAGAAGCAAAACTGCCGCATTTCGGACGAAGAGCAACCTGAAGAGATTCAAGAGCAGCCATTTCATCCAGAAAAAGCAACGGTTTGGTGTGGCTTGCGGGCCAGTGGAATCATCGGTTCATATTTCTTCAAAAATGATGCCGATGTGAACGTAATCGTCAATAGCGACCGCTATCGCGCCATGATAACCGATTATTTGATGCTTGTAATTGAAGCTCGTGATCTCTGCGACATTTGGTTCCAACAAGACGACGCCACTTCCAACACATCGCGTCAATCAATGAATTTAATGAGAGAAAACTTGGGTGAGCAGATAATTTCACGTTTTGGGTCGGTCCATTGGTCACCAAGATCGTGTAATATCACACCGTTAGAACTTTTCCTGTGGGGATATGTAAAGTCTAAAGTAACGCTTTGATTTAGGCCTTGGAGCAAAACATCAGGCGTGTCATTCGCCAGTTGCCAGTCTAAATGCACGAACGAGTCATCGAAAATTGGACTCAACGGATGGACTATCTGGGACGTAGCCGCGGTCAATATTTGAAAGAGCTAACGTCCAAAAAATAAATGCCAAATAATGTTTTTTCGAATGATGATAAACATTCCCCATTGAATTTGAATTTTCTGTGTTTTTTTTCTTTAAAAAAGTAGGAAAACTCGCAATGGATCACCCGTTATATTGGTGGAAATAAAAATCTATATGTTTTTTCAAAGCCCAAATATCGTGCAACCCAATGAAAAATAACCAATACGATATTGTGGACCATTGTTAACAAAAAAAAAAAAAAAAAAAAAAAAAACGAAAAAGCAAATAAAAAATAAAAAGCAAACCAAAACTGGCAATCAAGTAACTAACCCACCAGCAGTCAGTTCCAAAGTGGTGTGACAGTGAATCAGTGAACCAACAAATAAATGGCAAAACAGGCACGTACAACACATAGTGCCCGCCATAACAACAGTAATAACATTTTGTGCTGCCGAATAGCCAACAAAAAATATTTTAAAGTGAAAAATAATAAAATAAAAGCAATAAAAAGAAAGAAAAAATGTAAGTGAAAAATGTACAATACAGCCGTGGACTTTGCAATGGAGCAAGTTTCAGATAAGAAATATTTTACAGCATGAAGTCGGCGATCATCGAATGAAATCTATACTGGCAAGTTCGAAGGAACATAATTTGGTGAGTTAAAAATAAAAGAAATAAAAAGAATAAAAATTCGGCGGAAAATAAATGAAATAAAAAGAAAAAAGAGGAAAATCGTACTAAGCAAAACGATGAACTGGAGGGTATTCGGATTTCGATGAGAATTTCGGTAAAATCATAGAAGCTGCCATCCTATCATCTAGAATGAGCAGATCCTAGTTAGAGGTTTCGGGCAAATTTGTCACCTCATGAGCTGCCATAAAAGGAAGAGCGAGTTAATATTTTTCTTGTCTTTGCTGTAAATACATATTTCGCCAATTGTAAAAATGTCAATGAAACCATAAAAATGTCTATGTAAAAAGAGAATACAAGTATGAAGCAGCAATTCAATGGCTAACCAAACAAAATTTCAACGAGTATGGAGAGCAAGCAATAAGTAGCCGCCGCCACTCATACCACAATAAACAGCTCGTGCTCAAGCTAAAAGCTTTAACTACGAAAAATACATTTTTATAGCCAAAAAAAAAGAAAAAAAAATTGAAAAAAATGAGAAGAAAACTCACTATAAAACTGCACCCAAACGCTGTCAGCAACGAGTAAGAAAAAGACGGACGAAGTAAAGGCAACATTAAAGCGAATCTTCCACGCAAAGCGTATACAGTAGCAGGAGGAGCAAACGGGCTAAGAGTACAAGTACAACTCATGTCTATTGATATGTTGAGTGCTACGGTTCAATTCCTCTAACATTCTTTATATTGACACTCTACGCGCTACAAACACTTGCCGAGCGAAGGTTTGAGGTTATGTGTTAGCTTTTAAGACTACATACATATATTTAGAAATAAAAAAAGAGTAGAAGAAAGCTGAGATGAAAGTGATGCAGTGACAAGGAATTTGTTTCATGCCCTTCCATCATTGCAGCTTCACTACTGGTTTTGGCTTGTGCTTAGCCTTACTTTACATATCGATACTTGAATAGTGTCAATAGCTTTTACCACAATTGATTTGAAAACTTTTTATTATTTGTATTTTTTTGCATTTATTTCGATTAGAATGTGGCAAAAAGTGCGCTGACAACAAGTGCAGAGAGCTAAGGTGCTGCAAGGGGAACTACTCACATATCGATACCGATATCGATATTTTTCGATATTCATCTTTGGTATTTTCAAAGCAACTTTAAGGTATGTGATTAAAAGCCTTTTCGCGTTTGAACTAACGGTAATCTTAAAAAGAGTGGAATCACACGTCTCAACTCTTTTCTAATTTTAGGTTTAAGTGCTTACTCTCGGCAAAAATGAATGCAAAATCCAGCCAATACAAACACTGACCAAAATCGCCAAAGGATCAGTTTTACAAGTTTAATAAAAGAAAATGTCAAACTGTTATGAATTTTTAATGAATTTCGAAGAAGGATGCGCCAAAAAACGAGATGTGATGATTAAATACAAAGGCAAAAGTGAAAGGAAAAGTGTTTAAATATTAAAACAACACTCAAAACGAAGTAAGTGGATATAAAAGGCAACACAGACAGATACTGCTTAAGTAGAAATGTCCTTGTAGCCAAAAAGGTTGGATTTTGAAGTTTTCTGAAGACACCATTGCAGCTTGGCTGAAAGTTGTAATAAGAAATTGGATTTTGTGACTTAAGCGGCGAAAAAAGAAATCAATTAGAGTGTAGAAATTGGCAACGAATAAAATAAAAATAAAATAAAAATTATCTGCAGCACAAAAAGTGAAATCCTAGCAACGCTGAAATCTTGAGAAATTTTGCTGCAACATAAAAAGCAGCAGTGATTGGTGGATGAGCTAAGTATCAGTCATAATTAAGAGCATGAATAAGGCGATGTGAAAGGAGTTGTGTCAAAATAAATGAAATAAAAAGAAAAAAAACACTTGAAAAAATCTAAAAAAAAAAAAAAACACGGAAAAGGGATATTTAACATTATAATGAAAACGCAAATGTTAATCACAAGAAAATTGGAAACGAAAGCCTGCAACAAGAAAATAATAGCTATTGGACAGAAAAAAAAAAAAATATTCCATAGACCAAAAAAATAAGAGCAAGAGAAGGTACAGAAAAAACAGCTGCAGTAAATTAAAAACAGCGCGCAAAATGGGGCTGAAATAGCAGGAACAACAACAGTGGCCGGCTGCTGGAGGGGGGAGACCACTAAGAATGAGCAACGAACAGGAAACGACGAATTTGTATACAAAACAAGGATACAAGGATACAAGGCAAACTTGTCAGTTGTATGAGCTTTGGGAGTATAAAATGTATGTATAAAATGTAATCGGAATGAAAAGGCAGACGCGTTGGGCTGGCAAAAAGTGTTTGTGATTTATAAAATGGAAAGCAAAAGTTTTGAAAACTTTTTCGCAAGCCGCCTACGCACACACAACGTTGGTAATTTGCACATTCTTTTTTCTCCCCGTGCAATCTTTTTATTTTCAATTTTTTTTTCTTCGTCCAGCTTCCAAGCCGCCTTCTTTTGTGTTCCTTAAGCGTCGATTTTGTGACGCTTAAGCAGAAATTTGCATTAAATTAAGTAAATGTATGAAAGAAAATGGTTGGCGCTAAGACAACTGAGTACAAAAAAAAAAAAGAAAAAAAAGCACGCAAACAAAAGCCCATAAAGATAGCAGGAGGCAGATGTTATTACTTAAGCCAAAAGTGCGTTGGTGACGATGGTGTTGTAGGCGCGTGCTCTGTATCTTTGTTGGGTGGATCCCATTGTTGGTGGAAGATTCGGATGGCGGAACAATGCGTGAGTGCGCGATAATTAAAAGTCAAGTGAAAAATTGCATTTATTCTAAAGCAAGGGCTGGAGAACACTGTGAGGTTAGGTGTGAGCGAAAATGAGGGAATGCTGAAAATGTTTAATAAGAAAGTCTACTTTGTTTTAAGTCACTTAAGAGTTGTTATCTTATGTAAAAGTAATTTTGGTTAGAGAAATTGAGTTTAGAAAAAGGGGAGTTGACGCTCAGAAAAAAAGAAAGAAATATCGCTTCCAGGGTAGTACACTTTATGCCTGAAGCACACAGCAATTGGATTACATGTACGCATCAATTTACACAAAAATATGTTTGTAATTAAACTGAAATTAAATTCAATTACTTATTCTTACAGGTAGACGCAAGAAAGAATGCCAATAGAAAGTTCTAGAATGGTAAGTACTTTTTTTTCATTTTTATTTTTTTATTTTTAATTTTATCATTTTTATTTTTTGGTGTAGAAAATCCAGATTTTCGCTAGCTAATTCAGAGGTGGAATATAAATAAGTTTATAAATAAAACTAACACTAATTCAGAAGCGGAATATATGTATAGAGCCGTTTTATGGCATCTTAGTTCTCTTCTAATTCTTTTTCTTTGGCGTAGGCACGGCTTACGCGATTATAGTCTCATCAACAACAGCGTGCCACTCGTTTGTTCTCTTTGCTGTTTAGCGCCAGTAGGAAATACCAAGTGATACCAGGTCGCTCTTTACCTGATCCTTCCAAACGAAGTGGATGTTTTCATCTTCCTCTGCTTCCGCCAGTGGGTACTCCATCGAATACTTTCAAAGCTGGAGCGCTTTCATCCATTCGAACGACATGACCTAGCCAGCATAGCCACTGTCTCTTGATTCGCTGAACTATGTCAATGTCGCCGTATAGCTCGTACAGCTCATCGTTCCATCGTCTGCGGTATTCGCCATTGCCAACGCAAAAGCACCATGGTCTAAGGCAAAACTTTTACCTCGAAAACTCCTAAAGGCGACTCGTCGGCTGTTGACATCGTCCAGACTTCTGCACGGGAATGATGAGCGACTTGTAGTAGACTTTGGTTTTGGTTCGTCGAGAGAGGACTTTACTTTTCAATTGCCTGCTTAGTCCAAAGTAGTAACTGTTGGCAAGAGTGATTTTGCGTTGGATTTCAAGGCTGACATTGTTGGTGTTGGTTCCTAGATAGACGAAATTATCTACGACGTCGAAGTTATGACTGTCGATAGTGACATGGGAGCCAAGTTGCGAATACGATGACTGTTTAGTCGATGACAGGAGATATTTTGTCTTGCCTTAGTTCACTACCAGGCACATTCAATTCGCTTCTTTGTCTATCCTGGAGAACGAAGAACTTACGGTGCGGTTGTCCTGACTAGTCATATATATCAGCGGCATACGCCAACAATTTCACACTCTTGTAGAATATTGTGCCTGGTCTATTTAGCTCTGCGGCTCGTATTATTTTCTCCAGCATCAAATTGAAGAAATCACACGATAAAGAGTCTCCTTGTATAAAACTTTGTTTCCGTATCGAACGGCTCGGAGAGGTCTTTCCCAATTCTGACTGCGCTTCTGGTATTATCCAGGTTTAGTTTACATAGCCGTATGAGTTTGTTGGGGATATCAAATTCAGACATAGCGGCATAGAGGCAGTTGCTTATCGTGTTGTTGAAGGCAGCTTTAAAATCGATAAAAGGGTAGTGTGTATCGATTCTTTTCACTCGAATCTTCTCCAAGATTTGGCGCATGGTGAATATCTGATCAATGGTGGATTTGCCAGGTCTAAAGCCACACTGATAAGGTTCGATCAGTTTGTTGACGCTGGGCTCTAGGCTTTCACACAATACGCTAGATAGAACCTTATATGCGATATTAAAGACACCTATCCCACGATAATTGATGCAGACCGTGAGGTCTCCCTTTTTGGCATCTTAGTTAACTACCATGAAAATTGCTATTGCCAACTTTTTTGTATTATTTTTTTAAAGAGCAACCTGACTTTCGCTATATCTTTTTTAAACTTTTTTTGCTAATTTTCCTGCCATTCGCCATATACATACATCTACCTAAACCCTGAAAGCTTGTTAAAAATGACACGACACGCCATCAAGCTGACAGCTTTTTACAGCATTTTTATAGTTTCGAGTGAATTGTCACTTTGTTGCGACGTGTTAGTCGCTTTTACTATGTTGTACGCCTTTCTCAGTGACAATGTTTCATTGGCATGTGTCTGAAAGATTTTACAACAGCAGCTGTAGCAGCAGCAGCAGCAGCAAAAGAAGCATGACAAGTGAGTTTGATGTACATGAAATAAAAGGAGAAAATGATGTTTGATATTAGCTGGGAGTAAAATTAAAGAGAAAGACATTTCGGCTTTAAGAATATGGGAGAATAAGGGAGAGAAGAGAAGAGGGTCATTGAATTATTGAAATGGCGTTAAACTACAGCGGAAATTCGAGTCAAAAGGTTAAGTAAACAAATTTTTTCCCCGCTAAGCGCTTTTATTTATCTATTATGTGTCAGTGTGTGTCTTTCCTTGGCGTGTTTATCAAAATTGAAGCCCTAAAAAAATCACAGTCCGCTACGAATCTTCCTTCCTCAAGCAAATTTTTTTCTTCCTACCCTCAGTGATTAGCTTTAACCCTTTCTACACAACACTCTTCATTTGGCAGGATAAGCGTAAATATATGTCGGGTATGTCGGCTGAAATTCCACGCCCACTTGTGACCCACTTGAGCTGTGAAATGTATATAAACGTACCAATTTACAATGCGAACACAAACAAACAACTCAGCAAATAAATAAAAAAAATATTAAATTTCAACAATTCTGTAAATTTAATTTTACTTAATGTCCGCTCATTTCCTTCAGCGCTCACACATATTGAGTTACATATATGTATTTATAGTATATGCAATTATAGAGCCGGTAGCAGTGGCAGTGGCAGTGGCAGCGGCCACCAACCCTGTCAAATACACGCTTCGCACGGTGTGGCCAACCTACAAGCACAACGAATTTAAAAAAAAAAAAAATTCAAGCCTCTTTCAAGCTTCCTCTCCACTCACAGCCCTTCCCTCTCCAACCTCAAAAACTCCCAACAGGCTACCCTTTTTTCTTATTTGTTGTAGTTGTTACTATACTTTGCTATTTTTGATTGAAATGAAAACCTCACACTCACTCACTAACGACGCCATGAAACACTTGAGTTGGCGAGGCAAAAACGTATGAAAAAAAATAAAAAAATTCGTAACAAAAAAGAAGCCAAAAAAAAGGTAGCAGAAAAATGGTGTGTACTAAGGGTCCTTTGTGGGGTTGTAGGAGCACTGACGAGCTACAGTCGGGCAAAAGTTGGCAAAGAAATTTACCTAAAAATATATTTACATACATACATACATATGTACATGTCTCTGACTGACTGTGTGTGCTGAGGCTGTAGTGGGCGCTTGCCCAACAATTTCCGCTGCTTGAATGAAATGTGCAATGGAAGAAAAATAGCAGGAAAAACTGTTTAAAAAAAAAGCCCAGAAAGGATAAACTCGACAAGTGGCAGTGAAGGCAGGCAGGCAGAAATGAAAGAATTATAGTAACTATAAGCATTATGATGTAAATGATAATGATGTGATTGTTGTTGTAGAAAACAGAAAAAAATTTAAAGAAAAAATGTATTGAATTTAAAAGCGAAAAAAAAATGGAAAATAAGAAAATCAGAAGTGGAATATAAGAAGAAAGTCAGAAGTGGAATTTTATTTGTTAGGAAAAATTTTTGAATTGCGCAAAATACAGATAATTTGAGTATTGTAAAGAGTCACACAAAAAAAAAACAACAAATAACGGTTTTCCATTATTTCATTTTTCTCAAGCTTAACAAGAGAAAATTGTACTCGTATAGCAGGGCTGTGAAAACCCTAAGCGGAAAAGGATAATGGCACAGATTTACAGATTTACAGTAGTGAGCGCGTAGGGAAAATAAATCAAACAGCTTGAATTAACAGCGGAAGCGCAAAAAAAGAGAAAAGAAATATAAAAAAAAGTAGTAGATGTGAAGATGAAGGAAGGGGCAAGAAAATAATGACTGAAAAACGAGCCATAAGGAAGTGATTTGCCGAGGAAAGCCAATAGTCAACTAAGGAATTCAAACACAACAACAATGATTGGTGCAAAAAAATAAAGAGGGAAGCATAAAAAATGGCCATAATAAATAAGGAAACTAAAGCAGCCTCCGAGAGTCCCAATGGCTAAAGTGAGAGTTGTTGTAAAGCGCTTAAATAAAATATTTAAAGCAATTTTGTACTCCCTTTAAAAAAAAAAAAAAACAGAAAAAAAACAGCAAAACGAAGACATCAAAGCGTGAAAATCAATTCAAAGAAAAGGCATAAATTGAAAATTAAATAGAAAAAAAAAAAATGAAAATAAAATTACAAATCACACTGAACCGCTTGCCGCTAAGCAGAAATTGTTGCTGACGGCAGGCGACAACAAGCGAAGCGCGTCAAAACGGAAGTGAAATGAAATATTTTCGTGTAAATTTATGCGCAAAGCTTTTACATGCCATTTCTACTACTACTAATACTACACTTTTTTTTTTGCTTTCCTTAATGTTTACATGAAAATTCCAAGTAATGCTTGAGAAAGCAAACTGCTGAGGCGTGTAAATGTAAGAAAATAAGAAATTTTTGTAGCACGCTTTTAGGCGCATAAACAGTATTTTTGGCGGTACACCCTCCCGGTGGGTGGTGATGAAATTGAAAATAAAGTAGCATATGCAGCATAAGTGCTTTGAAATAAACCCCACAACTGCTCCGCCGCTTCTTCTACGCTTCTTCTTCGCTTCTTCTACGCAAAATATCGTATGTAAACAGCTGGTTGATGGCTGATAACCAGCTTCTTTGATTGCTTGCGCTTTTTTGTTGCAATTTTCACTCTCTCTCTCTCTCTCTCACCTTATTTCAACCTGTCACTTGCAGCTACTAACTGCTGGAAGAAGGGGGAAAAGTTGAATATTATTATTAAATGTTTGTTCACACATTTGTTGTGTCAACAACAGCAGCAGCAACATCAGCAGCAGCACCGAGTTGGCTGCTGGTTGTAAGGCAAGCGCGCAAAATACAGGTGAGAGACTTCAGCCTGTCGAAAGAGTTGCAAGGGAGTTGAGGGAGTGAGAAGTGTATGTTATTTTTAGCGCGATACTTTCGTTAGCGGATGTTTTTCTTGCACTCAAACTTCTTTGAGTATAAACGTTTCAAGTCTGTAAGCGGATAAGTAGCGCTTGGCGGATGCTTAAGATGATAATAATGTGTTGTGGAGTCTTTTTTGAGCCGAGAAATACTTTCAGAAAGAACTTTTTGCGTTACTTTTCTATTTAGCGCATCTTCGGAGTGGAAGATATTAGAGGGGAGACGTTTTTGTGAGCTCGACACTAGTTAAATTTATAATTCAGCAGAGTTCCCATCTGTTTTAAATTTTTTTTAGAGTGATCAAAGCGGATGTACTTCTTTCAATAGCCTTTTTTTTTTGACAGATCACGCGTGAGTCGTGTCAAGCTCAAATGTAATTTTCGTTCAGTATTGTTTGGTATTTCATCATGGAAAGTCTGACGCCTGAGCAACGTTAACAAATCATTCAACTTTATTACGAAAATTCACGTTCTGTAAAGAATGTGTTTCACGCGCTTCGCTCAACTTACGGTCAACATAATCGGCCTACTGAGCGTACTCAGTAATACACAACACCATCACCCATCTTATCGACCGAATAAAGCACGCCCAGAGCACGCAGTGAAGAAAATATAGCGGCCGTAGCTGAGAGTGTACACGAAGAACGTGGAGAGTCGATTTGGCGATTCGGCGCCGTTCGCAGCAACTCGGACTGACGTATGGAACGACTTGGAGCATTTTACGTCCGGATCTTGAATTGAAAGCGTACAAAATACAGCTTGTGCAAGAACTGAAGCCGCTCGACCTTCACAAGCGACACTCCATCGCTCTATGGGCTCTTGAAAAGTTCCAAGAAGATCCGACGCTTTCGAGGCAACTTCTATTCAGCGATGAGGACCATTTCTGGCTCAATGGGTATGTAAAAAAGCAAAATTGCCGCATTTGGGACGAAGAGCAACAAGAAGCGATTCTGACATTTCTTCCAGAAAAACAATGGTTTGGTGTGGTTTGCAAGCCAGTGGAATCCTCGGTCCATATTGACGTAACCGTCAATAGCGACCGCTATCGCGCCATGATAACGCACTGTGTGATGACTGAAATTGAAGCTCGTGATCTGCGCGATATTGGATTTCAACAAGACGGCGCCACTTTCGACACAGCGCATCAATCAATCGATTTATTGAGAGAACATTCCGATGAGCAGATAATTTCACGTTTTGCGCCGGTCGATTGGCCACCAAAATCGTGTGATATTACACCGTAAGACTTTATCCTGTGGGGTTATGTGAAGTCTAAGTCTATGCGTACAATCCCGCTTCGATTCAGGTCTTGGAGCAAAACATCACACGTGTCATTCGCCAGTTACCAGTCGAAATGCTCGAATGAGTCATCGAAAATTGGACTCAACGGATGGACCATCTGAGATGTAGCCGCGATCAACATTTGATAGAGATAATCTTCAAAAAATAAATGCCTAAGAATGTTTTTTCGAATGATAGGAATCATTCTCCTTGAAATTTGAATTTTCTGTGTTTTTTTCTTTAAAAAGGAGGAGAAGGGAACCTCGAAATGGATCACCATTTATATAATTTTGTTTACATAAATATTTCTATCGAATATTGTTAAAATTCATAATAAAAAATAACCCCTTCGCACTGAAAGCTCCGCGCTGTCAAAATACACATGCCACTTGTCAGTGCTGCATGTAAATGGCGCGTGCGGCATATATTAAGTTTGCTTTTGCATTCTTTTTTTCGCCAGTGCAGAACAAGTTTTTCCCATCAAGTCTTCATTTTAACATGCCTCCACAAAACAAGAGCCACCTGTAACTGCATTTTGGCTACTGTTTCTTGGTTTTTCTTCTTCTTCTTCTTCTTCTTTTTGCACAAGCGCACTTCAACGCTTAACACTTCATTTACTACTGCACTTTCAGTGCGAGGCTGAAGCAAGTACTAAGAAAAAAACTGTAAAAAAAAATGCGAAAAAATTTTACACATTTCTGACGCGCCCAACTACCGTGCCAAAAAAAACCAGTTACTTCATACTACAGCTGCACTTCTGCTGCATGAGGAGCGCCAACACAACGCAACACAACGCAACGCCTGCCTTCACTTGCGCAACACAACCGACAATAAGCCTGCCTGCCAGTCGGACTGGACTGCTTGCCAAACCTTAAGAAGAAAGATTGACCAAGTGGCCACTCAGTGCATTCACAGTTCCACCGCCGCTTCACCGCTACAGCTGCTCTGTCTCCAGCTCCAACACCACCACCGCAATGGTCGGCTCAGCTCAGCTGTGAATAATGCATTACTACAACTTGTTGATTGTTGTAATTATTTGTTGTTGTTATTGTTGTAACGATATGACAGCCTGTTGAATTTTAATGTTGTTGTTATTATTGTAGTTTTTGTTGTCGCATTGCACCTTTCAAGCTACGTGAATACCTTTCAGTTGTCATACATACTCTACTACCAGCAGTTATCGGCTCGCATGGTTTTTTTTTTGACAACTTTTTTTTTTTGACAACTTCTTTTGCCAGTTGCTGCTTATCTGCTTCCTCTTCGTTGCAGTCCATTGTGTATGTCTTACACGTGCGCCGGGCTGACAGTCGACGATGCATATAAATTAAAAATTCTTTTATGCCCATAACTGGTGGCGAGGAGTAGAAAGGAGGAGTGATGGAGGGAGGAGAGAGGGTGCAACAGCAGTGCAATGTGAAAAATTAAATTTCGAGGAGCACTTTGGGCGCGCAGAGTCAAGCAGACAGGCAGCATTGGCAGCGCGGATGTAGTATGCAGGCAATTATGGTTAATGTATGCCTGACATATTTGGCAAGTTGCCAACGTCCCACCCACCAACACCGCCGAGCCGCCGTGCACTATCAACGCGCATTGTCAATGACGCGTCGTTCCTAGCGTGATGTGAGCGAGCAGCGAGCAGCGACTTGCGATTTTTCCTTTTTATTTTGATTTTTTATTCTTTTAATTTTGCTTTGATTGATTATTTCGCAATGTTGTTGTTGTTATTGTTGATGTTTTTGTTGCTGCTGATGCAATGATTTTTGTTTATTATCGTAATCTGTGTCACATTCAATTCAACTCTCGCGTTTTTTTTTCGTGTTTTTTTTAATCGTATTTACTCTTTTCGTTGCGATTTCAACTGTTTGTTTTGAGTTTTTGCTCCCTCAGATTTTTTCATTCTCTTTCTTTCCTCTTATTAGTAATTGTTTTTGTTTGGCGTGTGTGTCATTGACCCTGAAATGTAATTGACCAATGCATTCATCGCGTGTAGTTTAAATGCACTGATAGTACGCATAATATAAATATAAATAACGCGACAACAACAACAACAACAACAACAACAACAACAACAACAACAACAACAAGCGAGCTAAAGTACAGTAGCGGAGGCGCATACATTTCTTGGAGGGAACATAGCTCCAGCGATCGTCTTTTTGATAGGTTTAAGTGCACAGTAGACGAGGACTCCACCGCGGGTAACATTCAACTTTCTGAGTGGTCCATAAAATAAAGTGTTTCGATGGGTTCGGACCAAAGGAAGATCCCAAACCCTTCTCACTTTATCTCACCTTCAAACGGATGCTTGTTGGCTTCCCAGAGGATACTGGGTCTCTGACCCGAAGTCTTAAGCTGCTTGGTTCCTATGCATGATTCCTTTCTGTTTATGACTATAATGGTGCAGGTGTGTGCAGGTGTGAGCACGTGCTCAGCACTGTGGTAGCACTCCATAGCCTCGCCATGTATATGTTGTAGCTGGAAATGCCTAGGTTTAGACCGGTGCGGTGTATTTTACGATCGGCCACATGAAAACCTAGCAAGTAGCCTGGAACGTTTCTTCGTCTCAGCCACAGATGATGCCAGCTAGCGACTTGAGTTTTTTTTTTTTTTTAGCAATTATGTAATTATACGACTTAACTGGCGAACGCGGGGTGTAGGAGTGCAGCCAGCCATTAAAGTTGATATTTAGATCTAGCTGTTGCATCTTCTTCTAGCTGATGAAGAAGGTTTCTGTGGACTTCGCGCATTGTAGTTTGTCAGGTGGGTTTTGGAAAAAGCTGAGATGAGCTCAGCTGATCCAGAGTAGAGTGTTAACCTTAGTCCAAGAAGAAATAAAGAGGGAGAGAATGAGAATATTGCAGATAGTGGTCGTTATCGCAGCGGGTAGCTTCCCCAGCAACATCGGATTAGTTGGTGAGCAGCGGTTGACTCTCAGCAACGCCAGGATAGTTGGCAGACGGATAAGTGTACTGCCTAAAACACGAAAAATCAGGCGCGCAGTTTACCTAACACGATTGAACGGCCTGCGTCCAGATCGAATATTCCAGGGGTTAGATGGGTTTCAGAGGTTAAAAAAAGGAATTTTCACCACTTTTTTTATTCAAGCAATTCACCTTATCAAGGATACATATTCAAATAGAATTTGGGGAAATTTTTATTCAAAACTTCCGAAAACTCAGCCGTTGGTACCTCATCTCCCTTGACGTCTCAAAAGAAAATGCTCTTGTCGGGGAGAGCATAACTCATTATTGATTCATCTAAAATAAAAATAAAAATATTTCGTTGGTACGTGGATAAATGTCGTTATTGGACGAAGGAAAAGAAAAAACTTAAAATTTGATTTTATGACAGATTTTGAACAAAAAACACATTTTTTAATCAAATTTTCGCCATGTATTGGCTATAAAAAATTAGTTGTAATAAAAAAAAGATTCTTCATTCTGTACCAGATAATGTTATTACAAAGATGTGTGTCAAATTTGAACAAAATCGCTTTATAACTTTTCGATAAATCGTGTCCATCAACTTAAAAAATAGAGTTTTGAGATAAACGCGTTTAAAATTTCACATTGACACAGACATGGCCTGATGGGCGGAACTTCCAAAGGGTCTATCTCTTAGAATTTTACTCCGATCGATTTGAAATTTTAGGAGAATATTTTAAACGTATTTTACAATTTAATAAGACAAAAAAAATCGTTTTTTTTAATTTCAAACCCACCTAACCCCTTAATACGCACTCAGTCACAATTCGTGCTGCACACAACGAAAAAAATTATGGCTCTTACATAGTTCACCTTTCTTCGGAATGTCTGCTACTTCTCACCTGAAATCATATCAGTCATCATAATCTTCTTCAATAATTTTTTTTATGAAATACACATTTGTCTCAACCTATTAATTCAAGCATTCCGCTTAACATATGTATGTATACCCTCTGCAATTCTACGCCCGAGACTAAGTAATTATACAGCAAATCATAAAATAAAAGTTCTACAAGTGTATGCGCCTCCTATTCGCGTTTAATTAATACAACAAAACATTGTAAAACGGCAGCTTGTAACCTCAAACACGCACCGTCGCCAACTAGAAACGGCGAACGAAGCACGAGCACGCATGCATGCAGCTACATACTTGTTGTCCGCATGAAGATGCCCGACTCACGCGCCTCGCACTCACTCACAACACAATGCAGGTGATGCTCCCCGCTCGCGCGTCATAAAATCTACGATTCATTTTAATTCAGGCAAACAGTTACAATTACAAATGCACCTGTTCACCGTTAACTGAGTAACAGAGCAGGCAGAGGCAGCAGCAGCTCCACTAAACAGTACAATAACAATACGCTCTGCAACTCAATCGCATTTCCCTCCTTCGCTAGCTCTTCGTTTTACGAGGCGCACTATCTAACGTGCATACATACGAGTACATACTGACACTTTTATTGGTTGGTTTTTCGTTTTGTGTGTGTTTACATTCCGCTATTCAGCTGTCTAGTCGTTAAAGAAAATATGAAATTTTTATTGCGATTTTATAATTCCATTGGACTTGGTTTTTACTATCTTACCAACTATGAATTTTATATGAAGTTTTTATGTTGAGTGCTTCCTTATGTATTTGGCTTAGCGACGTTGGCTTGCCATTTCTAGTTTCGAATATTTAATTTTTATTTGTGTTTTTATTGCTTTTTCAACATTTGCCTTGGCCGTTTTTTCATCTTCTTTTTTTACTTCCTTTGGTGTGCTCTTGTTGTTCATTAGTTCTTTGCCTAATTGCTTGCTTGCCACAAACTGCCGTTTACCGTTATTGTCGTAAATAAATTATAGGGTATTTTAAATGATTCACAAAAAAAAAAAAAAAAAAAAAAAGACCAACTGTTGCATTCGGCTTCGGTTTGGTTGGGCTTAATGAAGACCACACGACAAGTGGCGGTTCGGAACATGTGGTTGGTTTGGTTGGGAATGTGAAAGGCTTGTGGAGAGCAATAGGAGTTTTCAGTGAGCTCTGCCTTTAGTAATACATTTTTGATAGTTTAGAAACTCTGTAAGCGGGTAGTGAATAAAAAACTGAGTTCATTTACGCAGCTCAAAAAAGCGAAGTTGGTTTGATATTACTGACGAAACTCACTTGGAGCTGTATAGATTTCGGCAAAACAAAAATTTTTGGATTTTTTGATTGGATTTTTTTTTTTGTGTAACAGAGAATTATGCTAAGAGCACGATTTCATAACCGTATTGAGAACAGACATTAGGAAGAGCTCCTTATTCTCACCTTTTCGAAAGTGCTTTACATTGCTATAATATATTTTCCGCCACAGTTTACGACTTGGGAGGAAATTTGGTAACATCGCATTGAATTTAATATTATTCGGGATATAATAGAAATCGTGGGTAATATCAATTCTCATACATAACTTCAATTTTTTTAAATGAAAACCCTACTTAGGAACTACAATGAAAATTGGCAACGTCGCATTGAATTTTATATTATACAGCATATAATAGAAATCGTTGATAAAACTAATTCTGATAATTCAATTTTTTTTTATAGAAAACCCTGTTAGCGAGCTTCAATGAAAATTGGCAACGTTGCATTCTTAACAGTTACATAAAATAAAAAAACATATGCCCACACATATTTCAACTTCGATATTAACTAGGAAATCAATAATATTTTTCGAGAAAAAACAATCTACACGCATTATGAAGAAAACTGGCAACAATGCATTTTTAAGAGTGACCAAAAAATGGAAATAAACGAAGATAGAGAGAAGAGACCAAACATATATCTTTATTCCTCATTATTATATACGCAAGGAGTAAAATTATTCAAGAAAAATGTTTTTTAAGCATTTTGAGGAAAAATGGCAACGTTGCATTTTTAACAGTAACAAAAAATTGAAATAAACAAGAGCAATGCACACTTACATATATCCCTACATTATGTACGAAATGAGTAATATATTTCAAGAAAAAAACGATTTTTACGCATTTTGAGGAAAAATGGCAACGTTGCGCATAAAATTTAACTCAAAAAATAATATTTTGAATTAAGTTTTTTATAAAAGTTACTGTAACTTACTTGTATGAATATAATAATTCCAAATGTAAACCAGACTCACCTGAAAAATAAGAAAGATATGAAAATTAGTAGAAATATTTATAGGTTAGGTTGTGTAAAATATTTCAAATTCGTACTTATGACGGCATAATCGAGCAGACGCTCCATTTTGCATAACTTATGCACTATTAGTTCTCAAAATTTGTATGAACAACTCATTAAAATCCCCCAAAAACGCTTGCCTCGTGCTACCATGACGTCACACAGCAATATTGTCAAATTTAAGCGCCAATTAGTTTCAATTTAAATGATGAGTGGCGTAAATCCAAAAAGTTACAAGAGTTCATAATTAAAAATTTTGTAATGCGATATTAAATTGCTCATCACGACAAAAAAAAAAATAATAACAAAAAAGTCATAAAACACAACCCACACATGGCCGAAATGCCCAACATATCATGCCCAGCTGAAAAAAGAAAACCAACAAAAATCAGCCAAAAAGGATAGAAGCAAGATTTTTATTTGATTTTCAGTTCAGCAGGAAATCGTTACTCTTTGTTGTATTTTGTCACCGGAGCAAAAGCAGGGATTGACTGGGATTTCAGCTACTTTGGCGAGCTCGCGTGCGATAGCCGAGCTGAGCGAAAAGAAGCAACACCAAAAAAAAATTAGAAAAAGGGAACACAGTGACGTTGCAATAACAACGGAACAGTATGTCTACCAGAGCTGACAAGCAACAAAAGTACATATATACACAGCTGAATAACGGTATCTCTTATGTAGGTGTTCGCTTGTGTGTGTGTGTGTGTGTGTTCGACTGTAATCACATGACAAGCGTAGCGAAATTAAATTAAGCGCTCTTGCTTACACGCCCTCATTTGAACCCATGAGTGGGAGTTGAGAAAACAATGCACGAACGAAGGGATGAATTGCTCAATGGAGGGAAGTGCATGTGTGTGCGTGTGTGTGTATGTGCGGGCAGCACAAAAGGTTTGATAGTAGATATGCATGTAAGTATGTGCATGCATGTGAGTAGTGTGACAGCTATGGCAAAATCACGCAAACACCGCATACGTCAAAGCAAAATGGAAGAGTCATACAGAGTCAGACAGCTGACGGTGAAGGCAAAACAGAAGGAAAGGAGGACGGACTGACGGACGGACGGATGGAAGGTTATAGTGTGTATGCATGTATGCTCGCACAGAGGAGCTAGTCATCGTGTGCGCTCGGCACATTTATAACGGCACCGGAAGTAATGCAGCTCTTCATTTACCGTTATTATTCTCTAAATACATAACACTCATCTACATACATATTTATTTGTAGTTCCTTCTATTTGCTTGCTCCGCTATACGAGAGCGCACTGAGGCGTAACTAATACAAAAGACGAGCGCGAATAGGGAACGCTTTAAGTGACGGCGGCAGCGCAGCGAGCAAGGCGTACACTCGAGCACGTACTGAACGGGTCAAAGAGGTTCAGTTGCTTCCTCTTGCACGTCACTCGATATGTGTTTGGTTGTTTGAAGTACACAAAAGATGTTAAAAGTTGACAAATTTTCTGTACTCTTTTTCGGTTCGCACAATGAATTGTGGCAGAAGGAGCAGCGACTAAAGGAGGAAAGAACTGAACTGAAAAAAAGGAACAACAAATGATCTTCAAAAAGTAAAACTTTCTAAATGTGTTTATAGCACAAAATGCTAACGGTAAAAGTTCACTTAAAGTTTTCAACTACTACACAGCAAGCAGTAGAGCGGGTGAGTATACATCGCTCTAGTGGCGTTGGAGTGTGAAAGAGTGTGGCGCTCTAATGGCGTCTGAGCGGGTGAGCGTAACTTCCTCACTTCGTCTAGACAACGCACAAAACAACGACACGTATGCCGCCACAAACCAAATCAATAAAGTAGTTGTGTTAAATAGTAAAAGGATATTAAAAGCGGCTACACTACTTACAAACATCCAAAGAAGAACAAAAAAAAAAAAAAAACTAATAAAACTTCTCAACGTCAAAGGAGGATGAGCAGTATACAAAAATTGAGGGGGAAAAGTTGTTGTAAGTAGCTGTTAAGCGGATGACCGTCCGCTTAAGGCGAGAATTGGGTGCAAAGCTTTACAAAATTGCCAATAAAGACGGGCTGTTCTCTAACTGAGCCAAACACTTGGGAGCTAAGAAACTCATAAACCTTTCGTGCAACGAGTGAAGAGAAAAAAATCATGAAAGCAGAGCGAAATGAAGTTAAAGCCATTTAGAATGTTAATCTTATGGGTGGATGGTAGCGTTTAAAGACTCCTACTAAGGAAGTTGCCTCTTCGCTGTGTCTCTTCGACGCTAAGCCAAACTGTTAGAAAATGTATGTCTCTGTCTCTCAAACATCTCACTACTGGGGAACACTCAAACCAAAACTGCCCGAAAGCGTTGCTACCTTAAAAGCTTGCGAATGTTCTTAACAGTCACGACACGCCTACGAAAATATTTAGACGTCATTGCTCGTTAGTCGCTGTGTGGTGAGTGATATTATGCAAGTGAGTGTTTAAATTTATAGTCAGTGGCGCGAAAATATGTCGGGAGTGGAATTAGGTAAGTACATACATATGTAAATAAGACAACATCGCAGTTTGTATAGAAAAGTCAAATGAAAGTCTACTTTTGGCTGGAGAGCTGAACTTTTGTGGCGTAGGATTGCCGGGATGGCGCTTAAATAAGACCTCTCTTAGGAAATTTTGGGCAAACGCGAGGGCCGGAGGTATCAAAACAGTTCAAGGTTCTATCTAAACAGCTGACAGATGGATCAGAGTGAGATGGAATGGCTCAACGGAATGGCGGACAGCCGAGATCATGTGTAATGGCAGCGCCGGAAGTTACAATAAGTTTTTGCAGACGCGCTCTTCGAAGAACTGCAGAGCGGTTGTAGGAAAATAGTTAAAGATGAGAGTGATGCGCGGTGTGCAGTTGCGACGGGCAAGAATTTAAACTCAGAAAGACCGGGTTAGTAAATTATATTGAGTTTTTCTGTAACTAATTAAGGGAAAGCAGAGCTAGGAGACACGTATGAGTTTTCGAACAAAATTTGGACAGTGTAAGAATTATAAAACTTACGGAAGGTAAAATATCATTTAAGTATATCCTCGAGAGCTTCGTCATTTTAATTCATCTTTCTTTCCTTTCAGCTTTCTACTCCAGTCATCTGGCAACACATCGCGCGCGTATAGAAATTAAATTATCTTATGCGCTGTGCTTATCAGTGTTGCACATGCCACGATCCAGCACGGAAGTGAGAATAAAAGAAATAAAAAGAAAAAATTTCACCAACAAACAAAAAAAATTTCAACGAACATTAAAAGATTGCAATGGAATGACTACGACAACGACGATGGAGATGTGAGTCCGCAGGAATAAAAAAAAATATACATAGAAATGAAACCGGAAGGAAGACCGCGTACACGGTGTAACAACAAAGCGGCGAGAAAGTGAACACGCGAACAGGCGCGCAGCAATGCGATGACGTAGGAATTGCACGCCACGACAACTCAAAAGGATACTGGGTAACTGTAGTTGAACAGAAAGACAGTCGAAGTAACAAATTGTCAGACCGCGATATTACATCTGCGACACATGAAAGTAGGCAGGCAGGCAGGCAGTTAGTTGATGAGAACGGCAGGATATGTATGTATGTATGCACTGCCACAGATGCGCAGAGAAAGTGAACAACCATTGAGCTGTAAAGCTAAAAGGACCGAAGTGAAAGGGAATTTAGAGGTATGTGTCGTTTGGAACAGGCAAGCAAGAACAGGCAGAGACGCTGAGCGAGGGAAGAAAAGGCAAAGAATAAAAATAGTCTGAAAAAGGAAAAAAAAATACAGCACAAACAGCATCGGCAGAAGTGATGGGCAGGCAGAAGCATGTGACTATATAATCCAGCTATTCAGCTCATATGGATGTGTGAGGAAGAGCGATGAGAAGTGGCGTAGAACATGGAATGCTCATTCACCTTCTTAATGGCTGGCAGTGTTGTTAACTTAAGTATTTTATGGGGTGTCAGCGCAATGACGACTGGAGGATGGTGACGTTGTTGTTGTTGAGGACGATGACGGCGTCAACCACAATGTTGTTGCTGTAGCAACTGACTGTGACGTAGCATGGGGTGGAAACAAGCTGGTGTTGGTACTGCCGTCTAAACGGGTGGGTGGGTGGCTTGTCTGGCCGTGCAGTGTGTTGTGCGAAAGAGCGTTTGCAGCGTATAAAGAAGCCGCTATTAAAGTTGATACGTTGCGGTTGTTTGTCACAACACAACACACGTCGTCTTTAGTGAGGATGCTTTTTCTCAATTTTTTTTTGTCCTGCCTGCCTGCCTGCCTGCTCCCACCCTCGCGTTACTGCCTGCTGAAGTTGAAGTAATTTCGCAAAAATGATAAGAATCAAGCGACATGGAATAAGCCTCTGTACTCAGCGAAGTAGCGGGGGTGTGAAAGCAGCTTTTATGAAAGGGAAAACTGAAGTGAATAGACAACGATGATGACGATGGCGCATACAAAAATAGACAAAATGCGGGTAAAAAGGCAAAACAAATTGAGAGTGGCAAAAGTAACTGTCGTAAAGTATGTGGCGCACAGGGTCGTTGGAGTAAGGAAGGCGGAAGTGTGGAACTTCCATAACAGGGAAGCCAGTCAACTACGGGCAACGAAGTGATAAGCAACAGCCAACGCGTGCAGGGAGTTGAGAGTGGTGAGGGGCGTGCAATTCTAATGTGAGTGTATAATTGTATGCGTGGGCGTTTTTGTAGGTGTTGCCCAATGTAACTCATAGACGAACTGCTGCCTCATTGACTTACTCACATACGTACGTACATATGCGGCACAAGAGGAAGTGACTTGCAACTGCCACCACTTAAATGTGCCACATCATCGCAATTTGTGCATGTGTGCACGTTTATTATTTCAGTTGTTGATATTTTTCTGGTTTTTTTTTCATTCGTTGAATTTTCTTCTTGTAATTCTCTTAGCATTGTTAAGCCGTAGTCGAAGTCAATTGAAATTAGAAAGAACATATTTGGGTCTAAAAGCTTCAAGTCAATGTAGTGCTCTAAGGGAGGAAGGGAGTGGGCTGAGCTAAGTCGGTGTGTGCGGAGCACGCCAAGTGAGTGAAGGGCGAGGAGTGCTGCAAGTAAAGTATTTGCAGGTCGATAGCGGCAACAAAAGCGTGACAAATATCAAATTGATATCGAAAACTGAGACATTTCAATTATACATACATACATACATATATACAAAAAATGGGCTGGTATATTAAATGTCGAAATTTTGTTGTGGTGGGGTAGCGTGAGAAGTCGTTTTAAAGTCAATTGTCATACGCGACAGCAAGCTGACGCATACAGATACTGAACATACATATTTCTACACACATATTTTTCGGTTTCTGTTTGCCTTTTCTCCACATCTTCTTTCATCTGCTCACTGCAGACACTTTATTAAGTGTTAATTTAGCATATTATTAGAAAATGTCAGCTAGTAATTAGCTTTTGTGGTGAGTTTGAATTGAGTTTTTGGGGATAGAAAATTTGTATAGTAGCAAGTGGAATGGGCATAAGAAGCTACATACGTACAGTATAAAGCTCTCAGTAATTCGGATGAAACTTTAAATATTTAAAGAAAATGAGTTTTGAGACAATGTGAATGTAATTTCAGATTCTCTTGAACTCTAGACATGGTTTGAGCAGCTCAGGACTGCCGGTTTTATACTACTACTCCCCCGGGTAGACAACAAACATCCATTTGCAGGCGAATTAAAGTGAGTAAGTGAGCCCTCCTAAGTTGTGAGCAAGATTTGGCATCTACCAGATAAGAAAAAATTCCGAGAAACACAACAAACCTCTGCTGAGAGATCCCCCTTTCGGTTATATACCCTGCAAACATTTTACGCATCACGATTTCGGAGCATGCACCAGGGATGCCCGGTCCTTTAATTGAGAAGGTACCACAACTAAGTTAGTTGATGCCCTAGTAAGACTAAAAGCTGTCAAAACCGACGTCCAAGAAATGCAATGCACGGAAAAAGGACGAAAGATAGGGCAGGTTCAGTTAATTTTGGACTTGCACTTTTGCTCTCTGATTTAGAAACGTTGCGACCAACTGCGACATGATGAGCGAAAGATAGATACACAGAGAGTGAGTATCGAAGAGTGAAAAAGACGCAGGCAAGAAAGGAAGAGGCCGAAATGTCAGAAGGTTTCAAGAAGGCAGCAAATTAGTCAGCGACCGTTCTGCTGGATGATACAACATTTGACTGTACGAGAGATAGAGCACCGAATTCTAAGCCAGCCAACAACGCTGGCTATGCCCTGACGACGAGTTGGGCGAAAACAAGCCAGCTCATGGAATCTGAGAGAGAGGAAGATCTTCCCTACGCTGGAACGCGTCTTAGCTGCACTTGTTAGCTGTAATTGACGACTAACAGCAAGAAAAACAGAAACTTCGGTTGATTCGGATGCCATCGCCGACGATAAACAAGAAGAAGACCAAGCGATGAGTGCCTATAGAGCAAACCAGAGCGATAAGCAACTGCTGTAAAAGCAATTTTTGTGTCTGACGTACGAGATATTCACTTTGTGAAGAAAAATAATAAATTTTCGCCATAAAATATGACATTTTTTGCCTTGTTTAGATGAAATGAGAGATTTAGGGAAACATATTTATATGTTTCAGGGATGTTCACTACCACTTTGCCATTTGAACAATTATTCCAATATTTTTTTGTTTCTTTAAAAATCCCTTTTTCAAACCAAAACGTTGAAACCCCAAAAATATTTAGCCTTTAAACTCGTCCATCTCCTCCGCCTTTCATATTCAATTATTATATTTGTTTGTTTTGTTTATTTGTTTTTCTTGTTTTTTTTTCCTCTCGCTACCCTGACATACCTATGGCTTCCAGAAGCAATCAAGCAGCAACAACAACAACAACAACAACAACAGAAAAAGGTTAATCAAAATTTGCTGATTCATTTATTTCACTGATTTATAATCTCTATGGCATTTTCCTGAAAAAAACACACACACACACCTATATACATAAATACACACGTACATCATGCCCCCAGCAATCTTATCAAGCAGCCAATCTACAATCTACAGGCATTCATTCTGTCGCGAATGTGTTTGCTGTTTGTTTAATTTCAATAAATAACTATGAATCATTTGATAAATGCACAAGCAGACAGACACAGGCGCACAATGGTACAATAATAACAAAAGCAACAAAAACAATAACAACAATAATAACAAAAAAAAGGCAACTAAACAAACAAAAACATATTTATGTGGTAGTATGTTGCACATGTCTGGCCGCAGCAGGCGAGCAAATAGTCACCGAACAACCAGCAACAAATGGTCAGTTGCAATCAAGCAAAGATAGAGAGGGAGAGAGAGTGCGAGAGCGAGAGGGAGGGAGGAGAAGTGTTCTCTTTGTGTGCTGATGAACAGGTTTTCACAGTGGCGACAAATGCAGCTGGGAATGTGAAGGAAAAACAGAAATGAAAATAAAAACAGACAGTGATAAAGGTAGGGAAACAACAAGTAAAGCAAATATAATAAAAGAAACAACAACAAAAAAAGAGTAAGAAAAATCAAGAATTAAAAACAAAATACGCAAATGCCTAAAAGATTGTTGAGCTCCGCGGCCGACTGACTGGCATTGCTTGCCTGCGTACCTGAGCAATGATATTATGTTGCAACAACTTACAACAACAACAAAAATCAACAACAACAAAAAAAACAAAAAAAAACACCAAGCAGGATGAAAAAGTTGCCTTCAAGAGCAATAAAAATCAACTGCGAACAGTAGAGCGAGCGAGAGAACAAAGAGAAGTGGAGAGAAGAAAGAACCAAAAAAACTAAAAAAAAAAAAGAATTTTAAACAGTTAATGCGACAGGAATTTGTCTGTCCGCAATGTTGTTGTTGTGCTGCTGTTGCTGCTGCTGATGCTGCCACAAATGCACTCACAGTACCTGCTGCTTGCTCGCTTGCCGCACGCACTTCTCTCCACTCCAACGCCATGCAACCGCAACCGTTCCTTGTTTGTCTGCGGTCGGTCTGCTGCATTTATTGACACACCAACAACAGTAAACGTAAGATCAAGCCAACAACAAAACAACAAAGTATATGAGTCTGAGTCTGACTGCATTGCATGGCTGTCTGTCTGTTCTGCGTCCTAATGGAGCAACCAACCAGCAAGGTACGAGTACGAGTACCAATGGACGCGCACCAGGTCTGACAGCTACTTTTTATTAGTCGCGATTATTGACATTATTTGCATTGCTCGTTTCACTGTCGTTGCGGTTGTTGTTGTTGTTGCTGTTGTTTTTGTCGATTTTTAGTAATGTTGCTGCTGTCATGGTGTTATTTGTTGTTGTCCGTGTTGCTATTTCTGTTGCCGTTGCCATTGCCGCTGACGCATGATTAATGCAATGCGAATTAAATTGACACGTAATTTATTGTTGTTGTTAATGTAATGTAATGGCAATCAGCGAACAAGCGAACAAACGAACAAACGAACAGCGAACAGCAAGAGATATGTATGCCATGCGGTGCTTAGTAAGTCAGTTACATGCCACGCCAAGGAACGAAATGTGAAGAAAATCGAAAAAAAATTCACAAAAAAAAATCCAAAAAAAATTAAATAAAAAATTAATATAAAGAAAATAAAAAATAATAAATTTAAAAAAAAAAAAAATTGAAATAAATTAAAAAAAATATTGAAAAATTTAAAAATTAAAAAATTTTTTTTTTAAATTAAATTTAAAAAAAATAGAAATAAAAAAATTTATCTAAAATATCTAATGTGCAACCAGTAATGCGCCAATTTCAATTTAGTGTCTGTGTGTGTGCGCCACTTTTCGCGCGGCTTGAAATGTTGCAAGAACACTCTCGGACTATACGCACGTGTATATATGTTATTTGCATATAAATAAATTTCGTCTTGTAAGACTAGACATTTTTGCTGTTGTTGTTGCTGTTTTTTCGCACAGTTACAGCACGCAGCAGCTGATTTGGCGCTCAGCGCTCTTGCAACACACGCACCAAAGGCGCCAGTTCATTGCTGAAAAGCAGCTGTGTGTTGCAGCTGTTTTACGTGGCTTAAAAGTTCCTTTTACTTTTATTTTTATTTAAATTTTATTTTTTGATTGGCAAGGCATTTAATGCATGCAAATTAATGCTTTTTAGTGCAAATTTAATTATTTTTGGCTTATATAGATAAACATTTCGATAAGCAAATTCGACAAGTAAATAAATAAATGCGCATGCGCTGGGGGCCTTTTTGTTGTTTTACAATTTATTGTTGTCATTAAGTAATTGCCTTTAATACTAGTTAATTTTGTCGACTTGTGAGGCGCCACAATGTGTGTTGTTGACAGCCGTGAAATGAGCTAAAAAGAAACGAGGACTTGAAGTTTCTCAATTGAAAAGTCCGCTTAAAGGGTTTGTAGAAATTTTTTCGCTCTTATTCGATCACCAACGGCTTCCACTGAAGGTAACACGGCTAAAGTGTAGTAAATGGTGACTGAAAATGCTCATTTTAGTTTGAGAGAGAGAGAGAGAGAAAGAGAGAGAGATGGAGAGCCGGATAGAGAAAGAGCCACACACTGAACTTTCTGTGCCTCACGTATCAATTTCTACCAGTTTAATCGAATTTGTGCGCATAGAATGCCTTGCCGCTCGATTAGCACCGAAAGACTTGAAGCTCTTTCGAACACTCATTCGCCTAAAGTACGCTGAAGACATGCTAAAAAGAGCACTAACATTGGCATGATATCTGCCAACTGAGCTGAAACCGAGTAAACTACGTAAAGTCTAACTTTCCCACTGACTTTTTCTCTGATTATTGCATTTGTGGTGCACTCGGAATTCCTACCGAAAAGTCAGACAGCATATAAAGAATTCCAACGATATTTTAAAGAACGAATTTTCCGAAAAAGATCTGGTTCGTGGAAATTGTTTGACTTACATCCACCATGTGTAATCATACGAATAAGTAAGACTGGCGCTTGAGACATCGTACAAGATTTCACGTCTCTATCCGCTGAAGCTTGGGCAATAGCAAAAGTAGAGCTCAAGAGCTTCGTCTTTCACAGTACATGCTCTGCGCTCCGCCGATCAGAACTGGACAGAGCTTGTGGAGATAATATCTCAGAGCGTCATCTGTACATCCACAACAATAATAAGTTGTTTTTTTTTTTGCCTAGGTTAGGTTAGGTTGAAGTGGCTGCTGGGCATCAGCTCAAATAGGATCCCATTAGCCCCCATTCGCTAGTCAAATCACTTGTAGAGTTGGCAAAACAGTTGGCACCCGCTATTTTACCCAAGTCTCTAAAAGTTGCCATCCCTAGAGACTTCAGCCTACTCCTCCAAAGTGCAAGGAAAGTGCCTGAGGTTTCTGGAGCTCCTCCTCTCTACAACTCCTGCTGAACTCATTTGGTACGCCCAGCATCTCTTCGTGTCCAACTATTAGAAGATGGCTCGTGAGAAGACCCATTTTTATAAATATTTCGTTCCTTTTTAATGAGAGAAGCTCGCTCGACCTCCACGCCGTCCTTGAGTTCACAGCTGTTCTGAAGAACTCTCTTACAGTGATCTTCCAAGTCGCTCTGCAGACTCTTCCAATATGGTGAAAGTGGAAGGAAATTGTCTTTGCTTGAAAGCTCGTTCCCCAACTCGTTACCGGGCATGTTACTGTGTACTGGCACCCACAACAGATTCATGGAAAACTACTTAGCCCTCACGTTGAGTGATTTTCATCAATTCTCTAAGGTTTCAGATTTTATTGTTATAGTTATTAGACTCTTAATGCTTATTTAGACACAATTTACCAAGAGTACCTTTAGAACTAGACAATTGATAGCCTCTTCTATGGCCGCGAGTTCAGACAAATCTGAAAAACACTAAAAGGATCCAATAGCCCAATTTCCTTGGACAAGATTCCACTACCGACCCTCTTGTCTAGATCCAACCGTATAAAAGTGAGTCTGCATTTGCTGGAATAACCCTGTCTCATGGAGAGGCTTAATGCTACGCTTGTTCAGAGATAATTTCTTCTTTCTCTCCATACAAACTTTGCAGACTAACCGAAAACTACTCTCAGCCTCTACGATTTGTCTCCTATCAAGCAGTAGACTGAACCTAACTTAGAGACAGTCTGTTCTGTTTAGCCAACTCCAGTAGAAATCGGTGAGAGTTTAACTAGAAATTGTACTTTATTGTAATTATGCTGTCTGACTGAACTTAAAAATAGAGAATTTCACTCAAAAGTACTCTGCAACCCCCATAAAAGCTAATAGAATTGGTGAAATACCGCGAAATGATTGGATAGCATGAGGGAGAGCTTAGAAGGTGCATTTCCTGTAAAGATAACAGCACAAATCTGCCAACGAGCTTTGATCCATCCGTAAATATCTCAATATTAACCATGGGAGCGTCAAAGTTACCATTCCACTGTGCGGATATGCGATCTCTGGTGGAAGCAATGGATTGTTCCATGCTTTAACAGAACAACGGAGTGGAACCTTGGGCGGGAAGTCATAAGTTCTCAAAGGGCTTGATTTTATGTTCCTATTTAGGGTAATAGGAGGTATATATTAGTTGGAGAGAGGCGAAATCTGTTACCCAGACAAAGCAAGAAAAATAAGATTTTCTTCTGGGTACAAAAAATTTTGTAATAATTTCCAACTGAGAGACAAAAATTGAAATACTTAAAGCACAAGCTTAAATTTCTAAATTACGATAAAGGTATGCAAGAATATAGTGGCAGTTAGTTTACCACATTAAGTTGGCTGCGGAAGTCTCCAAACCGAAGGTAAGATAAAAGTGTAAGCGAACGACAACTGTGCCCACTGAGTTGGGTTGGCAAACAGCCAAAGTGTAGCAAATCTGTGCTAATCACTGACAAAATGACACAAAAATATGGCAAAAATGGAAGATAAATAAAAGAAAGAAAACAGAGCTGAATAGTGAAAGGCGCACAAAAATGTTTATATGGTGGCGTGGTAAGTCTACAAACAACAAAAGCAAACAACTGGGCTGGCAAATTTTTGAGCTTATGAATATGTTTTCATGTTATGACATTTTTACTTGCCAAACAGAATACTTTTTTTCTTGCTACTTTTCAGCAAATTAAAGTAAAAATACAAAAAATATAAAAAAAAAACTATAAAAAAAATTAGAAATAGAAAAAAATACCAGAAAAAAATTTTGCCAAAATAATTTTTAGGTTATATATGTAAACTGCCTACAAAGCGAGCGCCAAAAAAAAGCACAGTAACAAAAGCGAGTAGGTAGCTGTAAGATTGAACTGTCAGAAAGTGCTGTTGAATGAAATATTATAGTTTTTTTTTTAGCAGTAGTGTAGTGTAGAAAAAAAGCTGGCGACACGAAATGCCAGGAAGAAGGAGTGAGTGAAACAAACTTATTGTGTGTGTTGAAAGAGCTTTCAAAAAGCCTATGCGAGTAACAGGCGCGCAGAAGATGCACAGCAGAGCTTTCGATGGCAAACAAAATGAAGAATTTCAGCGCTTGCAGCGTTGCAAATGAGTGGAGTATGGGAAAATACATACGACGGAGAAATTTATGAATGAATTGTGCGCTGTGCTATGGAGCGCTTAAAAAATGTTAAGAAAAAAAATTGTATTTAATTTATTTTGACATAAATAACGCTTAAATAATTATTAATAAATATTTATTAAATTATTAAATCAATAAGGAAGCGTAAAGCGTCGTATTGCCCTACATAAATTACCGTTATTACAATAATTAGCTTATAAATGCAATCAACACGCTGGGCAAACAAGCAATTATTAATTAACAACGCGCATAACTTAGACATAACATAAATAACCTGGTATTTTATTGTGATTTTTTTTTTCATTTTTTTTTGTTGCATTTTTCTTAATTGCTTTACTTTCCACTTTTTTTTCTGTCGCATAATTTTCTTAAGCGCGCTTAACACATACTTTGCAATATTTATGACATACATAAAGCAGCAAGAAAATGTAGTAAAAAAAATAAAGAAATAAAAAATAAACAACAACAACAATTGAGCGACAGGAAAAAGAATTTCACGCGCTGCAGCTTAGACATGCCACACACCAACTGCCACTGCTGCCACCATAAACCCGTTAAGTACATATATTTATTGTACAACACAGCAACACTGTTAGCTTTATAAAATCCGCTTTTAGTTGCATGGTCGCATGTGGCATAGTTGCATGCAACGCATCTAGTATTTAGCTTATTTTACACACGCTTGCCAACGGATACGGAAATGTGCGCTGATTAGCATACCACAGCAAGAAAAACAAAATATCCAAAGGAAAAAACCCACAAAAAAAGCAAAAACAAATAGACTAACGCCATTAAATGAGCGCGGAAAATGCAAACACACACATACAAAAATACATACCTACAAAAACACACACACACAGAGAGAGAGAGAAGTGAGTCGTGGAAAATGAGGCGAAAGGCAAAATTTGTTGTATGCCAGTAGTCGCACACAAACTCCTGTCGCCACTAAGTAGCAGCAACTATGTAGATAATAAAAAACCGTTACAACGGAAACACTTCCAATGGCGGGCAAAAAAAAAAAGAAAAAAAAAATTAAAAAGAAATGAGCCATAAAAACGTAAAAAATGCGTTCGCTCATGAACGAAACGGAAGAATGGTTGGATGGACGCACGACGGAAATGCGTGTAAAAGTTGGAAAATTGCAATAGTAGAATGGCGGCGAATGCGAAAATATAAACTGAAAAATGCTGTTCTTCTGGTAAGATGTGATGGCAAGTGTAATGAGTTTGGTGATAAAAGCGCTAAAGCGCTTTAAGCTCATAAAACACATAATCGGCGTTTTATTACGTACCCGACCTGCAAAAGAACGTTTGGTAGCTTAACGCATAACATGAGAAAACAATAAAATAAAATAAGCAACTGGCAACTTGTGTTGAAAATGCTTAAACAGGCGTTCTTTTTTCAGGCCGGGTGCAAAAGCAATATGTAAGTAACAGAAGAAGACGATATACTCGTAGACCCACCTAATTTATATGATGTTTTGCAACAAAAATCCGGTAAAAACTGTATTTATGAGCCTGAAATCCGGAAAATTTGGAAAAATCCAAATTGATTAGCTCCGAAAATTGCCAATGAAGTGCAAGTCGTGATGGCTAAGTTTTCCCAGCCAGCAAGCGTGTGCTGCGGAAGCAAGAGTTTATTTAATGGCAGATAGGTCGAAATAAGCACTTTATAAGTACTAAAATTATCAATACTCATTAAAAATTTGCAAATCAGCACTTGGGAATAGATCCTGCACTTTGGAATGCAGTTTTATTCGCTAAAAAGTCGAAATTCAATATTTTTTTTGGCTCGAATGGAGCTTCTTACGGGTGGCTTAAACCAAATACTGAACCGCAGGCAAGCATGGCGGAGGAAGCGTATGCTGTGGGTCTGTTTGTCGGCTGCAGGAGTTGGAAATCTGGAGTTTATTGAGACTACAATGGATAAAGGTCACTAGTTTGGGATTTTGAAGTCAAATTTTCTCGAATAATAAAAAATACAAACAACTACCAAAATCATCGAAATCGGAATACAATATCTTATAATTCCCTTACGGTCGGTTTTTTTAGATTTGAAATTGCCATTTAATTTCTTTAGCATTTATTTTTGGAAGTTTATCTCATTCAAGTGTTGACCGCGGCTACGTCTCATATGGTCCATCCGTTGACTCGAGTTGGTAACTGGCGATCGACACGCGTGATGTTTCGCTCCAAGGCCTGAATCGAAGCGGAAGCGAAGCATGGGCTTAAGATTTTACATATTCCCACAGGGAAAAGTTTAAGGGTGTGATATCATACTATCTTGGTGGCCAAACGACCGGCTCAAAACGTGAAATTATCTGCTCACCGAAGTGTTCTCTCAATAAATCCATTGATTGATGTGGGAAGTGTCTTGTTGAAACCAAATGTCGCGGAGACCACGAGCGTTAATTTCAGGCATCAAATAGTCGGTTATCATGGCGCGATAACGGTCGGCATTGACCGTTCCGTTCTCACCGACATCATTTTTGAAGAAATATGGACCGATGATTCCACCGGCCCATAAACCACAGCAAACCGTTGTTTTTTCTGGATGAAATGGCAGGTCTTGAATCTCTTCAGGTTGTTGTTTGTCCCAAACGCTGCAATTTTACTTGCTTACATACCCATTGAGCTAAATTTGAACAAAATTTGGTCCGAAAACGTCGGATCTTCTTGAAACTTTGCAAGAGCCCATAGAGTGAAGCGATGTCGCTTGGGAAGGTCGAGCGGCTTCAGTTCTTGCACAAGCTGTATTTTGTACGCTTTCAATTTAAGATCTCGACTTAAAATGCGCCAGCTACGGCCGTTATACATTTTTTTCACTTCGTGCTGGACGTGGTCTATTCGGTCGAATATTATCCAATCATGAATGCTGGGTCTCAAGGTGGGTGATGGTGACCATAAGTTGAGCGAAGCGCGCGAAACACATTCTTTACAGAACGTGAATTTTCGTAATAAAGTTGAATGATTTGTAAACGTTGTTCAGGCGTAGGTCTTTCCATGATGAAATGCCAAATAATACTGAACAAAAATAGCATGACAACTGGACACGACTCATGTGTGATCTGTCAAAAAAAAGGGCTATTGAAAAAAGTACCTCTGCTTGGATCACTCTTTCTAAATATGCTTAACCATATTCAAAATGCGTTGATTATTTTAAGATTTTTGAGCCTCACTCGCAAAAGAAATAGAAATTATGTTAAATAGCAAGAATTTTTATTATTTAATAAAATCTTATTTTTTTTTCAAGGGAAAGTCTTAAAAATCATGCTCAAAATCTAGCTTAATTGAGTAAAAATTCTTATTTTTTTCATGCCAATTAACGGTGTTTTATTTTTTTTTACCAATTCTGCCAGCGTATGTAGTACATTCCACAAAGGAATGTATATATTTTAAGCCATCAAAGGAACACCGGAATAATGTAAAAGCTTGACAGCTTAAAATACTCGTAAAAGCAAATTTTTTTTAAATAAAATATTTTGATGCTTGCCAGCGAGAGTTGGCTTATAATAAACCATATACAGACATACAAACATTTGAATATTTACAATTATAAAAATACATGCAAAGCATGTTAAAATGCGGTATTGTTGTTGTTATTACAGTATCGAATTCATATTTTATTTATTTATTTTATGCTCTTTAATAATTCATGCTCGGCGTTTGTGGGGTACTAGCTGCCCTTCTATATATGTGTGTATGTGTATGTGTATGTGTGTTGGTTGTAGTTGTTCGACACATAACGTTACTGTTATTTGCTTTTTGTGATCTTTTTTTTAGTTATTGTTTTTCCTTATGCGCCTCCGCCCTTCGCAATTCTTTCCATAAAAGCAACCTTCTCTGCCGCGCTCTTCTCCAGCCAACAACAGTTGACATATAATCAGTTGGTTAGTCAATCAGTAAGCCATTGAGAGGCACTCTCAGCAGTCACTCAGAGCATCGTCAGTCAGTCAGTCAGTCAGTTAGTTAGTATGACGTTGATAATGTTATTTTCATGATTCAGGCACTCACTCAGTCATTCAGTCATGCAGTGGCTTGCCTCTGTGCAATAAATATATATTTTTAAATGTATATATATATACATACATATCTATGTGTGAGTGCTTGCCGTATTGTTATGCGAAAATGTTGAAATTGCAAAATTGAAAGCGTTTTAACACTCGAGCTGTCAACGAAGCGGAAATTCGCAACTCGCAATCGAGCCTCAAAAAAAAAAAAAAAAAAATTACAAAAAAAAACATCAAAAACAACAACAACAAGCGAAACGAAACATAAAGCATAAACATCTACTCATAAATAATGTATGTGGCATACATACATACATATAAAGCTGGTAACAATGTATGGGGTGGTGGTGGCTGAGAGCGGGTGAAAAGGTGGCAGGGTTGCCCCCTTCAGCTTTTTGTGTGTTCTGCAGTGAAATGTTGGATGGATGGAGTGAAGTGCCATGGAATATACATAAGTATGAGTATACTTGAAAACTGAAATAAACGAAGATAAGTGGTTTGGGAAAGGAAAAACAGTAGCAGGCAACAACAGCAACAACAACAACAACAATAGCAATAATGAAAGTAAATTGCATTGCATTGTTGGTGCAGAAAATCACAGTCTTTTTAAATCTAAATTCTTTTTGCTTCAGAAATTCGACTTTATTAAGCTATTTGTGTGTTTACTCTTACTCGCTTATACTCCTTTTTCATATTTATATGCATGTTTATATGTATGTTGACGGCACTTAGCCCATAATTTGTATGGGAATATTTGAGGGGAAAAATTTTTTTTATTTTTTTTTGAAATAATATGCGAAGAAATAATTCTCAAGAGCTCGCTTTTGTGTGTGATTTTATTATAAGTAAATTGCATTGGCTGTGAGGTTTGCTATAAGGCACTTCTCTGCTTATTCGTCCATATGTCCATATGCCCCTATATGCTCCGAAACTCTAATGATTCTTTAATTTAAGCTTAAAAAGGCATGTTTTCTCTTCTTTGTCTTTTATGGGGAAAAATGAGTATAAAAGTTTAGCAAAAAATTTATAGAACTAATACATACATAACATAAAAAAAATTTACAAAAATTTAATATAATTAAAATATTTTAAAAATAAATTAATTAAAATCAAAAATATAAAATAAAATAAAAATTTATATTAAAATTAAATCAAATAAATAAAGGTTGATCCAAGTAGAGGTACTTTTTTCAATAGCCTTTTTTTTTGACAGATCACGCGTAAGTCGTGTCAAGCTGTCATGTTTCTTTGTGTTCAGTATTGTTTGGCATTTCATCATGGAAAGACTTACGCCTGAACAACGTTTATAAATCATTCAACTTTATTACGAAAATTCACGTTCTGTAAGGAATGTGTTTCGCGCATTTCGCTCAACTTATGGTCAACATAATCGGCGGCCTACTGAGCGTACTATTCGCAACACCATCACCCATCTTGAGACCCATCATTCATTATTGGTTAATATTCGACCGAATAGAGAGTGTGTACACGAAGACCGTGGAGAGTCGATTCGGCGCCGTTCGCAGCAACTCGGACTGACGTATGGAACGATTTGGCGCATTTTACGTCGAGATCTTAAATTGAAAGCGTACAAAATATAGATTGTGCAAGAACTGAAGCCACTTGACCTTCCCAGGCGACATCGCTTCGCTCTACGGGCTCTTGAAAAGTTCCGAGAAGTTCCAACGTTTTCGTTCCAGCCAGCGTTCGCATTTGGGACGAAGAGCAACCTGAAAAGAGATGACATTTCATCCAGAAAAATCAAAGGTTTGGTGTGATTTGTGGGCCGCTGGAATCATCGGTCCATATTTCTTCAAAACTGATGCCGGTGAGAACGTAACTGTCAATGGCGACCGTTATCGCGCCATGATAACCGACTATGTGATGCCTGAAATTGAAGCTCGTGATCTCCGCGATATTGGATTTCAACAAGACGGCGCCACTTTCGACACAGCGCATCAATCAATCGAATTGAAATGAGAAAACACCTCGGTGAGCAGATAATTTCACGTTTTGGGCCGGTCGATTGGCCACCAATGTCGTGTGATATCACACAGTTAGATATTTTCCTGTGGGTATATGTAAAGTTTAAAGTTTATGCGGACAATCCCGCTTCGATTCAGGCCTTGGAGCAAAACATCACGCATGGCATTCGCCAGTTACCAGTCGAAATGCTCCAACGAGTCATCGAAAATTGGACTCAACTTAATGGACCATCTGAGACGTAGCCGCGGTCAACATTTGAAAGAGATAATCTTCAAAAAATAAATGCCAAAGAATGTTATCTCGAATGATAATAAACATTTCCCATTATTTTGAATTTTTTGTGTTTTTTTTTATTTATAGTTTATAATGAATACAATTAAAAAACAAATAAAAAAATTAAAAAAGAAAATTCAAAATATTAACTTTTACTGTTTGTTGTGTATTTTTTAATTTTTTCTCTATCCAAATGGTGTCAAAAATGTATTTGAACTCCTTTCTTTGGCCAGTTTACAATATTTTAGTAATTTTATGTTTTCCTAAAGCGCCTAAGTGGAAAGCTTTATTGGGAAAAGTTCTCCCAAAAATCATCAGCTTGCAATATAATGCCACCAATGTCACCTAATTGTCAATCCGCTAGGCGGTTTATAACCGTTATATGCATACAACTCAACTAAAGTGTATTATGCATATGAAAATTTCTATGCAATCATGAATGCAATCATGAATGAAGCAATAATAGAAAGTGAGCTTCTGGTGTTGCATTGCAAAAAAAGGGAAGTGAGCAGTTGGCCCACAAAAACTGAAATGTACAAATGAAAAAATGCAGTTAAGCATTTTTGTGATTTTTTTTTGGGTTTTGTGGAATTTTCTTTTTGCTTTTTTGTGCATTTTTTTGGCATTTTTTCATCAGTCAACGGGTATAAAATATCACAAAATTAGTGCAGTCGTCATTATATTACTCAATTTTCCTTTAGCTTTTTTTCTGTAATTTTTTTTTTGGCATTCGCTGCTGAATTGTCTAAATTTTGCGATTAAAGTTGAATTCCTCATTTTACGTTTGTCTTTTGTTATTTCGTTTTTTTTTTTTTTTTTTTTTTGTAGTTACTGCCTTTCCTATAATTTTGATATTTGTTAAAAGCATACACAAATATTTAACCTAAATTTGTAGGTAGAGAAGCATATAAAAATGGGTAAAAAAAGAGCAGGCAAAAAAGGAAATTTCCAAAAAAAAAAAAAAAAAAATAGCTTGAAATTGCTAGAGTGAGCTGATGAGCTGGAATAATTAGAGAATTGCACAAGTGTCAGTGCCAAAAAGTATATTTGTGTATATGTACAAACAGTACATGCATATACAGTTCGAGGAACTCTAAATATCTTGAAAACAAACATTTTAATGAAAGCGAATAAGAGCGCTAAAGAGGAAACAATTTTTTCTGAGGAAAGTAATTTATATAATTTTCCTAATTAATTTTTGTTTTAATTTAAAAATTAATTTAAAAAATATACAAATATTTTTTTAAGAAATAATGGAAAATATTTCAAAAATATTTTTACTATTGCATATAAATGAAATGTTATCCATTTAGTTGTCTCAAAAGTGCAGGGCTGTTGTTTGACATCTGTCAAACTTAACTGTTAAACTTTTCTGTCAAACTTAACTGTCAAATTTAAATGTCAAACTTAACTGTCAAACCAGAAATATTTTCTTTTAGTAACAACTCAGGTTTAAATGAAAATGGATCGCTTAACAACCGCAGAACGCGAAAAAATTGTTGAAACCTCCTAGAAAAAATGGTAATACAAACGTGGAGACGTTTCGTGATTCGTTCGAGGAGGTTATGGTGCACATAATCGTCCAACTACTCAAGCAATTGGTGAAGTTTTAAAGAAATCTTAAGAGTCTAGATCGGTTACAGATATTGTAAGGATGTTCCCGCGACAGTCAGTTCTTTATACCGGAAAGACTCGGATTTTTATCCGGCCAAGGAAAATTTGAGGAATTTTTCTGCGGTTGAAATAACAAAAACTTCTCGAATGTGTCTATTTTTCGACGTTCTCAAGAGCTAGGACTTTGCTATGACACATTATGGCGTATTTAGCACTTGGACTTACACCTACATCCATATGAAGTCCGATTCACACAAAAACTGATGCAGTAATTACGTCGATCGGGTGCTTGAACAACAAGCAGTGGACCGCGATTCTATCAAGAAAATTTTCTTCAACGACAAGGCGTATTATTCACTCGGTGGATACGTAATTAGGCAAAATTGCAGCATTTTGGGCTACAAGAATCCTCAAATGATTGAAAAGAGGCCAATACACTCAAAAAAAAAAAAAATTCTGTCTGGTGCACTCTTTGGTCCGAAGGTGCGATTGGACCTTACTTCTTTGAAAAAACAACGGCAAGACTGTCACTGTCGATTCGGAGCGTTAAGGTCATTTCATAACCGATATTCTTTGACCTGCAATTGAAGATCACGACTGCGACAATATGTGGTTCCAAAAAGCTGGTGCCACACGTCACATAATACGAGAGAATATGGCTTTATTGTGAGAGAAATTTCCAGGTCGCATAAACTCTCGTCTTGGCGCTGTCAATTGGCCATGGAGATCGTGCGATTTGACACAGTTGAACTTGTTTTCGTGGAGCTACACGAAAGGCCCTGTTTATACGGATAAACCGTTAACTCTCGAGCACTTGAAAACCAAATTTTGTTAAATTATGGCTGACATACCACCCAATATGTACCTAAAAGTGGCCGAAACCAATCGAAAGTTTGCAAAAATGAGAATGGTCATATGAATGATGTAGTGTTTCAGCTAACATGCAAGGTTCAAATTTTATAGGAGTTTAAAGAAAAAAATTTTCCTTTTTTAATTTTTTAATTTTTTTTTAAATATCTACAAAATAATCAAATTGTTTAAAGTTTTTCATAAAAAATCTGTAATAAATTCACTACGTTTTTTCAAATTTTATTTTCTGTTTTTAATTTAATTTTTTTTTTGTCATTTAAAATCCATTACAAATATTCATGCCGCTTAAAAATGCACACTCCGCGACTCATGCGTGCCTTGGCTTCAATGGCCCACTCGGCCGTTAAGCCGCTCGCTTGACGTGTGATTGCGTGCGGAATATTTTGCCAGCCGCATTGCCACACATGACAATTAAAAGGAATTAAATGAAATGCAACGCGCATACACTGCACAGGCATGCAACAATTGCAACAACAACCAACAAAATTACCGCAAAAAAATATTGAACACGCATATGCATATGTATGTGTGTATGTATACAAAAGTTCCATTAGCAATCACAACAACAAAAACAACAACAAACCGCATTAGCCTCCGTCTCTTCGACTACTTTGACTTTTAAATCAAATTTGCAATGGCGGACACACACACACACTCACTAACACACACATACACCGACTCACTAAAATTCTCATTCATTTTTGTTTTTGTAAAAATGTTGTAGCAACAAAACTTGTTGCCACTTCGGAGCCGCCACTTTTATTTATTAATTTATGCAAATCAATTTTGTACCGTTAGATTGGTGAGCAAGCCGCATGCCGCATGCATTTTTCGTAAATGAAGTAAGCGCCGCCAGCTTATGGCCACCACCTCTTGGCAAAAATGCCGTCTAGAGTGTGAGAGGGGCACCACCACCACCATCGATAGTCTCGCACCGCTTGCTGCTTGCCCGGTCCGGCCCGGCTCGTTTTAATGGTGTGCCATCAACCGTGTGGGCATAAAATTAGCAAAATATAGTAGACGAAGAAGAAGAAGAAGCGAAGCAGCGCAAAAAATGCAATTTCCATTTGCATACATTTCATTTGCAAATTTGCTGAGAAAATTCAGCTCCCACAGTAGTTTGGGGCATACAACAACAAGGTGAGGTATAAGGGGGGGAAAAGTCACTCGAAAATATTTATTTAAGCAGCGAATGCATGTTTGCAGTAGCCTAATGAAGTTGCAAACGGAAGTGCTGGCGAGCAACAACCGAAATGGATGGACGTCGATGCGGCTCTTAAACGGCAGCGCTGGCCGTGTCAAAGTTCAGTGGGGTCGGTGGTGGCAATCGAAAGTAGCGATAAAAAGTGAGCAATAAATATGCAAATCAAACAAAAATTACTTTCGATTCGTGGCGGAAGGGGGAGGAGCAGTAGGTCTAGTCTCTACGAGCGCCGATATACGCTGGAGACACTCTACATATGGTAATTCGCAGGCCGGCGCTGCGCCGGGTGGCCGTGTCGCCGAGAAGCATTGTTGCTGTTAATTAAAATTTACAAACTCATGCAGTAAATTGGTGCAAACAAGCGGAGCTGTGGGCTGGGCTGAGCGATTGGAAATG
Organism: Neoceratitis asiatica; assembly: GCA_030068015.2. Lineage (NCBI taxonomy): Eukaryota > Metazoa > Arthropoda > Insecta > Diptera > Tephritidae > Neoceratitis > Neoceratitis asiatica. Next base: position 82,902,978 of record CM061527.1, on the reverse strand, counting down.
AGTATGGAAATAGGCTTGCTAACAACTACGTACAGGCAAGGAAGTGCAATGAAAAAATAAAATAAAATTAAAATAAAATAAATGAAATGAAAAAAATTAGAGATAGTAGGGAGTAGTTGACAATTTTTCTTTAAGAGCGATAAGAAAGCTTGCTTTGGAAATCCTTTTGATGGAATCTAGATTCTGCTTTTCAATACCTAAAATAAAAATATTAAGAAAAAATTTAAATAAAATAAGGTAAAATAAGATAAAATAAAATAAAATAAAAATTAAATTGAAATAAAATAAATTAAATTAAATTAAAATAAATCAAATAAACATAAAAATAAAGAAAATAAAAACATTTTAATAAAATGAAAATAAAATAATATAAAATAAAATTAAAATATATTAAATTAAAATAAATTAAATAAATATAAAAATAAATAAAATAAAAATAAATTAAAATGAAAATAAATTAAACTAAATTAAAGTAAAATAACTTAAATAAAAATAAAAATTAATAAAATAAAAATAAATTATATTAAATAAATAAAAATAAAATAAAATAAAAATATTAAACTAAATTAAATTAAATAAAAAAAAAAAAAAAATAAAAAAAAAAATAAATTAAATTAAATATAAAAAAAAAATAAAAAAAATAAATAAAAATAAATACATTAAATATTAGGTAAAATAAAAAAAAATAAAATAAGATAAAAAATAATAAAAATAAATTAACTAAATTAAAATCAAAAAAAAAAATAAAAAAATAAAGAAAAAATTTTTAAATAAATAAAATAAAATTAAACTAAATTAAATAAAATAAAAAATAAATCAAAAAATAAAATGAAAATTTTAAAAATAATAAAATAACATAAAATAAGATGAAATCAAAGTAAATTAAGTAATATGAAATTTTATAAGGGCAAAAATAAAAAAGTTAAATTTTAATAAATGAAATAAAAATAAAATAGAGAAAATTAAATTAAAATTAAAATATAAATTAAAAAAAAAATAAACATGAAAATTTTTTTTTTTTAAATTTAACAAACTACATTCAAATACAAGAAATTAAGAATTGAAATAAAATATTAAAAATTACAATGAAATAAGTTAAATTATAATTAATTAAAATAAATGAAATAAATAAAGAAAAAAACATAAAATGAAATAAAGTAGAATTAACTAATGTAAAATAAAAATAAAATAAATAATTTAATTGAAAAAAAAAAATTAAAAAAGTAAAATGAAATAAAAATATTTAATTAATTAAAAAAATTAAATTAAATAAATTTAAAGCAAATGAGGCCTGTCAGACCACAACTCACTATTCACACCTCCAACCCATCAAACAGAATTTATAACTGTCAACTACAGCATTTTGATGAGTGCACATAAATTTGCTTCAATTGTGCAACACGACAACTTTTATGGCATGCAACATGCAACACGATATATTATCAAAGCAAACGAGCTGCTAATGCGACGTTAAGAGGAGGAAGTTGCCATTTATTATTATGATTAATTATTTAATGAATTCAAATTTGAAAATTATTTTAATAAATTAATAAAACAAGAAACTATGAAGAAATACAGCTAAAAAAATGTAAATAAATTCACTTAAGTTGCAATATTTTCACACAAATAAATAACTGTTAGTTGACTTCGAACGCTTAAATGCTTTGCAAATAACCAGTTTGTATATCAACGCTGGTAAATCAAAAAAAAAAAAAAGAAAAAAAATAATAAAGAAAAACTAAAAAAGCAAATACAAAAAAATATTTAAAAAATAAAAATAAAATAATAAAAAAAAAATTTAAAGAAACACAGTACAACTTTGCTGCTGCATCTTGTAAGCGTGTCAAGGTCTTTTAGTTGCAGCTTTCAAATGCTCTAAAGCAAAAGGCGGAAAAAATCAAGAAATTCGAAAAATAAACATAAAAATAAAGTAAACAATGCAATAAAGCTGCAGATAAAATAAAAAAATAATAAAATATTAAGTTTAAAAAATAATTCTAAACTAAAATTTATTGAGATTAATAAAAAAATATATAGAAGTTTAGAAAAATATGTAGGTACTAAGTTCCCACAACAAAATTGGAAAATAAACTGGTTTTCCTGCCACTTATTTTTTTGGCTCCTTTTTAATGCTTTTTTCATTTATTTAATTATTTTATTTATTTATTTTTATTTTTTATTTTTTTTCTCGCTTTGTCAAATTGGCAACAGCAGTGCGACCTCACTACACAGTTGACCTCCTACCTAACACAATCGCCGAAACGGCTACCGCACGAACAAAAAAAAAATTGTTGCGACTATTTTTATGGCAGTTGCAAATAGTTTCTGATTGCACATATACATATACATTTTTTGTTATTAACAAGCAAATTCAGTGTCGCTACCAATCAATGTGGTTTAGTGTGACCATTAAGTTGTCAACGCTGTAAATGTACAAATTTGTTTGGAAAACTATTTTAATTGGCGCGCAAGAAAGGTGTCTCTAAAAAATTTGAAATCTAATTTATAGACAAAAGAATATTATAGTTGTCACTGTGGAATTCTTTGATAGACTTGGATTTATGCATTTCTATAAAAAAAATTTTTTTTAAGATTTTTAACCATGACTAACAACGAAAAATTGAATAAAATAATATACAAAAACAAAAACAAAATACAAAAAAAAATTTATAATAAATATAAAAAAATAAAAAAAGAAAAGAAAAAAAATTAAGCATAAAAAGTAAAAAAAAATTAAAAAAATTAAACCAAATAAAGTAAAGCAAAGTAAAAAAACAATGATTAATATCAAGAGCTTAATTATATTAAGCTTTAAATTTCAGATTTGCCAAAACAACGCCAGCATTCCACTCATAAAGTTTCTGGATTTTTTTTACAATAACAACAACAAAAATTTGATTTCTGCAATTAATTGTAACCGAAAACGTTTGGTGTCTAAGCTTGCGATTAAGCCATAAAATATTTATTATAAATATTTTGCTTCAAAAAAATAAAAAAATAAATAAATAAAATGTTCATACCATACAGCAAGTAGCAGTAGCACAAGCAGCGTAACATAAATGCGAAATGCGAAACATCTGTGTTTTGTTTCTATATGGAATTTTGCAATTTTGATTATTATTGCAGCGTCTTAAATTACCCCACAACCGACGATCATTAATTTATATTTATTAAAGTTTTTAATTTATTTTCATAATGAAGCATGAAATATGACTGCAAAATGGTATAGAAGTAATTATGATTTGCGAAAAAAATTGAGTAGATAATAAAAGCAAAAACACATACATATGTGGTACAGGTATGTATAAATATTTTAATAGCGACCATCAATGGGTTTTTTTTTTATTAATATATTTGTAAAGTTGCTCAGCTAAGCTATTGTGGCATAAATTGCGGTTAAAAAAATAAAAAATAAAAAATTATTTAATAATATTTTATATTTATTTTTCTCAATATTGTGCAAGCATTGATAGCGGTTTGTGTTGGTTTCATTTAGAAATATTAACTTGTTAAAAAATATCAAATAAAATAAAAAATAAAAGGAAATAAATGAAAAATTATAAAATAGAGTTAAATAACATAGAAAAAAATGAAATAGGAATAAATAAAAATAAAAAATTAAAATAAAAATTAAATAAAATTAAATTAAATGAAATAAATTAGAATAAAAAACTAAAATAAAAAAAATTAGAATTAAATAAGATATAAAATTAATATAAAAAAAAATATAATTAAAATGAAATGAAAAAAATGATATAAAATAGAATATATTAACATAAATAAAAATGGAAGAAAAAATAAATGAAAAACTAAAATAAAATAGAAAAAAAAATAGAATAAAAAAAAAATAGAATATAAATGAAATAAAATAGGAATAACTAAAAAATTAATAAAAAATTAATTGAAATGAAATAAATTGCGAAATATATATTAAAAATGTACAAAATGAAAAAAAAATTTAAAAAAATAGAAAATTAAAATAATAAATAAAATAAAAAAATATGAAATAAAAATAAATAAAATAAAATTAAATATACTAGAATAAAAAACTAAAAAAACTAAATTAAAATAAAATAAAAAATAGAATAAAATAAAATATGGTAAATTAGAATAATATAAGATATAAAATATAAAATAAAATTATTAAAAATAAAAAAAATTAAATGAAATGAAATTAAAAAGAAATTCAAATAGAATATATTAATATAAAATAAAATGGCATAAAAAATAAATGAAAAAAATAAAAATAAAATAGAATATAAATGAAATGTAATAGAAATAACTAAAAAATTAATAAAAAAAATAATTGAAATGAAATGAAATGAAAAATATACACTAAAAATGTAATAAATAAAAGTAAAATAATCTTAAATAAAATAAATAGAAAAATAAAATGAACATTAAAATAAAATAGAATTTGATATAATAATAAAATATAAATAAAATAATATAGAATAAAATGAAATAAAGTAGCATGGAAAAAATTTAAAATAAATAAAATAGAAAAAATAAAATAAAATTCAACAGAATAAATTAAGAATAAAAATTAAAAAAAAAATAATTGAAATGATATTAAATGAAAACAAGAGAGCAGAAATAAAATACTATAAACTTAAATAAAATATAATATAAAATGAAATATATTAAAATAGAATAAAAAAATAAAAAAATTGATATGAAATGAAATGAAAAAATAAGTAAATAAAACAATTTAACAAAAATAATTAACATAAATTAAAAGAAATAAATATACAAAATAAAATAGAGCAAAGTGTAGTATATTATAAAAAAAAAATTAAACGAAATCTGAGTTATGAAAAATTAAAAAATATAATAAAATAAAATAAAATAAACAAAAAAATAACTAAATAAGATAACAAAAAAATGAAATAATATAAAATAGAAAACAATAAAATAAAATGAATTAAATAGAACTAAATAAAACAGAATGAAATAATATAAATTAATATAAGGTATTTTGGAATAAAACATAAAATAAAGAAATTATAATAAAATATATAAAATAAAATAATATAAATGTAAAATAATAAAATTCAAAATATGACATAAACTAAAATAAAATATAAAACACAAAAACCTATAAACAAGCTTACAAAGATAATAATAACTGCCAACTGGGAACTGGGCGTTAAAAACAGCGCGAAAAATTTGCAAACATTCGTCACAGTATTATTAAGAAGAAAAAAATAAATAAATAAAATTATAAAAAAAAACCGAAAAAAACACTCAAAACATTATTTGCAATTAGTTTGGTAGCGTATGAAACAAAGAGAAACTAAAGAAAACAACAAAAAATCTTTAAAAACTTTAGCGTTCGACAAACAAAAGAAGGTTAATAGTAATGAACAACAATAATAATACAAAAAAACAACAACAACAGCAATAATAACAGCTGCTAAACAAGACAACACGCTGAGATTAGCAGCAATGCAACTACGAATCTAATAACAATGGAGTAGCAACAAAATTCAATAAAAATCAAAATAAAAAAAGTAAAAAATAAAAAATAATATGCAACAACAAAAAAGTATTTGACAAAAAAAAGAAATATAAAATTGTTAGCAGAAAAACTAAATAGCAAATGCTGAGGTGAATGTCGTTAGTTTGCCGCTTGCAAAATGTTGCAAAAAACTGCAACAACAACAATAAGCACAATTTAAGCTAAACATTTTAGCAAGCAGCCGCGACCTTGAAGTTTGCAAAAATCGTTGGATTCGTGTGGTTATTAGCTTGGTTGCACAGAGCTCTACGACTGGACGGCGGTTTGCTTGTGGTATTGTTGGTGTTGTTGTTGCATTGTAGTATAGCTAACAATTTATGAAAGTAACAATGCCAGGAAGGGAGCAATTAACATTTAATTGCAGAGTTTAAGTTGAAAAAATTATTTTATTTTTTTTTACTTTTCTAACGACGGGGAGCGAATGGAGAATTTCATGTGACCAATTGATTTGAAAGAAAGTAGCGTTGATTTCATGGTTGCTCTAACGGTTCAGAGAGCCGCATAGTTTTTTTTTTTTTAATAAACTAGACCAAAAAAAATTTTTTTTTAAATTTTGAAAAAATTTTGAAACAAGATTTTGAAAAAAAATTTTGAAAAAAAAAGTTGAAAAATAATTTAAATTTTATCAATTAAAGCAAATAAAGAATGCGTTTCAATATTATATATATATAAATACTTTATTACTGTTTTGACAATTTTTGATAGTTTGTGTGAAATATTTTTTTTTGGAATCTTTTATCATTATACAATTTTTAAAAGTCCCTTCTTCAGGTAGAAAATAAAATTTATTTCCAAAACAATTAATGAATTTTCAGAAATATCGTGTTTACCACAGTACAGTGCTGATGATATCACCAAAGAGACAATCTAATTTGCATTATACCCAATTTTTTTATTCCAATTTGAATTTTAAACCTTAATTTGAGAGCAGAAAACATGACTTGAAATTTGCAAAAATTATGTCATTGATAAACGAGAACATATACAATAAAAAAGATGAGAGAACTGCAACAGAAAATATAAAAAATATATTTCTGTAAAAAAAAATCAAAAAAAAATAAAAAATTCAAAAAAATTAAAAATATAAAAAATATCAAAAAAATGTTAACACAAGAAAAATTTGTAAAAAAAAATATTTTTCTTTACTAAAATTTTTATAGCACCAAGGTCAGCTACAAGCAGCAGGTAAACGAAAAAAACAAACAAAAATTTAGTAATAAAATAAGTTTTGTTGTTGTTTTCGCCATCAAATGCTAGCAGGCAACTCAGAACTCTATAAAGGAAAAAAATAGTAATAATAAAAAATTACAAGGAGCAGCACCAAGCCATTCAACACATAATGGAATGGCCCAGCCAACAGCTAACAAACAGCTCAGACTTGCTTGCTAATGCAGCTGCTAATCTCTTAACTAATCGCAGAATTACGAAATTAACAATTTTCCACAAAATTTATGTTGTTTGCAGTTTTTGTAACTTTTTTTTTTGATTTTTGTTTTGTAATTTTGTTTCTTATTTTTTTACCTGTAAAAATCGCCATTTGCCAAGTTCGTTGTCGGAGTTTTTTTTTTGTTTTCTTCTATTTTCTCAATTTTTGCTGTTGTTTTTATTGCAGTTGTTGTCTATTGTTTGCATAACACGCATATATGTATGTTTGTGTGTATGCATGCATTTAACAGTTAAAGCCAAACTAAGTGGGCGATAAATGTTGGCTTATTGTAATGAAATTGCCTTGAAGGTAAATATTATGCGCGTTTTTATGTATGTATGTGCGAGTATTTATGATTCTAGGTGTAAACAACTGTATATTTTTTTGAAAAATAAAAATAAAAATAAAATTAGCATTGAATTGCGCTATTATTCTGCAACAATTTATTTGCCATCAGCTGCTCTTGAGTGGCAAAAAAAATTAATAAAAAAATAAATTGAAAAAAAAAATTGTTTAAAATATCGAAGAACAAGAACAATATGCTATTTCCAGTTACTTTGATCTTATAATTGGAGACTGAGTGACTTCAGCTCACAACTGCTACAGTTGGACTCAGTTAATACAGCCTCAGGAGCTCAGAGTTTTACTCCGAGGAGTTAAGTGCACTTCAAAGGAGCTTGGGTTTAGAGTACCAGCCTTAAAGAACCTCTCTATATGGCGCTTGCGGTTCAGTTTTACTCTACTAATTGACTGCCTCATGAGGGCTTATGTCGAAGCACCCAAAATTCTCAAAAGTTGCGCTTTATACTAACTTAAGTCTATTTTCTAGCAAAACTGAGTCATATAGACAGATGAATGGGTCCGCAGTTTATTATTTTCAATATTTGATATAAGTTGTCCTCTAGTTTCTTTAAATAAGCTACTTCTTCCCTTGAAATTGACCATAGAAGTCTTCTGATCGCAAAATACCCATCCCGGAAGATATTAGAACCATCTGGGAAGATAGAGTCCGCTATTCTGTGGCCCATAAATGTCTGATAGATCGTCCAGTTAACAAATAACTCCACTAGAGAAAGATACATATTCGTCCGACTTGAGTTCCTGCTGGTATCAATCCGTCTTTGTAGACTTTCTAATTTTTCTTTGGACGCCATCGAGTTGTACTTATAAATTATCTCATGAGAGTAGTTTAGGCAAAATTTCTTCTATATATAATTTGAGTAAGAAACATCTACTCTTGAAATAGCCTACAAAGGTTATCTGATTATCAGATATCTGCACCGGAAAACACTAAAACTAACCGAATATAGATACTTTCGTTTGGGAAGGTGGACTCAGTTGGGCCATGACCTATAAATGTCTGTTAGATCGTTTTGCTAACATCGATCTCCTCTCGAAGAAGAGACCTACTTGTCCGATAGTTCTTTCCTCCAGGAATACAAGCCTACTGTATCGACGTGCCATGAAGAGTTTGTAGTTCGGTTGAGTTTATTTTAATTTTAATGCGATTTGCCCACAGATCTCTGGTGGGACTAGTCCATATGTTACGTCAAGCATTTAGTAGGAGAAAGAAGAGATCTCATATCTGAAAAACTTCACGTCGCCAATGGTAAGGGTTTTCAAGTATTGAACCGCTGTCGTCGTAAAAGAGAATTAAAGTCTAATTGGGTTGGGTCGAAAGTCAGTTCTTTGAACTGAAACGATTCTGATTTCTATCTGACTAGACTGTCATGCTGGTAACATTTTTGCGTTTACAACAACAACAACACCTACAACCGGAATAATCTTAATTTTAGAACAACCCCGATGGGATATCCACAAATCAATAGCATTAAAGGTTGCTTATGCCCAAGATAGATTGTAGATGGCTGATTGAATACTAGGTTCCATTAGTTATATATGCGTGGTCGCCTGCCGAGGAGCAAAATGATCCAGCGCACATTTAGTCCTCTTACGTGGGGTCGGTGTAGAGAGATCTGTGATTTTTGATCAAGCGTGATAGACAGAACGTGCTCCGGAAGCCAGCAAAGTTGCTTGAGATCAATTTACAAGGTGGGAGAAGAGATAAGTTAGGCGTCTAGGTGGGATAATCGTTAGATCAGTCACTTCAACCCAAGCTAGCCCTTTCTAATCTTACTTAGACGAATGTGTGTTATGAAACAAAGAGTTACGAGTTAGGAAAAGAAATCTTACCACAGTAAGATGAGATTTAACAAAAAGTGCAACGTTCCCTGAACGGACGAGCTATCCGGGTTTTCAGGGGACAAACTAATGATTTAGTTTCTTTTAATAAGAATTTCTTAAATCCTAACCGATCGACAACAACAACAATTGTGGCACAATTAAAAGCAGAAAAAAATTAATAATACCGCTACATCAAGCAAATAAGTGGCAAGCTCACAGCTAAACTTGCCACAGCTGCAACAAGCTATTTCCGTTGCTTGTTAGTGGCGCAGCTACTAATGCAACAATCACACGCAACTATTCATGTCACAAAACACAGAAAAAGCAGTTGCATGTTTCCACGAGTTGTATGCAACAACTAACTGCTGCTGCTGTTGCTGTTGCCACCGCTACGCTTGCCGTCGCAACAATAAGAAAATACAATAATTTTTCAATTTTTCATGATTTTCATTGTGCATAATGTTATTGTTGTTATACTTTTTATGATTTTTTGTTTTTTATTTCCCAAATGTTTTGTTGTTGTTGCTTATGTTTGCTGTTTGCCAGCATAGTGACGTCGCCGCTGGAGAGCTTTTCATGTGGGTTGGCCACTTCAGACGCCGCAACACACGCGACTCGAGCGGCGATGATGTTGAAAAAATATTGCAAAAACAAAAGAAAAAACAACAAAAACAAAAAACAGTAAAAAAAAATCTGTTTGGACAACTGAAATAGAAGAAAAAAGTAAAAAAATTAAAAAAAAAATTTTTTAATTAAAAATAAAAAATAGAAAAAAATGCAAAAAAAAACCTTCCAACTTCTCGAAACGTAGCATAAACGAAAATCCTAATAAATTGCAAAAAAAAAAACATAAAAAACAATAACAATAATAATCACAAGTACCACACGGTCGTGGGTTGTAAATGGCAACTGTGGCAGTTTGCTGTCGCCTTAAAACACGCTCGTAAGCGCATTCAATAAACAACAGTGGCAACAACAATAACAACAACAACAAGCAGCAAGCAGCAAGCAACACGCGGCCAGCATTATTCGTCTTATTAATTTCATTAAGTGGCACGATGATTGATTTTATGCGGCACTCGACGCGGCAATGCGGCGTAATGTTAATGCAATGACAACAATAAACATACATACACATGCACATATGTTTGTATGTATGTATGCATGTGTGCTTGAACAACTTGAAACACTTGAAATTCATATAACGACGACGACAACAACTTGCCACAAACGACAGCAACGGGGCGGGAGCGGGTGCGACGCAAGAGTGACGATGTTGAGTGCTTAGCTTGTTGTTGTCTTTGTTGTTGTTGTTGTTGTTGTTGTTGCCACAAATAAACATTGAGTGTAGCAAAAAAAAAAGCAAAACATTATTGCAAGCAATGAAGTGCAACTGCTGCCAATCGCCAAGCTGGAGGAGGGTGAGCCGCAGCTAAGCTGCAGAGTCGACGGCACCGGTTGAGAGGCCTCATAAACGTCACAAACGGCATAAATATGTAATAAAAAAATGCAGCGACCAGAAGATTGAAGTTGCGGAGACTTATGTTTGGCAACAACAGCAACAACAACAACAATAACAACAACAACACCAACTTCTACAACAATGAAAAATTGGCAGCAATATTACTTGGGATTAATATTTGGTCCCCCACTGTCAACAGCCAAGCATACATACATACATATCGTCTATACATATCGCCGTTTCTAAGTATGTATGTATGTAGTTATGTATGTGCATTGTGGTTTCGCTCCCCCGCTTGGTTGATGGCTGCATTTTCGAAAAATGTTTATTTCAGTGTTGATAATTTTCCATTGAAATTTTTTGTTTCGCTTCGCTCAAAACGCTCGTTCACATATTTCCTCGATTTTTTTTGTAATTCAATTTTTTTTTTTTTCAGATTTAATGAAGCATAAATTGTCGTTGATTTGAGTGGCGACGTTGGAGTTTAACGATTGATTGCATTTTTGAGATTCTTCAACGGCAAATCTCTTGCAGTCACTTGAGAGTGATCCTGTACGTACATGCAGTTGTATATATGTATGTATGTGCGCAATTTAATGTTGGAAATTTTATTTTGAGTGCACAAGAAGAAAAGAATAATTATAATAAAATTCGTTAGCATTGAAAAGATTTGATAATTGGTTTTGAGCAGTAATTCAAGAAGAAAATTTATTTGAAATGATTGAAACGCGAATTCCCAATTAAATAAGACATAAAGTCAGTAAAACTTACTGGAAATTTGAGCTGCAATCTTTTTAAGCTTTGAAAAGAACGCGTTATTCCCGCTGGCAGGCACTAATTGTGCAGCCAATGAAGCTTTGTGCTGCTGCTTAAGAGAGCCACCGCAGTTCGAAAACCACACAGGAACCTAATGTACTAAGTCGAAGCTAAAAATTTCGAGAAAAAATCTTTGCTATTTACAACAACTGCTTTTTAGTTGTGTTCCAGAACAGTTTTTGAATAGATCTCGACCAGAGAATATGCTTGACGAAAACTTCATACAATACTCGGCAGCAGACTTCGGCCTTTGAGGCATTCTTGGTTAGTGAAACAGTAGTTTACACTGGCTGGATGCAAACGGGTGATCCATTTCCAGGTTCTCTACTTAAAAAAAAAAAAAAAAAACACAGACATTTCGCTGAACTTATGGTCAACATAGTCAGCCTACTAAGCGTACTATTCGCAACACCATCACCCATCTTGAGACCCAGCATTCATTATTGGATAATATTCGACTGAATAGACCATGTCCAGCACGTAGTGAAGAAATATAGCGGCCGTAGCTGAGAGTGTACACGAAGACCGTGAAGAGTCGATTCGGCGCCCTTCGCAGCACCTCGGTCTGACGTATGGAACAACTTGGCGCATTTTACGTCGAGATCGTAAAATGAAAGCGTACAAAATATAGCTTGTGCAAGAACTGAAGCCGTTCGACCTTTCCAAGCTACATCGCTTCGCCATTTCTCAATGGGTATGTAAATAATCAAAATTGCCACATTTGGGACGAAGAGCAACCTGAAGAGATTCAAGGGCTGTCATTTCATCTAGAAAAAACAACGGTTTGGTGTGATTTGTGGGCCAGTGGAATCGGAATCGGTTCATATTTCTTCAAAAATGATGCGGGTGACAACGTAATCGTCAATGGCGACATTTATCGCGCCATGATTACGGACTATGTGATGCCTGAAATTGAAGCTCGTGATTTCCGCGACATTTGGTTTCAACAAAACGGCTCTACTTCCTACACGTCGCATCAATCAATGGATTTATTAAAAGAACAGATAATTTCACGTTATGGACCGGTCGATTGACTACCAAGATCGTGTGATATTACACCACTAGAAATTTTTCTGTGGGGATATGTTAAATCTAGTCTATATGGACAATCCAGCTTCGATTCAGGATTTGGAGCAAAACATCACGCGTGTCATTCGTCAGTAAACAGTCGAAATGCTCGAACGAGTCATCGAAAAGTGGACTCAACGGATGGACCATCGGAGCCGTAGCCGCGGCCAACATTTGATAGATATAGTCTTCAAAAATAATTGCCAAAGAATGTCATTTCGAATGATAATAAATTTTCTCCATTACTTTGAATTTTCTGTGTTCTTGTCTTTAAAAATGTAGAGAACCTCGAAATGGATCATCCTTTTCTTACCACGTGTTCTGGCCAGACTTTATCCTTTTGTTTATTCCACATAAATTTTTTCTTTTTATTTCTTTTATTTCTCATACTGCATACTCCTGCGCTACTTACCTCTACTGCTGTGTGGCTCCCCTTGGCTACTTCCTTTGTGCTCTTTTTTTCAAAATTTTAATTCAATTTTTACTTACCACCATATATTTTCCTATTTTCCTTCCTGTACGCCATATTTTTTATTTTTTATAATTTTCAACTTTTTTTTTTTAAATCTCTGTTCACTTCTACATATGACTTTTGGCCTACTGTTCGCCAGTGCTTCCGTCTTCTACTAAATTGTTATCTTTCTCTTTAGAACATTTTTTGTTCTGGCTTTTCGCGCCAGTCAGTAATCCTTTAAAAATAGCGTGAGAAAAAATTGGCTATATTCTCCTTCGCTGCCTTATAAATAAAATATTGGCTACCTTACAGGCTATTGGAACATGCCATCTCGCGCCGATCCGTCTTCCAGCTTTTATTGTCATATTACTGTAGATTTTAGAGTTAACCTTTAGCGTTTTTGGTATTTTCACAGAGAGAGAGAGAGAGACAGAGAGAGAAGTGGCGTAGATTTCTATAAATCTGAGAGACACCAAGAATAGAGCGCTAGACTGAAGAGTAGCTGGTTCAATATAGACGAAAAGTAAGATTTTTTCGAGATTTTGAGATTTCAGTGGTCTTTTTCAGACGATATAAAATTTTTTTTTATCAAACTTCGACAGTAGGTTAGACTATGTGGTATTAAGTTGCTATACAGTTCTGCACCGAGTGTGACTCTCAGTGTCTAACAAAAAATGTTATGCTGAAGAAGGGCAGTTCATACCTTGAACGCGCTGCAAATATTAAAGATATTCTCTACTCCAACGCCGCACCCACCAAAATGCATGTAAACACCGATAAAAATAAGCACATAAAAATAAAATATCTAAATGTGATATTGAGTAAATGGAACAGGCGTTGAGCTATTGAAGCACAACAGACAGGTTATCTATCGGTTAAGCAAAATTGGTTCAGTGCACTACATACTTGAGCCAACACAGAGTGGGGGGGGTGTGAAATGATGAGCGCAAATAGGAGAGTAATGTGCACATACTAATATTGACATTTCGCTATGTTTTTGTTGTTGTTTTTATCATATATTTATGTAGTATTTTTTCGTTATCAGTTGTTGGAGTTAGCTTAGAACGTCAGAGGTTGACAAACTTATTTTTTTGCTCTCCTTTTTTCAATGTTTACACTGCCACGCTCACTCACTCGCTTGTTTATTTGCTCTTCTTCTTCATGTTTGCTTTTCCCCTTTCGACTAACATTTTTATTTATTAATTTCTTTCTTTTTTTGTTTGTTTTTGGTTTTTTTCGTTTTTTATTTCAGTAATTATTACATGCACGGCGTGTTATCTCACAGTGTTTATTGTTATTGTTATTGTTATTAATAACAGTATTTTTCTGTACTTACACATGCACTTGTTTAACTTGTGGCTCTTGTTTGCCTTACTATTGACTCTTGACGAGTTTGGTTTGCGTGTTTCGAAGTTTAGATTGCTTATTCGCATGGGACATTGAGAGGGATGCATATCCCATTCAAAGAGAGTAGCCAACCATGAGGTGAGGAAGTTGCAAGTTTTTGTTCCAAAAGGTTTTTCTAAACTTATTACAAAATGTATAGATTACAGCGCTCGCTTTCTTCTTCTACCTGCTTTGAAAACTATTAACCCTTAGGCGCCTTTACCTAAGAATCAAAAAGAGTAATCTATTGTGAATAAACATTAAAAATATACATGCATATGGATATTCATTTAGGCATTACACCTTTTTTGTTTTATGTACAAAATTATTTGATTTGCGATAACAGGTGTTGGCACACAATCGATTTCCTTGTTCTCTTTTTCCTTTTCGCGCATTTTTTCCATGACCAAGCACGCTAATGCCGTTAAATGACAAATGAGCATTATTAATTTCATGGTTTGTCAATATTTACTTAATTTTTATTGCATTTAATATGAATTGTAGGTAAAAGCTAGCGGTTTGATTAATAGACTTCGAGGACATATTCATGGAAATTGATATTGATTAGATTTGCTGGCTGATAGATACCTTTTATACACATTTTTATCCAATATATTTCTTTCTTTTAAGCGTTTTCTTATATTTCTTTTATAAAACACTATACAAATCTTGGTTAAGTTCCTCGTTCAACGGTATTTATTATTAATTAAAGTTGGTAGTAATATGTTCTCAGCTTTAATGCAAATACTCTCCTACACGGCAGGCTTTCAAAAACCACAAAACCCATTAATACCTCAGTCTAACCACACTGCCAGCAGCTACTGCGAGTGCTCATACTGCTTGCGAGTCCTTGCAGATTTGCGCCCAACTCAAGTGCTACAATTTGTCTTAGTATTACATTGATGGCAACTTTCAATTCAACACAACACAGCAATAGCTACTTTACATCTAAGGGGTGATCCAAGTAGTGGCTTTTTTCAATAGCCTCTTTTTTGGCACCTGAAGAGATTCAAGAGTTCACATTTTATCCAGAAAAAACAACGGTTTGGTGTGGTTTATGGGTCGGTGCAAATATCGGTCCATATTTCTTCAAAAATAATGCCGCTGAGAACGTAACCATCAATGGAGACCGTTATCGCGCCATGATAACCGACTATTTGATGCTTGCAATTGAAGCTCGTGATCTCTGCGATATTCTGAGGTGTAGCCGCGGCCAACATTTGAAAGATATAATATTCAAAACAGAAATGGCAAAGAATGTTCTTTCGAATGAAAATAAACATTCTCCATTAAATTTGAATTTTCTGTGTTTTTTTCTTTAAAAAGTAGGGAACCTCGAAATGGATCACCCTAGCTTAACCGCAAAGAAAATCATAAATTCACCCCACCCTTAACCCATATGCGCCTGCTAGCACCTTTTGACTACAGCATAACCTCAAACTCTACTAATTTCACTTGGAGTTTGCTGAATGTCTCACTCTCTCTCTCTCTCTGCTGTTTCCTTTGTTCATTGCTCTTTTAATTTGTTTGTTGGTTTTCGGTTGTTGTTTGGGAAGGTTTACTGTCTCACGGGTGCCATTTCAGCGATTTAATAATATTTTTTTCATTTCCTATTTTTCAGGCCCTCACCCACTTTCAATATTATTGTTAATATTATTGTTGTTGTTGTTTTGTTTAGGTTACTGTTGGGTCGGCCGTTGGTCGCCCGTTAACAGGCTATTCCTGCATTCATTCACCTCAACTCAATTTGATTGCAAGCTTGAGATTTTCTTTTGGTTTAAAAATTTTCACTCGACGTTTTTCCATGTCGTCGCCTTGAATAATTATTCGTACTATCCTAAGCATGTTTCGATGGGGTTGGCAGCGCTGTTTTTTGTTCATTTTTTCTTTATATTTCTCATTTGTTTTTGTGTGGAAATTATTTCATTTTATTTTATGTTTTATTAACTCCTCTTCACTTTTGAGTGCAATTTTTTTCTTTGTATTTCTTTTATTTCGCTATCTTATATCCTTGAACTGTTGGGCTTCACATTTTTCTTTATTTTGCTTTACTTACCACTTTATTTTTTCGCTGTTTAAGTATTGCATTTTCTTCCCTTTTGATGTTTCTATTTTATGTTCCTGCTTTTTGTTACTTACTCCCTTTCCCTGACTGTTGTCTTTTATCCTCGTTGACTTTGCGCTTTTCTATCATACATTATTATCTCTTCTGTTTTATTTACTACGTAATCTGGTCAGCCTATGTCCTTTGGTTTATTCCACATTAATTTTTTCTTTTTAATTATTTTATTTTCTTTGCCACATACTCCTGCGCTGCTTGCCTCTACTACTGTGTGTTGCTCCTCTTGGTTACTTCCTTCGTGCTTTTTAATAAATTTTTGTTTTAATTTTTACTTACCACTCACTGTATTTTACGTTTTTTTGCTTCCTTTTCGCCGCCTTATTTTTTTTTTTTCTTTTTATTACTTTTATCTTTTTGATTAAATCTCCACTCACTACTGCATGTGGCTTTGTGTTTCCGTCTGCGTGTCCTTTCGCCTGCTACCAAATTAACGCGTTTGACTTTTTGCTCCTTCTTGTTTTCGCGCCAGTTTTGTAAAATGGTTTATGACCGCGAATATTATCCTTTTTGAGTTTTACTTGTTAGCTTATTTGTTAGTTGAAATTTTAATAACTTCACAGAGCCTTTTTAAACTCTTTTGCCACTGACTGACACTTCAGCTTTATATTAATTTAAAAAAAAATTAATGATATATTTCCTCTCTTCATCCTCGTAACATTTTCTGGCTGCGAGTTTGTGTTTCGGCTCATTAAATTGAATAAATTTGTGAAGGATTTCTGCTCTCAAAAGAGTGCCACTTTGAAGGTGCTTGAGACAGGTAAACCCACAGCGTTTTTAATAAATTATTTTAAATTTTTCTAGTCTCAATGAATCTTTAATTTTTGTTTGGTCGCTTTTTAGCGCTGAAAACATTGTTGTCATACGTTGCACTACCCATCCTCAGCCATCTCAACACTGTCGCAGCACAGCAAACATCAACAAATCCCCATTGTTTCCATCGTAAATCTTACAAATTAAACAATACATCACACTGAACAAAATAGCTGAGTTTTTGTACACGAAAAATCGAAAAAAATAAAAATAAAATCAAATAATATAATTGGCAATAATTTATATGCAATTAGCCGAGCAAGAAGCAACTCATGCGCAACGGGCAATGCAAAACCAATAGACCATAGCCATTGACAAACGGTCAAATTCATAGACAAAAAGTAGGGGTGCGGGTGGTGTGGTTTAAGTGCACCCAAAGGGATGTGCGAAAATGTTTTATGTGCTCGTGCTCTCTAACTGCAGTGGAATGTACGAGTATGTAGTAATGCATGTACCACCGCTGGGTGGTAATGGCTCATAGGCTAAGCTGAGAGCTGAGTGCTGCCCGGCTGCGGCTGTTCAATAATAATGCACAAATTGCATAAATGTCGCTAATAAATTAACACAAAAACACAAATTAACTGTTGTGCGAAATGCGTGCGCATGGAAGTGAGTTGGCAACGCAATGCATTTACATTACCGTTATTTATTGAAAGTAATGCTGCTAAATGAAATGAATATTTTGACCATCGACCATCATCAGCGTGTGTGTCGTGCGTGCTTAGCAAAACTACTCTACTCTAAATATCGTTATGAATGTAGTGTGAATATACAAGTAGGCAACAGCACCCGCTAATGACCGGACCGGCCGTGCAGCAAGCATTAAATGCGTGGAGAGGTCACTTCAAATTCAGTTGAACTCTGCTGGCGCAAGCGGCCGCAGGGACTTCTGAACCCGCCACAAAACACCACAACTATATTACAGTTAATGTGTATTGCACAGATTATTTATTGCATGAGAAATATTTTCTAAAAACTTTAAAATAAATGAATTTACTATGCAAGTGGTGGTCGCTTGTAATTATGCGCGGCTAATTTGTGAAGTAGCGCAGTAGGAATTGGCTATGGAAGCATTGCTGAATAAATGAAGTATTTCTCATAAATCAGTTGAGAATTGCGTACCGAGTACGGAAAAGGAACAAATATTTTAGTCACCGGCGAAAGAGAGTGTAAACTCACTGAAAATGCTCTCGTTACATTTTTTTTTGAATTTTCCCTAACCACAATTCACTTCACTCCCTACAATGAGCGCTCGCTGAACTTTGCGTAGAACCATGGGAGCAAAAGAAGTGAATGTGTTGTAACTCGCTAAGAGAACTCGTTTCTTTTATAGTTTCTGAGCGTAGAGAGAGCTTTCAAACGGAAGTGAGAGTCTTGGAAAATACTCAAGCAGAGTGTTTCCCTTAGTCTCAGTTTAATGGAGTGCGGCATCTCTCTTGAAGCTCATTATAGGCATGAGGAGTAGAGTGCAATCTGGTGGAGTGGCTACGTAAAGAGATAGCTGAGCCGTACAGGAGATCAGAAATGGATTAAACGAAATAACAACGCAGTAAAATCGAGACGCACTACCGCTATGACTAGACCAGAGCCAAAATCGGTAAAGCGTGGGCTCCGGGCTCTACCAAAAACGGTGGTAAGACCATCGAAGAGGTTAACTACCGATGAAGCAGAATTGTGCTTGTATTGACTAAAAAGATGTATTCCTCTCGTTATGAGTGGATTTATAGAACTGATTTCTGATGCTTTCTTCCACAATGATTCAGCTCTCTTGTTGTTGTTGTTGTAACCTCAAAAAAATCACCAAATTGGGCTTCGGGGATTATTGCGGGAGCGACAGCCTTGGCCGGATAAAAATCCGGGTCGTTCCGATATAAAAACCCGACTGTCGCGCGAACTATTGGATTTTAGTCACCTCTTACGACAGGCTCTCATGCTTACAGCCCATGATCATGAATTTATACGGTCTAAGGAACCGAATGAGCTTAAGTCAGTTTCGAACTCTGACATCTGATGAATAAACTAACCCAACTTTCCGCTCTAACAAACACATAATCATTTAGGTTGTAGAAGGCGACTGTGCGTGAACAGGGTTATTTCACACTCTTCTGGCCCGAGCTCCAAAGCGTACTACAGAAACTGACCTCATCTTACTTTCCATACGGCGAGAGCCAGCATTCCTTCCGTCATTTCCCACTGGGTCTCCTGTTAAATTGACACTTAGTTGCACTTGTGCCCCTTTCGAATACCATATAAGTTCATTAAAGTCTACAAAATCCACACATTCCGAAAATCTAAACACCAACACACATACACACACAAACATTGGTTAAGTATTAAATGACTAAATGGTCAAATACGAACAATGAGACATTCCCAGCTCGTTCATAACCACATTAGAAGCGGCGGTCGATGGTCACAAATGTGCTCTATTGCACTGATGCAAACATTAAAAACAAATACAAAAAACAATAACAACAACAATAACGAAAATCAGACAATTACAAGGGCAAACAGAGCCACAGGCTGGTTGAGCTGAGCTGATGGTGTCATCTACAACTGGCGACAACTAAAACAACAAAAACTATCAGCACAACAATTGACGATGGCTTTAATGAAATCGGCAGCAATAGCAATAACAACAACTACAATAAAGTGTTTATATAAACAAGTATTGTTGTCGTTAAACCAGTTTCCCTCGCAACACAGCTGATGTGGTTGTGGCAGTGTCGGGCATGTGGGGATCACTTGAACCAATTGCTGTTTGTGGAGTTGCAGTAAAGTGAGGAAGGGTTGTTTGATATGCGATTGATTTCTTCCAAAGGCTTTTGAGAAGCTAGGAGGACATAGAGTACAGAGTAGTACGGATCATAAAAACCCGGAAACAACAAGTCACATTTTATATGGACTCCAGAATCTCGGACGTAACCTAAGCCGGGAAACCTCTACAAAAATTTCGACTTTTAGGAGCTTTCTCAATACTGAGGAGCAGAGAGACTCATTTATCAAAGTATAGTCGTCCTTTGGCACTTTTTCCCAGAGTTTGTCAAGCCCAATTCCAAGGAGGGGACCCCTTTCTAGTCTTTAGCGTGTTTCTCCGATTATGAGGCCACTTTCTTGTGTTCATTTTAGTCTGTCTATGTATGGACAGACCTCTTGAAAAAAGTATTTTCCTTTCTTACTCACAGTACTATACAGAGATCGTTAAAACATCGTACCAAGAGAGTGCCTATCTCAAGCCCTTGCTAGTCTCGATTATAAGACACCTCCTTCTGCGGGATTGTTATTTCAGGTTTTCAATCCATCTTTAGGAGCATTTAGACCCTTTGTTCAAAGTTCGTTCTTGCATTTGTCGTCCTTCTCAGAGCTCGTTAGTCTATCCCCCAAAGAGAGACCTTCGCTAAAACTCATGAAGAATTTACCCTATTGCCTTTCAGTCATGAGGAACTAATTTCTTTAAAAAGATGTAGATCGCTTGTCCAAAGTACCTACGGAGATCGTTAAAGACCTGTGCCAAGAGAGAGATAGAGAGACCCTCTCCCAAGCCCTTGAACTGTTATCTTATTGCCATCAGTACATTTTTAGTATCAGAGAGATCTCTTGTCCAAAGTATCTTCTACCCTTCACTACACCTTCCAGAGCTCCCGAGACCCTCTAGCAACGTGAAAGTCCGTCTCCCGAACCCTTATGCAGTTAACCTCGTTTAAAAAGCTCCTTCCTTCTGCCCGTTTGTTATCTCAGTGACTCCAATCCATCTCGTCGCTATTCTAATGTACCCTATCAGATCACCCGCACTCCAACGCCAGTGCACAAATTTTAAATTACTCAAAACCAACTTCATGTTCGAAACCCCTTTAAGTGACCTAACACAGAGTACAAACTGCTTTATACTCTCCGTACACTGCTACTTCTGTGCTCCTCCTCGCTATGTTCTACAGGTACTTACGTACATACGGACATACGTGGATGTGGTGATGGGCAACGTCGTTTCATTGCATCGACAAGTGCAACATTGTCGCTCGTTTGTGGCTAACAAGTAATTTGGTGTGTATAACTGTTGTTGTTGTTGTTATACAACACGTTATTGTCATTGTTGTATTTGTTGTTGTTGTGGCTGCTATATTTTATCAGAAACCAAAGCGGGGACACATTCACATGTAAATGTATGAGAATATGGCATGCGTCCATAGGGAACCCCTACCTGTGCCAACATTGGGTTGTCGGTTGTCTGTCTGCCTGCCTGCCTGCCTGTACGTCCGTCTGACAGCCTATGTCTGTCCGACCGTCTGTCCGTCCGTTCGTCTGTCTTGCTTATACCCATATATGTAGCACGTCTGCTCGTTTGGTTGTGTATGTGCTTGGAAGTGCCTGCCCGCTACCACGCCAAGTCTTCTTTCGTTCACTGCCATTTGGCCACACTCGTGTAGCTCTTTTAGTCTGCCTGCCTTTAATACGTTTTTTATGCTCCTATTTGCTACATCCCAAACCTCCCACTACTCCTCATCTTAGCTCTTTCCATTATCAGCGAGTTGGGCTCTGTGGCATGCATACAACGAACACCGCGCACTATTCGATTCCCGTTTATATGTGTGCAAGTGGGTCTGCTCGTATGTTCACGCCGTTGCTTCACTCGACTGCCGATTGGCATCGCTTGCGCTGCACTTGCATGGCCCGATGGTTGGTTGGTTGGTGGCTTGCCTGCTTGCCTTTCCGTCCCTCGGTTTCTTCGAAACCCGCCAAGCTCATGAAGTGCCTCTGCCATTGCATCGATGAGTAAATAATGACCAACGCATTGCAGTGTGCACGCATTGTATGACACTCCTTCGTGGAGCATACACGAAGACAACAACAACAACAACGACAACACCGATCAAAGGAATTTACTCTTATGGGGTTTGTATGTATGTCTGTATGTCTGTTATGGTAGTAAGCCCAGTGGCATATCGCATGGCATATCATGATGCATATGTATGTATGTTAGTGGCTATGTATGCGCTGTGGTCGTCGGCGCATCAGGTCATCAGCTCAGTTGCATGCGGTCTCGGACTGTGTAGTGCACGATGTGCTTGTGTCTGTGGCTGCGGATTTGGGTAGCCGGCCACAACAGCCGCACAGCAGTAATGTAATTTGCTTGTTATTGTTGTTTTTTTGTTTTTTGTTTTTTTTTTTAGTTTTTTTCATGTATACTTGACTTGTTATTTAGCTTTCGTTGTTCTTGTTGGGGTCGCATGCCATTACAGACAGACGGACCCATATATGTATGTATGCATGTATGTAGACAGCAGCAGGTTCTCGTAATCGTCATACACTTGAGCGAACCGAGCGCTGAGATATTTGCCTACACACTCAACACGAAGAATTTACCAATTCACTCCGCTCACCTCTCTCTGCCAGCGTTTCGTATTTGTAAGCCTGCTTGTTCTTACTACGTTGCCTCTGTGATGACACCAACCCGCAGCCCATATTCCACGGTCACCATTTACTACCTTTTTTGTTTTTTTCTCTCTCCTCCTTTTCCCGCGTGGGCCACTCGTTTGCCGTCGTTTGTTGCGCTGCACCCCGGAATGGCTATTCACTTTCCGCGTTTTTTTTCTCCGACATTCAATTCGCGTTGTGTTGTTGATGTCCGCTCTACCCAGGCTTCACTTTTTAATCGTTTCGTTTTTTTATCAAAGTTATTTAATTCTTTCACTTTTATCTTGTATTTTTTGTTGCTTTTTAAATTCCCATTACATAGGTCGGCTTATCGCCGTGGTGTTCGTTTGCTCTGTCTTCCCCTTCCTTTTTCAGGGAATGTCAATGAGGTATTTATTTATTTTTGTTTTTTTGTTCGGTTGCGTCATTATTATTGGTAATTATTTTATTAACCCCTCTCTCTCTCTCTCCATCGCTCTCGATGGTGTCGTTCGTGTTGAGTATAATTCAAATGGCATCCACCCGAAAAATGGTTTTTTGAAAAAAAAGCATTTAAATTCAAATTAAGGAAAAATAAGGTTTTACAGTGCACAGGTGAGATTTCAATTAAGAGACGAACGAATATCGAACAGGTGGGGCCAGCTCGTTAGTCCGATTCACGAGTCTTAGCTGCTCTCAACGTTTTCTATTGGCCCAAGCGCAGTAATCGAGTACCAGAGCGCAGCATTAAAGTTCTAGTTGCCACGGCTGAGGTCCACTCCTGGTTGGATCTTGTTCACACAAAGTTGAGTTTAGTATAAAGCAGGCATTCCGTTTCCCCTTTCTCAATTTTTCAAAGACATTGTCTCTAGCTCACTGTGTTTTGAGGAGGAACATCAATGGTTCGACTGACCTCAGCTCTTCAAGTTTTTATTTCGTCTTTCTCAATCTGCCTGGAGGATTTTGTGAGACAAAGTTAATCTGGGTTTATGAAGAGGTTAAAACGCTCTGTGACAGATGACTTGGAGCGTTTCGGACAAAGTTAGTCTGAAATAGCATCGACGAAGAGGTTAGAATGTTCTGGGACAGATGTCTGGAATGCGCAAGGAAGCTCCAGCTACCAAATCTGTCCAGATGGCACCAGTACTCTCCGAATCTCTTGCAATCTGCTTGTGAAAGAAAGTTAGTAAGGGTTATTTTCAGCGAAGAGCTTAGAGTGCTCGGTAGTAGATGAATCAGCTACGTCCGTTTTTTCAACGCCATTTATCCCGTCTTAGAGTGAGTACAAAACTCTAGGCTCCCGCTCAGTAAAGGTATGCAGTTGCTGTTAGTTTGGTAGTTGAAAGTATTATTAGCAAAGAGATCAAAACTTCTAAAGGTATGCTTCCGTGCCTTTTCTCTTAAGGCTTCTACTTCCTTGAAAAAACCACAATAGCCGCTGGTAGCTCCAGACTTCGAACATCTTCTGTCTCTGTTAGTTGAGGCCGTCTGTAGAGGTAGTTTTTAGTTCTCCGAGCAGATAATTTAAGCTGCGGTCTAAGTATTCGCTAGTTGGCACGCTCATTGACTTAATTCTGCCATATATCTCTAGTGAGCGGTTATTTCCAGAGTCCTAAGTCATCGTATACTTTATCTGACTTCAATTTGCTTTAAAAAAAGAAAACTCCCTCAAGATTTACACTCTCTACTCAAATACCTACGAGAGTTTACTCCGTTCGTCAACCTACCTTACATACTTTAAGTCGAATCAGAGAAAATTAGCCTACCACCTGGTTATGTAATACTCTTCGGGACTCAAAAGCTTTAGCGTAAAGTTCAGTTTTCACTTTTCTAAGGATTTACTAAGGTAATTATTTATCTTTTTCCTCGGAACAGGCACTGGGCGCCCCTTAGCGTAGGCACTGAGAGAAGTTTTGAAGTTATACTCTCGTCTGTTTAGCTGAGAACTACTCGTTTTTTCACAGTATCTTGGGCAGAGAGATCTTCCAAAAACCTAAAGCTCTGGCGGAGCTCCTCCCTTTGCTGAAAACCCAAAACGAGAACATAAGGTCCCTAGAATAAGCTACCATATTATATGCGGTTGTTCAATAATTTATTCAGCAAATGAATACTGGTCCTTCCCACCCACGCAAGTTCTTTGCAATTTGCACAATTTTTATGTTCTTAAATGAAACCAAATACGGCGAGAGTAGCTGCTGTCAACACAACTGTTCAGCAAGGTCATAAACCGTAACTTAATGAGACTGAGACTGGGACCGAGAGCGAGACGAAACGAGCAGACATGACGCCACAGCAATTAAAGTCAGTCTACTACGCAACACACGTGTTGCTAAGTGACTATAAACCGTATGCCGAAGTATTCGAATACAAGAACCATTCAGCCGTGCGGACGGGGCAATTAAAGTTGCTAAAAGATGCAAGCTTTAATGCTCGCATTACGAAAACCATGTACATTCACAAGCCGGGCACCATTAGAGCACAGATGAATTAACGGTTGAGTGGACATTATCAAACAACAATGGCGCTAGTAAAATTCGCTAATTAAATGGCAAAGAACTATTGTAAGCGAGAAGACGAGACGCTGCTACCCCAAGCCCACACGGCTGGCACGGAAGCTGGAAAGGAAAGCAAAAGCTAAATCAACAAGCCAAAGCAAATACATAAATGTAATGGATCAAGTTGAATAGCCAAGCTAGAGAGTGAGTATAAGAGAGGGATTGTGGAAAGGAGAGAGTTCTAAGATAAATGGCAACACGTGAAAGCGCTAAAAAGCGCTGAAGTATGGACTAAAGCTAACAGCTGAGTAACGAGCTAAAAGCAAACGCACGTGAGAATCGTGGACGCGTCGAAAAAATGAGAGGAATATCATAATAGTAATGCAGTTGCAGTAAAGTTTTCCTAAATAATGTTCTCAAGCTGCCATGAAATGTCTAGACAGACAAACGAACACACCTAGCGCGGTGAGAGCTCATGGAGGGGCTAGCGGTAGCAGTGTTAGAGCAACAACAGGCAAACAAAACCAACTGAGAACACAATGCCTTTTGTAAAGGTAAGAATGTCTTTGATATATTCTTTAAGAAAAGAAGAATACAAGCACCGGCGGACTGGGTTGCCGTTTTCTTTAGTGTGAGTTCTTTAGAAGACGTGCACACACACATAATACAACCCACAAGCACTGCGTTGTACCAAGCTGAAACGAACTTTCACAGTAACGGGCTTGCGGTGCGTGGTGTGCGGTGTGCGGTGTGCGCAGAGTACAGCCTTAGAACCACACACAATGCACTTTGCGGCTCCGGTTCGACGCCGGCGACTACACTTAGGTGGTAATTAGAGGATTTAGTTACAAGTACACGGCGGCGGTGGAATGGCAAACGATTGTTGCAACAGTTGGTGGCAGTAATAGTTCACACCGTGCTTCGTTGCACCGGTGACAATGCAGCGGTTAAGAATAGGAGCAACAACAATAAAACAACAACAGCAAACGTAGCGAAAATAATACAACTAAGCTAAGCTCAAGCATACCACCGACTGCAACTGAATAGCTATGGGAGTAAAGAGTTTGTAAGCTAAGCGTTATTGTTGCTGCTTTCTCAGCTAATTACACGTTTTTGTTGTTGTTGTTGTTGTTATTATTATTGCTATTGTTGTAGCAAATACCTTATTTAAATTGAATTTACACTAACGAACTGACTAATAGTCACCCAGTCAGTCAGTCGTCATTGCAACCGTTGCGTCACAACCAGCCATGCGTACAGCCGTATGTCCGTTCATCCATGCAACCGTGTGTTTGTTTGTGTATGTAACGCAAATTAGCGCTCATTAGGAAATAGTTCAAGTTTGTTGTAAGTGTAAGGTAGAGAGTTGCTACGGAGGCGCAAGTTTACTCTAACCGGAGTCGAATTTTTAACTCTGGTCAGAGGAGCATGGGTTTCGTTGAAACCGAACTCTTTCAGGTTCGGAATCGGAGAGATTCCAACTTTTTATATCAAAGGAGCTTAAGCTTACTGGAAACGGATCTTTTAAAAACCAGACCTGTAGCAATTGACCCTCCTCGTTTCAAAGGAGTAAAGCCGTAATGGAAACAGACGCTTCTCGGAATCGAATTTGGAGCAGCTATTTTTTTAAGAGTCAAAGACACATGGTATCTATGGGAACGGAAATTTTCGGAACCTAAAATCGGAGAAATTGCATTATTTTATGCCAAAAATGCATGAGTTTACTGAAAACAAAGCTTTTTCAGAGCCAGACTTGGAGCAACTACGTATCCAAGAAGCACTTACCTACTGTAAGGAGAGCTTTTACAATAACGGACTCTACATTACATGGGCGCCATATGCAGATGTATTAAACGAGGAACGACTTACTGGGAACCGAATATTTTCGGATCCAGACTCGGGGCTACTACGTTTTTACGTGACAAAGAAGCTCGGGTTCACAGTTGTACGAAAACCCATCGGAGTGCAATGCAGACGGGAGCTATATACACCATCAGGTGCAAAGAAACTATAAGGAGAAAAAGAGCTCTATGCTCCAGAGTCATAACCCAGGGTGGAAGGTCATTCCCATCTCTTCATCTTTCAGCAACCAAGGATTCGGAAAGAACGGGCCCATGTCATATATCAAAAAATTTAATTAACTTTGTGAATATTAGTTCCCCGCAGCCAGGGTAGAAGACTTATTTTCGTTTGTCCGACATACTCCCATATAACGTAGTCGAAGATGGGGAGCTCTATCTCCAAAAAACACGAGATGGAATCTGGTTTCACATGTTGCAATCGTTTCCACAGATGAAAGGCTTGGATACAAGATCACTCCAGATGAATGAGAGCTTTTTAAAGTGTCCTTATCAGAGCTTCAGATTTCAAATCAGTGAGAAGTTTTATTTCTTAAGAACCGAAATCTACCCCACCATTCTTAGACGAGCGGACAACTAACTATGATATGGAGGCGAGTTTATCCAAAGCTAAGTCGGCTCGAAAGCTTTTAATTTCCTATATGTGAAACGGACTCGGAGGTGCTGAACGAACTTACTTCCTAGTAAGCGGTTATGAGGAGACCTCTAATAGATTACAAATGATAGAAATCCCCAACAACGTATGGAGGTACTTCATTTCTTCCAACTGTTCTTTGTTGAATACATGCTCCGTACTTCCAACTCTAAGAAGACGGTGATGAGTCTATTGGAATTAGAGTTGGATTTTTGGAATTTAGGAACTTCCATAAACGAAATCGAAAAACCGTCTCATCACCAACACTTTACTTGTGGAGCCGCGCTAAAAATAGAAGGAAATGCCCAGCAACGTCCGTCTTTATTACCTCGATCTTTCCTTACACTTTTTGCACAAATATTTAGAAGGTAACAGCACCCCCGACACAACCGCTGGGGTTTTGGCCACGGCTACCTACTACTCACCGTATTTGCTTGGAAATATGTGCTGTGCATGGCAGTCCAAAGCATATTATGTTGCCACAAAAGGTGCCAATTGCTTACCTGCAAGAGGAAAAGAAGAGAGAGAGAGAAGGGGAAAAATCGTTAGTTTTTTTTTTTTTGCAGAAGCATAAAGATGCGAAATAAATACTCTTAATATATGTTTACATTGTGTTTATGTGTGTGTACAAATGTTTGTGCAAATTGTGTATGAAAAGAAGTGCATTAGTGCTCCTCGTCCGTCAGCTGTGTGGCGTGGCGTTGAATTACAAACGAGCTAAATTACAAATAGGGTTAAAAGGAATTTGAAAGAAATGCTGTACCTTTACGCTCCCTCACTCTCCCTCTCACTCTCTACAACATCTTTCGCTTGGAATGACACATAAAATCAAATCAAAAAAAATTCTAATGAAAAATCTATATGTGCGTACCACTTAATGATCTCGGTATGTCATTAATTTGCTCACCAGTTGCAAGGTTAAGGAGATGTGTTCGGCGCTCAAAAAGGTTCACATTTGCTTCTGTTCATCAATGTCATCTTATCGTGCTGGGCAATAGGAAAATTCTAAGAAAATCTCAGATTACCTTTAAGCTTGTTAAATATGATCCCATGTGTTTAACAGAATTCTTATGGGATTTCTCCAATCTCATTACAGACGGAGTGTTAAACTCCATTTAAGTATATTCTCTCTCTTTTAAATGGCACCAAAGTCCTTAGATTATATCTGTCAAATCAATTTAGGTGAGCGCTGGCGTTGGTTTTGTTCGCCATGCGTTGTACATAAAGGACCGATCAAGAGAAACGGCCTTGCTAGGCGTAGAGGGAGCCGATTTGCAGCTGGATACAATCGATGCTTACAAACGGAGCGATTATAACATTCAAAGACACAGCGAGGAGATGTTTATCGCCACCTCCATGGATGGTGGTGCTGTATGAAAGTAGGAGTGAAAGTAGTAGCATTTGCAGACGATCTTGTCGACTGTTTCCCTCCACAAACAGTGAGTTTATGGAGAAAGGCTTACGAAGATGACACTCAGGCTCCGCGAACAACGGACTAGGTGTTAATCCCAGGCACAGCTAATGCTATTCACAAATAAGTCCGAAAAACCATAATTTCCGCTTCCTTCACTAGACAGAACTATAATTTCTTTGTCCACCACCTCGAGGGGAGTCGAGATTGATACCAAACTGAAGATGAACATTGAAAAAACGAGGCATATTTGGCAAAGAAAATGATTTTGTGTAAAAAAGAGGGTTGGAGGGTATGGTTTTTAAGAATATTTCGATCCCAGTGCCATCTACCGGATATATTTATAGTTTATTTATTCAATTCTATTTGGTGAAATGAAAAATTACCCTACCTTGTCGACGAAAATGGCAAGGAAAAGAAGTTCAAATGTTATGTTGAACTTTTGGTTAGAAATAACTGGACCGAGCGATGTTCAGATGGTGGTTAGGAACTTGAGGATTTGTTACTACAGGCTTTGCGAAGGAAAGTAGTATAGGCCATTGAATGTTACTATTTCATCCATTCCATTACGACGACAACTCTACCTGAAACGGAAAGAGTTTGTACTGTCGAAGCTCCTAATAGCTAGATCTCAAAGCTTTCATGTAGCTTTCGCATTCCCACTCCAAGTAACCTTGGGTTGTTGGGCGTAGGAATTTTCACTGATTCTCGGAGAGAATTCTCCCAGAAGGGGAAAGCCTTTGTATTTTAGAATTTCCTATTAACTAGATCACAAAGCTTTCATGGAGCTTTCACATTAGCACTCTAGGCCGTCGCTTTTTTCACTCCATCACGGCGAGGACTCTAACTGAAATAGAAAGCTTTTCTATTGCAGTTCCTCTTAGTAACCATATAGATCTCGAAGCTTTTACGCAGCTTTCACATTGCCGGACTCGGTTACTTTGGCATATTGAATGTCTGAATTTTCACTCCATCACGACGAGACTTGTATCTGAAACAGAAAGCTTTTGTATTGTAGAAGCTCCTAGTAACTACATAGATATCGAAGCTTTCATGGAGCTTTCACATTATTTTTGTATGAATAATTTTCGACGTACTGAATGCTATTGCTCTTTCCCCACACACCAGCAACAACGGACGGTATAGAGCGTCACTCACTCGCTAAGCAAAGTTGTAACCCACAAATCGATGCTTTAAGATTAATGACACTACATTTATGCTAATGGGTTTACCGGTGATCGGTGATGGAAAGTATTTTTTTTTTTTGAATGGAAAATGGAAATTTTTTTATTTTACGAGTAAATCACTGCATGAGCAACCTCACCATTGGTGAAGTATTACCGTTGTCGTTCACAGAGTGACAGCTCGTAAATACTCGTTGATTTCGAATGACATTTTCGGCAGCGAGATATTAGTGTGAGAGCCGTTATGTTGAGTGAGAAATAAAAATAAAAAAGAGAATGTGGAAAAGTCAAGCAAATAATAGAAAAAAAATATATATAAATTTATAAAAAAAAGAAAAGAAAAAAAATTAAAAAAAACGAATATCAGCAGCAACGAAAAGTGTCGTAGGTTTTTTTTTTTTTTTGGTTTCGAGCAGTGACAGCAACGAATAGATAACATTTGTAAATTTATAAATCACCATTTAAAGGTTAAATGAAAGCGAAAGGCAGCTCACAAGTACCAGAGACACGGAGCATGGTGTCAAGAGGCAGGAGACAGGAGGCAGTTAAAGATAATATATGTGTAGGTACAACAAATTAATAGGCTATTTAAATGAAGGCAGCAAAAGAGTTGAGGGCGAACAAAAAAAAAATGCAGCAGACAAAAATATTTTTTTTTAAAGACTTTTTGAATAACTGCTGGCTAGAGTTTGAGGCAAGGGATGGCGAGTGACGCTGAGTTGGCCTTTTAGCCAGCAAGAGTAGGCGTGCACCAAACGGAAACCATTCATTAGTGTGGCAACACGGGATCACACAACCTTTGTTTGGCACAGACCAAACCAGAGCAGGGCAGACCAGACAGTAAGAAATCACAGCAGCCAGGCGCAGCAGGGCAGGCAACGTGTCAGGGCCGCTGAGACTGTATGAGACAGTTAGTAGAGGGAGAGAGAGAGAGAGAGAGAGAGAGAGAGAGAGGAGGAGAGAGATGAAAAGGGAAAGGAAGAGCAGGCGCGAGTGTGCTCTTGTGCGATGTTGTGAATCTGAAAAGCGCTCAAGCGCAGCTTCAACCGTCAACCAACAATGATTTAAATCCTTTTGTGGCAAACAAAACAGCCGCAACAACAACAACAGCAACAATAAAAGTGTATTCACAACCACAGTCAGAGTGGAGGAATGAAAACAAATCTACATTTAAATAGTCAGGTAAATTAAAATTGGGCGTGTGGCTGTGTGCGTGGCGCGGCGAAAGCGAAACTTGCCATACCTGTCCCTGGCTGTTGTTGTTGTTGCTGTTTTTGTTGCGTTTGTTGCAACATGCTGCTTTAACACCGGCAGTATTGTGGTTGGTGTGGCCGCGCAGGCACGTACGGCCATAAAAGCAAAACAAATACAACAAATTACAAAAGCAACAACAACAACAATAGCAACAACAAAATAACAACAACGTGCGACACTTGCAACGCTTCCAGCCAGTGAATTATGGCTAATTACAAAGTTTTTAAAATGCACAAACGCGTTCCATTCTCTACAACTCCACAAAGGCCACTAGCTGCTCGTTCGTCCGTCCGTCCCTCTGTGCGTCCATCCCTCTCCGCCTGCACTCCTCCTCCGCCATATTACCAACTAGCAAGAATCTTTTTTGTATAAGAGCTTATAAATATGCAACGTAAACATAACTAAACTGTCTGGCTGTGACTCTGAACTCCGACTCCGTCTGCGACTCGCACTCGGACACCGGCTTTGTGTCCCAGCCATTCATTTGGTGGCACTTCACAAAATATTTGTGTGAAGAGTCGTGTATAAATTGGTGGCTTTGCTTTGTTGCTTTTCATGTTTATGTTTGGAAAATGAGTTTTTGACTGATAAATGGTTAACTTAAATGCGTCAGCGGTAGCAGCAGCACCAGCCACTGCCGAGACATAAAAAAGCGTGATTTAATGAATGGTGAACAACTTCATTAACGAAACTCCGGGCGGCTTCCATGAAGTGTTGTGGGGAAAGTGTTAAGCAGACATTTGAATTTTGAAAAGCTTTGGAAAAGTAAATATTTAATTTTATGGCTCATGAGCGACGTTAAGATGCAAGCATTGAGCTGATTTTGCATGGAACTTCGACGTTTTAAGCAAGAGCCAAGCTTAAAGGGTTGATTATTTGAAGGAGCTTCTGGCAATGAATGATCCGACGACTCATTCCCAATGTATATCGCCCTCAGAACCCAGCTGACTTCAATACATGGTACTCATCTTGGGTTATCGGAACGACTAAATCTGTGAAATCGCGCCGAGACCCTGCTTATGCTGTCCAGTGCAACTGTCATTATGACTTAGAGTAGCTGCTCAACTGCCAGGCTGAGCTTCCCTTTTAGCTCTGGATCGAGCCTTCGGAAGACTACACCCCTTCCGTTCATCTAACATCACAAGAAACATCTTTTCGGATAGCTGATATCGTTCCTCGTATCTCTTGTGAGTGCGACGATCTTCCGTGCGTGGGAGAGTTCATACTTTTATTGATCCAAAAATAGGTTAGTCGGTTTTGGCTTCTTTTTGCTTGGCTTAGCTCAACTTCTAGTAACACTGGACTACTCTTTAGTCGAATTTCAAGTCCACTTTTCAAAAACCAAATGGAAGAGTTGAGCACATCCTTTTAGAAATCTTATTCCTGATTCCTAGAAGATTACCGCACGGTTATTTTTGAGCGAGGTGAAAGGGTGACTATGTGGTGGTGATGGAGGACAAGAGTTTAGCGGTGCGTGCTACCATGCAGAGTCTTGGGTCCCAATCCGAGTTCGATCAACATCCAAAATAAATAAAAAACGTAAATGCGGCCGCCCCTCGGCGTGAGATGTCAACAAGATTCATTTTTTTTTATAAAAGAAAATATTTCCATAAAAGCCGTACAGAGGCATCTTAGAGGAAAGCTATAGGTCCTTTCATTTTCTGGAAAACCACCAATAGAAAAACCACAAAATGGAGATGGAGCTCGGCCGAAACCCGCTGCAGTGTCAATTATATAAAAATGTGGTCTAAAGATGACGAAGAAATCAAAGGTACACTCAAAGCGGTTGGCGAAACTCCGAGCCGAGCTGATCGAGCAACCAACAATAGCTTTTCTCCACAGTTAGAGCAATCGTTGGCCCAGCTAAGGTAGTTAAGCTGAAAACTCCAAATCCGTTCAACTTAATTTTCAGAAACTTGGTCTTTGAGAGCTCTAAATGTCTTTCGAAGAATTCGCGATTTGTTCATCTTATCGCCTACAAAACTCCTCCTCCACAACGTTTTGCTTTGTTTATCGTCTCTATAGCTGCTGGCGCCTGCTTGTGTGTGAACCAATGTAATTTGCATCGGTTTTGGCGTGAAATTGAAATAAATGGATTCAAATGCGATTACGCGTACAACAACAACAACAACAGCAACAACTATAACAACAAGATATAAGATAATAGTATCAACAGCAATAAGACAGCCTCAAGCCTCTTGGCCGCTTTATCTCACTGAAAGGGTGAACTTGACTGGCCGGTGGCTGGCAAAGACGTCTACGCGCGCTAAAGTAACCGTGACGATTTCGAGATTGCAGCTCCTCATCATCCTCATCATCGTCATTATCGCCATCGTCCTCTTCAACAGCGCCTGCTTTACGCGTCTGACTGAGCTTGTTGCCTTATCTGGTTGTTTGCGATATGCTTGTTGTTATTGTTGTTGTCACTGTGTTAACTTTTAATATACAATCGCCGGCAATCGCACTCATACAACATTCGTATTTATCAATGCGTTTCGTTCACGTATCTCTGCTGCTGCCACCGCTGCCGCCACCGCCGCCGCCGTCATTGCTGGCAGGCGGCCACGCGTTGGTATCCGTGACGTCGATGCCTTTGGTGGTGCATAACTGCAATTGCTCGCGTGTTAGCTGGAGTCTCCAGCGCTCCCTTTCAGTTGTTCAGTTGCGCCTTGCCAACCTCATCGCGTTGGCAATTTACAATACTTATAATGCCACAGGCTGTGCTGCAGTAAGGCGTCCAAGGCGCACGAGTGTTCACTAGGCGCTTTTATTATATTTGCGTGATTGGATGGGATTCTACAGTTGACTCTAAGTCGTGTATATTTGTATATGTGGTTTATGTGGTTTAGCAATATCTTCTCTACTTCCTAGCCGCCCCACTTGTTTTGGAATCTTTCTGTCTGTTGAGTGCCTGCCTGCCTGCCTGCTTGCTTGCCTGCCTGTTAGCCTGCATTGGTCGAGTCTTATCTGTGTCTTGTCGTCGCGTGTGTCTGATTGGCACACGGTCACATTGCTCTTGTTGTTTTTGGTTTTTGCTGTTCTTGTCGCACTTTGATAAGCATCTGGTTGCGTAAATACCTTCGACTGTTGCTTCTTCAATTTATTATGGCTTGGTGGATTAGGCGAGTATCAATGCCTTAAGGGAATTGCGCATTGGAAATGTGAGACTGTTGAGGAATCAAGCTAAAGCGTGCTGGATTTCACAGTGTAGTAATTACAGTGGAATGGTTGGACTGAGATTTTTTTCGAATCCCAAAGTAAACGTAAATGAAATGCATTTAAAATGAAGTTCCTTTTTTCGTATAAAGGTTGAGCCTTCCGATCAGTTTAAGAAAATTTTCGACCACTTTTTGGCCCAAATCGGGCGATATCTCAGCTATAACTTGACAAAAGTTGGGTTTCAAGTTGGTTTATCCGCATAAACAGACGTCGACGCCAAATCGCACGATCTTGGTGACCAATACTCAACGCCAAGACGAGAGATCCCACAATAAAGCCATATTCGTGTTCTTCCAAGTCGTGTTCTTCAATTTCAGCCCAAAAAAAGTCGGTCGTCATACGTCCATAATGCTCCGAATTGACAGTGATTGTCTCGTCGTTATTGTTTTCAAAGAAGTAAGGTCCAATCACACCTCCGGACCAAGGAGCGCACCAGACGGTAAATTCTTTTGGGTGTAAAGTCCTTCCTTAAATTATTTGGAGATTCTCAGAGCCCCAAACGCGACAATTTTGCTTATTTACGTATCCACCGAATGAGAAATGTGCTCCGTCGCTGAAGAAAATTTTGATGGAAAAATTGTGGTCCACTACTTTTCGTTCAGTTGTTGAGTGAACTGGATTTTATATGGATGTAGGTGTAAGTCCAAGTACAAAATACGCCACAATGTAACGTAAGAAAGTCCCAGCTTTTGAGAACGTCGAGAAATAGACACATTCGAGCCTTCGCCTACACTTTCACTTACTGCAGCGATATTTGAAGTGGAACGAGCAAGCTGATGATGCACAGGCCTCATAATATCTGTAACTGATCCGAGATTTGAATAATTTTAACGCATTGTGTGCTTCTAAAGCGATTCATTTTCATAAATGTCTGACTTTTAACCAGAACAAAACATGTTTGGTTTGACAGTTAAGTTTGACAGATGTCAAAATACAGCGTTGCACTTTCGAAACACTAAACGGGCTACTCTTTACTAATGTTGGCATTTTGGATTGGAGAAGCAGAGAAGCTGCAGCTTGAGTTTTAATATTTTATCTTAATAGCCGCGGCCAACATTTTCTATTTACTTTATTTTATTTTAATTCCAGGGTGATCCAAGTAGAGGTACTTTCTTCAATAGCCTTTTTTTGAGAGATCGTGCGTGAGTCGTGTCAAGTTGTCATGATATTTTTGTTCAGTATTGTTTGGCATTTCATTATGGAAAGTCTTACGCCTGAACAACGTTTACAAATCAATCAAATTTATTACGAAAATTCATTTTGTGTAAAGAATGTGTTTCGCGCACAACTTTGCTCAACTTGTCGTCAACATAATCGGCCTACTGAGCGTTCTATTCGCAACACCATCACCCATTTTGAGACCCAGCGCTCATTATTGGATAATATTCGACCGAATAGACCATGTCCAGCACGCAGTGAAGAAAATATAGCGGCCGTAGCTAGGAGTGTACACGAAGACCGCGGATAGTCGATTCGGCGCCGTTTGCAGCAACTCGGACTGACGTATGGAACGACTTGGCGCATTTTACGTCGAGATCTTAAATTGAAAGCGTACAAAATAAAGCTTGTGCAAGAACTGAAGCCGATCAACCTTCCCAAGAGACATTTCTTCACCCTATGGGTTCTTGAACAGTTCCAAGAAGATATGCCGTTTTCGAGCCAAATTTTGTTCAGCGTTGAGGCCCATTTCTATGGCTCTATGGGTAAATAAACAAGCAAAATTGTCGCACTCGGCATAAAAAGCAACCTGAAGAGCTGCCATTTCATCCAGGAAAAACAAAGGTTTGGTGTTGTTTGTGGGCTGGTGGAATCATCGGTGCATATTTCTTCAAAAATGATGCCGGTGAGAACGTAACCGTCAATGGCGACCGTTATCACGCCATGATAACCTACTATTTGATACCTGAAATTGTAGCTCGTGATCTCCGCGACATTTGGTTTCATCCAAAATTGGACTCAACGGATGGAGCATCTGAGACGTAGCCGTGGCCAACATTTGAAAGAGATTATCTTCAAAAAATAAATGCCAAAGAATGTTCTTTCTAATAATAATAAACATTTCCCATTAAATTTGAATTTTCTGTGTTTTTTTTTCTTTAAAAAATTAGGGAACTTCGAAATGGATCATCCGTCATTATATTTTCTGTTAAGTTATTCATTTCTGTTTTATTTTAATTTTTTATATTTAATTTAACTTTTTGTTTTTTTTTTACTTAATTTTGTTGTATTTTATATGAATCTATTTCATTTTATCTATTTATTTTGTTTTATTTTTTAAATAATTAATTAATGTATTTTTATTTTTATTTCTTCTTATGTACAATAGTTTTTTAATTAATTTAATTTTATGTAGTTTTAGCTTATACTAATTTACTTTATTTTGCTGTTTTTTAATTTATTTTTATTTATATTTTTATTTTTATTTATTTATTTACTTTTTTGAAATTTTTTTTACATTTATTTTATTTTAATTTTTCTCCCTCTAATTTTCGACGAATTCTTCCATGAAAAACGCTGATTAATTTTAAATGCACACACTTTAAATTAAATTTCCTTTAATGTTCATAGTATCTAATTGATTACATTTATTTTACAGCTTCCTTTTCACCGAAAAGACCGTGAATCAATATAATTACGCCAAACCTGCCTCGAGCCCCCCTCGTCGTGGTTGCTTACAAAAAGAGTAAAACTCCGAGCGCCGCAAAACGATTTCAATTGTAGCAACAGCAACCAGCGTAAACGTGACCAATGACGACGACAACAACAACAATGACAACAACAACGTAAAAAAATCTCATTTTCGTAAACAGCCGAACAATAACAGAAAAACACATTACAATAATAGCCGACAACACAGCAGATGAAAGGCAGAAGAAGAAGAAGAAGAAGAAGAAGAAGAAGAAGAAGAAGAAGAAGGTGAAGAATTTAATGAAATAATATAAAAAAAACCTTACCGGAAATTGATTTTCGTAATGACAGACCGGCATTGAGTCCATCAAGAGTCTCAACATTTCTCAGCCTGCGGCGATGATTTTCGATCCAGTTGTGATTAAAGCTGCCGTAGCGCAGCATGTGTAAGCCGAGTGGAGTGTAGTAATTGAAGCGAAAGAAATTCGTGAAAATTGACAGTGTGGGAAAACAAGATCAATGCAGGAGGTCAATATGGGTAATTGAACTCATGGAGTGTGTGGGGTGAGCAATCAATAGCGAGTGTGACTAATGTGTGAGCATTTGGACATGGTTAGACATCGGGAAGACGCGGGAGACGTGCTGAAAAGCCAAACAATTTTACTTTTTTCCTCTCTATTTTATTTATGAACAGTATTGAGAACACATCAGAGAAGGGTAATATGGATGACGCTCAAAATCTGCTGTCGTCAATTACATGATGCCCGATTTCAAGTCCATCCATAGCTAAACTGAATTTAAGTACGACGAATCACCCCGCTCTGTTCTGAGTTTGGTTATGTCTTGATCGAGTTGCCTAGCCTTGAGCAGAATAGAATGGAAGAGAATAAACCCAATTATCTTTAACTGTGAGCCTGCCATTTGCTAATCCCAATGGAGTTATTATTTTCCGATTTCGCACTATTCGGAAACGTACCAAATCCTCTTCGATCGTTCGTATTAAGGTTATAATAGATCACGATAAGTATTAGAAATATCCACAACTACTGAAAAACAGAGAAAACAGCTCAAACACAATATTAGAAGATCTCGCGCCGAGCTCATCACCATTTTTTAGTGAGCCAAAGCTATCGGTGTTGGCTTAGGTTAGGTGAAGTGGTTGCCCGGCTACAGCTCACCTAGGCCACACCAAACGGGTCCACTATGATAGCACTGAGGATGCCTAGAGCCACCCAAACCAATTCAAACCAATTCGTATCTTTGCAACCTTTATTTCGCTCAGGTCCTGAGAGGTTGGTGTCTCTAGAGACTTCAACCAGTGTTGAGAAATCAGCTCAAGCGTAGTATTAGAAAGTCCTCGCCGAGCTCATCACCTTTTTCTTAGTGAGCAAAAGTTATCGGTGTTGAGTTATGTCAGGTTGGAGTGGCTGCCCGGCATCAGCTCACATAGGCCACACCAAACGGGTTCACTATGATAGCACTGAGGATGCCTAGAGCCACTCCCCCGCCGGTCAAACCTATTAGTATCTTTGCAACCTTTATTTTGCACAATTCCCGAAAGGTTGCCGCTTCTAGAGACTTCAACCAGTGTTCGGTAATCAATTTAGGTTTGTCTTTTGGAGGATTTCAATCGCTGCAAGTATTGCAACAACCCGAGACGGGACTAAACTTCAAGAAGAATGCTATCGGATCTGCCATGATACTCACTACTTTCTTCAGATCTTGAGATCGAGTCTCGAAACCCTATTCTACCCTCGGAACTCAGTTACAGAGCTTTATTCGGTTGGATCTTTGACACATTGACATTTCGATGCAATTTTTTCTCTAACAATCTTGAAAGCATTTGGGAGGGAGCCTCCCAAAGCACCTCACCATTTGACAGCAATCAAAACTATGCAATTATTTTGAACTTCTCGTTATATTGCCACCCATCGACAATTAGCTTAACTAATGTGGCATGCAACATGGCTATGAATACATGTCATTTGTCACCTGTTGGCTGTCAGCAGCATTTCGTGTACGAATCAGCCTAGTCGGCTCTGGTTCAATAGCTCAAATGGAAGGAGACAAATATACATATGTACATATGAGGGTACAACTACTCACTGACACATGTTCGTACATGCATGTAGGAACATATATATTTTGAAAAACCCACCCGACGACTCCACTGGCAATACTCTAGGCATGTTTGGCGAAAAGCAGCTGCCACTATGAGCCGTCTCGATGGGCTAAATGCCTACGAATAGTCTCGGGCGCAATTCATCACGATTATGAAAGGCACATTTTTTTGATAGAAAATAAACAAGAAATGAAAAGCAAAGCAAATGAAAATTATTCTAAAAAAATATAGAAAATTCAACGTAAACATGGAAAATGTGAAGAAATAAAGAAGTTAAAATAAACATTGGCATGCACGGAAGAGCAGTGGGTGCAGAAGAGTTCTAGCTAACTGTAATTGCACTTGTGCGCGACGACAAGTAGCTGACACATGGCAGTAAGTAATGGCTTGCGAGGGACAAGCATGCGCCTAGTAGGAAATTGGAAGTGTAGACAAGTTTTGAGAGACACAACTAATCTAAAAGTTGGCTTCCAGCAATGCATGAGATTCCTAACAGACTCCGCGCACATGCACTTATCCGCAGCAATTTAATGTGACATCCATGACACAAGAGCCTTTGCCGCTGCTGGGAATAGAACTGCACAAAGTTGGTCTCTCATAGCCAACTGCAGCATGTGTGTTTGGAGGTAGGGAGAACAAAGCATTAGAGACGGAAAAAGAACATGAATGCATATGCTTGTAAACATATGTATGTGCGTGCTCCACTAAGGAGTTGCTGCTCGTTTGGAAACAGCTGAGCCAGAGTCAACCAGCCTGCCTACCTGCTTGCCCGCCTGCCTGCCCGGTGGATAACTGTGTCGTGTATGAGCCAATGGCCGGCTATAGTGTCTGTTTATATTTATTTATAAATTCTAGGCAGCGTGTGGCATGCAGTGCCAGGCACTAACTACATACATATGAGGCTGCAATCAAGACATTTGCTTTGAAATAAATATTTTTATTTTCTCTTGCCCGCCATAAAAATGGTTGGTTATTGTTATTACCGTAATTTTTATTTTATATGCATTTTGTGTAATTTTTATTCGATTGATGGGGAGATATCCCATAAAGATCTTCTGTATGCTTTTATCTTTTCAATTTCTACCCCTCATCAAAGCAATCTCTGATCAACCTTACTGATCTTCCCTGTTTAAGCGG
This sequence comes from Neoceratitis asiatica, assembly GCA_030068015.2. Taxonomy (NCBI): domain Eukaryota; kingdom Metazoa; phylum Arthropoda; class Insecta; order Diptera; family Tephritidae; genus Neoceratitis; species Neoceratitis asiatica. The sequence continues at coordinate 82,862,395 of CM061527.1, read as the reverse complement.
ATCCCAAAGTGGTCACATAAGGACGTGGCGTGAGTCCAGAACATAGGCTCCAGCTTCATAATGAGAAAAAACGTAGACAGTCAGGTCCTGCTCTTTCAGAAATACGTTAATGATTGACTTAAGCGAAAAATATTTAGAATCAGAACGTCCCAGCTAAAATTTTATGCTTCAAATACTAGGAAACAGAAAGGTTAACGGAACGGAACTTCGTAACAATAACTGTTCCAGCGAGGAGGACAGCCCTGAAGATCCGAATGTTGAAAAAACTGAAGAAATGAAGTACCTTTATGTTACATTAAGATGCCTCTTCGTCACATGAAAGTCATCCTTAGAAAAACAAGCTCAAAACAGGTCGAAAAATAAAGCCTACATGCGCAGTAAGACCTTAACTCCAAGCAGGAACTTTAGAGCACCAAGCAGGAGCCTTAGAGGAAGCCATCTTAGATTGTGAGACTCTGAAACATAGACATAAAACGCACGACGAGGTCTAAACGATGATAGAAACTCATTTGAAAATTCTTTGGCAAAGACCGAGCCAACATGAAAGCGGTTGAATTCTCTATACGATTAATTTAGTGGAGCTTAATGACCCGCTGATATTCCAAAGGTATCCTATCTGGGTCGCGCTGTTCAAGCGATCTCAAGCCTAATTCGTATGTTAATAGTTCATCAACCAAGACTCTTCGGAAAGGCATTAAAGTGGTCGAAACTTTACCTCTGATAATGAGCTCAGAACAAACACTTGCTTAGTACTCTACCGAACCACTTTTTGTTCCTCTCGCCTGCACCTCTATCGCAGTAGCGTACAACACAACCGCAGGCACTATTTTTTAACGCTTCACTGCCCTTCCGCTTCGCTAATATTCAAAGTTTAATGAGAATTTCACAGTGTTATTTAATTTTATGTGCCCTGACGACTTTTTAACTACACTTTTCTTGCACACACTGAAAACTCAACTTTTACAGCTCATGCGAAGATAGCGTGGCATAGAATGGAAGACATCGCGTTACGTTGCGTTGAGTCGCCAGAGTGGCAAATGCGGAAGCGTTTAAGTGCATCAGCCACACCAGCCACTTAGGCATTAGAAGCCAATGAAAAGCTTGGTGGACAGTCTCGGCTAGCTACATACGTAAGTAAGTAAGTAAGTAACTAATGTGCAGAATGTAGAAAGGGGTTAAAGGCGCATTCTTAGAATGCCGTCGCTATGATGGTGAACTCACACTCCACCCAACAATTGCTTGCCGCTTCCAACAACGTTCAGCAAAACAAGTGCTCGTCCATTGTTGCATGCCACAAACACAAATTTAAATGCCATCGTCGTTCAGCTAGAGAGAGCCTACTGAGCCGCTTGGAATTGCGTGGCATGCGTTGCATACGAAATTAGCAAAATCGACCAAGCCAAACAGACATTCACTGGCGACATGCATACATACATACAGATAGTCCCCCCTGAGAGACTAACGGCCTCCACCATTTACTTATGCACTTAAGCCATTCACTTGTGAATCCCACAACGAGCGGCGCATTAGCAATTTCATGAAGCAAAAAAAAATTGTCCGTGTGTGTCTAATGAATATTACACTTGCGATATATCTAAACAAGTATATATGTACGAGTGGCATGAACGGAACTTATCTGTGCGCCGCATAATTTTATTAATTTTTATTTTTATTGGCGAAATAAATTAAGTCAACTTGGCTAGCAACGCAGAAGGAAATGAGCAGGAGGAGGAGGAGGAGGAGGAGGAGGAGGACAGAATGAAGGCATCACTAACAAACTTATTAAAAATGGCATTATATTTTTTCTGATTTTTACTGATTTTTTCTGCATGGCAACCTCTTCGCCGCAATCGCAGCACTCACTCTGTTCCTACGTCTCACACAGCCAGTCGCACATAATCAATGCTTTGCTCTTTGCCACTTAACGCTGTGTATTCCCGTTACTTACTACTCAGCTTACCGTTTATTACCACGCTTGTCACATAAATTTGCTAAGCAAGATTTTAATTACAGCCGGAAATGTGATTATCCATCTGCACAAGCAACACAGCGAAGAACAGGTGGTGGCAGAACTCTACGAACGAACAAGTGAATACAGTGTCCACATTACATCCTCCTTACCTTGCTTTACATCCACTGCCAACCACCACCAGCTCAACATGTCTTTGTTGTCATTCCTCATCATCGGCCGTTCATAAGATTTAGCTAAGTTTCTTTTGGTCTCCTTGACGATTTTCCACATTTTGCACAATCCCATTAGTGTTGCACTGTGCCTCACTGTCGGGTTATTTGATATCAATCGACGGTACGCGATGCCGATTCTTGGCATCCATCGGTGATATGAAAATATGCTTCTTTCACGCCAAATCCTGCGTCTCTTTCTCTTATGTAGCTCAGTTTAGTTCAGTTTAGTTTAGTTTGTCTGCTCCATTGCCGCGTATAATTACTGCGACTCAAGTGGAATATTAAATAGTTTGACGCTTTTATTGGCAGACTAAATGGTCTGTTAGTTCGGAGCAAAGTTCAAGGTGGCGCTGGCTGGCTGTGAGGTCAAGTCGATTGAAGAATGAACTTTGAAAATTTGCATAGCAATTAAGCTAGATTAACGCAATTGGTTAAATTAGTAATTTAAAGTAAGAAAAATGGCAGGCCTAACAAAAGTCTGTTAGAAAAATAAACAAAGAATGTGGATTGTGAGATTTTGAGCTAGCGCTTAACGTCGTTAAAAGACTTTAGGCATGACAAAAGACCAATGCGGTTCCTGAGTGAAATTTTGAAGCGCAGTCAGAATTGGAAAGGACCTCTCCGAGCCGTTCGATACCAAACGAGTTTTCAGACAAGGAGACTCTTTATCGTGTGATTTCTTCTAGTTCATGCTGGAGAAAAAAATACAAGCTGCAGAGCTAAATAGACCAGGTACAATCTTCTAAAAGAGTACACAATTGTTGGCGTATGCCGATGATATTGATATAATTGGTCATAACAACCGCACCGTAAGTTCTGCGTTCTCCAGATTAGACAAAGAAGCGAAGCGAATGGGTCTGGTAGTGAACGAGGGCAAAGTTAAAATATCTCCTGTCATCAAATAAACAGAAATCGCACTCGCGACTTGGCTCCCATGTCACTGTTGACAGTCACAACTTCGAAGTCGTAGATAATTTCGTCTATATAGGAACCAGCATTAACAACACCAACAATGTTAGTCTTGAAATCCAACGCAGTTGCTACTTTGGGCTGAGTAGGCAATTGAAAATTAAAGTCCTCTCTCGAAGAACCAAAACCAAACTCTACAAGTCGCTCATCAATCCCATCTAGATATATGGTGCAGAATTCTGCACGATGTCGACATTCGATGAGTCGGCTTTAGGGGTTTTCGAAAGAAAATTTTTGCGGAGGATTTATGGTCCTTTTGCGCATTGGCAACGGCGAATACCGCAGCCGATGGAACGATGAGCTGTACGAGCTATACGACGACATTGACTTAGTTCAGCGGATCAAGAGACAGCGACTACGCTAGCTAGGTCATGTCATCCGAATGGATGAAAGCGCTCCAACTTTAAAAGTATTCGATGAAGCACCCGCTGGCGGAAGCAGAGGAAGAGGAAGACCTCCACTTCGTTTGGAAGGATCAGGTGGAGAGCGACTTGGTATCACTTGGTATTTCCAGCTGGCGCCAAACAGCAAAGAGAAGAAACGAGTGACGTGCTATTGTTGGTGCGGCTATAATCACGTAAGCGGTGCCTACGCCAATCAAGAAGATAAGTCAGACTATAGAAGTCTCTTACCTATAATTCCTTTGTATTTATAAGTAGCATCTGATCAGAGCTTAGGATATCTTAGTTAATACAAGTACAGCAGCAAACCTTATCTATATTCCACTTCTGAATTATAAAAAACACTTTTTAAGAAAATTAAGTCCGTAAATATTTTGCTTCACCTCTTTCTTGGCCTTCTCCATGCGCTACATGTCATGTATTTGGAGACTCACTTAGTCTACTTTTATGGTTACTCAGATATTTAATTTTTTTTTCAACTTACCTTATTCCACTTCCAAATTTTTTTTATTACTTCACTGAATTCCGTGTTATACATATATTCCACTACTGAATTGTAAAAGCACAAAATATTTCTAAATTTCAACTTACCTTGCTTCAACTCTTGGCTTTTTGTGCCTTACATGTCCCGGTTCAATATTCTTGTTCCACGATTTTCATCCGCTTCCATAGTAAGTGCAGTTCTAGTTGCTGGGGTGTTCCTAACCTACCTATGGAAGTCATAGGAACACTTGCAGACTCTTTGGTGGTTTCCCTGTACCTTTTAATATTCCACTTCTGAATTTATAATTCTACTCCAAATCATGCCAATGCTTAAGTTACCTTTTTCTTATTTCCAGCTGGCTCTCGTCTAATTTGTTACTTACCTCTCGTCTCTGCTGTATGATTCTTGAAATATTTTATTTTGTTCCTTCCCCATGCATCACATCACCTGTTGTGCAGTAAGTACAATGCAATTATTCTTACATTTAATTTTTCCTGCTTTTCAACTGATTTACAGCCAGACTCTAAGTAGATTTTAAATCTGACTGCAAGCATATCATCTATACTTTAGTGAATAGCGCTCAGCAGCTAGGCAGCTCGGCAGTGAGCAGTGAGCAGTGAGCTTATAATCAATCAAAGTCGCAACAAAGTGGCTGTAACTTGGAAAAGCAAAAAAAAAAAGCAAATAAATAAGTAAGTAAATATATGTGCAAATAAAATAAAGAAAATCTGAGGTTATAGAGAAACACTTCCTGGTCTTAAAGGCGGACAAGTGAAAATGTCTTAAAAGCATGAGCAGTCCGCCAGCGCCAGCGCGTCAGGCAGTTCGTCAAAATGGTGCAGCGTTGAAAAGTCGCAGTTTAAGAAAAAAAATTTAGAAAAAAATGCGAAATCTACTAGCAATGCAGCGTAGAGAATAGAGAAATATATCTTTGGGGTAAGAGTAAATATAAAAACAAAATATTTATGTGCATAATAGTGCACTTAGCAAAGCCTTCAGTCGCGTCGCGCTGAAATCTTGCCACTTAAATCGCTACCGCTAATAAATCTTACGGCTTGTTAATGTCAACATACTTAATGACTTGTCAAATAAAACTGATGGACAAAACAAAGACAAAAGAGAAATGAGCAAAAGCAAAAGAAAAAAAAATACTCCAAATAAAAGCAAAAGCGTAATGGAAATGTATAGAACAGTGGCGAAATTTAAAAGCAACAATGAGACAATAATATTTAAACAGAAGCGGAAATGAAACAAAGCAATAACGGTACGTACATTTACAAATCCTTACCTTGAAAGCAGAAGCAAAAACAAAGCGCACACTTTCGAATGAATTCACAAAATATTTGTCAAAATGAAACAAAGCCTTTCGAGCACACACAACAGACTACCTTGCACACTCACCAAACCAAACAAAGTAAAGAAGGAAATGGAAAAGGTGAGAATACAGAAGTTTTGCGGTTTGGGAAATTTCTGCACAATTCCTTTGAGTAAAATAAATGAAAAAAAAGAAAAGAAAATACTTTGCGCTACAGGTAAGTTGGAGGATGTCAAGAGATTGAGAAAACTCTCGAGAGACAAAAAGAGCTGGTGTTTCTATTGACGAGCTACTTGGAAGAAAGTATAATATAAATAAAGAAATACATTAAAAATTATGAATCTTGGAATGGTAATTTCAGAAACACTAAAAATAAATATCTGCCTCGCGGTAAAAATCAGAGAATTGTAATGGGTTTTCTTTGTCGCAAAAGTCATTCAACTCTGTTGGTTAAATTAGTTGAAGAAACAATGAAGAAACACCAAAATCATAACAGTAAAATTAAAGGAAGAACCACAAAACAATGGACAACTCATGGCGCGCAGGGGCATCACGGCCGATGGATGGGTGGACTAATCCAACATATAAAGACGGGTTGAGCAGGAAACATAGCGAGGTGGATTACTATACTAAGAGAATAAACACTGACAGCATTATACCCGATAGCCTTTAGAACAAGGAAAATGATTGACGATTGAAAAACGAGATTTTAACGGCATACACCTCGAATGTAAGGTTTCTCAATTGAGAAGTACTGAAAAAGTTGGTTACTTGTAAAATTTACTGCAGCTGCCATAAAAAGGAGCGCAAATTTGGTGGTTTCTGTGGTGGGAGAGACTCCGTCACCTAGTCCTGGTATACACCCTAATTTTGGTTGGTTGGTTTATGAACGCCTGGAACACCCATATGAGCGTTGCACCCGCCACGTTGTCAAAATTGTGCTCTGCAACTTTAATTACAGGGTAGGCAAGGAAGGGATCTTTGGCAAAACTGTCGAAATCGGTCTGAGGCTGGTAGACTTCACCGGGTCCCGAAATATGGTTGTTTGTAGTACCAGATTCCGACACAAGAAAATTCATCAGCTACGTGACTGACTGAGCATGTTATGAGAGATAGAAGGCATGCCTGGTTGGCAGGATGAGTAATGTCGGACTGTAGTGGAAATAAGACAAGACTGCCTACCACCGTCCACAGCACGTTTGACGTAGGTTAGATACTGAGAGCTGAAGAGGTAAGTAAGCCGCATTTGCAGGCAAAAAAAAAAAAGAAAAAGGCCGAAGAAATGCTTGAAAAGCTAGGCGACAGGGGTAATGCTCGAGAATTCTATGAAAAGATGCGACAATGTACAAATAATAGGAACCAAGGAGGTGGTCAAGGATCGATACCTAAAGCATACTGAGTTTGTGGAGGAGAAATCTTCACAGCTTGATGAAGAGCGGTAAAAGTGCAACAGCCGGAGGTGATGAAGCAGAATTTCCGATCGACGATGGTGGAATGAACCTTCCATTACCTGACTACTCTTCAAAAAAGGCGACAGCTGAAAACTTGCCGACTAAGCTATACAAATATGGAGGCGAAAAGCTGACAAGGTGCATGCATAAGCTTCTTTGCAGAAAAATGGTCGGTCGAAACCATGTCTGAGCTTCGAAATCTAAGTGTGTTCTTGCCAATGCAATGCCTATATTGAAGATGCTGACTTCTTGTGAAACGAAGAAGACAAAGGAATTAACTTTTTTTATTTTTTTTTGTAAGAAACGACGGAAACGCAAGTTAAATTTTCCGTAAAAATATTATAAAGAGAGAGTAAAAATATTTGACTTGTGAAATATGCACGAGAAGACTAAAAAATGTTTAAAATATTCAATTAGCTACTTATGTAGTTATTTTAATAAATTAATGACTTATTGTTTCCCTCATACCTACAACTAGCTGAAAAACAGCAAATGGTAAATCGACTTGATTAATTTTTATTAAATTAAAATATTTCCCCAATAAAGCCAGTCAGTTAAAATTTTTACGCAATTATATTTGAATATTTAAAATAAATAATGATCTTTATTTGACAAAAATTAGCGAGCAAAATTTTGTATTGCCACTTATGTTTTTTTTTTTTTTTTTTTTTTTATTCTTTTTTTTTATAAAAATTGAGTTTTTGTGACTTTTATTAGCATTAGCGAGCGTGTTGAGTATCTGTAAAGTGTTTATTATTAATTTTTTTTATTTTCAAATTTTATACATAATAAAACTGATTTAATAAATATTTTTATTTATGGTTTTGATTTGAATTTTGATCTTAATTTAGTTTTTTAATTTTTTCTCTTTTTATTTTTTATTTTATTTTTATTTATTTTTTTTCATTTTTTTTTCTCAATCCACGTCAGTTTATTCATTTACAAAATCATTTAAATACATTTAAACATTTTTTACTCGTGCATTTATGTATGCATGTATGTTTGTATGCATATGACTCGCCACGCGCTTTTTCGCGCATTGATTTCTTTTATTTATACGGTTTTTTTGTTATTGCTGTTGTTATTGTCATTTTTAGCTATAAAACAAATTTATTTATTTTATTTACATTTTGATGAATTTTATGTACAAGCGGCAGGCATGTGAACAGCCAGCGATTAATTATGACGACCAGCTGTATGGGTATATTTACATACAAACGCATGGCAAATGTGTTTAGCCAGCAGTGTAGGAAAAAAAATTATATTGAAAAATAGTGTTGAAAAATAATAAAATAAAAATATTGAAAAATAGTCAGAAAATGTCGAGTTTTCAAAACAAAATGTTGCCGTTGCTTATTTCAAAACTGCTTGTTGAAAAATGCCTGTATGTGTGTGCCATTAATGTCACTCCATTGCAAAGTCTCACTTCAATTTCCTACAGTGCACGCATACGCATTGATTTATGTGCATATGCAAATGTGGCTTTGGGGCTGTCCTGCTGCTGTTCAGCAATCATTGCCAGCTGTGTGAATTTTGAAATATTTTTTTTTCGACTGCCTCTTGCATGCTACAACTTGATGGGTGATTAAAAAATATATTTATAAAATTTAAAAAAAAAAATTTTTTTAATTAAAAAAATATAAAAAAATATAAAAAATAAAGAAATATTAAAAAATAAAATAAAAATTTAAAAATATAAAAAAATTAAACTAATTAATTATGCGCAGAGCTGATATTATTTTTTCATTTGTTGTCATTGTCGCTGTTTATAGTTTGCTATTGTTGTTGTTGTTGCGTTTTAAATAATAAACGCATTAAAAGTCAACAATAAATTTACTCTCACACGCACGTATGTATACTTATATAAATAGATATAAAATTTTGCTTTTTACAGACACTTTGGAGGAGCAAGAAAAAAATTTGTTTCGCAGATATTTAATAAAACTGACAAATAACTGTTTCTGAAAAGCGGCAAAATGCAAACAAACTGCATATTTACAAGCTTCACGAATGTTTGTGTCAATAAAAAATGATTAATGTTTTTTTATGAGATGAAAAAAATTAATTAAAAAAAAAAAACAAAAATAAAAATTAAAAAATTATGTTTAAAAACTTAAAGAAATTTTTGGTTTGGTTACAAATTTAGTTCTTTTTTTCATAATTTAATTTTTTTTTTCTTTAGAAAAATTAGGAAATTTAAATTTTTTTAGAGCTTTTTTTCATATCAATATTTTATCAAAGTAAAAAAAAAATTTTACTAAAGAATTAAAATCATTAATTAATTTAATTAGTTAATGGAAGTTTTCAGAATTTTAACAAATCTTTTTTTTTTTGCCTGTCTTTTGGTTTTAAATTTCAAATTTCTCCTCTTGACTTTTGCAAAAATATTTCAATTATTTACTTTTTTCACGTTTTTTCTTTAATTTTACACATTTTTCTACCTTTTTGGCGCCATTCAAATAAGGAAGTTCGCTACTGGTTTACTTTCAGGAGATTTTTTAATATTTTTTTTTTTTTTTTTTTTGGGAATCTCCACACCTTACCTTTTACATACTCGTACATAATTGATGAGCATGCTTTTCTTTGGTATTTTTTTTTTGTCTTTGGACTTGATTTTTCCCCCGTTATTGCTGTAGGAGCCATGTATCATTGTTGTTGTTGTAGCTAATTTTTCATTCATGACATGCTGAATGCGCTTGATATGCAAGCATATTTTGAGCAGAATTTGTGCAATGTTTGCTTTGTTCTCAGAAGGGAAGTGCATTCTTAATGTAAATGAGCACAAAAAATGTATAAAAAATAATTATTTGGAAAAAATAAAATAAAATAAAAAGAAATAAAATAAAATAATATAAAATAAAATAAAACAAAATAAAATAAAATAAAACGAAATAAATATATGCAAGGCAAAAAAAATAAAAATAAAATAAACTAATGTACAACAAAAACTAAAATAAAATAATCTTTTATCAAATTAACTTAATAAAACGCAAAAAAAAAACCAAAAAAATAAATTTAATTATTTTAAATATATTTAAAAAAAAAAAGTGATGGAAAGTAAAATAAAATAATAGAAAACAAAATAAAATAAATTCAAACATTATGATATAATTAACGACTGATCCATTTCGAGCTTCCCTACTTTTTTAAAGAAAAAAACACAGAAAATTTAAATTTAATGGGGAATGTTTATCATTCGAAAGAACATTCTTTGGCATATATATTGTGCAGATTATCTCTTTCAAATTGTTGGCCGCGGCTACGTCTCAGATGCTCCATCCGTTGAGTCCAACTTTCGATGACTCTTTGGAGCATTTCTACTGGTAACCAGGCGAATGACACTCGTGATGTTTTGCCTCAAGGCCTGAATCGAAGCAGATTTGTCCGCATAGACTTTAGACTTTACATATCCACCCGGGAAAAAGTCTAACGGTGTGACATTACACGATCTTGGTGGCCAATCGACCGGCCCAAAACGTGAAATTATCTGCTCACCGAAGTGTTCTCTCAATATATCCATTGATTGATCCGATGTATGGGAAATAGGCGGCATCTTGTTGAAATCAAACGTCGCGGCGATAACGAGCTTCAATTTCAGGCATCAAATAGTCAGTTATCATTTCGCGATAACAGTCGCCATTGACGGTTACATTCTCTCCGGTATCATTTTTGAAAAAATATGAACCGATGATTCCACCGGCTCACAAACCACACCAAACCGTTGTTTTTTCTAGATGAACTGACAGCCCTTGAATCTCTTCAGGTTGCTCTTCGTCCCAAATGCGGCAATTTTGCTTATTTACATACACACTGAGCCAGAAATGAGCCTCATGGCTGAGCATAATTTGGCTCGAAAACGTTGGAACTTCTCGGAACTTTTCAAGAGCCCGTAGAGCGAAGCGATGTCGCCTGGGAAGGTCAAGTGGCTTCAGTTCTTGCAGAAGCTGTATTTTGTACGCTTTCAGATTAAGATCTCGACGTAAAATACGCCAAGTCGTTCCATAAGTCATTCCGAGTTGCAGCGAACGGCGCCGAATTGGCTCTCCACGGTCTTCGTGTACACATTCTCAGCTACGGCCTCGATATTTCCTTGACTGCGTGCTGGACGTGGTCTATTCGGTCGAATATTATCCAATAGTGAATGCTGGGTCTCAAGATGGGTGATGGTGTTGCGAATAGTATGCTCAGTAGGCCGATTATGTTGACCATGAGTTGAGCGAAGCGTGCGTAACACATTCTTTACAGAACGTGAATTTTCGTAATAAAGTTGAAAGATTTGTAAATGTTGTTCAGGCTTAAGTCTTTCCATGATGAAATGCCAAAGAATACTGAACAAAAATAATATGACAGTTTGACACGACTCACACGTGATCTGTCAAAAAAAGGCTATTGAAAAGGTACCTTCACTTGGATCACTCTTTATAATAATTAAAATAAATTAACAACTAATAAGTTGAAAATTAATTGAAATTAAATTAAAAAATTTAAAAAATATCTTAAAAAAAGAACAGCGGAAATCATGATAAAATGTAATGCAGAAAAAAACCACCAGCCAAACTCAACACAACAATTCAGCAAACAACAAAAGCCAAACATCAATGCAACCGCAAACCACATTGACAGTTACCCACCTTGCCACATATCGGTTTACATAAATAAAAGTTACGCGATCTGAATGCCACAATGCAACAGTGCATGCGAGAGTTGCAGATGGCTGTGGGAAAGACACACCGTCGACCGAACGAACTGAGGCGACAGAATATACACCATGCATATGTAGTGCAGCAGTATGCAACATGCAACAGGATCATTGATGGCATTAAATGTTATAGAGGCGGAGATAAGCCTAAAAGTGGCAGCAAAACACAGACAAAACCAAACCAAATCAAACAAAACAAATAAAACAGTTGAAATGTATTGAATTAAAGAACAAAAAGAAAGACAACAGGAAAGAGCGGATAGACGGAGAATGAATGAAAAGCTGAAAAGGTAAATGACTCTGCATAAAAACAACTTTATTCAAACACACAAATGCAAACCTGAAAACGAAACACTTCAACAGCTGTTTGAAACCGGTTGCCGCTGCATTAAGGCTGGCAGGAGTTGAGACAGGAGATGAAAAAATGTAAATATAAAAACAAAGAACGACGAGAAAAAAGGAAAGTAAAAAACAAAAACACTAATGATGACAACCAACAAAAGGTGATCTCTCGCTCTCTCTCTCTCTCTCTGTCTCTCGTTTTTTTTTTCTTTCGTTTGGAAGTAAACTGAAGGAAGACGCTAAGAATCCATAAACTTGACTGTAAGAAAAAAACAATGCACAAAATGAACGCTCCATAAGTGGTGGTAATGCATGGAGATAATAAAAATTAGCGTGCAATAAAAGAAAAATGGAAAAGCGATCAGATAGGCTTAGAAATGTCAACGAAATTTTAAATAGCTACCGACACAATCGAGCGACCGACCAGTCGTAAGATTATGAAACAAAAACAATTCTTAAACACTGTGCGGCTTAAGTGGAATTAAAATGACAGAATTTGCTGTCTGAAAGCGACAACAATGTATTATGAAAGATAATGAAGAAAGAAAACTGCAAAGACAGTACTGAGAGACAGATTTGGGAGCGAAGTAAGAAAGTGCGAGTTTCAATCAGACATTGAAGAGTTAGTAACTCCAACTCGTGCGGGAGTTGTGATCTTGGTTGTGCAAAACTTCTTCCATAATTCTCTCAGAGGCAGCATGACTTCGGAAATGACACGTTAGATGGATAGATGACCGACCTCACCTTTTATTCAATAATGAAGGAACTGCATGAGGGACGCAGTGTTTTAGCACCAAATACTGAGCTTTCGTACACATGTCGTGTTCCAAAGTATTAAATCCGTGTGATAATAACTTCTTGAGGATCTGTAGTCTTATAATTTTCTACTTTCATGGCTTCCAGTAAAGACTCCACATCCAATCTATACCCACAAAAGATAACTCCAACAATCGCTTGGTATTTTGAAACAACGTTCGTCTGTCGCTTATGCCGTCAATACGTGTGGCACTTAACGACGAAGGCCAATAAAAAATTGATCAAAAGAGAAAATCTAAAGGATTAAAATATAAAAAAAAAACTGAAGACCTAGCGCGCGTATAGAAGTAGGGCAGGAAAAAGTAACAGAGAAACGGAAAGGGAAGTGAATGGTTGAAGGAAGCAATACAAGTTGCTGATGATAGAAATACAGACAAGGCGCAGAGGGACCGACGAGGAACTGTTGTTGTCTAGTTGGTGAACGGCGTCGGATGGACGCTTCAGATGCAGTTTTTAAACTGTAAATTCTTATCTGTGCGACACAATGTCAGGCGGTGGTTTGTTAGCGAGTGGTTGGCATTGCTATTGTTGTTGTTGTTGTTATATTTGTTGCAATCGTTATTGTCATTGGTCTGTTGTGCTTAACATTAAACGCGTAATAAAATCTTTTTTTTTTTTGCTCTGCCGCATGCTGCTATTATTGATGGCGTTTTTTTTTCATGCGATGCTGCAAGTAACTTGCAACATCTTGTTGCAAAGTGGAATTTTAATGAGCATTAAATTTCTTGCGCTGCTGCATAATCGAATTGTTTCCAACGCATTTCGAGCTGACAGACGCATACACAAATTTACACAAGCACAAGCATGTGGCACGTAATGCGTTCATGCCACAAGCGGTTAACTATTGCTGCGTTTTTTTTTTTTAATTTTTTTTGTCATGCTGCCTTGAACTGAAAATAAAAACTGCATTATCTCAATTCGTACAACAATATTGCATGCATTTCGCCGTTTGTGGCATGCCACGGCGCGCTGTGTGTGCGTCACACCAACTGCCAACGGACATCACTGTCAGTATTTGACATTTCTTCTACGCGGCGCGGCACGGAGTGCGTGCGTGCAGGAAGCGATGCGTAATGCAAATGCGTCAGAGTGCATGTGCAACATGTGGTAGCAACAACAACAACAACAACAAATAAGTACAACATTTTTAGCGTAAGAAATGTGCAAAAATTGTGCAAGCATGTAAAAGACATAAATTATTAAGGCAATTGCTGAGAGACGGACAGCCTGCAGCGTAGCGCAGCGCCGCGCCAACAACAATGATGTTGCAACAAAATGTTTCACGAAAAAAAAAACGAAACAGAAACAGAACTCAACATGTAATTATTTCTTTGGATTGCGTGCAATGTGGTTGCAGCAAAGATGAAATTTGGTTGTATGTTGTTAACTGCAATTACAACAACAACAATAGCAACAGCAATGAAAAATTCCTGTTGCAACAACGTACAATTTATAGCGCTGCGAGGCTTTTTTTTTGAATTTTTTGCTGCTTCGCCTTGCATATTATTATGCTAAACAAGAATTTATGACCAAAACAACAACAACAACAACAACAAGAACAACAAGAGCAACAAACTTGAAAAAAGTGAGCAATAAAAGCAAGCGCGTTTTAATAAACAGTTGCAGGCAGGCAGCAGTAATGCCAGCCTAATGCATTTTTGTTGAAAACAACAACAACAACCACAACAACAATTGTTAACTTTGAAATGCATTGCTCTACTGCTGTTGTTTTTGCTAATCTGCTACAGTTGTTGTTTTTGTTTTCGTTTTTTTTTTTTTTCATTAAAATAAACAGCTCTTATTCGCTATCGCTTCTTTCCTTCTTTCCTTTCATTCTTTCTGCTTTGTTTAACGGCAGTTCATTGACCAATCGATTCAAGTTTTAATTCTTGGCTTTCGAATCGCGGAAAAAAGTGATTTAAAAAATGCTTACATTAAAAATAATAATAAAAGCAATAAGGAAGCGTGACAACAACAATGTAGCCGCAACAACAACAATAAAACTACAACAAAAACAACTAGGAGGCAATAAAAATTACAGTTTATTATTATTGTAAAAATATATATGCATTATTCAAAAGTGTATGTTGTTGTTGTTTTCTTTTAATTTTTTGTTGTTGTTGCTTTTCGAAAATTCACTTTTTTTATTAACATACACAATTTCATTTACAAATCACGTAGCTTAGCGCTTAAAATGATAAAAATTTAATGGCAGATTTGGACTTTTTTATAAAAACATTTTCGAAAATTTGAAAATTTTTGGAATTTGGTTAAATTTATTCAACCAAGAACATAAAAAATTCTCGAAGCTATTCTGACTTTATAAAATAATAAGTTAGCAGTCCTCTCGATAAACTGATTTAAACTTTTTTTTTCAAATCTTGAAAGTTTTCTAAAGTAAAGAGTGAACCAAGTTGAGGTACTTTTTTCAATAGCCTTTTTTTGACAGATCACGCGTGAATCGTGTCAAGCTGTCATGTTATTTTTGTTCAGAATTGTTTGGCATTTCATCATGGAAAGACTTACGCCTGAACAACGTTTACAAATAATTCAATAATATTAAGAAAATTTACATTCTGCAAAGAATTTCTCTTACTCGCTTCGCTCTACTTATGGTCAGTCAACATAATCGGCCTACTAAGCGCACTATTCGCCATCACCATAACCCATCTTGAGGCCCAGCATTCATTATTGGATAATATTCGACCGATTAGACTATGTTCCGCACGCAGTGAAGAAAATATAGAGGCCGTAGCTGAAAATATGTACATGAAGACCTTGGAGAGTCGATTCGGCGCTGTTCGCAGCAACTCGGACTGACGTATGGAATCACTTGGGGCATTTTACGTCGAGATATTAAATTGAAAGCGTACAAAATATAGCTTGTGCAAGAACTGACCTTCCCAAGCGACATCGCTCCGCTCTATGGGCTCTTGAAAAGTTCCAAGAAGATCCGAAGTTTCGAGCCAAATTTTGTTCGGCGATGAGGCCCATTTCTGGCTCATTTTGGACAAAGGGCAACCGAAGGGATTCAAGAGTTGCCATTTCATCCAGAAAAAAAATCAGTTTGGTGTGGTTTGAGGGCCAGTGGAATCATTGGTCCATAATTCTTCAAAAATGATACCGGAGAGAATGTAACCGTCATGATAACCGACTATTTGATGCCTGAAATTGAAGCTCGTGATCGCCGCGACGTTTGGTTTCAAAAAGACGCCGCCTATTTCCCATACATCGGATCAATCAATGGATTTATTGAGAAAACACTTCGGTGAGGAGATAATTTCACGTTTTAGGCAGATCGATTGGCCACCAAGATCGTGTCATATCACACTGTTATTCATTTTCCTGTGAGGATATGTAAGGACTAAAGTCTATGCGCACAATCCCGCTTCGATTCAGGCATTGGAGCAAAACATCACGCGTGTCATTCGCCAGTTACCAGACGAAATGCTCGAAGGAGTTGTCGAAAATTGGGCTCAACGGATGGACCATCTGAGACGTAGCCGTGGCCAACATTTGAAAGAGATAATCTTCAAAAAAATAAATGCCAAATAATGTTCTTTCGATTGATAATAAACATTCTCCATTAAATTTGAAGTTTCTGTGTTTTTTTTTTCTTTAAAATTAGGAAAATGGATCACCCTTTATAACTGATAAATGATTTGCCATTATTTAAACGCCAAACAACCAGTTTCAAAAATTTGCAGAACTAAAAGCCAATAAATTAAATTAAAAATGGTTTATAAATTTGCACAAGCAAAAAAAAAAAACAAAAACAAAATTAATTGATATGTTAATATTGGCAAATTAACTGTGAGTTTTATAGGCATTCAAGCGTGGCCTGGGCAGAGAATTGATTGAAAAAGCATTAAAAAATTAACATAAATTGATAGTGAATTATTTAAAATTCCAAAAAAAATTTAAAAATATTGTCGAAGTTAAAATGAGCCACAAAATATTTTATTTAAACTAAATAAATGTGGAAAATAGCAAATAAATGGCTAAATATAGGGGGGGGGGGGGGGTAATATATAAAAAAATATTTAAAAAAAAATATTAGAAAAGAAAAAATTAAAAAAATAAGCTAACAAATTTTTTTAAATTGCTCAGATTTTTACTGATTTTGTTTACATACCAGTTTATATAAAATAAATAAAAATAATAAAAACAATTTAAACAGAACTTAGTTTTTTTGTATGTTTTTATTAATAAAAAAGAATTTTTTTCCCAATATTGTATTTATTTATTTTTCTAAATTATGAAAAATTTGTAGCAATATTTTTGCATATTTTTGAATTTTTTTATATAGTTTTTTTCACAGCTTTTGTCTCGCCACTGCAATTAGTCCAATTAATCGTGTTTTTTGCGTTCACACCTTGTCTCTCCTACGACACGCCTTTACCAAGCGCCTCGTTTATTAAAAAAACATGCTTTTACTCATGTTAATTTTTCCATTAGCCCTTATCTATGATGTAATCTTCGCACATTTACTTTTTTTGAATTCATAATTCTTTTGTTAATATTTTTTTTTTTTTTTTTGTTGCCATCGAAAATGCTTTTCACCTCTCGAGACTACCCCAATGCTTGATTTGTTAGCTGGCAACAACAGTAAACAAAAGCAAAAACAAAAAACTATTTAACATAATTTTTGCATATTTTTCTTTTCTTCTGTTTTGGTGGATGGTGAAACAATAAAAATAAATTTTCAAAAAATTCAAATTTCAAAAAAAAAACTCGTTTTTCGATTTAGGCTTAAATAAATTTTTCTATTTTTTTGCACAAAAAAGTTTGGCGACAATTTATGCAGAAATGTTTGTATGTCTTCATGCTTGTATATCTAATGGACTATATTAAAAGCGAATTTAAGTGCTTTTTGCATAATTTCGCGCGTCTAAGTGTTCAAAATATGCAAATTGGAATGATTTGCTGGCCGACTCGCTTATTTTTATTTATTTTTTTTTTAGGTTTTTTGATGATTTTTTTAATCAAATCTTTTTCAATATACATACGTATATACATATATTTTTTTACTTTTCTTTTTTCCCTTTTTTGCAATCTAATTTCGCAATTATTTACGAAAAATTGTCTTTCCTTCTATCAATTCAGCTATACCCGCGCACCCTTATTGATTCCCTCCCTGCTCATTTTGCGCACAAAACACCATCTACCCGTAAGTGTGTATGTGCGCATGTATATATGTATGTATGCGCGCAAGTGTGTAATAAATCTCACCTTTTACCTTTCAATTTTCCTATCTCCTCTGTTCAATCTAATTTAGCGTCAGCTTGTCATGCTTTGTGTCACATGCACATGCACCATTGTTGCTCTGCTTCTTCTTGTTAACTAAAATCATCACTCAAATCGCTTAGCAAACTGTATAAATTACATATTTTCAACCACCCCTTCCCGTCGAGCAGTGGCGACTGGCATGAAGCGAGTAGGTTTGGAAACACCCTCCTGAAGTAAATCCATATTAAAGCGTTTTATGTAGATATGTAGTATGTGTGAGTGTATGTATAGCAGCAACCCAGCAAGAAATTTTGGAAACTCGTCTAATGGTGAGCGATGATTGAGGGAATATTTCTGTAATTTTTTTATCCTAAAAGCAGGTACGGATATTTATAAAAATTAATTAGTTCTCTAAGTCATTACCATGGAAGGCATAGGGGATGAGTTGGTAGGGTAGTTATAAAAAAATTTCAATCATATTACATAAAACAAGGGAAGAACAAGCACAATACACTATATACGAGAACCATTGAGCTTTATTTGGGGTAGAGAGTTTAGGCTATCTTAAAAGAGGAGGCTGGCACAGTCGTGCATTCGGCCAACGGATCTTACAACTACATGGATTGATTAAAAAAAAGTTTGACGAAGTAGATGCTGCAAACTATAACGCTGACTTCGACGTCAGGCAACCTTTATTCCTATCGGAATAATAGCGTAATTTTCAAGCGGATGTCTACTTAGCTAAACAAAATTAAACCACTGGAAACAACATTACAAACCTAAGCATATACGTTGATAGACAAGGTAGCAATAAAAGCAATGAATCCGCAAGTAGTTATAACGAAAACTATTTCCAGCAGCATGAAGAGATGGTGGCTGCTGTGCTGCAATTCCATATCTACTTGGTAGCAAACCATAAGTCCAATGTGGGGTACCAAATAGTTGATGAAATTGCTGAAGGGGTTAGGCCACGCTAGAGGGCCACAAAATATACCTATTTTGAATTTTTTTTCGCGAAAATTTTAATAATTTTGATTTTGGACAAGAGGTATTTATTACGCATGTAATTAGCTGCTTATAACTATTTTTTAAGAAAAATTAATTTAAAAATGGCGGCTATATAGCTTTCTCCCTAGGATGTCTCCATTTTTTCGGGAACCACGGCCGGACACACATTTTCTGTGATTTTATTTTATTTTAATAAGTTGTTGAACAGTTTCCCCTTGTAAATAGCTATAGCTACAAAGTACGTAAGATTTTTTTAATATATGCATTTTTTGACAAAATAGAGGGTCGCTAAATGAAAAAGAACAACTTGGCCTAAAAACTTGTTCGAAATTTGTTAATAAAAAAAACTATGCAAGATAAAAAAAATCCTACATACTTCTGTAGATAATGTATTTCTGAAGATGTTGTCAAAAATTTCAAGTGAATCAGTTGTAAATTGCTTGAGTTATGTTTCCGGCCAACTTGCAAAAAACAGTTTTGAGATAAACGCGTTTAAGGTTTTGAGTAGGCTCCCTGCCGACCAGACGGCCTTCAACTAGAGAACGAAATGACATAATCTTTCGGGATAACATTTTTGAAACCATAATGTATCATTTGAAAGAAAAATAAATCCGAAAATTCTAGAGTGGCCTAACCCCTTACTATGCCATTCGTCGGGCGACTGAGCCTGACGAGGAAGTAAAAAATTGGTAAATTCTCTGCTTCTTGACTTAATTAATTAAAGATAATAAAGACGGATGAGGAAAACTTTGAATAGTTGAATGATCTGCGAAGGAGAATACACACAATTTTTGCTTGCGCAATCTCGAAATGACAGCAGAATGGTTGAATATCTAATGACTTACCATAACCTACTCGAATGTAGAGAGAAAAACCTTGAGTGAGACGTTAAAATACCTTCAGCGAACGTTGTTCAAATTTTGTGCGACCTCATCAAGAATAAGTCTTGAGTATATAGCAGGCTGCAGCAAGACAAGTGTCAAAGTCATACATCCAGGTTAGATTAAACAGCCCCGTGGCACCATGAAAGATCAACAGGTCTATAAAAAGCGAAGCAGCCCGTCAGTGTAACCTTATCTAGCCTAGAAAAACATTTTTTTTTCTTAATGCAATTTTTTTTTTTGAGGAAAACTGATAATGATTATGGTCTCTTTTTGTTTGCCAGAGGCATATTGAAACTCCGAAAATTTTTATAATTTTTTAATTTTTTATTTTATTACAGAAAAAACTGCGCAGAAGATTTTAAAATTTAAATTGAAGCAAAAAGCCGCTGACACACCCAAAGTAAGGCAAATGGTCATCACTTGCCACAGAGTGGTAGCGCAAAGCAAATTTTCTGCTGGGCAACAACACAGATGTTATGTGGTGTTTATGTCACAGCTATTTATTATTTATTTCGAACTGACAACAATTTACATTCACTTATTAATTTTAAAGTAATTTGAATTTGCAGCAAATTGAAAACGTGTTCTGATTTAAGACCAAAAGATAAAAGTCACAAACATAGTACTCAGCGTGTACTCGTATTTATATGTAAATTTTAGTTGTTTGCATGAGTAAGAAGTAATTAGAAACAAATTATAATCAGTTAAATTCTGTTTTTTTCTTTGTTTACATAAATATGTATGCAGTGAGTCTTTCTCACAAAATATATTGTATTTGTAGGAAAATTGAAATAATTATAAATGCAATAAGCGCTGACTCGTGAAATAATAAGCTCATACCTAGTGAGGGAGAATGCTGTAATAAATAAATTAAATTTATTTAACAGTATTAAAAAATGCATTTTGCTACAAATAAAATAAAATTAGTATTTTGTGCAAATTAATTTTCGAGATATATCAATAAATACTCGTATATTTTCCCATAATTATAAATTCTTATAAATATTTGCTTTCAATTTATTACTTTATTTCATTTTTATTTTTATTTTTATTACTAATTATTTATTTCATTATTATTTTTTATTATTTTTGCATTGTCTTGAACTTGCACTAAGTCGATTTGTGTTTTCTGCTTCCCTAAATTATGAAATTATGTAAATTATTCATAGAATTTCAGTTCTTACTCATTGATAAGCGACCTGAATTGCATGTCGCCGACACACAGAGAGAGAGAGGAAGTATGATATTTATATATATATAGAATAATATTAAAAAGTAAATAAATAAATTTTAAGAAAACCATTATGAGTCAACAACAGACTTAATTGATAGTGTTTTTAGTGCAAATTTATGTATGCCTCATTAAGGTTTGTATGCGATATGAGAAATTATAACGAGCTGGGTGTGTTTACGAATCCAATGAAATGAATTCTGATTCATGAATTTAAAAAAAAAAAAAAGATAAATAAAAAACATTTTGCATAACATTTTCGTGGCATAAGCAATCTAAGTTAAAAAAAAAAAACAACAAATACTTAGAAATAGTTAACTTTTTCTTCTGAAAAAATATCCGGCATGAGAAAACAGCAGCTGAGTTCCAAAAAAGCGACGAATAAATGTAAGCATTGTTCGAAGAAACAGATTAGAAAGTGCTTCTGACTATTCTACGGCACTCCAAAAACCACAGGTACAATTTTGAAAAAAAAACACTGAATCAGCCAACCAATTTCGAAAACTGTTAGAAAAAATTTCATACTATTCTCCGAGTTCAGAGAAACAGAAAAGAGTTCTTCAAAATAATCGCTGAACTCTTTATTATGTAATAAAATTTTTTTAGTTAATTTCTTTATAAGCTTCTATATTTTAATGAATTTAATTAAAATAAAATTCTAATGAACTAATTTTTTTACGAAATTTACTTAAGAATTTTTTTTTTAAATTTGTTTAACGAAATCTTCCACTTTTTCTTCATTTTAGATAATATTTTTTTTATTTCTGTTTAGCTTTTTAAGGGAAGATGGTGGTCTAGAATTTTCAAAAAATCGTGTTTTTCTTTTTTGAATATTTCGAAAGTATAGCATTTTAAAAATTTGCTGTTAAATTTTATCAGGATATCAATTATTTCAGTATTTTCAGTTCTACAGGTCTTTGAGCGGGTAGCGGCCACCCGCTACACTTCAAACTTTATACTCGCTTCTCTCAGAACGTCTTGTTTCTGCACGGCGCAGGTAAAAAAGTATTTATCGGAATGATCTGAAATTTGAATATGTTATTTGGTACACTAGTAGCCATATCCTGTAGCACAAACATTTTATTATCTTGACAACTTCTTACTTTTTTAGTTCAAAAACTCACAAAAAAATTAGCTTGTTTCGGTTATCGAAATTAAAAATTTCACTACTTTTTCAAAAAAAAAAAAATTATTTTTTTCTAATCTTGGTAAAGCATATAGCTACACTTGTACAAATTAATAATCCAATTTTTTGAGGTCACTATCAATTTAAAAAAAAATTAAAATAAATATTTTTTTAATTATTTAAATGTTTTTGTATTCAATATAAGTTGCAAAATATACCTACAAAGTTTAAATATTATTTTTTATTATTATAACATTAAAAAAGTATTGAAATGGCCTGAAATCTACGATCTCTAGACCGCCATCCCCCTTAATTCAAATTTCAAAAGAAATGTTAGGATATTTTCAAATTTTTTATGAAAGTCCTTAATATTTTTGCTTTCTTACTAATCTTTTTATTTATTTTCGTAATTTCTTTCTTTTTTTTCTTTTTTTTTATTGGTTATTAATTATTCATTTGTTAATCATTATTAATTGCAAAAAAAAAATTTTTTAATATGATTTTTTCCTATGATTTTTTATGCTTTCCTAATTTTTAACAAAAAAAAAAAAGATTTTTATTTATTTTAATTATTTACAACTAATAACGAATAGAAAATACCATTTTTCAAATGTTACACGATTTTTTTAATTTAAATATAATTTTTTGGTAATTTCAAAATATTTTCAAGGTTTTTTCTTTTTAATTTTTAATAAAAAAAAAGTATTTTTTCCATTTTTTTGTATCTTTTTATTTATTCAATAATAAAAAAAGGCTATGTATAATGTCACTCGAAATATTTTATATATTCTTTTAGTTTAATTATTAAATTAAATATTTAAATAACAAAAATAATTTTTTTAACATTTACACATTTCTTCATCGTTTTTCCAGTTTTTATTTTATTTTGAATAATAAAATAGAATTTTTCCATTTGTTATAATTTTTTTATTACGTTTTACTTATTGATTAATGTTAACTGCGATTATTTTTAATCTTCGTTTTTTTTATTATTAAATAATAAATTTATAAATTTTTAAAATATTTTTTTTTTACTGTTTAAAATTTTCTAATTTATAATTAATAAAGAATGATTTCTTTTTAATTTCTTTTTACTAGTTTTTATGCAATAATAATTTTATGATTTATTTATTTTTTTACAATTTTTTAAATAACAAATATTTGTTCTTTTATATTTAATTTAATTCTTTATTTTAATTATTTTTAATTTAATTTTTTTAAATTTTTTTTTAGCTTTTATTTTTTAATTTAAATTTTTTTTAAATTATTTTATTTTATTTTTTTTGAATTGTTTAAATAATTTTTTTTTAATTTTTTTTTAATTTTTTAATTTATTTATATATTTATTTATTTATTTTGAATTTAATTTTTTTTAATTTGTTTATTTATTTTATTTTTTATTTTTTTAAATTTTATTATTTTTATTTTTAATTTTTTTTTTACTCTTTTTAATATTTTTTTAAATTTTTTAAATTTTTATTTCATTAATCTCTGACAAAAATTGTAATAAAATAATAAATTCCATGCGTCATTTGCTTAATAACCATTAAATTTGTCGTGTCAAAAGGCATTAGTTCAGCTCCGCTACTAATTCGCTCCTAAAATCTATTGGCGGTCCACTCTGTGTTTAACTACTCAAATATTTCAAATACTAAACTCAAACACGCTAATTTACATGATTTGCTCATTAGCACCGGAGCGCATTCCTCTAGGCGCATAGCATACACTGGTCAATGAAACCTTCAATTAAATGCAATTAGTTTAAAGATTTTATTACCGAATAGTCTTCACTCTCCACCAGAGAGAGGCAGTAAATTTTCGAGAAATTAAATAACTACCGTAATGATGATAAATCAAATTAATGAAATTAGTAGAATCACCAACACTTACAGTGTAAATAAATAAATAATTTAAGAATGCCAGTGTAAGAGAAAATGAGGAAAGAGAGAAAGAGAGAGAGATGGAGAGAGGTGAATTAATAAAAATTGCCTGTAGGAAAAAAAGCTAAATCTAAATTATCCAAAAACTGAGAGAGTATGTAAGCAGGTATGTAATGGTCAGCTTGCTGCTGGCAGTGTCTGCTATACTCTCCGCTGCATACAACTCATTTCCATTAAGAAGCAGGAAGTGAATTTCGCCAACCAAGTTATCTACGACGCACTCCCCCCCGGAGCGTGTGGAGCGTTCAGCCTGTAAATACTCGTAGTACAAGCTCGACAACAAGCTCACATAGCTGTGTGGACTGTTTATGTGCGTGAATTGTATATAGCAAATGAAGAAAAGAACGTTTGCTCGGTGACAAGAGCCGGTTAGCGGACGGGGGTTTCTCCTTCTTCCAAGCAGTGGCAAGTGCTGCTACACCTGAATTTAAGGGGGCGAGCGAGCGTAAAAAAAGCGCTTACTATAACTAACAGGTTTCTCTGCCTTTGGCCAACTACAATGTAAAAGGCTAATAGTGCACAACAGCAACAACAACAACGAGATTAAAAAAATGGTTTTTATCAACTCTTCTAAGGCCAAAGGCGCTATACGTACACACAGACGCCAGACAGTGCTACCTGGTAGGACAGCCATTTCGTTATACAGACATATGTTCGCTCTAGAGATGTCACGAAGCTCACTTGTCGAAATTATAGAATGAACTTTTCGTACTGGACCCAAACTCTATTCCATGCGCGGAGTAGAAATCTGAAAGAATCGAGCTGCTTTGTGAAGTTGAGTTTACCGGAGTCTTTGAAAAGTTGCTAATTGAAGTCCGGTACCTCATATGAAGTCCATTGAGATGATTAAGAGAGCCGGCGTCGAAGCCGGAAAAGTATATATAAATTCGATCTCTCGTAAAGCAAGCCACCTTAAACTTAATGCGGCAAGTGGAAATCTCAAGAGGCTGCAGTACCGGTACAGCCAAGTAATGATAGTACGGTAAGCAAGGTAAGTTCAGTGAAGCCTAAATGAGACTTCCAACTTCATGAGACCGCTTTTTAAGAAGTTCCGAGCTTCTGGACCGCAGGAAGTTTCCAAGTTTAGTTGGAATTGCCGAACTTAAGTCAGACTAATCACGCTGTTTTAGTTAAACTGCTGCATTGGACACTCGTGTAGTGCTCCATCCAATGACTAGCAGCCGGTGATGTAGACAAACGACGAAGATAAACTAGAGTAGGAACTGAAGTGTGCTCTGTAAGTCCAAACTGAGATTCCAACGTATCGAACTTCAGTAATGTTAAGCTCTCCGAGGTAACTGTAACAAGAATATGAAAGTTGTTTTGTCTGTATCGAAATCAGGTTTCTTTTAAAGAAAATGGAAATACCGACCTCAGCTAAACAGCTGCGTAGCCGAGCATATGTAGCTGGAAGGAAATGAAGTGTAGTCAAGTGCAACTCGTATGTTGAATGGTGAGTTCTAATGCGATTTCAATGCGGCTGTCCAGCTTATCTTGTAACTTTGTATCTATCGCATGTGCGAACAGCTGAATTAAACAACCGACAAGCAGAGAAACACACTAACAGGCGGACGGACGGACGTACAAACGAATCGAGTAATGCATAGTAGTAGGTACATACATACATATGTACGTATTACCATACAAATGAGCTGGTTTTATATGTGACTCTTGGCATATATTGTAATTATTGCTTATATGTATGTACATGTGGCTGTACGGTACTCTTGTTCGTCTGCTTGTAATCTGTCGGCGCGCACTAGCAGGTAAGAATGACCATAGCACAGGCTAAATGGCTTCAATACATGCGAATAGTCGTTCTGTTAGCCGCACAGTTGAATTACCAAGATGCTGCTGGTTGCTATTCAAACTCATGCATACATATATGCATACATACATATTTATAGCTATTTAAGCTACATAGAACTCCACACATATCCACATATGTGGCTGCCTCACATATTAAGTAATATCTGTAGGCACTTTAGCACACATTGAACAACAGTCATACATACCAATATTCATACATACATACATATGTATATGAAAAGAAGAAGAAGAAGAAGAAGAAGCAGCAGCTTCGTTACTCCTGCGGCTATACGGCAATTTTATGAACTTGATCAAGTGGCTCCAATGCCCATTAGTTGGCAGCATTTGAAAGGCAACAGATTGACTCAACTAACTGCTAACTAAATACATATGGACATACATACATATGAACATGTGGACATGTATAAATTAACTGTCTAACTATGTAGTTGTAGCCCTCCAACTACATAGTTACAAATATACATATGTACATACGAGTATGTAAATATGTTTGCCTTCCCTACATACATATTTCATTTCATTGCTTACATGCTCCCTCTAATAGCTCGCACTTGTGCCTCAAATTAGTTTGGAACTACCGACTGTGGCATTTTAAATTGAAAAAAATACCAAAGACGAGCGCTTGTAAGAGGTTACGATTGCAGTGAAAAAAAATGAAAAAAAAAAATTAGTTGTAACGTCGCCATAAATTAAGTGCTAGTTGTGTGTGCCAAGTTGAGGTTGCAGATGGCAACTAAGAATTAACTATTCTTCATTTCTTGTTATTACATAGCTGCCTAAGCAATAAAATTGTACTATAAATAGTTATTAGAAGCAAAATGATGTTTAGTTGCAAGCAATTAAAGCCTTCTGGTGGTGGAAAAATGTACTTCACCGTGAGTAAAATTAATTAAATCGACAAAAGTTTATATTTAATTTGCAATTTCTGTTCATTTCTTTTTTCCACACCCCTTTTAATTTTTTTTTTACTCTTTTTAAATTTATTTAATCTTCTATTTTACTTTACTTATTTTTAATTTTTTTATTTCTTTCTATTTTTCCTAATTTAATTTAATTTTACTTACTAAAAGTGATCCAAGTAGAGATACTTCTTTCAATAGCCCTATTTTGACAGATCACGCGACAGTCGGGTCAAGCTGTCATGTTATTTTTGTTCAGCATTTTTTGGCATTTCATCATGACATCAGACTTACGCCTGAACAACGTTTACAAATCATTCCACTTTATTACGAAAATTGACGTTTTGTAAAGAATGTGTTTCGCGTGCTTCGCTCAACTTATGTTCGGTCAACATAATCGGCCTACTGAACGTACTATTCGCCACACCATAACCCATCTTGAGACCCAGCATTCATTATTGGTTAACATTCGACTGAATAGACCACGTCCAGCACGCAGTGAAGAAAATATAGCGGCCGTAGCTGTGAGTGTACACGAAGACCGTGGAGAGTCGATTCGGCGCCGTTCGCAACAAGTCGGACTAACGTAAGGAACGATTTGGCGCATTTTACGTCGAGATCTTAATCTGAAAGCGTACAAAATACAGCTTGTGCAAGAACTGAAACCGCTCGATCTTCCCAAGCGACATCACTTCGCTCTATGGGCTCTTGAAAAGTTCTAAGAAGATCCGACGTTTTCGAGACAAATTTTGTTTAGCGATGAGGCCCATATCTGGCTCAATGGGTATGCAAACAAGCAAAATTGCCGCATTTGTGATGAAGAGCAACCTGAAGAGATGCAAGAGCTGTCATTTCATCTAGAAAAAATAACGGTTTGGTGTGGTTTGTGGGCCGGTGGAATCATCGGTCCATATTTTTTAAAAAATGATGCCGGTGAGAAAGTAACCGCACTTAGCCGTGATAACCGAATATTTGATGCCTGAAATGGAGGCTCGTGATCTCCGCGACATTTGGCTTCAACAAGACGGCGCCACTACCCACACATCGCATCAATCAATGGATTTATTGAGAGAACACTTCGGTGAGCAGATAATTTCACGTTTTGGGCCGGTCGATTGGCCACCAAGATCGTGTCATATCACACAGCTAGACTTTATCCTGTGGGGATATTTAAATTATAAAGCATATGCGGACAATCCCATTTCAATTGAGGCCTTGGAGCAAAACATCTCGCGTGTCGTTCGCCAGTTACCAGTCGAAATGCTCCAACAAGTCATCGAAAATTGGACTCAACGGATGGATCATCTGAGAAGTAGTCGCGGTCAATATTTGAAAGGGGTAATCTTCAAAAAATAAATGGCAAAGAATGTTGTTTCGAATGATAATAAATATTCTCCATTAAATTTGAATTTTCTGTGTTTTTTTTCTTTTAAAAAGTAGGGAACCTCGAAATGGATTACCCTTTATTTAATTTATTTTAATTTAATTTAATTCTTTTAACATAATTTTACGTAATATTTATTTATTTTATTATTTATTAAATTTTTTTATTTTAATTTACATTATTTCTTTTATTTTTGCTAGTTTTTTAATTCAATTAAAATTTTTTATAGAATTTTTTTATATTTCATTTTTATTTATTTTATTGGGACTTTTTTTTATTAATTTTTTATTGAATTTGTATTTATTTTAATTCAATTTAGATAAATTTTATTTATTTCTTTCATTTGATTTCATTTTCTATTTTATATTATTTAATTTTTTTATTGATTTTTATTTCATTTCATTAATTTTTTTTTGTATGTTATATATTTTTTGTTTGTTTTTCTTTTTATGTTATTTTATCTTATTTTATTTTATATCTTTTGTTTTTTATTTTTATCTTCTTATATTTTTTAATTTATACTACTTAATTGTTTATTTTACTTTATGCTATTTTTTTTTGGTATTTTTTTTTATATATTATAATTTTTTATTTGATTTTAACTAATTTTTTTTCAAATTAAAATTTATTTTTAAATAAAAACGCTGACATTTCATAAAATTATAATTAAAATCGCAAAATGAATTTATTTATTCAATCATTTATTCATTAAATTGCTTTAATCATAGTTTTTCTCATTTTCTTTTTTGTTGTTGTTTTTGTTGGTTTAAAATTACTTTATTATGAAAGTCACTTCACGCCAAATTAAATTTGCATTACAATGAGTAGAGATACATTTGTAAGTATATTGTAATAAATGAACAGCTGACTAGCGTTTGCAAATTAAGTATCGAGACGTGAGACCAGGTAGGAAATAATTGACAAGGTTTCTTGATTAATTTACAATTTTGTTTTTTTGAGGGACGTAAAGAAAAAATTATATTTTTTCCATGAAACAAAATGAACCAAATTTTCGAAATGAAATATTTAAACATATCTGTGGCCTAAAAAATATATGAATGGAATTCACTGGGATTACACATGCTTTGATGATTGATCGTTCCATGGCTTTAAATTTCTACCTAAAATTGTAGACAATTGTGGTATCTTCTCTTTTTATTTTATTTTTTATTTTTTCTTTATTTTTTTATATTTTTTTCTTTGCTTTTTTGTTAAATTTTTGTATTATTCAATGCAAATCAATCACAATATCAAATTGATTCCTTCAGTTGCTTCTTGCATATCTTTCTAAACTTCTCTCTACCGCAGTTTTCCTACCGGCCATGCCTTTCAATATCGCTCCGTTGTTCACAGTAGTCACATTAAATTACTGATTTACACGCTTTGCTTTCAATTTTGGTGAATTCACGGTATCGTGTTTTTATCACAAAACTTTTTTGTGTGTTTTTTTTCGGCATTCAATGGCAGGCATTGTGAGTGGAGGCATCTTTTTCAAAATATAAATCAATTTATTTTTGTTGTCTACTGTTCGCCGTGTGTATGTACATATGTATGTGTCTATAGGTGCCGATTTTCTTGGCACACAATGTCGTTGAATTTGATTGATGGCGCATCAAAAGCAAACATTTAATTATTCAATCATCATTAATACAAAATTTTATGGGCAAATAATTTTTAGTTGAACTTAAACACTGACATTTTTATGATAATTATTTTGTGATATTTTTCAAAAGACGCCTATTGACTGGAATGAAGAATATGAAAAATTTTGTAAAATTTTTTTAATTTAATTTTGTGAAAATTTCTCCTCGAAAAGCCACAGAAAATTGATTTAGAATAAATGATTTCTCTTAAATACTTTTAGGATCACAATTCAATGTTCTCATCAGCCTCGAAAAATCTCGAAAATGGAGAGAACCTCGTCCTTAAAGCAGGCCCTTAAGCATCAGAACAGGCTTCTCCTGAACAAATGGAACATAAATGCCGAAGGAGAAAGGACAATAGGAAAATACACAAGGAGAAACTCGAAAATTCTTAAAAACCCCACTAAGGGTGGCGCAAATATATTCCAAGAGAGATTTGGGGAGTGTAATTGAAGGTAGAACAGAGACTACGAGAATCAGGTTGCTACTTTCCAGGCCTCTAAGCTGAATAGATTTTCCAAAAGCCGCTGGTACTTTCAAACGATCACCATGTCTGAAATGAAAATAAACCTAAGCCACCGACTACTACACTCTATTCATCTTTTAATGAGAACCCTCTAAAACCTCCTTTAGAGCTCTTTTTAGGCTACACGATCGTTGAAATTTTATTTCAAGCCGAAATTTCAGCTTTTTGTAGGCCTGAAATGGTATGAGAGCCAAGTTCACAGACCTTACCTTCCAGCGATGGTCAAGCAGATTGTAAAAACTGCAAAAAATGTGCTGGATTGTCGTCGAGCTTCTTATGAGGTGTCAGACGAACCTGCGCGGCGCAATGCGACCAAGCAGATTTTTCTAAATAAAAAAATCCCAGGCCACATATAGCTGGGCTCATACTGCCACTTGCAGTAAATCTAGACAAATTGGATAGAAATGGCATCGAAAAGGTCAACCGGAATTCATTCTCTAAATGAAGATGAGCCCTCTCAGCTAGTGAGAGTTCTGGCGGACTACTCTTTGATCGGACGACAGGCATAAAAGCTGGGAGTACCTATTAGAAGATCCCGCAGAATCTGTCATAACGACGAGGGATAAGAAATGAGCTCTCTAAGTGTCTTGATGATCCCACATCAATAGGCAGACTTACCTAACCAAACAATAAACAAGTAAGGAAGACTAAGTTCAGGAGGAAGCGAATATCAGATACTCTACTGATATTTATAAAAAAATCCACAGATGGGTGAAAAACCTTAGGTTTCATATATGAAATGAAGATCCATTTCTGGACTTATTTCAGTCATTTTTGGTAGGCATTAAGTCCACATTAAAACATACAGGCATTTAATAATTATCATCCTTGTCTAAATTGTTTCATAAGCTCTAGTTTAATATGTGAAGCTGGCAGCATTATACAATCCCCGGGCACAATGGGGGACCCTATGCTCAGACTTAGCTATGCTTTTACGCCGTTAATTAAACAAGGATATTTCGTATATCCTCCATGTTCGCCACGAAGATAATTCACGATTTTTAGGTCGAAGACATATAAGTCCCCTAGTGTTCATTGTACTTCATGCCACATCCCTAATAGCACGCATATTCTTCGTCATCTTCGGAAAAGCAGAATGGAAGCAATTCTGCCATTCCGGTAACAATAGCATGAAAAATTTGTTTCTGATGTTAAAAGATTTCTTTGCTCTAATCAAGCAGCTAGAATCTCTGGTGAATGTACTGAGTTGATTAAAGGACCGGGGCTCAGAAGAAATAACTGGGTTAAAATCAGCTGACACATTTTCATCACTTGAGAAGAGCACTTTACTTTTAACTCGTCAACGTCAATGATCTATTTCGATAAAATAATGTATTATTTTATTTATGTCTTGCCAGAAAATTTTATGTTATGCCATTTTTTGCTTAATCGAATTTCCTTTACCAAATAACCGCTGCTGAGCGTTAAAAAATTATTTTATTTTATTTATGTCTAGCCATAAAATATTATGTTATAACATTTTTTCAAACTTTTTTATTTCTCACTCACGAATACAAATGCTGCATTTTGGCTTACATTTTGCAACATACCATTGCTGTCTCTCAAAAAAAAAAAAAGAAATTGCTCCACTCTTATGTTAAAACATATTGCCATAAATTTACAAATATACATACATACATTTGCCAACTGTAATAAATTTTAACTAATGAAAATAACCAAAAATATAACACAATAATAGCAATAATAACAAAAACAAAGAAATTTTTTTTTGCCAACGCATGTGATGCCATAAATTACAACAAATAAACACAAACGAACACACGGTCTGACAGGCATATGCACATACATTTGTATGTATATGAAATATATGACTGAGTGTGTGTGTGTGCGCTGCCTTGCGGCTGCGTCGGCGCATTTCCTTTGAACTTCTGGTGAAAAATTCGGCGCAATTTTCATGTCTGTCCATCTTTTTATTCAAATACCTGCCATTCTGCGCAAATGCAACTGTGTGCCGCCGTCGCGACAGCCATCAAATGTACAATTTGGAGCATTTATTTACAGTTTTGAGCAATTTTTTTTTTTTGGAATTTTAGGTATAACCAAAAAATCCTCAAATTTTTTTGTCTCGAAATATTTTTTATTTTTTTGTTTTTGCTTTTTCATATGCAACAACGCAAAGCAGGCAAAACAGGCGCGGCGGCGACACATGTGTGACGCCTTAATGAAGCAATCAATATCTGCTGCTGCTCCTACCTACGCCAGGCTCAGGCGTGTAACCCGCTTCCATCTCCCTGTGCCAACACGCTGCTGCTGCCGCCGGTGATTGTGTGGTTGCCGCCGAGGGAAGTGGTTTCGGCAGCACTTTAACAGTTATTACCGTTTTTACAGCGACTTGAGTGCGTTTTTTGTTGTTGTATTCCTTTTCGTTTTTTTTTTTTTCGTTTTTCGCTAATTTAAAATTTTAATTCACACTTTCATAAAAATTGCTCATTGTTGTTTTGAAAAAAAAAAAAAAAAACCGGAGCGAAGTCACAGCATTCAAATACAACAAAGCGCAGCAGCGACGGCAGCAGCAGCAGCAAAAAAATTGACAGGAGCAATCGAACAGCTGATATTGCCTTTGGCATTGCGGTTAACATTTCTTCATGCATTTGCAAAGTTATAAATAAATTTTGCAAAACAAAAAAATGCAAAATAAAAAACAACAAATTTGCCATCTAGTCATGCAATGATCTCCTCTAGCCTTGTGGGTTGTAAAGCAATAACTGAGTGAGCAACAGCAACAACAATAATGCTTACTTAAAAACTGCTATAAAAAGTTGTTTGCTGGTTGATTGTATTTACAATATATCAGCTGTCAATGAAAATTGAGTCAGTAGTCGATTGGTAGGTAGGTAGGTAGGTAGGTCGGTCGGTCGGTTGATTGCTCATTGCCTTTTTTTTGCATTGCATTTTATACACAATTTAACTGTCAATGTGTGTTGGAGATGTCTCGGCGTGGAGGTATTGAGTTAAACAAATTAATTTTTGTTGTATTTCGTAGCAGCTGTTGGAGTTTTCAGTTGTTGGTGAGAAGATAATTTCATAAATTTTTGAGGCTAAAATATAGTTTTATCAAAAAATGCTTCGTTAATTCTACCACTTTTGCTTTATAAAGGTTGATCCAAGTAGAGGTATTTTTTTCCATCGCCTTTTTTTGACAGATCACCCGTCAGTCGTGTCAAGCTGTCGTCAGTATTGTTTAGCATTTCATCATGGAAAGACTTGCACCTGAACAACGTTTACAAATCTCATTCAACTTTATTACGAAAATTCAGGTTCTGTAAAGAATGTGTTTCGAGCGCACACCATCACCCCTCTTGAGACCCGGCATTCATTATTGGCTAATATTCGACCGAATAAACCGATAGTCCAGCACGCAGTGAAGAAAATATAGCGGTTGTAGCTCAGAGTGTACACGAAGACCGTGGAGAGTAGATTTGGCGATTCGGCGCCGTTCGCAGCAATTCGGATTGACGTATGGAATGACTTGGGGCATTTTACGTCGATATATTAAATTGAAAGCGTACAAAATACAGCTTTTGCAAGAACTGAAGCCGCTCGACCTTCCCAAGCGACATCGCTTCGCTCTATGGGCTCTTGAAAAGTTCCAAGAAGATTCGACGCTTTCGAGCCAAATTTTGTTCACCGATAAGGCCCATTTCTGGCTAAATGGGTATGTAAACAAGCAAAATTGGCGCATTTAGGACGAAGAGCAACTTGAAGAGATTCAAGAACTGCCATTTCACGCAGAAAAAGCAACGCTTTGGTGTGGTTTGTGGGCCGTTGGGATCATCGGTCCATATTTCTTCAAAAATGATGCCGGTGAGAACGTAACTGTCAATGGCGACCGTTGTCGCATCATGATAACCGACTATTTGATGTCTGAAATTGAAGCTCGTGATCGCCGCGGCATTTGGTTTCAACAAGACGGCGCCACTTCCCACATATCGCATCAATCAATAGATTTATTGAGAGAACTCTTCGGTGAGCAGATAATTTCACGTTTTTGGCCATTAGCCACATAGATCGTGTGATCTCACACGTTTAGACTAATTACTGTGGGGATATGTCAGGACTAAAGTTTATGCGGACAATTCCGCTTCGATTCAGGCTTTGGAGCAAAACATCACGCGTGCCTTTCGCCAGTTACCAGTCGAAATGCTCGAACAAGTCATTGAAAAATGGACTCAACAGAGACGTAGGCGCGGCCAACATTTGAAATAGATAATATTCAAAAAATAAATGCGTAAGAATGTTCTTTCGAAGGATAATAAACATTTCGAATAAAATTTAATTTTTTTTAAGTAGAGGGCCTCGAAATAGATCACACTTTACATATACTGGACGCCCTTGCTTTGATCATCATTTGATAAAGCCAAAAAATTATAAGACTTGTTTGATTTAAACATTTTGTTTTGCTCGACTTCATTAGTACATCGCTTGAGCTCTCCACTCAGCCATGACTCACTCTGCGCCGAAGTTAAAAAAAAAAAAAAATTATAATAACCAATGTCCAACCAGCGCATCGCATTGCATCTTCGCCGCGTCATATCGTATTACTTATGCATATTTCACTGCTCCGCCTGAGTTCCGCAGAAAAATACAAACAGAAATTTGCAATGTTAATTTTAAGACACGCCCACAAGGCAAAAAAAAAAACAAGAAGCTACCAACAGCGGACTGGCACTTCAAATACTTGCATACATTTAAGCCGTACAAAAACACAGACGACGACGACGACGCCGACGACAACAATAAAGAAAGATGAATTTGTTTGGTGGCAGCGTGCGACGGCATTAAAAGTCATTCAATCACTGCGCCAAGGCGACTGTGGACGGCGGACAAGAAACAAACAAGCAAACAGATTGTTGAAATAAAGGTTCGAAAGTCAAAGCTATTAAGTCGTCGCTTGGAGTAAGAAGCAGCAGCAGCAACAGCGTTGAATACCAGGTAATAAAACGTATAAAGCGAGTTTTGGCAGACCAAATTCTACTATGTGGGCGGGGGTGTTCAAAATTTCTTCACTTTTTTTTGTTTTTACTGCCAATAAATATAACACGAAGCCGGAGCGAAGGTTGACTGAAGGCGCGCTGACTGAGTGATGGACAAACGCAGGGTTGAACGGATAAACAGAAGGATGGCCGGACGAATGAACGGACTAATAGTGAGAAGTGAAGGCACAGCGATTCGTTTTGAATTTCATTACCTACCTGCAAGGAAGGACGCTCTGAGCGATCGAAGCAGCAGTCGCCGCAAAGCAACTACGTCAACCTGTCTCAAATCTCGAACTGAATATGTGTGCTGTGGTGCATCGGCTGAAGGGGTAAAGCAGTCGCAACAAGCAAACCGTAGTTGTGGCTCCTGTAGTTGTTCGTCCGCTTGACTTTGTGCTTATTTGTTTGCTTTGGTTTCTTTTAATTTCATATTGTTTATCTTCTGTAGCAGCTCAGGTTGTTAATCCTGCCCCAAATGCGCAGAAAGCGGAGTATTAACATACCAAGTTCTCCATACAACGTCTCGGTGTGCGTCTGTTGTAGGCCGTTCAGACGTTGTATCCACTGCTGTTCTGCTGTCTGTTTCGTAATCAAACAAGTGTGAAATTCTCAGAATCAACTGTTGATTCTTCGGTTCGTTTTGTTGCATCTTTTGACTTTATTAAGTGTTTTTTTATGAATGGTTAATTCTTAAACTCCGTCAATGTCGGTCATTACTCGCAGACGGAGTAAAGCCTCCGTTAGTGTGTATACACCATGTGTGTGTGTGTGTGTGCGCTTTAAGCATATAGCTAGGGGAATAGAATGTCTTACTGAGCTCGATCCAATATAAATCGGGTTTAATAACACTAAGACTCGCTTCAAATGAAGACCCAGGATAAATCGAGCTGAGGGCCTGGTTTAAGAGCTGTTTGAAGCAGCGTGTTCACTAATGTAGTTTAAAATCCCCAGTTCTTGGTGCGAAATTCTAGGCATCAGTTCCCTTAGGCCACCTAACGAGCTATGGTATCGTTGCAGTGCAGCCCTGCCGTCCCAGGAACTACTGAGAAATCGATATATCCTTGCTGACACTAAGTGAATCTTAAGTTGTCGAAAGTGGGATTGTCGCTCGGTGGACGGTGAGTGGTTATCTGAAAAGACAATCGCCTCTGGAGACTTTAATGTACTCCTACAATATGCCAGGTATTTGCAAATGAAGTTACTCAAGTTTCCAGGTTTTTCCTCTCCTCAACAACTCCTACAGAATTCCTTTGATAATACGACAAGTGTCTCTGCATGCCTACCCAATAAGAAGAACCATAACTATAGATACCTTCTTTTTTTTTAGCGAAAAAGGCTCTCGTGATCTTGCTTTATCCCATCCCGTCTGGTCATATTGCAGCAATTGGAACTCTTCCAGCCTGAGCTAGTATCTGCGAGAAAAAAAACATAACTCACAGTGAAATTTTAGGTGAAGTGCAGCACGCTCAAATTTTTCCATGACGACAAAAGTGATAGACGTTTAACTGTAAGCTCCCGGTAAACATCTGGGTTCAGGCAACCGTAATAGGTAAAGAGAGCACTGCTTAGCTGTCACTTTAAGTGTTTAGGGAAAATTAATCCCGCTTCTGATTGATATAGTTATTGAGTGCCGGGCTATCCGAAAGGATAAATTTATACAGCTGGCAGCCTCTTGAATGTCACTAGTTATGCCGAGGTCCTTTTGCGTAGAAACCGCCTTTAACCTTGCTATCTAGTTTTGACCCTTTTGTATAAAAGTATATTGAGTCTGCATATGCTGGTTTATTCCATCCCATTGTTTTCTATTCTCAATATTCATCTTGTGTTCTTTCGTGAAGTTAGTAAAAGCTTAGTCCGTCGTCTTTGTTAGACAGAATCTTCTTAACATATTGGTATACTCTTGGATTAACTCATTCCAATCAGTCATGCGACAATACATTTTTAGTGGTGGGGAACATCGAAAATGAGTTTCATAGCGTAAATAGGATTGGTCCAATGCCCGGTCAGTTTACACAGCCGTATTTTCGGGGATACCAAATTTAGATATATCGGTGGAGAAGCACCTTCTTTTGTACTATCGAAAGCAGCTTTAAGATCCACAAAACGTTGGTGTGTGTTGGTGATTTTCTCATGGATCACCGTGAATATCTGCTCAATTTTAGGTTTCCTAAGCCTGAAGAAGCAGATGTATGCACTTTGTCAGTACTTCGCCACTATATCTGAATAGTTCAGCCGGTAGACCAACGGTTCCCGTCAATTCGTTGTTCTTAAAGCGAGCAATTACTATTTGCACTTCCTCAAAGTCGGCAAATGGAACGTCAGTTCCTTTCATATTCTACCGAGGTAGTCGACTAGAAAAGGAAATACGAATACTTTCCGCAATTGCGTCATATGTTTGGGTTCTCGGTGTCTGGATTGAAGTTGTGGTGATTTTTTTCTTTTTATTTCATTTATAAAAATTTTTTTTTTTTATTTCCTTCATTTTTTCTTTTATTTCTTCAATTATTTTCTTAACTTCAACTTCAACTTACCTCAACTTTTCGTGTGCCCTCTCTGCTGCTGATACTTTTGAACTCATGACTCTGTTATACCTAAATTGCCGTCGGATACTTACAACCATAAGTGCCATGTTCACAGTTTTTTTGTAAAGTTCTCCAAGAGTTTTTGGCTTTACTTTATCTTACTTGGTCGAGACATATCAACTCGTATTCTGTTACCAATTTGATTTACGTTTTTGTCTTGTTGTAAAAGTTGTAATCTTTACAACCATTAATAGTTTTATTGCTTGCAAACTAGTTTTTTGTGCGCTATTTTTGGGCTCCACACATATCCGTATACATGTATGTACATACATATGTATGTTCGTGCCTTGCGGCAAGACGCTTTTAAATGTGCTTAACATTCTTGTCACTTTCGTTGTGAACATGCTTGTTTGCTTGTTTGTTTTCCCGTTTTTTGCTTTTTATTTGTCTTTTTTATTATTCTATACCTTGATCTTTTTGCACTACAACTTTTAAATAATTAAGTTATTCCACTACGGATTTCTCACAATTTCGGTGGTGCATTAGAAAAACGGACAGAAGGGAAGAAGAACTTGTGACGAACACCAGTGGCAAAGGCACACATGTGCGCTGAAAGTAAATAAGAACTAAGGTTTTAGCGCCGAAAATTTGTCAGCAAAGCAGAGAGAGAGTTCACATACACCTTCTTGGAATTCGTATGCGCACATCTTTGGCATTAATCCTCTTCCGTCTGCCCATTATTGCTTACTACATATTTTGCCACTTACAAATTCCTACATACATAGTTTGTGATATACTTTTTCGGCGTGTTGTTCCTGCTTCGTTAGCTGTCAGCGCTTCAGCGATTTTTCACACTCACTTAGTAGAGTCGCCGCACGTTGGACAGGTACTGATCTGCGACAACAGTTCGTTGTGCTTTGTTTGTCGTCTGCGCACACAAAAACCCCGCTCACCTCGTGCACGAAACTTTTGTCACTTCTCTGCTGTTTATATGCAGTTGCGCTCTCAAACGCTCACCTGCGCACCTGCTCTCTCCCAATACGCCTACTCGCTCGTTGTAAGCTTTCACGATGTTAAATTGGCATTGCCATGCATAATCTCTGGAAAATTATTTATTTAAATCGCTTGCCGCCGCCACAGGCACTAGAAGCTATCGCAACAACTACTACTTACAAATAAGCCGTTGGTTGTGTGGCGGTTATTGCGTTCAGCGTACGAGCGGCGAACACCTTCGTGGCTGCCGGTGTGCCTCACAGTCGCTGAGCAAACAGCAAGATGGCAATGGCTGTGGTCCAGTCTTTCGCCACTTTCGAGCTGCCAAGAAGATAGCATCAATGGGGCTAGTAAATTCTTGAAGTTTATGGCGTGAGTTGTTGTTATATTTCATGCCTATTTTTGCAGGCAGGCGAGGTTGTGTTGGATTTTTATTTCCTTTTTTTTTTTTGTTTTGCTCAAGCTTTAGTCACTCTTTGTTGGCTGCCAACGCGTCGCTAGA
Organism: Neoceratitis asiatica; assembly: GCA_030068015.2. Taxonomy (NCBI): domain Eukaryota; kingdom Metazoa; phylum Arthropoda; class Insecta; order Diptera; family Tephritidae; genus Neoceratitis; species Neoceratitis asiatica. The sequence continues at coordinate 82,823,020 of CM061527.1, read as the reverse complement.
GATAAGCTACACGCTAAATTAAATCACCAGCAACAGCTTGCTCGTGGCTTGTGTGGTAGTTGTTGGTTGTTTTTAGTCTAACTAACCGGCCAACCAACCAACCAACCGGCCAACCAATCCATCTAGCCATCTTCGCACGTGAAGATTTTATTAAAACAAAAAGTCGCGTTCCGGCGGCGCTCTTTGGTTGTTCGTCTTGTGCCTGCTTTGGACGTTGTCAGTTTGTATTTATTTTATTTTTATTTATTTTATTTTTATTTATTTTTTTAAATTTTATTTTAACTCGCTAATATTATTTATCATTGTGTTAATTGTTGTTTTTATTTTCGCCTCTTGGCTTTTTCAGATTTTTCCGCTGCGATTTCGCTGTAAAACAACGAAAATAACAAACCCAAATGAACTACTTTACACAAATGCCGCGAAATGCGCCGAATTGTTGCGTAAGTAAATACGCGAAAAAAGTTTTTTTTTTTTCGAAACTACCGTCGGTAACTCGGTCTTCTTTCGCACGCTTAACCTTGCTGATGACATATCGCGCGAAGGTGATCACGTTAAGGTAGAAGAACAACGCTTATCTCTGATATCCCAGCTTGTTCTACTTAACTACGACTACTTACGAGTCCTCCTTTGCAAGTGGTTATTATGGTTGTGCAATTTAATCAGAGAACGCAGAGTTTCTTCCTAAGCACACGGTGTAAAGTTTTCTGGGAAGAGTAGGCAATTAGCTGGTAGTAAATTCACAACTGAAAGGCAGTTGTATGTGCTGATGAGGTCTAAAAGCATATTGTAAACGTTGCATAAGAACATTTAGTTATCGAAATCGATTCCCCTCGCCGCTCGCCCCTCTGCAGGGAATGTCAAGCCTTCCGAGTGTGATTCTGGTATGAAATAAAAGCTCTTTACAAAATCAATCGTCCATTCGGAGGCGGCTTAGAATAAGCCGTAAGGTCTCTGCAGTTGCTGGAAGAACATCAAGATGCATACCCGCAAATTGGTGCAGGGGCTCAACCGAAATTCGCTTCAACGATTAGGAAAGGACATTTATATATTGTTATACATTATATAACAGAGAAGGCGACCCTAGTGTGCCTACCTGGGAGTGACCAGAAATGGACGAGAAGTACGCTGTGACCAAAAAGGAATTTTCTGAACACCTGAAACGCACATATGAACGCTGTCCCGCTAACAGGTTAGGCAGAAAAGCCGAAGATACCTTCTTTAACAGTTGGTAAACACAGCCTCCATTACGAAAGATTCTCAAACGGATCGAGGATGATCGACACCAGATTCTAGCACAAGGAGATTCAGCAACCTACTTGGTTGTCACCGGAATGAAGATCACGCAACCAAATGGATCATGCCTTGATAGAAGGGAGACATGTCTTCCTTCTAGAAGTGTATTCGTTCCAAGGACCGGCGTTGGCTTACCGCCGACGACACATACCGTACACGATGGAACAATAGGATGTACGAGATATACGACGACATGGACATAGTTCAGTGAAGATGGATGAAAACACTCGCGCTTTGAATATATTCGAGGCAGGAACCGTCAGTGAAAGTAGGGAAAAATTCATTGAGCCTACGTCAATAACGAAGAAAAAGGGAATTATTCTAAAAATCATGAATTTTCTATGTGAACAACAAATACATAATAATCCTACTTTATTGGCACATCCAGCGACATCTATCGACCATTCACTAGGCATATCTTTATTGATAAATTTTTCATGTGCGCTTCTCTCTTCTCTTATGACCCAATTAACTGCATTTTGTAACATCCCTTAAATGGGCGTGTCCTTCAATAAGCCACAGCCCTCTTTCTCCTTCTCCTTCATTTCATTCATTATCAGTTAATTCACATGACAAGTGAGTCTGCCAGCCATTACGGGTAATGAAAAAATGCCAAAAGCGAATGGGAAATGTGGAGATGAGAGAAAAAGTGCGATGCAAATGATGGTGAGGGGGAAAATGGTTGTAAAGATTTTAGAAATGAAGGACTTGAATGTGGAAATGATGGAAAGCTATATTGGAAAATGGAAAAGTAGGTTTAGATTCTTAAGAAATTACTAATGAAATTACTAAAAAAATATATTTGAAAAAAATAAATAAAAATTATAACAAATGAGTAAAAAATTACTTACAAAAATTATCTAAAAAAATTCTAAAAAATTAAAAATTAAAATAAGAAAACATTTAATTTATTTAATTATTCCCAAACAAACAAAAAATCATATATTTTTCCTTCAAAATCGATGTTTTTGAATAGTTTCAGAATTTTTTCATAATTGAAATCATTTCGACCTTTTTTTAGAGTTAATTAAAAACTAAAGAGTGTCCAAAGATGTACTTTTTCCGATTGCATTTTTTGACAAATCCCGTGTGAGTCGTGTCAAGCTGCCATGTTATTTTTGTTCAGTATTGTTTGGCATTTCATCATGAAAAGACTAACGCCTTACCAACGTTTACAAATCTCATTCAACTTTATTACGATTGGATTGGATTATTGGATAGTATTCCGCCGAATAAATCGATAGTCCAGCACGCAGTGAAGAAAATATAGCGGCCATAGCTCAGAGTGTACACGAAGACCGTGGAGAGTCGATTCAATGCCGTTTGCAACAACTCAGACTGACGTATGCAACGACTTGGCGCATTCTACGTCGAGATCCATAAATTGAAAGCATACAAAATACAGCTTGTGCAAGAACTGAAGCCGCTCGACCTTCCTAAGCGCCATCGCTTCGCTCTATGGGCTCTTGAAAAATTTCCAAAAAGATTCGCCGTTTTCGAGCCAAATTTTGTTCAGCGATGAGGCCCATTTCTGGCTCAATGGGTATGTAAACAAGCAAAATTGCCGCATTTGGGACGAAGAGCAACCTGATGAGATTCAAGAGCTGTCACTTCATCCAGAAGAAACAATGGTTTGGTGTGTTTGTTGGCCGGCGGAATCATCGGTTCCATTGCTACTTGAATGCATGCATAACTTGTCGGCTCTTATGCATACATAAATACATACATTTATAATAACTACATACTCCGTTCACCATTCACGCCCCTTTTAATACTTAGCTAAAGTTTTCTCATTCCAAACATATGAATGCACACGTACATATTAATTTATTTAGAATGGAATGCCTGGGATTTGAAGCGCCGACGGCAAAATGCCTTTTCTACGCTTTACACGCATACACACACACACACACTGCATATACTTCCACTGACACTCCACACTGCTTTGATTCCAAATTTCTTTCTTGCGCTATCTACGAAAACTCCATCATAAGACATTTGCTTGCTACAGTAGAACCTCGATTTATACTGCTCAAAATCTGTACCGAAAGTATGGCATAAAGGTTTTGTACGTGTGTGTATGAGTGCATGTATGTGTCTGTTTTTTTGTTGCGCTGCTCCGCCTACAGTAATTTTGAAAATCACACAGGCCGTCAGTCAAGCAGTTAGTCAACCAGTCAGGCTGCCAGTCAGGCAAGTGAACGAGCCGAGCGAAGAGTCCGTAGGGTAACAGGCAAGCGAGCGATTGTGAGACGATGTGGCAGTCGAGTTGAAGTGGAGTTGCGTGCGTGACTTTTTGACTCCACCCCCTTAGCTGAGCATATATACATACATACATACAAGCATATATGTATGCACAGAAAAGAATATAAATAAACACTGAAGCAAACATACAAACACACACAAACAAAAATTCATATTCATAAGTGGCTGGCGAAGCCATTGTAGCATTGCATGTGTAGTTAGTGTAACAACAACAACATCAACAACAACAACAACACCAACAATGCCACAATAAATGGAAGCAACAAGAACCACGAATTATTAACTAAACATAAAACCAACAACAACAATAACAACAACAACAACAACAACAAGCGCAAATTATATCACTATGCAACCGAAAATACTAACAAACACACAAACACACACACCCACACACATATTTCATAACACTCTTTGTATGTATTTTAGTTTGCCTTCCCCGCATTTCGCCTTCCCCGCATTTCGCCTTTCGCGGCATGTGTCATTTTGCCGTCGGCTATTTCGTTTGTTTCCCTGTTCCACTGGCAATTTTACGCGGGTTCTTCTTCATACTCAGCGCTCTGCATTCCCATCCATCATACGTTTTGACCCTTTCGACCGTCGACAACCCTAATTTTTTTGTCACTCACGCAACGCGCTGAACTGTCAAGTCCATTTGATGTTTGTAGATTTGTGTGAAAGCGTGTGTTGGTGGCGACTCTTTAAGCGCCTGGCTAATATGCATTTCCGCTTTTTATTCTAGCGAAGAAGCAGTGAGCCAAGTTGGCTGCATAATACGAAGTTGCTTCAGCCTCAACCGCGCCAGATGGCCTATGGTGCAGCGATTTTTTGTGAAGAGCTTCACATGCAAAATGACTAAACAATGGATCAACTTGGACAGAGTTGAACTCAAGAAACACTACGCAAAAGAATTTTCAGTCGCCGGGCAGGTTAAGTTAATTTTACTTCGATCTCATAGTGGGATCGCCCTCACTTCAAAGTCCATAGGTGTGTAAATAAAAGAAGACTCAGAAACTTCCAGAGATGTAATTAGGCAGAGCAAAACTCTCAGTGCGTCGGTGGACTTTGCAATTGGGAAGGCCATGAATGAGTTCAAAACTCGAACTGCATCTATAAAGAAATTTTTCCTTCGAAGAAAAGGTCGGCTTTCAGCACTAAATATCAGTATCACTAAACCCCGACCTGAGACAGTTTCTCATACGATTCGAATTATAATAAACATCCCCCATTAAATTAGAATTTTCTGTGTTTTTTCTTTAAAAAAGTAGGGAACCTCGAAATGGATCACCCTTTATAATTATGCTTTTCTTTTACTTTAACCTTTAACTGATTTCCTCGCTAACTTTGTGATGAAAGTTGTTGAGTGTTAGGCTATTTTGACCCTGACTCACCCAGTGCTTGGTCTCACTTATCACTTGTCCGATGTGAAGTCCGGTTTTCCATAATTTCTAAGCGGCCCAGCCTATCACTCGACAGAGAGCTTAGTGACAAGCACGAATCCGCGAAAAAGGCAGACTTTGATACCTGATCACTCCACTCTGTTGTTAAAGATATGAAATGAGCCTCAGTCTAGCACATTTAGGGCAGTCAAGTAAAAATGGTTCAGGTGACTCCACTTTGCCGAACCCCGAGCAATACTTACAATATGGATCAGGTTAGATTTTCTTCTCCCTGCAGGCATACCTATCGAACAGTGACCAGTTAGAATCTCTAGCAAAAGCGTTGAGTATGATCTTGTGGGTGTTAGAAGAGGCTCCTCGATCTTCTGTTATCTCCCCAGACCAGAAGGAAGTTGCAATCACACTTGTCGTGATATTTGCCCGGCTTACGCCAAGTTGACAAGAGATCCATCTATCCATGAGAAGAGCGCCGGCAGTACGAGGAATATCCACCCGTCTCGTGCCAAGCGGTTTTCACTGTAATCTGGCACCTAAATCAGCTCTATCGCAAAAAGAATAGATCGTCGCTATCGAGTAAGAGGTCAGACATTTTTAAGCTAGATTTCAGCGCAACATAAATGTATTCAAACAATGCTACGCGGCTCTTTCAGTAAATGCTGATGTCCTTAACTGAAATGATACTCTAGAGTGATGCATTTACGGCCTCTTGTTTGCTGTACCCAGTGCCGAATGTAAGTTCCGATGGAAAAGTCTTCCTTCCACCTGATTCTCCACTCATCCTCCTCGAATACGTGAGGAGTTTCCAGGTGCAACTATGAGCTCAAGCACTTCGGCGAAGTGCTTATAGGGAGACATTTGAAAGCGCAGTGGGCTGTGGTTTATGAAGGAACGCGAAGATCTATAAAGTCCTAGAATATCCAGGTCTCAAACTGAATAGTGGCATAGTTTCCCTAAGCTTTGACGCAGTTTTACGACTAAGCTAGCTCTGTAATCGAGTACCTGTGGTTGGGATAACTAGTATCTGCAAAGGTCTTTGCTCGGATTATCACTCAACCTCAATGTATTCATGCGCTCTTCTCATTAAAATTAGTAAAACATTCAATTTTAAAGCGGTCTTATGTCAAAACTCTTACCTCATCGCTCAACCATTCACCTTTACCCTTCTGTCGCTCTTTTCATTTTATCCGACCTGTATATCTGAGCTCTAGACGTCGCCCTCAATCAAAAACTTTAAAATTAATGTATTCTCTAACCGCAAACGTAATTTTAACCGCTACTCGGAGGACGGAGGACGGTCATGCATCTGTCTGTTTGTTCTTTCAAAATATGATTATATACATACACATGGGTAAACACAATATATACTTATTTTTGTGCGTGTGTTTCATAATATTTTCACAAAACGCCCACAATAACAACAATTTCCTGACCACTCGTACCGCTAGAAGTCAAATTTCAATCTCCCCTAATACTTTTTCTGGAGTATTTGGTATAACATAATCCTGCTAAGGTAGACAGACAGACATACACACGCACTCTCAACAGCATACCCGCCCGCTTGCTCGCTCGCTCACTGCCTCTCCACTAGTCGACTTGTCATGTTTAATATCAGATAAGACGATACAACGAGTCAACGAGCCAACGAGCCAACGAGCCAACCAGCCAACGAACCGTCAAGTTTTCTTTAACATTTCATAAAATTCATGCTCATTCCAGGGTAAGACAGAAATGTGCAGCAGATAGTAGCAGCAGGAAAGTAACAACAACAACAACAACAAGAGTAAAAAAATAAATAATTATTATGTTGTTAACGCATTCATAAAAACAACGAAACAGTTTAGTTATTTAATGTTTGAAGTCAGCAATTAAGTGACAATTTATCAACAACAACAGATCGGACACGAAACTCAAAACCAACAGTTTGTGAGTGGATTGACTGAGGGCGCGCGGAGCGTAGGAAGAGCGCATAACAATAAAACTTTGTTAATTTTAAGTGTAATGTTGTAAAACGAATTACAAATCCACATGAATCCTTCCGCGAACTGCCGTCTATCTATCTCGGTCAGAGGGTCAAAGACGGCTGTTATTTTGATCTTGTGCGCTTGATGTTTGACATTTTTCTATGGAATCCCTTAATTTTGTGTTTATTTTATAAAAAATGAACAGCATCAGGTTTGTTAAGTGCGACTCTTAGTAGGCATTGCTTAGCTGGTTGTCGAGGCTTCACTAGACGTTAGGTTAAGTTAGGTTTCCAAAGATGAATTGGAGCATGTAGAGATTCGAAACACGAATCGACTCAGCTAGTAGTAAATTCAGACAGAATTTCTTGTGGCCACAAAATCTGGGAGTTCAGTTAGAGTACTGTCTAACTTTTACCTACTTCTCCACGGTTGCGAAAGTAAAAGGGAAGTGCCCTTAGCTAAGCAGTTCTCTCGGACCCTCACGCGAGTGCCCGCAGAGAGTAACTTGCCGGTGAACAAGACAGCGGATGAGCCTATAACTCCCTCAGAATCTCGCATGGGTGCCGGGGGAGAGTAATATACCAGAGAACAAGATAATTACAAGCTCTTCCGCTATCCATGAGGGGTTCAGAGCGAACTGTTTAGCCATCATGTTAGGTGATCTGTCACAAATCTATGCTACATGCTACTTCTGATTTTATTATTCTAGGGTTTTTAGAGTCACAGAAACCTTCAGGCTTCAGCCTGAACTACTTATGGCCTCAACAAAAGCTAACAAAGCTTACATTATCAAGTGAGTGCGGCAATATGAGCTTCTCATTATGGCTGGTAAGTACCTCTGACATGAGATCGAATTTGATAAATTAATCGTTGTCAAAGTAAATAAATTAATTATGATTAAATAAATAAAATTTAACGATAAAAATATTATTTACTCGTCAATTACTCACGAGTATTTTCTCATAGAAGCACGCCAGCCAACTTGACCATTTAGGGCGCCAGCTACTGTGTCTAATAACCCTACTTATATTCGTGTAGGCGCTAAGTGGAGCGACGGACGCCGAAAAGTAAGCAAGAGAGATACTAAAACCGAAAATAAATATTGATAATATAATTAACAAATGTGTCTCTCCGCAAGGCATAATGAAAGTTCGCCACGCTACAGACTCTTACCAATCATTATTTCCAAAAAAAATAAAAGTAAAAAAAAAAAACGACAAAAACTTAAGATATCGTTAAATTTTGTTGGCGTTATGACTTAAAAGGTGTTAAGTAGATAAATATAATAATTTTTCAACTCATTTATGGCATAAGTTTTACTTGCACAGAGCTTCTTTGGCTTTATCTCATATTTTTTTGTGACCTGTTTTATGAGTTTCCGACAATTTTGTGTGCTTACGAAAATAAAAAAATTAATTGTTTGTTCAACAAACAACAAATAATGACAAAAAACAAATGGAATAAAAAAATATGGAGCTTGAGCGGAGGCTGAGGGGTAGGCATGACTAGGTAAGAGAGCGTTTGGTATTGAAAAGGAGAGAACAAGAGAAGGCGCTAAGCTGAAAGCACAAGAGTAACATAAATACTTATCCAGATTTGAATATGTACCAGTTGAGAATTTCAGTAGGATGATTTTTTACTCAAATCAATGGATTACTGCCCAGACTACACTTTAATGCAAGAAATTCTTTCAAATGAAGTTTTGGAAATTTTTAAGACAGGTCGACGTGCAACCACCAAATGGTCTCTAGAACTTGAGGTTCCTAATATTTTTTGCTAATTTCTTCCTTTGTGTACCAACATCAACAGTGCCTTGAACTACCGTACAAAAAATAACTGGCCAGCTGAGTTAGAATGGCGGTGGATTGTCAACTAATTATAAGAAAAAAACTATATGTATTCGAGGTGAGTGAGGTCTAAACAAAATGACTACGAACCCACTCACACGATTTCCTTGCTGCTGGAAGTCATTTTAGCCCGCCTGTATGACTGTGCTCTGGGTGCCGGGTGCGGGGTGCTATGACAAAGGGTAGAAGAGAAAACGAACTTCCTTTCATCCTTTCTAAACCTTTTACTTTCTTTCCATTCCATTACACCCCTTGCCTACCTTTACTTAAAGGCTTATCTGTTAGAACAAATGCAAACTTGGAAAGAACATACTGGGAAATTCAATTTTTGAAGTGAATTATGACTTGCGATCCAATCATTTCATTACTTGCCCAAGTTTTAATATGTAATCGTCTCCAGGTGTTTGAGTAAGGAAACTTTTACTTTAATTTATTTGCTATTCGCTAGCTCTCCTTGAAAAACATTCGTCATATATTTATTTTGCCATTTATTTGGCGCAAAACTGGTCTATAAATATTTTAGCACTAAAATATTCTTGCAAAGTGCTCAATTCGGCAACAAAAATTCGTTTAAATAATGATTCACCGATAACAGAAAACTATTGCCAAACAATTACGACCGGGAACTAGATTAGAAAGTAGAGCAGCAGATAAGTTTAACAATTTTTAAGGAAATTAAGCAGCGAAAAAATACAAAATTTGAATTTGAATTTGAATGTCGTTCGATTTAAAGCCACTGGAGTATCAAAATGTCAGCTTCAAATTCTGAGTCATCAGTTTCAATTACTTTGCTGAGCTACCAGCGCTTATTTTCAATATAATATGAGTCGTTTGAGAATTGCAGCATGTGTTCCACTGTTTGTACTCACCTAAGAGTAATAGTTTGCTCTACGACGCATAAATTCTTAAAATTCCTTTTAAATAGCGGGCAGCTCTAAGTTAAGACTATTTGCGCAGATTTTTGGTTTTAGTTTGGTTCAGTGCAGCTTTTGGCAGCGCTGCTGAAAGCTTTTTTTGCCTTGGTTTTTCGTAACTTTTGCCAATTAAATGTAAAGATCTAACTTAGAAAAGTATTTAAGCGACTCCATTTCATTTCCTTTTCAATGCGAGTGTTCGTCTTAATGCGATAAGGTGTATGAAGACGAAAAAAAGGGTTTGAGCTTACTGTCTGCCAATATTAGATGGTTTAAGAAGCAACAAAATAATTTTGCTTTTCAAGGCAGCGGCAACTCAAATAACTGAGTGTCTTAAGCAGCTTCTTAAACACATTTAGACAAGCGGCGGTGGGCGGCGGGTTAGATGAAGACGAGAAGCAAACAGACAGACGACACATTGCCAACTCCTTGCCGTACACTTTAAATGGGGGATATATAAATAAAATTGTGCACACATATTTGCCGTGCGCATACACAATTTCACTTGACCAGCCAAGCAGCCAGCCAGCCAACCAGCCCGATTCTCTTACGTCGCATTTGTAGTGTCTCTTGCTTCCACAACAATCACATTAAGTTGCAAGAATTTGCTGACTTTGCACAGTCGTCTGCCTTTTTAGATGATTTTTATTGCATTTTATATGTTTTTGCCACCTCTCATTTGCCATACTACTTTTGGTCGTTGTTGTCGCTTTTTTTTTCGTTTGCTTTGCATTTAGATTTGCCACAAACTGTCTGTCTGCATTTCTTCGTGTGCTACCCTCACTCCTTATTTGGCTTAAATATATATGTCTATATATTTCTGAAGCTGTTGAAGTACAACTGTTAATATTATGTATTATAAAGCGAAAACATGTTGGTTGTGGCCGTTATGGATATGCCGACGTCCGCATGGTAGACCCTTTTTTACGCCACTGCATCAACTACATTGACGATTTTTTGAGGCGTGTAGTCGAACGCAGGTTTGCTGTTGCTTGTTTCTGGAGATTTTTTTCCTTTTAATTCTTTTATTTTGTGTGTTTACTTCCTTGGACAGTTTTTTTCTTTTTATTTCTTTTCTTATGTGCTCACTTTTATTTGCTCTGCTAGCCATTGCTTGGCATCCTTCGCATCCTTGAAGTGTCATTTCGTGAGTTTTGCAACATCATTCGTTACGCCAATTTTCCATGCTTTATTGGAGTGTAGAATTTTTACTGTTTTTTTTTTTCTCTCTTCATTTTATGGAAGACTCTGTGCTTGCTACTTACTTAAAATATTAATTTCAAAACCTTCAAAGTGTGCAAGAAGGCATTGCCTGCCTCTAAAGCTTGTGCCACTTGCGCTGCCGTGGCAGTTTGCTCTACCGATTCCTTCTCAACTTTGTCCCTGCAGCTGTGACAGAGGTTATTAGAGAAGTTGTTTATCTTTCTACCATAAGTCCCCATCGGCAACCGCCCGGTTGTTATGCCGTTTTTGATGCTAATGGTAGTCCGGTTTAAAGGAAATTGCAACTTTGCTGTCTTCTGATCGATCTCAGATCAGTCTGGATGGAGTGCTTACGTATGAGAAATATGCGAAACTGAATTTCAAAAAATATCAATTAAGTTCTGCGGCGAATTTATGGTCCTTTGCGCGTTGGCAACGGCGAATACCGCAGACGATGGAACGATGAGCTGTACGAGCTATACGACGACATTGACATAGTTCAGCGAATCAAGAGACAGCGGCTACGCTGGCTAGGTCATGTCATCCGAATGGATGAAAGCGCTCCAGCTCTGAAAGTATTCGATGGAGTACTCGCTGGCGGAAGCAGTGGATGATGGAGACCTTCACTCCGTTGGAAGGATCAGGTGGAGAGCGACCTGTTATCTCTTGGTATTTCCAAATGGCGCCAAACAGCAAAGAGAAGAAACGAATGGCGCGCTATTGTTGATGAGGCTAAAATCGCGTAAGCGGTGCCGAACGCCGAAGAAGAAGAAAAAGAACTAAAAAAAAAAAATAAGCCGCACAGGAAACGTATAAATTTTTCATTTCATACTTAACTAAAAACTTTTTCCTAGTACTAACATTTCTTTATTCCATTTGCGATTGTTGAATTAATTTTGAAGTTTAGGAATTCCTGCTTGATTCAAATTTTCTGAATGACTACAGAAATCTAGAATGGTTTCTTTTATATTCTAAAAGGAAGATGATGGTGCCACACTTCCTATTAGAGGAACAACCAAGGAAAACGTCAGTCTGTTTCATGTCTTGAAAAATGCTGTTAAAATTTTTTATTTTTATTCCACCACCGATTTTTGAGAATCATAGGATAGCCGAAGGAGCGTGCGGCACTTGGAAGTTGTTAGTTTTTTTATTCCACTTCTGATTTTTGAAAATTGTCTGTTAAGGAGGTTTGACTAAACAAATAAAGGGACGATAATATTCCACTGCTGAATTTATGCTATTTTCTGCTTGAAACTCTCGAGAACTGCTGCTTCGGAATCATGTTATTTATGACTGCGTATAGTCGTTGCGGCTTTTTTTTTCCTTTTTCCAACTTCCACTTTTCTGTGTGAATATATAAATAATAAAAACTAATAAAATTCTTAATTAAATATGACACACACTCATTTGATTGAGTTATTAAAACACTAATTTATGTAATAACATTTTAATCGAATCGTCTAAACCGCAGTCTCAATTTCACTTTTCCATTAGCCACACAATTAATTCGCACAGTTGACTTGTCAATTTTTTCCGTAATTTTTTTTTTATTTTTTCTATTTTTTCCGTAATTTTTTTCTTCTATTTTTTTAATTATTTTCTTCTATTTTTTTTTTGTTTTTTGGTTTTTTTCACTTTGCTAGCTGACTTTTTTATGACTTTTTAAAAGCGTCTACACAAACGCTCAATCAGCGCGCGTTCGTGCAATTTGTTATGCATTTTTTTCTTACAACAACGCGCAGCGACAACAACAACACAACAACAATATATCAATATTATTTTTGTTGTGTATAAAAAATTTACATAAACACTTCAGTTGCTTGTTTTCTGTCTCCTTTTTTCTTCTTGTTTCTAATGCAATAAAAGCGGTGATGTAATTTTTTTGCAACCATAAAATTGCTACTGCAATTACTTAACTTTTTTTATAAATACAAAATTATTTTATGGTTTTATGGCGCGCACACTGGGCGTCTCACATGAATAGGATTTAGCTGTGTGTTAAGTGCTGTTCTTTTGGCATGCAAGGCGGGAAATTTAGAAAAAATGCAAATGACGTGTTGCGGAAAATCATCGATGGGAACTAATTAGAATTCCCAAGTCTGGCTCTGCCGTAGTCGTTGGCAGTCAGTTGGGCGCTGGGTTGGGCGTTACTTTCCGCCGGTTGTTGGAATTTAGTTACACCTTTGTATTGTTTGCAAAGATTACCTCACCATGGCAATTCAGCTAGAATTATGGTGAGTATTTTTGTATTATTATTTCAGAGAGGCGTGACCCTTTAATCGGCCAATTGTTAAGTGGATGACTCGTTTGCCCGGATTGGTGCACTTCCGTTTAATGATTAGTTGATAGTTGATGGTACGTACGATAAATGTTGTGTGCTTACCTGAAAGTAGAAGAATAATTTAAGGTTAGTAATAATTTTTATAATTTTATTAGTAGTAATTATTTATTTTAAATTGTCTTATTTTAATTTTAAAATTTCTCTTACAGTGCAGTGGAAAGCTTGGAACCAGTCATGTCGTAAATTCAGTAGTGGAATATTAATTTTCTTTTATTTTACTAGACAAAATTCTTCAATGTGTGGTTTTCAAAAATCAGAAGTGGCATACAAGTAGAGTTTTTCTTCTTCCATTTACCATGGAGGTGCAAGAATTCTAACTTCACTCGGTTTAACCAACTTTTCGTATGAAACAGAAAAAAAATATGAGATTTCGTTGAGAGCAAATGAGTTGAGTTATTAAAGAAATGAATATCATCTCGGAAGAGTGGAAGTTTATGTCTATTATGCTGCTAAAAGTTTTTGGAAAAAGGTGAAAAAAAAACAGTTACAAATATATGGAGACTGCATTCAACGGATGATTCTCAAAAATCAGTGGTGGAATAAAAATATAACTTTTCCTACAGCATTTTTTGTGGCCCAAAACAGACTGACGCTTTCCTGGCGTTTGTACCTCTAATAAGAAGGCGGGGACCAGTATCTTCCTCCTTTTGGAATATAAACGAAGCCGTTCAAGATTTCTGAAGTCATTCATCAATTTTTAAACTCAGGAAACTCTGAGCATCAAAATTAATTTAACAATTCCAAGTGGAGTAAAAAAGTAATTACTGCGAAGGAATTTAACTAAGAAGTGGAATACGAGTGGAAGGCGGCATTAAGGCGGATTCAAAATTAAGAATTTATATTTTTCCTTAATGGTACATTTTTTTTATATAAATTTTCAACACAATTCAGTTTGTCGTATTTCTCATAAGTAAGAACTCATTCCGCGTCCGTAATAACCGAGTGGTTAGCATTGCGTATTAGAAGGGCTTTTCTAATTGCGGTCCCCCTTCGACAGGGAATGACAAGCCTTTCGAGTGTATTTTCGAAATAAAAGCTCCTCATAAAAATCCATCAACCGTTCGGAGGTGGCTTAAAATAAACTGTAGGTCCATTTGTTGGTAAAAACTTTAAGACGCAAAACCACAAGCTAGAGGAGGGGATCCGTCGAAAATCGCCGTTAAGAACTCATTTTAGCTACAGTAAATAATGCACACAGCCATGATCCTAGCACTTTCCTCTGTAAAAAAGAAAAACTTGCTAAGGTCAGTCTTCACCAGTAGAACTAATAACAGGTGGTGGAAGGAAGCCACAAACAATGTGACCAGACAGCTCTAAGATTGATCAGAAGACAACAAAGTTTCAATATCTGCCAAACCGGACTACCACCATTAGCATCCAAAACGGCATAACAAACGGGCAGTTGCTGATGGAAACTGATGGGTAGAAGGATAAACAACTTCTCTAATAACCTCTATCACAGCTGCAGAGACATAGTTGAGGAGTAGTCAGTAGAGAGCACTAACACTGCCACCGCACAGCGTTCACTGTGGTACGTTAGAGCTTTCTCGGAAGTTTTTACTTCGATTGTCAAGTAAGTTTGGCTTCAGCAAATTTTGGAAATATTATGGATTTCAGTAAATAAATTTAATAAATTCGTAATTGTTTAAAAGAAAATTGCATTTTTATCAAGCAAGAATTTTTGCAATACCAGCAACAAGTGGAAATCACTGACAACTTAACGCGTCTTTACAGCAAGCGAAAATTACAGCAATTTTCGAGCGAATATCATTGAATGAAAATTAAATAAAATAGCAACAACAAAAAAAAAATACAATAAAATTACCGTGAAAATTGTTAATGAGTAGCAACGATCATTCGCCAGCTGTTTGACTGCTGGACGCGCTGATTGTGTATACAAACAAACACAATTTGCTTGATTGCCGCATGTGAATGAGCCGTATGAGCATGAGACTGTTGGCGATAACCTTGCCGGCGCATCATTCATACACGCTGACGATTAACATACGAACACTCAATCACACCACCAGTGTATGTATGTATGCACGCGTATTTATGTGTAAATATTAGTGCCAGTAACTGCCGCAATAATCATTTAATATTTATTTATGTACGTGCGTATATGCCTGTGCTGATTGACATATTCATAAGTATTTTTCGAGCGCGCTTTGATCTAGGCGATGATTTCATTGCATTTTCATATTGGCATTGCAATTCTCGCACTTTTTTTTTTTTTTTTTTTTTTTTTTTGCATTATTTTGCCTCTTTTTATTTTGATGAATGACATGCGCGACAATTGTGACAATGAATACGGCATACAGAACAAATATGAATAATAAACGAATTAAGTGATAAAAGCAATTGTAAAGGTGGCGAATGTACATACATATGTAAATGACTTAATGAGGAAAGAATGAAGAAGAAAAAAATGCGCTAAAATGAAGAAGAAAAATTATAAACAAATAATTGAGTGATGAAAAATTGAGAGAAAATCACATAATTGAGGGATTTGAAAAATGCTAGAAAACATCACTGAACATCTGATCTGAATCACTCAAGCGTGTTAAAGTGGCTTTTTTGTTGTAATGCAATAATTTGTGCATGCTTAATTAGCCCATTATTAGCTTTCTTTGTTTCATTACAAATACAAAGTATTTTATTATGCAGAATTTCGCGCGAGAATTTCGCAATTCACAAATACATTTCACGAATTTTGAAAATATTTATGCGAAACAAAGGCAAAATCATTGAAATAATATAATATAAATATATAAAATATGCAGACACATACGTACATACATACATACATACATATACATATATAATATACATGCTTAAGCGATTACTAAATTTTCAACACAAGCGATTTGAATAAATTCTTAAATAATTAAAAATAAATTTATATTATGCATGCCTAAGTACATATGTACGTATAAATGTATGCGACTATGTATGTACATATGTGTTTGCGATAAATTAATTCCCCCATATATGAACATACATATGTACATATAAATTTACGTAAATTATATTGTATAATAAGTGCACACAACTCAAGCATTTATTATTTGATAAGCGTTCAAGGCGTGAGAACAAAGCGCAAATTCGCTGATAAGCCAAAGTAATTCAAGCACTAATTGAAAAAAAAAAATAAAATAATAAAAATAAAACAATAAAATTATGCATAGAAATATATCATTTAATTCGCAGTAGGTTGTTTAACTAACTTAACTTCACATTGCTATGAACTTAAAGAAGAGAGTAATTCTCTTGGCGGAAAATTGGCAACGTTGCAGTTTCAAAACTAAAGAGAGGGAGAGAGAGAGAGGTTGTAAGATCAATTAATTGAAAAATAAAAATAAAACCAAATATTAAAAGCATATAGTCATTGTTATGAAAACAGTCTCTTTGGATTGAAAAATTTCCTTGGAGAAAATTGGCAACAATGCCGTTCAAAAATATAAGAGAGAGTTTAAGGTTGTAAGAAAAAACAAATCAAGTTACAAAAAGCAAAATAAAATAAATTAAAAGTCTATATTTATTGTCACAAAAACAGTTTATTTGAATTTAAAAAAAAAAACCTAGCAGAAAATTGACAACGTCGCCAATCAAAACATATGGAAGAATAAGAAACAGAGAGTGGTTCTAAATGCAAATTGTGCAATAAAAGAATATTAAATACTTAAATGCTTACAGTTAATGTTAAAAATAATCAGTCCACTTGAATTAAAGTGAATTTTCTTTGAGGAAAATTGGCAACATTGCCAATCAAAAAGTATAAAAGAAGGGGAGAGAGAGCGACAGAGGTTGCAAGAGCAAATTATGCAAAAAAAAAATTTTTATATTTAAAAGCTTTTAACTCTAAGAGAGATAAACGTTGTAAGAAAAAACAAATCAAGTTACAAATAAGCAAAATAAAATAAATTAAAAGTATATAGTTATTGTCACAAAAACAGTCTATTTGAATTTAAGTAAAATTTTCTTTGAGGAAAACTGGCAACATCGGCAATCAAAACATATCAAATATATAGAGAGCGACAGAGGTTGCAAAAGCATATTATTCAATAATAATATATTAAATATTTTACTGCTTACAGTTAGGGTTATAAAAACAGTATGCTTGAATTAACGAAAACTGGCAACAACGCCAATCAAAAACTATAAAACAAAGACAGATCTGGTAAGAGTTAAAATAAAATTTAACAAATTTAATATAAAACAATCTACTTTTATTAAATAAAAAAAAATTTTGTGGAAAATTGGCAACATTTCCTTTTATAAATATAAAGGTGAGAGAGAGAGAGAGAGAGAGAGATAGTGAACGAGAGAGAGGAAGGGAAAAAATTGTAAGAGCAAACAAATTATGTAAAAAATTAAATTAAATTAAAAAACATTAAAAGCTTTTAGTTTTTGTTATAAAAACTTTAAGAAATTGTTTTAATTAAAAAAATTTCTTAGACGAAATTTGGCAACATCGCCAATCAAAACGTATGAAAAGGAAGAGACAAAGGTTGCAAGTGCAAATTTAACAATAAAAATATGAAATATTTAAGACCTTGCCCCATACAGTCTACTTGAAATAAAGAAAAACTTTCTTGAAGGAAAATTGGCAACATCGCCAATTAAAAAACTATGAAAAAGAACCGAGCTTGTTAAAGTCAAAATGAAATGAAAAGATAATAATGTAAAATTTAAACTTAACGTTAAGATTAAAAAAAACAATCTATTGCTCTTAAATTAAGAAATTTTTTGGTGGAAAATTGACAACATTGCCAATGAAAATTTATGAAAATGAAAGAGAGAGAAAAAAGCTTATAGTAGGGTTATAAAATATCGTCTTAAATTTTTAGAGGATTATAATAAATTTAAGTTGATAAGAGAATATATTCACATTGCTATAAACTTGTTAAAAATCGAACTTTCTTAGAAGGAAAATTGGCAACCTTGCCAATGCTACTAGTCCTTGATTTTGCTAAGATAGCTTCTTGAGCTGACAATCTCCTAAAATTCGAAGTAGAATATATATTAAAATTTTTCCAGTGTACCATGATGCTCTCACAATGGGTGATTCTCACAAATCGTAGGTGGAATAAAAATTCAACTTCTCTTTCTAGCATTTTTCATGGTAGGGAAAGTAATACCACTTTCCTTGAATGTACCTCTAATGAGGGGTGGTATATCAATTATATGAAGCTATGCGCTCAGGTCTCAAAAAAACTCCTTTGAAGGAAAACTGGCAACATTGCGAATCATGATCATATGAAAGGGATGCATCTTAAGCTTGAACATGTCGCGTAAGAAAGTAATCGAAACAGAACTAACTCTTTTTCGATTTTGAAACGGATTTCTTGTAGAGCACAAAAAAAAAGAGAAGTAGAGGTAGCCCGCTGGGGTCTGAGTGTAGTAGCTCTACAAAGCCAATGAAACTTTCTGAGCTGACGCTGAACAGCGAATAAGGCTCTGTCAGAACCTATCTGACTTTCATTCCCTTGTACTGTGCACTCTCTGTCTGTTGATGAGCACTGGCGATGTGATAGTGGTTAGATTAATGACAATCAGGTCAGTGGTATAGAATATATCGGAAGACCCGGACAATATTCTTTACAAACAGTCTTAGCTGCAGCTAGTTTAACTATAAATAAATCGAAAAACTTATTAATTAAAAAAATTTTCAATTAACAACAATTAAGACGGAGATTTATTGGGACAATTATCAATGAAAAAAAAATTTTTTTTAAATCCGCTAGACAAGCAAATTTTTTCAAAACTAAACAGCTAAAGCATGAAATTTAATGCGCTTAAAAACTTTTTTTCTCTTTTTTGACTTATTTTCTTTAAACCTCAACACTTATATACGGCTGTGGAGCAGCAACAAAGAAGACAACAACTAAAACTGAGTATGCAATAATTCTCAAAAGAGAAAAAAATGTGTAAGCTGGGCAGCAAGGCAGCAAGGCAGCAAGGCAGCAGGGATTGTGGCAAAAAAGCAATAAAATAGTTGCAAATCTCGTTAGTACATAGTGAAAGAAAATGAGAAAAAAAATTAAAAAAATAAGAAATTAAAAAAATGAAAGAAAAGGCGAAAAAAAGCAAACAAAAGCACACATGGCTACCCATTGTTGACATACCAGACGGAATTACTCGAGGAGAAAAAAGCAAAGAAATTAAAGTGGCCGAGCATTAAAACAACAGCAGCAACAATAAAAAGAATAGCCAAAAAAATGCAAAATTACAACAACAACAACACAACGTAAATGGAGCAGCGAACAACTAACAATAAAACCGAAAGCAAAAATGCACTAAGCCAATAGTTGGTGGCTGGCATTGGAAGGATGGATGGATGGTCGGTCGGTAGTTGTATAGATGGATAGATTGCTGGTTGGAAAGACGGATGGTTGGCTCGTACACTAGCTGGCTGGCTGGCTGGTTGCTTGGTTGGACACACAAATAAGTGCAGGGCAACAAAGCTCATACGAGTAGTGGCTAGAAAATAATGAAAAAAAAAAATGAAACTGCATTGCACTCCACTACACTACACAAACTACGCTGCTCCACTGTACTGCACGTACATGCCACTTCAGCGCAACTATCGCTACACATACAATGCACTCGTAGCGTATGTTTGTTGCATTGTTGCATGTGAGTTGGAGCAAAAATTCCCGAATAACACTGCAAATGATTGTCGAGCATGCCGACAGCCTGAAGGGTTTTCAAAAGGGGGGCTGGAGGTGGAAAAAACTAAAAAAAAAATTAAAAATATAAAAATTCTTCATATACACACTGCGAAGGGAAGAAGCAGCATATGAAGTATGGAAAAGTGCATTTGTGTCCACTCTTAAACTGCACTACACTACACTACCAACACTAAACACGTAGTAGCGAAGTAGCTTGCAACAGGACGCGGCATGTTTTTTGGTGAAGTGTAATCCCTGCATGTGCTTGAAAATGCAATTGTACAACACTACCATCCATCCCACTTCTCGCAAGGAGCAACTATGATGAGCTTACGTGTGGATCGCGTACATGTCTGCTTGTTAGCGATGCTATGGAGCTGAGTTTTCGGTAGACAGATGTGAAGTTTTTAGGTTTTCTTTCCAGGAATTTGCATCGTAGATGAGGAATGTGCTAAAATTTAGGTCCGACGTTAAATATATTCATCGAGTCTGCAGTTATTCTTGGGTTGAGGTAATCAGAACCAAATTTTTTTCTGTCAAAACCTAAGTCGGAGGTTTAAAATTCCTTGGAATTTTCTGTTTTCTGGTAGATCTCTTTATCGAAACGGAAAGAGGTACGGTGATCACAGATTGCCATTGTAGAACGGGGTTACAAGGTCTAAGGTCAAACCAAAATTCCTTCTCTTTAGATTCCCAATGCTTCTTCTATGAACTAGTCTCTCATTTCTTGGCATACCAGCTTGAACCGAAGCTTCATAAAAAACCTCGGTCGGCGGTGCAAAAACACAAAAATTTAGGATTGGTCAGATGCGAAATCTTTTCCTTTTACCATTTTACCGTATTCGGAAACCAGCATGTGGAAGCCGTACGAGGAAAGGAGGACCCCACAGAGATCGAATGGAGAAGGACTCAACAACGCTTCTTCTGCTATTATCTACTCGGATAGCGTATTGCGTATTCAATGTTTTTAAATCACCTCCCTCGGAAAATTCGACTTCCGAACCGAAATTTGAAAAACCGTTACATGCCTAGTGCAGAGGTTTGTACGTTTGTAATGTGGGAGTACACTTCTGGGCAAAAGTGGTGGCTAAACTGCTGCTGCTATTGCTGCTACTATTGCTACTGCATGCATTGTTGTAAGTACAATCCGATATCGTAGTAAATATTCTCAGATTACTTGTTTACTACTATTTTTCATTTCACTACTACTAAATCGTAAGTATTTGCCAGTTTGAGTGTGGAGAGCTTTGCTATGTGTTGACTTAGAATTTTTACACGACACTATGAGTATTTGAGCAGAACCACACACTAAAACACACACACACACATGGAAGTAGAAAAACTAGAGAATTGAAGCAACTGCCATCAAGCGTTAAAGAATGCCGACTAGAGTAACCGGCATGTTCCGAAAAACCACAAAATAAAAGGAAAACAACAAAAGAACACCAACAAAAGTGAAATAGAAGAATATAAAAAAAAAAATATTATAAAAAAACCGAGCAAATGCTAGCAAAAATGCTTAAGCCTCACAAGAGAAGCACAAAAAAATGTGTGAAAAATTGCGAAAAAATTTTCTGTTTGCACGTCAAAGCCACTTGGGCACGTTTCGGCGCTAAATGCGTGCAAGTGAGCGCATCAAGCAAATATTATAAACATCTACATACGTAGGTATGGGTGTGTGTGTGTGTGAATATGCAATAAAAAAGTTAGCATCTAAAGTGAAACACTTCAACAGCGTACTTTGATGCATGTGCATATGTATGTGCCAGCATATATTGCAATAGTTTTGGGAAAAATATTTTCATTTTTCTTTTGAACGCGAAAATTTGTTTTGAGAAGTTAAATAAAAGTGCGAAATTTGCTGAGAAAATTAAAAAGTTTAACATTCTTCCATGGATTGGGAATTTTTGTGCAAAAGAAGGAAAATATGATTCAATTGTGTTGGAGAACTGAATGTTTAAGAGCTATTTTTCAGAAACTTTATAAAATAAGAGTTTATCTATTTCGAGGTTCCCTACTATTTTTTAAAGAAACAACATAGAAAATTCAAATTAAATGGTGAATTTTTATTATCATTCGAAAGAACGTTTTTTGGAATTCAGTTTTTTAAAGATTATCTCTTTCAAATATTTACCGCGGCTACGTCTCAGATGGTCCATCCATTTAGTCCAATTTTCGATGACTCGTTCAAGCATTTCGACTGGTAACTGGCGAATGACACGCGTGACGTTTTGCTCCAAGGCCTGAATCGAAGTGGGATTGTCCGCATAGACTTTAGACTTTCCATATCCCCACAGGAAAAAGTCTAACGGTGTGATATCACACGATCTTGGTGGCCAATCGACCGGCCCAAAACGTGAAATTATCTGCTCACCGAAGTGTTCTCTCATCCCAAATCCTTGTCTTGTTGAATCCAAATGTCGCGGAGATCACGAACTTCGATTTCAGGCATCAAATAGGCGGTTATCATGACGTGATAACGGTCACCATTGGCGGTTACGTTCTCACAGCCATCATTTTTGAAGAAATATGGACCGATGATTCCATCGACCCACAAACCACACCAAACTGTTTTTCTTTTCTATATGAAATGGCAGCTCTTGAACATCTTCAGGTTGCTCTTCGTCCCAAATGCATCAATTTTGCTTGTTTACATACCCAATGAGCCAGAAATGGACCTTATCAAAATTTGGGTCGGAAACGTCGGATCTTCTTGGAACTTTTCAAGAGCCGATAAAGCGAAGCGATGTCGCTTGGGAAGATCAAGCGGCTTCAGTTCACGTTCAATTTAAGCTCTCGACGTAGAATGCGCCAAGTCGTTCCATACGTCAGTCCGAGTTGCTGCAAATGGCGCCGAATCGACTCTCCACGGACTTCATGTACACTCTCAGCAACGGCCGCTATATTTTCTTCACTGCGTGCTGGACGAGATCTGTTCGGTCGAACATTATCCAATAATGAATGCTGGGTCTCAAGATGGGTGATGGTGTTGCCAATATTACGTTCAGTAGGCCGATTATGTTGACCATAAGTTGAGCGAAGCACGCGAAACACATTCTTTAAAGAACGTGAATTTTCGTAATGAAGTTAAATGATATGTAAACATTGTTCAGGCTTTCCATGATGAAATGCCAAAACAAGACTGAACAAAAATCGCATGACAGCTTGACACGACTCGCGCGTGATCTTTCCCAAAGAGAAGCTATTGAAAAAAGTACCTTTTCTTGGAGCACCCTTTAAAAAATCAACTTCGAACAGAAAAATTCAGAGACTCATTTCAACACTTAAGTTTGATTTATTTTAATTTAATTTAATTTAATTTTATTTTATTTTATTTTATTTTATTTTTTTAATTTGAATTTCATATTTTTTTTAATTTTATGTAATTTGGTTTAATATAAATTAATTTAATTTAATTTTATTTTATATTATTTTATTTTATTTTTTTAAATTAAATTTTTTTTTTTTTTTTTTTTTTAATTTGGTTTCATATAATTTAATTTAATTTTTTTTATTTTATATTATTTTATATTATTTTATTTATTTTTATTTTTTAATTTTATGTAATTTGGTTTAATAAAAATTAATTTAATTTAATTTTATTATTTTTTATTTTTAAATTTTTTTTTAGTTAATTTTATTATATTTATATTTTTGTTTTATTATTTTTGTTTCTATCAAAATTTTTAATTTAGTTTATACCCTAAACCGATGAAATGGTTTTTTTTTTATTACTACAGCTTAGGTCAATGGCGTGGGAGACCAGGAGCAGGAGAGGGCGTTTGCTCACCTCATTTGATTTGATTATTATTAATTTGTATTGTATATTAATGCATTTTTATTACCGTTTTTTCTCATACAACTGCAACTGCCTTTTTTATGGTCAATATTTTTTATTGTTGTTATTTCTCAATTTGTTGTTGTTGTTGTCTGTGTGTGCGTGTGTGGCATTATTTGCAATAACCAAAAACCCAGTAACCAACTTAAATTGCCAATAAAAAAGATATATGAACAACTAAGCAACTATAAGCAATAAAAATAACAACAACAATAATAATAACAACAACAACAACATCACATACAAACAATTGTAATGGCTCATAATTCCAGTTATTACAAACGATAAGCAACTTTTCAAACGAGTTAACAACAACAAGTTTATTGATGGATATATCATGTGGGCGATTACACAATAACAACAATTCACACTGAGAAAAAAAGTCGACAAAGGAAAATATAATAAAAAAAAGCGTGGAAAAACGATTCAGTAAAACGAGAAAAGGTGAACATACGAATTGTATGAGGAGAGAGGGAGGAGAGAGAGGAGAGAGAAGAGAGAGCGGACGACCTAATGTGGCTACGAGTATCTACTTACATGCCTTGCATACCTTGTAGCTGAATAAACGTTAAAATACTCGTTTACGCGTTACAAGACACCAGACGGACTAGCCTGCGAACAACATCAAAAGCAATAACAAAAACAGCGATCGCGCTAAATTTCACGAAGACAAGGCAAGGCAAAGCTGGGCAAGGTAAGTCGCGGCAGAGCACGTTGTGATCATAGAAATGGAAACCGTTGACTCGTTTGCTAAATCGCTTGCTCGCTCGCTTGTATTTGTTTTGCTTTGCTGCTGCTGCCTCCGCTGCTGCTGCCGCTGCTGCTGCTGCTTTGTCTCACTGTGATGTGGGCGGCACTGTTGTATTGCACACATCTACACGCGCTGTGACTTACTAACTGACTGATCGACTTAGCCAACAACTGATCCACAACCGACTACCACCACCAGCCAGCTGATCTCACTACTGACACCGCCACCGCACAGAGTCGTTAGAGTTTTGTACGACGCGTGGCCTCTCCACACAACACACAAAGCCAGTTAGGTGCAGTGCAGTGGGTGGATGAATGTTGTGAGCAGCAACTGTGGTAGAGGTAAATATATTAGAAAAAAAAGCACAAAGCAAAAGGTGGGTGTGTATGCGCGCACAAGCAGGGCGACACATATAGCGTAGTTATGTGATTGAGGAACCGAGTCTGGTGCGGCTCAGCTGGATGGAAGTGCGATTTTTGTAATGTCGCAAGGCAGACTGTCATATGCCAATGGTTGAGCTTGCGACCCGGCATGTGTGTAGGTGTGTGATTATGCGCATTTCCACATTTATGTATATGTAATTGTAGGCGTCTGGCGATTTTTCATTCAACTAGCTGGGCGACGCATGCGCGTTTTTTGATCTTAGCAAGTATTAGCAAGGTGTGGTGCGATCGTTGGACTTTTGTTTGATTTTTAGGGAAAACGTGCGGCAAGTTGTTTTTCATTTACATTTGTTGGTAAAGATTGCTGGAGGTTGATGTAGGTAGAAGGTGTTGGGTTTAGTGGCGGCGATTTGCTGAGCAGGCGGCTTGTGTTTAGGTTGGGCCACTGATTGTGCGGCGTCGTCAAAAACCTAAACACATTTCGGTATAGATGAAAAGCTGCGTAAAAAAATAATTACCCATTGTGCGTGTCGTGTGGCAATTTGCGGTAAATGTGTCGCATAATTGTGGTGAAATCGGCAAACGCAATGGCAGGAGTTGAAAACAATTTGCACAGTGCAGTAAAACCATTTGGAGTGTTGCTGTTTTTTTCCTAGGTATGAGAGAGATCGAAAAATCAAGGCTGGAAACCATGAGTTAAAATCCCGAAGGTGGACTAAAACCGCAGACAGATCTTACTACATTTCAAATAGACCACTTTTCGTTTATAGACGGGCCGTACTCGAAACTTCAGTAAATGTTTCGGAACCTCAGACTCATAGCAGGAGCGACAATCTATAGATCACCGAACCTGCTTGTGTTATCTGGTAAAATTTTGATACATAACGAGATCAGAGGGGGTTTTTTTTAGTTCCAAACGACGGAATCTTCATTTTGTAGGTTATGTTAGTTCGCTTACCGAATAGATATTGTTATAAGAAACTGATCGTTGAACTTTTATGGAACTTTGCGAGCTTTGACGTTTAATGAAGTCGAGAGTGCAGACAAAGTTCGAAGTTACAGAAAAAGCAAAAATAAAAACTTCGTTAAATTCATCCGAAACTAAAAACTTTCATAAAATTTATAATTTCGAGAATATTTTTATGAAATTTAAGACAGATATAGTTCAAAGCTTCTAGAATCTCTTAGATGTATGCTTTTTAAAGCTTGCTCATAAAAATTGGAGAAAAATATGACCCGAAAGAAAATTAAATGAACTTCCAACTCAGGCTACAACAACTTTAAAACGGTTTGGATGCGGATTCTCCATAAATAATTACCAATTTGTCGGAAAAAAGTGGTCTGAGAAACGCAGCAGGATTTCGAAATTAAAAAAAGACCACTATTCTTTGAAAAAATTAAAATTGTTAGCAGTTTTCGCGCTGTTATGTGTTATTCTTCACTAGAAATGAAGCAGAAGAGTCGAAGCATTTTCAAAAATCCAAAAGAGACTTCACAAGCCAAAACAGAAAACACACAAAAACTTCAAAGTATGGAAAAACAATATTATCAACACTCTTTTCATGCTCAAACAACGCTTAAAACTTTTCCAATTTCTACTTTAATGCGTCTAAAAAAACGCACAAAGTGCAACTTGCCACAAAACATAAAAAAAAAACACAAAAAAAACCTTCGGTAAACAATACAAACGACGCTAGCCAACAACAAGGCGCTGAAAACAACAACATAACATGCTCCACATTACTGCGCCCTACCCTCATATCAAGCCACCACTCAAAAATGCACACACACATCGCCACACATACAGTCTTTGTCAAAAACATTTTAATATTTTTAGGATATTAATTTCAAAACCTTTGCTGTTGTTGAAGTAAAACTTTCCGCTCTTGCGATAGCTGTGAGCGTTACGCATGTTGTGCGGTGGTGTGCATGTTTCTATATTATATGGCAGTGTGTGTGTACCCAGCCATTATGTGTGACCACTAAAGTGGCTCCAATGGCCAAACAGAAGTTGAATTAGTTTATGTGCAGCCATGAAGTTGTGGTCAACCGTTTGGTATATTGGCGGTGAGAAGGAAGCAGATGACGAAAAGGAGTTGAGAGGAGAGGAGAGGAGAGGAGAGGAGAGCTGAGGAGACAGTCGACAATATTTAGTTACAAAGATATGTGCATACATGTGTAGATTAAATTGTGGTTTAGTTGTTAAAAAAATATATTTGGCGCAAGTATTTTCAAATTTTCACATTTTTGTGGTTAAACTGAGTTGTTGCATCGGTTTGGGTAATTGAAATTGTATGTTATCTTATAAAATAAAAGTATGAAATATTAAAAGAAAATGTAATTCCAAATTAAAAAAAGTAATTAAAATGAAAAATAAAATATTCAAAAGAAAAAACTGTAATATAATGCAATTAAAAACAACAAAAGAATAAATAATAAAATAAAATAAAATAAAATTATATCAAATCATGGAAAATTAACCTTAATAAATTATGTTAAAAATATTATTAATATAATAGAAACTAGAATAAAATAAAACAATAATCATTTAAGATGATATAAATTGTTAAATAAAATATTGAAAAAAAAAAATTCAAATACATGAATTAAGGGTGATCCAAGCGGAGCCTCTTTTTTTGACAGATCACGGGTGAGTCGTGCCAAGCTGTCATGTTATTTTCGTTCAGTACTGTTTGGCATTTCATCATGAAAAGACTTAGGTCTGAACAATTTTTACAAATCTCATTCAATTTTATTACGACAATTCACGTTCTGTAAAGAATGTGTTTCGCGCGCTTCGCTCAAGTTATGGTCAATATAATCGGCCTATTGAACGTACTATTCGCAACACCAACACCACGAGACCACGTCCAGCACACAGTGAGGAAACTGTAGCGGCCGTAGCTGAGAGTGTATACGAAGACCGTGGAGAGTCGATTCGGCGCCATTCGCAGCGCCAACTCGGACCGACGTTAGGAACGATTTGGCGCACCTTACGTCGAGATCTTAAACTGAAAGTCTACAAAATACAGCTTGTGCAAGATATGAAGCCGCTTGACTTTCCCAAGTAACATCGCTTCGCTCTATGGGCTCTTGCAAAGTTCCGAGAAGATCAGGAGCTGTCATTTCGTCTAGAAAAAACAACGGTATGGTGTGGTTTGTTGGCCGGTGGAGTCATCGGTCCATATTTCTTCAAAAATGATGGCTGTGAGAACGTAACCGCCAATGGTGACCGTTATCCCGTCATGATAAACGCCTATTTGATGCCTGAAATCGAAGTTCGTGATCCCCGCGACATTTGATTGCAACAAGACGTCGCCACTTCCCACACATTACACCATTAAATGGATTTAGGATAAGAGAACACTTCGGTGAGCAGATAATTTCACGTTTTGGGCCGGTGCTGGTCGATTGGCAACCAAGATCGTGTAATATCACACTCTTATATTTTTTCCTGTGGGGATATGTAAGGACTTAAGTCTATGCGGACAATCCCGCTTCGACTCAGCCCTTTGAGCAAAACATCACGCGTGTCATTAGCCAGTTACCAGTTGAAATGCTCGAACGAGTCATCGAAAATTGGACTCAACGGATGGACCATCTGAGGCGTAGCCGCGGCCAACATTTGAAAGAGGTAATCTTCAAAAAATCTAAATGCCAAAGAATGTTCTTTCGAATGATAATAAACATTCCCTATTAAATTTAGATTTTCTGCATTTTTTTTTTAAAGTAGAGAAGCTCGAATGGTGCAACCCAAATTATTTAAAAAAACTGTAGAATTAAAAATAAGTAAAATAAAATACCACAAAATAGAATTAAATAAAATTAAGAAAGCAAAAATAAAAATAAAAATACATTTATACATTCATAATCAACCATCACCCTCAATATTATTATTTTAGTTTTAGCGAGAATATGAAACATCAAAACTTTTAATTCTACAAAATAAATAACAAAAGAACTCAACCTCCAAATTCCCGCCCAAAAATAAATTGAAATAATTTATTATATATGTACGTAGTATGAGCTGCTGTCAAGGCCAATTTCAAAAAAAAAAAAAAAAAACAACAACAATGACATACATTGCAAATAATAGCAAAGAAAGCATGCTGAAATACAAAATAATAAAGAACAACAACAACAAAAAAGAGTAAAAGGAAAAAATTAAGCACACAGAAAATTAGGTCAATGAGCTACGGATTGAGGCGAACAAAAAAATTAAATAAAAAAATAAAAAATAAAAATAAAAGCAATTTAGCAGCCTACCACTATATACAACCAAAAAAAACCGTTACACATTCATGAGCGACCGCGCTTTTCGCTGGGTAATCAGGCAACAAACACAGTGAGCGGCAGGGTCAGCGCGTATCCCCACAGCGATAGGAAATAAAAAATAAATAAAAGAAAAATATAAAAAAAATTAAATGAGCAAAAGCAATTGGGAATACAATAGCAAAAAAAAGCAACAACAATAACAATAAATTAACAACAACAACAACAATAACAATCAACAAATCAAGCAACTGACACAACAACAATGTGGTGCAACAATCAAACAGTGACGTCAAAAGTTCAATGACCATAACGAGAGAGTACACGAATGAGCAACAACGAGTACGTTAACGAAGACGCTGCCAATGACGACGACGAGGCTGGCTGACAAAGCAGAGGAGAGCAGTGATAAATAATAATGTGTAAGGGGAAGTGGAGATAAAAGGCACAAGACACCCCACCCAAATATGGTTCGAAATAAGTGAAATTACATACAAACATACAAACATACATATCTCTTTACACACATTCAAATATTTATGAATTTACAATTGAGAATAAAAGGCAAGTACATGCATACATACATACGAATGTAGTTGAATGTAAGTATGTCAGCAGTGAATTGAGGGCGCGCGTTCAACTTTGCAAAAACAACAATAACAATTAAAGCAAACAAAGCAAAAACAATTTTTCAGGTATTTATGAAGAGCCGTATGTATGTAAATATGTTTTATAATCAACAATTACGCAACAAAAGTGACAAAGCGCGGAAATGCTAATTCTCCGGCGACTGAGACACTAACAAAACACAATTTTATGCCGATAAGCATGTATGTAGTTGATTTTTATTGTATATTATTACGAGAAAATTAATAAAAAATAGCATAAAAAAAAATAAAAAAATAAATAATTTTAACTGCAAAATTAATATAAAAAATTGATTTTAAAAAATTCAAAGAATAAAAAAAAATTTTTATATCCAAAAAAAAATTAAAAATATTAAATTCAAAATATATAAAGCGAAAAAAATTATTAAAAATTAAAAAAACTTAGTAATTAAACAATAAATAATATTAAAAAATTGTTAAAAAGCAAAACCAAAAATATAAAAAATTATAAAATAAAATAAGAATTCGCAAATTCCAATTTTTTTTGAAAATAAGTACAACAACGAAAAAGAAAAGCAAATCTGCGCACAAACAAAAGTGAAAAGTCAACGTCCCATCGGGCACATTGACACATTTTGTGATTTTTATCGCGCGTTAACTAACATTTTTTTGTAATTTATTTATTTTTATTTTTTTATTTTTTATTTTACTTTTGCCATGCATACAAACAACATAAACGATTGAACGATAAACGCCTACAAGCAATCAGACATACATTTTTATACAAATATTTACATACATTTACTTATGTATATGTGTATATATGTTCATCAGTATTCCCACATAGATTAAAGTTTGTTGTGTTATGCTGATTGGCTGATATGAGCATATTTACGAAATGCCTTAACAATATAGGGTGTTCTCTTTTTTTACAGTCTGAAGGAAACACGAGGAAAATATATAGAAAATTAAGAAAAAATACACACCAAAATAATAAAAAAAAATTATAAAGGAAAAAGTATAAAAAAATATTATTAAAAAAAATTATTAAAGAAGTTACTAGTCCTAAAATTTTCTAAAAATTAGAATTTTATTTTCTATTTAATTATTAATTTTTGTTAATGCTGTATAAAAAATTATATGTGTTATATTAATTTTTTAATAATCAATCAATTTTTTTTTTCATTAAAAAGCAAATATTTTCTTTAAAATTATTTTTCATTTGCTTTCAATTATCCTTTTATAATTTATACCGAAAAATTATTTTTTTAAATTATATACAAAAATATTCACCTCTCACCTTGTGGGAAGGCCTAAATTCATAAAACATTGCCTACAATTAGGCGCCAGATGCTAGCTAACTGAGAAACAATACTTTTTGTCAATTTAAAAAAGCAAAAGTTTAAAAAAAACTTTAAAAATACATAAAAACCATTTTAGAACAGTGTTATTATATTTTTTTTAATCAAAATTAAAACATTTTCAAGAATTGTTAAAAACGCAAAATTTTCTAATCACAAAAAGCATACTTTTTAGCGCCCTGTTTAACTAAATTTGTTTGTCTGTTCCAAGAAGAAATTTTTTTATATATAAAATAAAGGAAACTGTCTCTTAGCGCAGTGATTTAATAATTTAGTCAAAATTCAAACATTTCCAAATATTATTTAATGCAAATATTGCCTACATTTTGGTGCATTATCATTTCTGTTTTTTTTTAACTTAAAATTTCTCATTGCAAAAGATTAGAAAAACGTTACCTAAATGTTCAATAACCTGAGTGGCAGGAAACGAATTAGGAAGCAGAGATGACATAAAGCATTGCCTACATTTTGACGTTGGCGTACCGATATTTTTAATTTTGGTTTATTTTAAAAAACAAAATATTACGAAAATTTTCAAAATCAAAAAATTCAATATTTTAAGCAAACTTAAAACATTTCTAGCAATTGTAATAAAGTTCAAAACTCCAAGCTACCAAAATTATTGCTACATTTTGTCACATTTCACCTTTTTTCTCCTATTAACTAAAAAAAAATCCATTGAATTTTTAAAATTTTTGGTCTTAAAATATTTATTTTTATACTTTTATGATTCCAAAATATTTAATACCCGCAAGCCGATTAAGAGATAATGACTTTTGAAGCAAAGTTGACATTAAACACTGCCTACATTTGGGCTCTGATCAAAATGGAGTCGTTGTAAGAGCTCCATAAATGTTGCCTACATTTTGGCGTACATTTTCTGTTTTTTTTTTTTTTTTTAAATTAATTAATTAATTGTTAATTAATTTTTCTGATTTTGAATTATTTATTGATTTATTTAGTTTTTTATTCAACTATATTTTTTCACCACCGCCGCACCCTTTACATCAGCATAAGTCAATGTTCAAATAAAAAATTTTATTATATTTATTTCTACATATTTTTCAGCTAGCTCTCCACTCTCAATTCGTTTGTATTTATATATATCGTAAATTAATTGCTCCTCACCAAAAAGGCGGAGGCATAAATTAATTGTGATTTGCATATTTAGTGAAGCAAAACAGAAGTGAGAAGCAGCGAAATAAAAAAAAAAGTGTAATAAAAAAAATTAGAAAAAAAGAACAGAAGTGACTGGCAGCGAACGTACAATAGAGCAACAACGTGAGTCCCGCGTGGGGACAATACCAACAAGTTGGCTGCTCGATTTTTCATGTTTTTTCTACTCATTTATTTAATTGTCGATATTTGTGAATTGATTTGAATATTTTTTTTTAAGTTTTTGTTTTTAATTTTTGTTTTAATTTTTTTATTCTTTTTTATTCTAATTTTTTTCTACTTGTAGTTTATGGATTCGGTTTTTGGCATTAATTTAGTGTAAATGTAATGAAATTAAGGCAATTAGTTGTATGGGAATTAATAAAACTAAATGTTTCTTTAATGAGGATGGTGAGAGAAATAAATTAAACTCTTTAATAAAGAGAAATATGTAAAAGTTAAAATCAAGCATTTTATAGCAAAAAGAATGATTTAACTATAATATTGCAGAATTTTATATTATTTAACGGTAATATCATTATTTAAAGGAAATATTTTTTTTTGACAACTTCAGGCTATTAAACATTAAATTTCAGCTTTCATTAATTCATATTTCCTTCTAATAGAACGGCCATTCATAACAGCCGCCCTCTCTCTCTGTCTTACAAGCTTTATAATTCCTTTCAATTTAATATATCAGAATACATATGTATATAGGAAATCAGCAAATTTCTTTGCTTCATAAAAAGGGGCGCCATAATTTGCACATTTCTACGTCCACTTCAGTTCGTACTGTACTCTACTTAACGGTAATGAGTGGGAAACCAAATCAGACAAGCTTAAAACACACAAAACAAGCAAGCGTAAGAATTCAAGTGCAGAAATGCACACCAAAGAAGAGGAGCAAACAGAAATAAAATGATTGAAATGCAGTGAGAGGAAAGAAACTCGCTGGGCGAGCTATAATTGAGTTACAGGTTGGTGGTTGTAAAAACAATATTAATAATTTAATAATTTTATTTAATTATTATATAATTATTGGTATTTGTTTATATAAAATATAATTAAAATAAATAAAACCATTAAAATTCTACAATTTTTCAAAGAAAATACACAACTCAAAAGAGACTAGAATCCACTCAGACTATACTATTAAATTATTCATCATTTTAAGCATATTTTCTTTGACTGAGCTCAGCCGACGTTTTATTTAATGCCCACTACCTCCTGCCTACGCTTCTACCCACCTCTTACCACCTCCTACCACGCCTC
The DNA here is from genome assembly GCA_030068015.2 of Neoceratitis asiatica. Classification (NCBI taxonomy): domain Eukaryota; kingdom Metazoa; phylum Arthropoda; class Insecta; order Diptera; family Tephritidae; genus Neoceratitis; species Neoceratitis asiatica. Next base: position 82,789,482 of record CM061527.1, on the reverse strand, counting down.
TTTCGCCCTAAATGCAAAACATGTGCAAATAATGTAGGTTCTCTCGCCTCAAACACCGCTCAGCCCACCGTTTCCATTATACACACGGTTGCATTTGGTGCATGCACTTAGAAATTACATACAAACGTCTATGCTTACTAACTTATTATGTTTATTTTTTGTTGTTATTGTATTTTAATGTATTTTTTCATTTTTCTTCCTCTTTCCTCTTTCCACACTTATTGTTCTTTGCTTTGTTGCTACTTACTTACAGCAGAATACATACAAGTGTTGCACTTCACTCAGTCAGCAGTGTAACATAGAAGAAGCTTCAAGTGTCAGTCGGTGAGCACGTTTATGCGCGGTTATATTAAATTTGTTCACCTAACGTGTGTATGTAATGACTGAAAATAATTCCTATAGCCGAGGTTGGATACACATCTGTTTGTTACGAAAAATGTCTCTCGGGCTCTTAGTTGTTGGCTTTCTTGCTAGCCCTTCGAAATCAGATTCATGCACCGTTATATATGTTGTAAGGTACCCGCAAAGTTTCTTTGTTTTAGAACCCCCGGTTCTTTGGGCTGGCGGAAACTCGTAATGTTTCTGGCGACGCACTGCCGATTTTTCGACAGCCCAGTCTCGTCTAGATCTACAGTTAAAGTTTTTATACAGTTTCTAGTCTTTCGCCCGAACTTCACTCTTCCTTATCTGCTGTTTATACAAATAGCTAAATCTTCAGCAGCTCGCTTGTGCTTTTCTGCCCTCCTCGGGCGCCTCGCTGCATCGCGCTGCGCCTGAAAGTGTGCTTCTTCGGTGCATGCTTATGAATTCTTATTTCACTTGATTCTTATGTGGCACGTTCATTGCTTGGTTTCTTGTATTTTTATGCAGTTTTTTTTACGAGGCTTAGCTTTATAGCTGCATCTGCAGTTGTAAGTATTGTTTTTGTTGTTGCAAATCAACGAGTAGAATAATGAAAATAACGAAAGCGCAGAAAAGTTCATAGAAGCGAATGAAGGTGCATGTGTGTGTGCGTGTATGCAGTGTAGTAGGACACAGCAAAAGATAATGACAACAACAAAAATATGTTGCAAGCAAAGGCAGCCGCAGCAGCAGCAGCAGCACAGCAGTGGCAACATAAATATCAACAACAACCAAGCAGCAACAACAATAACAATGACGAAGCTTAACATAAATAGAACAATAAGCCTTCGTGCGGCTCGTCGTTGGCTCTGTTGTTGTTTTTTTGCTTTTCTTTTTATTGTTTATCATGTTGTTGTTGTTGTTGTTGTCTGCAACAGCAATAGCAGCAGTCGCAGTCAGGGACCTTCTACACGCCGATTGCCATTGTTGCAATACAATGACCCCCAACAGGCAGTGGCGTGAATGTATGTATGTATATATGTGTTACAAACATATATATTTATGTTGTAGCTACTCTTAAGAAGACTGCATGTATGTAGGCATACTACATACACACATACGTCTGTTTGTATGTACATTTTGTTATGTTGCAGCAGGCACAAAGCACACACACACATACTTGTATTGCATTTTAACTCACCTACATAGTTTTGGCTCTACATATATACATACATATGTATATACAAACATATATATGCACATATATATGTATATCTACTTCCATATAACACATTTTTCGCTTTTGTTGCAGCTCGCACGTGCATTATTATTCTTTCTTCTTCCTCTTCTGCTTCGTCTTCTTCTTGCTCAACAGCAAATGCACTCATTCGTATTTATAGCTTTGTAGGCTTATGCTTGTGGCCCATAGATGCCCATAGAGCGTGTCTCTATTACGAAACAAATATAGAAGCATCGCCGTATCCCAGCTGAGCTTTATGTGCACGAGACAATTGTCCACTTTAAAAATGATACCGAGAATACCAAGCGAGACACAATCAGCTTGCACTAGAACAAATGATTTGGAGAACAGCATAAGTTCTGAGTGTTTGGGGAGACGGATCTAGGGTTGAGCATTGACTTTTGGTTTAGCCTATAGTTAAAGTTCTTCTACCTCTCGCAGGTATTCTTTCTCTTCCGCTCTGGATCTTGGTTCCAAGCGATTTGCTGGATAAAGTAAGGAAACGCGATTGCCCTGGCAGCTCTAAGAAAGACAAGTTTTGTGTAGTTTTTATTACCTCAGAGAGAAATCTATTAGATGGGGTGGATCCGACTAGGGTTTTGCTCTACTCTTAAGCTTAGTTGTTCTAAGGGGTTATTTTTTTAAAAGGTATTTCCCGAGAAACGATGAAGCTAAGCAGCTATAAAGTATATAACGGTAAGAACGACGCTTTGCTAACCTTTTCAAGGGAAATGAATCTGCAGCCATTGATATCTATAATTGGTGCTTTATAACCGATGTAACCGAACGTGACTTTCCGAAAAATGGCGAAACCTAATATTTATTCTAAGTCCTTCCGAATGATTGGTGGGTTTTTATGAAAAGCTTTTATTTCATGTCCCTTCCTAGAATGGACCAAAATTTTTTCTGAACTAGCCAGAACTAGAACCATAATGCTAACCACTTGGCTACTAGTACCGCCCGTGGATAATGCACCCAGGAATTCTTTGCAGTTATAATCCTCTGTCGCTCCGAATTTTATACCAACGAAGATTTCATCTCAATTCATCAAGGAATATTTGAACAGAACGAAGAGGAGATGAAAACAGTGAGCTCTTCTAGATTACGACTGAAGCTAAGGCAAAAAATTTATAGAGTTCTGAGTACATGCATTCATACCAGCTTTGAGTTTTCCAAACAGAAGCGGTGGCAAGTGGTACATCTAGAACTCTGAAGCATTTATATGAAAGAAAGAGATTAGAATTTGCTCTGTCGACCTTGTTTCTCCTTTATTACTTTAATAAGCTAGTAGAGAAATGTGTGATCTCCATTGAGAGCAAAGTTTTTAAATTGAAATAAAGTTTCTGGAGACTCACCACTTAACATCAGGTATGCCTTGAGTAGCCTTCGGACCACTCCTGTACAAATTGGTGTTACGTCAGTTCGGCAACACATTTTTACTGATATCAAGTCTTTCGAGTGGTTCGATTCAAATGTAGTTAACGAATTTCTAACCGAACACTCGATTGCATTGAGTCCTTAGGGAGTGACATTCGAAAGGCCAAATAAAGATTCTGGTACGAAAGCTCTTTATCTTAAAAAAAGAGAGAAAATAGAGACTTTCTGCTCAATATCAACTGACAGGAAGCGGTAAGGGATACCTCAGCAGATTTTAGATTTACTACTGGACAGATTGCTCTCAGATCAGCTCAAAAAATGCTTCACTCGATAGGAAACCCAAAGCCAGTGCTTTGAAGCTCGTACAATAACAACAGCAAACATCTCAGTGCGTTGCTAAAAGTCATTACCAAAGGTGCGGCGGTTCTCCGTGTCGTGTTCTAGATTAGATCAGTTATTGCAAAGATTGTAGTGAAGTGTTACTTCCCACCTATACGTATATCCAGACATACAGAAGTTGTGACGAGGTTCTAATCCCCCGCTGGGATGGTAGTTGTGAGGATTTACTTCTCTACATTGAGGAGCGGGGAAAAAAAAAGTCGTAAACAGAGAGAAATACCGACTAACACCAATTCATATTATTCATATTTTTCGTGAAGGAACTCGACGAACCTTAGCCGAGTTTGCAAAGGAGTGAGACAGATTTCTCGCTGCAAGGCGTGAGAGAAGATCTCAAGTTTTCTTGGATTAACTTCCAAAAGAACTAAAATTATTATTATTCTTGATTTCTGATCTATTGAAGAGATTGTTTTATCCATACTAACACAGAAATCTGCATAAGTTTCTTGATTTCACTTTTCTTTTCCGTGTACTAGAAATCACAATCTAACTTAATCGTATCGAGTCAATAAAGTATAACCGGAAAAACAACAAAAAGTACAACAAAGCAACAACAGATCGAAGACACGAAGCGAGTAGAAATGTGAAGAGGCCAAACAAACAAAGAGAGACAAAAGAAGTAAATAAAAAGAAACAAAGGCATAAAACAAAAGAACAATAAAAACGAAAAATCAGGCTAGATAAAGTAAATTAAAAAAAAAAAAAAAAACGAAAAATAACAGACTTGAAAAAGCAACAACAACAAAGAGTACGCAACAACAAACAGACCTAAAATGAGAGCAAAAACTGGCAAAAGCAAATCGAACCCGTACCAAAGACAACACATTTAAAACAACAATAAATACATTAAGCAAATTCTGAAGCAACAAAACGTTGAGCGAGAATATGCAACGAAACAGCCAATAAAAAAGAACAACAATTAAAACAACACTAAGCTTTCTGGAAGTTAAGTAAATGTCGAGAGTTAAGAGGAAAAGTAATTGCGACCAAAAGGAAACTTGCATGCATAAAATATAGAAATGGTGTTGCCAGAAGCGAGCAGAAGAAGAAGAAGCTTAAGGAAAACAACTTTTGCAAATAAAAGCAAAAGAAAAAACAAATATTTAACAAAAACTATTTATTGCCAAAATGGTAAAAAAAAAGAACACAAAAGGCGTAACATGTGTGTTCAAACACCAAATAGCAGAGCGAAAAGCAACAAAAACAAAAACAAAAAACGGCGAAGAACACAAAAAGAAAACAGACCTAACAAAAACCTAACAAAAACACAAAGAAGCAAATCTGCAGAAAAACCAGTAAATTGCAATAATAACAACAACAAAACCCAACAATAATAAAATTGCATTTGATTTTTTAACGACAGCAACAACAGCAACAACAGCAACATTAACGTTTTACAGAACTTATGTTATGCCATAAAAGCAGCTGACCAAACAACAAACTATGTATATGGATGGCAAATCGCAAATCGCAAATCGCATGAAAACATGTCTTCGAACAAACACACACACACACACACACACACACTCAAGCGTACAATAAATTTACTTTTATTGCTAAAGTGCATAAGTAAGCAACAAGCGCAATTGGTTGTTGTTGTTGTCGTCTGTTTTTGTTATTGCTCTGCAGAAAGCAAAGTTCGCACAAACTTTTCACAGCTGATAAATGGAGTGAGTGAGTGACTTGTGTGCGCTGGCACGGCATGGCAAGAAAGTGATACGGTGCGTTACGACCATTCTGGGTACCCTTTTGTAATTTAGTTATCTGTCTCAAGTATGTGTTGATTTTATTAAAGTATTTTAATAAAAAAAAATTAATAGCATATAAAACATGCACAACTTTTATGCCATTTTAATCATTTGTTTATGGATGAAACTCGTGCAATACATAAAAAATAGGCGAGTAGTATTGAAAATATGTTTTCAAGCTCTTCACTATGGGGGAGAAAAGTATTCAGAGTATAGCTAGTATGGAAACCAAACGATGTGCTTAGGTTAAGCTCTTACGTTTGGTGCAAATTATTAGTCGTTTCTCCCCGAGCTCAACTTAGAAGAACTCGGACTTTGTTGGTAAGTACTTGTCGCACTCAAAATTCAACTTAATCCCTACCAATAATGGCTCAAAAGTCTAATAATTGCCCAAAACTTTATCTTAGGACACCTTATATCTCATAGAGACTAACCAAAAAATCTGTACGAGAAACTCAGCACGGTCAAATCAACTACTGATGTTACAACACGTGATGAGATTGAAGGGATCGAAATTCCTAATCTTCCTCTAGATGTAGTTAAAATGTCATCTTTAGGTACTTACTTGGAATAGTACCCCATTTTTCAGAAGTATATGAAACATATAAAAACTATGACTGGTGCTCCGTTGATTCTTATTTTACAGCTAAGGAAAGTCCTACCCTCTATCCCATGAAAAGTATGGAGACTTCTTAACAACAACAAATTATATGAAGAATTTTGTGCGACTGTGACAACAACAATTTATCGGGGAACGTAAAATATCAAGAAAAAGTTCTTAGACTAAACAAATTCATTCGCAGATTATCCAATTAATGAAGAATTCAGCTACCATACCGCGCAATCAGTTCTGCTATCCCCAGGCTGGACAAAGAAGCGAAAGTAATGAGACAGGCAGTGAACGAAGACAAGACGAAATATCTCCTGTCAGCGCATTCATGCCTTGCCTCTGATATCACTTTTGACAACCATAACTTTTCGTTTCTCTAGAAACTAACAACATTTTTGCCAGCAGGTCCTCCTTAAGACTGGGTAGGCAGTTGAAAAATTAAATTCTTTAGAGTATAAACCACAGCTATAGCGATACTCCCTGAGAGCCTTGCCTTACATCTATATCTACGGGACGGAGCAAATTCCGAGGGCTGCTATTCGCTGTGGTCCAGGTTTAGGTCTCTGGTCGAACCTCATAGCCGAAGCTTCTACCGATTGAGCTTCAATACAGCTCCGGAATACTTCCTGGGAATAGGCTAGGTGGCCTGGGGTTACATCTATTACATAGCGAACCAACTTGCTACTTCAACAATTATCTTAAAAAATCAACTAAAGCTCAGAAGTCTTCACCGTCTAAAGACCTCGCGCTCAAACAAACGTACATGCTCTCCACAAGAGCGAGCATCACTCATAACATATTGTCCCTTTGTACTAATTACTACAATACTCTCCAAGTTCCTAATGCCCAAGTATATCGGGCATTCACACAGCACATGCACCCAGTTCTCACACTCTGTTCCACATCCACAGTTCGCTGTACCGCTCAAGTCTCATTCATGCAGAAATGTGAGTTATTATTAATTAATAAAAACCCTACACTCAGAGAGAGAATCTGAAACTTGAGTATTCTATCTCAAGGGAGACAAACCGAAGGAGCCTTTATATCACCTACTCGTCTATTAGGATACGGAAAATCTGAAAGTGTTGACCGAAGGATAAAAATGAGAAACTACAAGAACTCGAGATCAATTTAAAATGAAAGAGGTTTTGAAGAGCTCTTCAAACGGTTAAATTTTTTTCTCCTTCCAGCACCACATCTCACCCATTGACGCTTTAACACTACCAACTTGTCACTAGCTTTACAGATACTCTACAACTGCGCTGCGACATGCACGGCATGGAATATTTTTTAATTATACACAAATTTCCGCTATTAAAGCGCACAAAAACGAAAAAATTCAACGAGAGTTGTTGTAGGCGATGCAATTGGATGGCCAAAAGTAATGTTGCGCTCGCAAGAATGGGCTAGGCCAGCTGTCTTTTGGAAACACTTAACCAACAAATCAGCAGGCCTGCATATGCACATTATGTATGTGTGTTTGTAATAATTAATGACAGCAAATTGACAAAAGTACGGCGTCGCAACCCTCAACCAACCCGACAGCCAACACTGCTGCATGAAGTGCGATATTGTGAGTTGGCGAGGCGTATGTGCAACCAATTTCCAATTCTACAAGCAATAAAGGCACGATGTCTCCCTGCGAAGAGAGCGCACAGTGCTTGAAAAAGCCCACACAACACATTCGTGTGCCATAAAATAATGATGCTTAGGAATGAGCAGCAAAAATTTAGAGAAAAAAATTTAAATAAAATAAAATAAAAAAATTCAATGGAAATAAAAATAAAAATAAAAATAATAAAATAACAAACACCAACAACAAAAACAACAAGCGCACAGCGCACTCAACTGCTGGCAATTTGCCATCAGGAAATGAATCTGGCAGACTGCAGCCCACAGTTGTACGGAGCGGGGGCCAAAGTCTATGCATTTCTAGCTGCGTTCATGCTGATGGGTGTGCGTGTGTGTTATAAAAAGATTTTTAGAATTTTTTTTTTTTTTGAAAAATTATGCCTCATAAAGCGACAACTTATATTGTATTGTGCACTTTACTTTGTCCTCAAGTTGTGTGATTTTCATTGTTTCTGGACTTTATTTCGCTCGTAATTCTCACTCATAATAATTTCCACTAATTCACTGTTATTTAAACCTAATAAATGCCATAATAAATATTTAAAAAAATAATATTTATCAAAATTTATTTAAAAAACTTAACAAAACTCTCAAAAATTTAGCTTCAATTTAAATGCCACAAAACTCCCATCCACCTCATAACTGGTTGCTAAACTCCGCTCTGCTGCTGCTGCGAAAAACACATTAAACTTAGAGTAGAATCAAGCGAAAAATATCCACAAAAAAAAAGGCAGGAAAAAAGTTCATAAACACTCTCACGGGAAATCGACATTTCATGCGCCATAAATAAAAATATATTGCATTGAATGTCCGTCGATTGGCCGCTTCGGCCATTCTTTAGTGCCATTAAAGTCATGGCTAATATTTATTTTGTGCTCAGTAAACAGGTTTCCGCCGCGCTGATTTTTGAAATTATATAGCGCAGTGTGTTGGAGAATCGAATTTATTGGTTGTGTGGAGTGTGAGGGGTTCTTTCCTTTTTTCCTTTAGATAAGATAAAGATATTTAAGATTGAAATGGACCAAATCGAAGGGAAAATGGAAAGAGAAAAATATAAAAGAAGATTGAAAATATAAAACTGCATGGGAGATCTGTTAGAAGAGCGCAGAAAACTTTCCGTTAAATGAATATTCCATTCGATGCCGAACCATGTTCGTGAAAAAGAAGAACTCAGCGTAGAGTAGAGCAAAAAGAGTCACTCTTAGGATGATTTTTGCTCGTAATTATTGAAAAAAAAAAAAACAATTATTTTTCGATTACTTTACTAAGCTTACAATGTATGCTAATATACAGAAGGCCATGCGCTCGAACCCTGGCCATAACAACATCCAACATTTTAGAAAATTAAAAAATTAATTTTTCGAATTTCGTTCGAAACTCGAACTTAGGAAAGGTTTATTTTGACAGGAAACATAAGGTTCCGTATCAGCTGTTCGGAGGCGGCTTAAAATACACTATATCCCCTTCTTTATTTTTTGAAAAAACATATAGACGCACGTCAAACAGATTTCCAGGAGGAAATCGGTCGCTAAATACTTCATCGGTTACAAAGCGCCATTTATATATCTGCAATAGAGACATTTAAGAGGACAGAGCTTCCCAGCGTACTCAGCTATGCACCTATCGCCCAACCGTCTCAGGGGCATCTCTGAAGGATAGACGGAAAATTCAAAAGGCTGGTAACGGAAAACCAGTTACAGTACGGACTGTCCTAAACCTGCGAACGATCGCGGAGGAACTTGCTTCTAAAACAGAGTAGCTAAAGAGGTGCTCATCTGCCGCTAAAAACTATATTCAAATTCAAAAGTTGCCAATAGTTATTCTCTTAAAACTCTTAGTAAATGTTTGATGACAAAGAAGAACGCATCAGAGGAATCAATGCTGGTGGAATGCGTACTAGCGACAATCGACAGTGTCTCTCATAAACTTCTCAGTAGCATGTTGTTGTTGTTTTTGTAGCGACTAGCCAACCCCGCCTAAGGTCAGGTAGGTACAGTTTTAGTCATCGAGGTTATCTAACGGGAGGCCCAAGAAACGTGCTGTTGCGACGGGTTAAGACCAGAGAGAGAGAGAGAGGGGTGTTAGATGAGTCGGGTTGAGTAGACAGGCAGAGAAGTGGTTAGTGTCGGGCGAGGACACATTACATGCCGGACATGTGTGGGGTATGTCAGGGTCGAGTCTGGATAGGTAAGAGTTGAGCCTGCTACAATATTCAGACCTTAATTGTTCCAGGTTTCTTCGCAGCCTCTTCTTCTTCACTATTAGGGTCCATGACAAGGCAATCAAGAGTCATTTGCGCCTACTCTCTGAAGTTCTTTCGCGATATCCGTTCTGATAGAACAAAAATTAAGCCCTTTTGGAGTCTTTATTAAAAAGTTTACGTCCAGTCCTCAATATTCCTAAAGAGCAGAGTACACTTTTCAAAAAACTGAGAGCCTCATATATTTTCACAGAATTTTATAAGGTTCGGTCTGGATAGGTAGACGTTGAGCCTGCTACAATATCCAGACCTTAATTGTGCCAGGGTTCTCAGATTTCTATAGGTACCGATAATTAAAACCAGAACTATAAAGAGGATGAGGCTTCCCAAAGTTAATGCCTTCGACGTTTTTGAGCTCTCCATAACTATAAGTAACTAGAAGATGACCCTACTCAATGCCTGATGGTTATATGCTTCTTAATATTTTTCCAACAAATGGAGGGACGTACAGTTTCTTTTAAAAGACCTCCGAACGGCCGAGTGTGGGTTTGACATACCCTGACGAGAAGGTGTAATTACTTAAGAAAAATAGCGGGAGCAAAGGTAATCGATTGCTAAAGTTTGGGAACTCCACACATTAATTTGATTAGCGTAGCGGAATGAGAGAACCTAGGGATGCTCAGTGGTATTCAAATACGTCCCTTCGGCGGCTTAAGTGTGCTGAATCTCGGCTACCACTTCAGCTTAACCTACAATTTAAGCAGTGAATAACTAGGACTTCCGTTACGCACTCACCTGTCAGAAGACTCCGATGAATCGCAACGATCCGTGCAACGTTTCTTCTTACGCTTCTTCTTAGCTTGATTGGCGGCAGCCAAAAGCTTGCTAGCTGCTGTAGCCGTGGCGCTATTACCACCACATAAAGCACTCGTGAGTGCTGAATAAACGACCGCCTTAAGATCGCTGGCGCTTTGCGAATGCTGTTGATGCGGCTGATGATGACGCGCGTAAACCGAATTCAATTTGTCCGTATCGAGTAATGCGCGTAAATTGTCCATATATTGTTTTTGTTGTTGTTCACTAAGTAAGCCCGCGAAGTGTGCAGAGCTATTCGTTGTGGCAGCTGCGGCTGCAGTTTGCTTTTGACGCTTACTCTGCGCAAAATAATGTGCCATCGAGGCGGGTGTTGGGAAATTATTTGTGGGGCTGTTGGTTGGTGGTACAACACTTTCAGTTGACGTGGTGGTGGTAGTAGCAAAACGTTTGGTGCCACGCACAATGCCGACGCTGCTAGTGGCTGTGTTGTTGTTATTACTGTTGGCGCTTTGCTTATCAGGAGAGGCCTTAGTTGCCGCAGCTGATGATTGGGAAGAGGAAGAGGAGGATGGTGGTGGCAGTGTTGGTATTGGGAATTTTATCTGTGTCTTTTGTTTTTCTTGTTGTTGATCCAGGCCAGCTGGCATTGTTGACACGTAATTAGTGTTACTCAGGCTATTCGTGTCATTATTGTTGTTGCAATTGTTGTTATTGTTGCCCGCATTGCTATTGACGGGCTTATTGACATTTGCTCTCTCACCGCTTGCCACCTTTTTATCGTTATTGTAGGCGTTTGCGGTTGCGTTGGTCAATTTGCTGTCAGCAGCCTTGTCACATTGGCTCTCTGCGGAGGTGTTTGCTTGTTTATTCAATTTCAGCGCGCTGCTCTTACATAATGCAGTTGCTGTGGTGTTTACTTTACTCTCGCTCTGCGCTTTCTGAGGTGTTGCCATAACAGACGCTTTAAAACTCATATTACGCTTGGCGGCAGGCTGGAGAGTGAGATCGAGTATGTTGACGCATGGCTCCTCTGCCGGCTTGACGGTGGCAGTCACCTTTTTATCGCTATTTTTACTGTTCATTTTGCTTAGACTACTTTGTGAACTACCGCTACTTTTACTATTTTTATTGGTGTTGCTGCTGCTGCTGCTGCTATTAGCCGTTACATTGCTGATTGCCGTGGCAGTCGCTTGTGTGGTTTCCCTTTTCGTTGCCTTCAACAGGCAACCGCTGGCGCTGGCGTTGCCCAAAACAGCGGCAACAAACTTTTGTTGAAAAGAGTCTTTTTCACTTAGGCTTTGGGCATTAAAAATACCGTTATTGGTGCTACTATTGCTACCACCACTACTACCACCGCTGCTGCTGCTACTACTACTCGACGCACTATTGTTGCTGCTATCATCCTCGGCGAATTTACGCCAATCTGTTAGGTTCTTTGGAGTTTTCGCTTTGAAGATACTATCGTTTTCGTTTATATTAGTGTTGTTGTTATTGCTGCTGCTGCTGCTGCTACTGCCACATTTGATATTATTAAGATTTGCGCTATTCTTTAGCTGATCGAAGAGTGAAAGTTGTGGCGCGGCGCTGGCAGTATTTCTGGTATTATCGATTTCAGCTGGTTTGGTATGCGAGCTTTCGTGTGCTGCTGAGGTATTTATTGTGGCAGTGTTGTTGTTTTTGTTGTTGTTGCTGTTGCTATTGCTTTCATTTGCTGAAACATCAATTTCAACGCTTTTCACACCTTCATTGGCGCTGCTGCTAGTGCTCGTGTCGTTGTTGTTGGCGTTGGCGTTGGTGGCAGTGTTGTTAGCGTTAGTATTTGCTGTTGTTTTTGTTGTCGTTGTCTTTGAGTTGGCGTACATTGTTTTGGCTTCACTTTTTACGAATTAAACATTACACACGAGGAATTTTGTTGTTTTTTTTTTAACTTTTGAGAATTTTTTGTTCACATTTTAACAAATTTTTGTTGAGTGGAGAACATTTTTGCTGCCCAAAATACCGTTAATGTAATTTAACGCAAGCAACGCAGTTAGTTTTCTATACCGAGAGACGTGTTGCACGTGCCACCTGTTGCACTTTGCAGTGTTAAGCTAATGCGGCAGCTTTTGTTCACTCATAAAACCGAACACTTTTTGAAAACACATGTTTTTGGGCATTTTTTCCAGCTTGAAAATACTTTTAATGCCTTTTAACGACTTTTCAATACAAATATAATACAAATACACTTGTTTTTTGCGTTCAAAATTATTATTTTTATATTTTTTTTTTTTTTTCTTCAATTCGCTTCGTCACTACAACGCGCAACCGCACATATTTTCAAGTGATTTGCGCAGAAATTTCTTTTAAAAAATTAATTTCTTTCCAAGCATGCATTAGTTAATTTCGACATTTTTATTTTATTATATTTTAAGCAATAATTTTCAATTTATTATTTGTTATGAATATATAATATTTTATATATTTTTCATTGATTTCTTTCAGTAAATTTATTGAAATTTTTCTTATGTTTTTAAGCAAATATTTTTGAAATAATTTTTTTTTTTTTTTGCAAACACTTTTTAATAAAATATTTCGAAAACACAATGCAACTGTTTATATATTTATTTTGTAAATCTTGTATTGAAAATAATTTTTCTTTCACACAAAATTTGCACTTCTCAATTTTTTTTTCATATACTTTGGGCATGCATTAGTTAGAAAAAGCGTACATTTTTCAGTACTTTAACACTTTTTGTTTGTCAGCTTTCAAGAAAAATATAACCAAATTTCATATAAATTTTTCTAAAACACACTTAGTCGCTTTTTAAATAGTTCTTGCGGCTTAAATTTCAAAATTGAAAATGCTTAGAAATTTTTCTTATAACTTTTTTTGTGTAAATTTTCCAGCACAAAAGTTTTCAGCACAAACACTTTTCTTTTGCTTTTCAATAATTTTTGCTTAAAAACACACAGCAGCAATATAATTGCAGATTTTGACTGATCATTCGTTAATATTTTATAAAAAAAATTATTTCTTTCTATATATATGCGTTTCGTTTTAATTTTTTCAAAAATTCACGCAGTCCAATGTAAAAAAAAATTGCGAATTAATTTCTAGGTTATAAAATTACTTTTTCTTCATCAAAACTATTGGCAAATCGTCTTAAAAATTTGACACTTTCTTTATGTATATATTTTCCTTCAATTATTAGCGCCACGCACTTTCGTATGAGATCCTTGTTTGATTTTTTGTTGTTTTTTTTCCAAGAAAAAAACATTCAAAGCCACTGCACGCCTTTAAATTGCATTTAAACGGGGCTTTTCAAGCGCAGAAAACACTTTCTCACTTCAATTCTTCACTTTTTGTTTAAATATTTAATTTATTTAATCATTTTTGTCACTTTTTTCTCATGAATTCGTCACACTTTTGCCAAAAATAACAGCACAAAAATTCCTCTCACTCACTTTCGGCGTTAAAAAAATCGCTCATTTGCCGTCGGCTTTTGCCAACTCGTTGAATTTTGTTGTCAAAAGTTTGTTTGTTATTTTTCTGCTGCTGCTGCTGCTTCCTCTTCTTCTCGTTATTTGAGAGTTTCAATTTCCGCCGTTGATAATTTGCACGGTGTTGCCAACGCGCTGCCACAAATGCCACTACTGCTCCACTGCCAACACTACTGCTAGTTTTACTACCGCTGTCGCTGCTGCTGCTACCGCGGTCGCTGCGCCAACTGCAGTGGTGTGCTACTCGTTTGTTTTTGCACTGACTTCACAGTCAACAAACAACTTTTAACTTCTGACTGGTTCTGACGCTTTGTTTTCTTGTTGCGATTTTTAACTGCTTTTGTTTTGTTCTTTTCGCTTTTGTTATTGTTTTCGATTTTTAATTTTTTTTATTGTTGTGCGCTTTGTGAATTTCTGAAATTCACCGCTTGCCTAACGTGAGTGTCTGGCGGTTCGTGCCGTGGCGAATGTGTATGCGACTGCGACTGCGACTGTGGCTGTGACTGTGGCCGTTGGCTACCTAATAACCTGCTGTTGTTGTTTTTGTTTATGCTTTTTATTTTTGCTTTTATTTATTTTTTTTTGTATTTTTTTGTTTTTTGTTTGTTTAGCACGGTAGGGTTCAATACAACTGCAACAAGTAACCGGTTTCACGCGTTTTTTGCATGCACTTCACCACAAACACACACACACTCGCCGCCTATGTACCATAAGCTGTAGCACTCTTCAACGCTTTTTTTTCTGTTTGTTTGTTTGTATTTTGTTCGAGCTTCGTAAATGGCCGTCAATGCACTTAGAATGAACTTAGTAGCGCGACTAGCTGTTGGCTCTTCTGTTTCGCCTTGCGCTGGTTGCCTTCGCTGTTTGCTAATTTCGCACAACAACTACTTTTTTCCGCTCTCCGACCACCGCCGACGGGAGTGCGCGATTGCGTTTGTGCTTTGTCAGCGCGTGGAGCGTGTGAAAAATTCTAACGGTTTGCGAACTAACGCATACAATTTATGGTAATAGATTTTTCTTAGTTGCAACACCGTTTGTTATTGTTGTTTTTGTTTTTTCTATTATATTATATTACTTTGTATTCACTTGTTTCATTGCCCGCAGTTAATCTTATTTAATTTATACAAAACATTCGAACGCACATACACACATACATTTATTTATTGTATATTGCTTAAGTGTTTGTTGTTGTTCGCTTATTGCTCGTATGCGTGTTTTATTTGATTATAAACATATATAAAATTGATTTGCTTTGCATTTTAATGAATATAAATGTTTTGTTGTTGTTATAATTGTTGTTGTAGATTTAAATTTTCATTTCCATCACTAGCACGGCTGCGGGTTTTAAACATTTGAACACACAAAATTTGTATTTTTTATTTTTTGTTTCTGATTTTTTATCTGCAAATAGAAGAAGAAGAAACTGGTTAGTTTTGGAATTTTTAATTAAAAAAATTAATTTAATCATAAGAAGATTTTCTTTAAATTACATAAAAATAATGGATATTTCCTCCCACCTTTGGGATTTCTGCTTTAATTTCTACTTCTACTTCTACTTCTTCTACCTTCTACCTACTACCTTCTACCTTCTTCCTTCTACTTTCTAGCTTCTATCTTCTACCTTCTACTTCCTACCTTTTACCTTCTTCCTTCTACCTTCTTCCTTCTACCTTTTTCCTTCTACCTTCTACCTTCTACCTTCTACCCTCTACCTTATACCATCTATGCCTTCTTCCTTCTACCTTCTATTTCTACTTCTACTTCTACTTCTACTTCTACTTCTTCTACCTTCTATCTTCTACCTTCTACCGTCTACCTTATACCTTCTACCTTCTACTTTCCTTCTACCTTCTACCTTCTACCTTCTATCTTCTACCTTCTACCTTCTACCTGCTACCTTCTACCTTCTACCCTTTTTCCTTCTTTCTTCTTCCTTCTACCTTCTACCTTCAATCATCTATTATCTACCTTCTACCTGCTACGTTCTACCTTCTACCTTCTAGTTCTTCACCCACTTCTAGCTCTTCACCCGCTTTCACTTTTATTCTTTCCACTTTACTAAATTATCATCACATTTTGCTTTCGCTTCTGCTTCTTTCATCATTTTTTGTCTTTAATTTCATTTATGTTTCTCTTCTTGCATTTATCTGAGTTCTTTTTATTCAGAAGAGAGTATCTATCTCTCACTTGGGTTCCTGAGGTTCTACAGTGACGTAGAGGAGGATTGTACGGCAGACGAGCTTGCCAGGCAAGGCATGACCAAGCAGATTCCACCCTCGCATTAGCTCCATAGAAACTGTTACTCAAAGAATTTCTGTCAAGATGAACTCACAAGACTTGCAGTAAATCCTGGCAAACTGGACCAAAATGAGGTCGGAAATGGTCACGCGCAAGGTATTCTTTTGAAAGAGAGGACCGCTTTTAGTTAGTAGAAGACTTAACCAGCCACCGCGTGAAATGCTGACATGCAAAAAGCCAAAGAGTTCCATTTCTTTCATGATTTGTCGAAGATTACGAACGACGGGATGGACAGTGAAGCTTACTGATCCGGTCAATATCATGGACGTCATCAGACGGGAGGAGTTGCCATCCTGCCTATTATATGAACTCTTTTAACGATTTGAATTTATTGGATCCAAGGATTGTACTTTGCGGTGTTGTCTGGAGTTGTTGGTTGGGACAGTTCAGACCTCTACACGATGTAGTAACAGGAGCATTCTTGTCTCAAACTAAAGAAGGAATTTTCTCTAGGTATAAGTAATTTGGTCTACGTATGCCAGGGAAGTCATTTTAAGACGAGCTTCTCCTCTAATTTGCGATTTTCGTCTTCATGTTTTTCCCACAAAGGAGAGATTAAAGCTTTTTCAAAGCCTTTTTATTTTTTGATCTTTCATACCAAAGTTTCAGGCTCTATTGTATTTCCTTTCTACTTTAAATTTTGCAACATCGCAAAAACCTCGACGGCTCTTCCCAAGTGATATAACGTCCGTTTAGATTTCTTTTCACGTACGCACGCACACGACTTCTAACATTTAACGAACGTTAGCTAGTCTACATATCAGTAATCAACGAATTGCCGTTTGAATAGACAAAGCCGCCGGTCGAGCTCCCAACGACGAGACGATGGCTACAACGGCGGCGACATTAAAGTCGGCGGCAGCTCAACTCACTCACTCACTGGCGAGCGTTAGTCCAACAGTCGTTGCGTGGAGCGGTCTGTTAAAGCAGTTAGTCGGTCGATTGGTGTGACGCCGAGGCAGTTGAGTGAGTCTTTTGAGTCGATTGATGTGAATATCGCTAAACGAGGCATTCGCGTACGCACAGCCGTCGCTCGCCGCTTCAAATGCTTGGGGAAGAGTGTTTGTTTGTTTGGTTTTCTTTTTGCCTACGAACGTTTTATTTATTTTCCATAACTGTGATGTTGTTGTTGCAATTGTTGTTATGTTTAGCGTCAGGTATATGCTTGCTCAACACTTGTTTTACAACAAATATGCGCCATACGTGTGGCAAATAAAGCAAAATAAAAAATAAAAATAAATAATTAGAAAAAATTAGATACTGAGTGACAGCCAATTGCTGACCGACCCAGCTGTTGTCAGCGAAGCGGTAGCTGCGGTTGTACATACTCGTGCATATGTATGGAGAATGTGTATTTAGCTTTTGTTGTACAATGCTGGAAATCACAATGCTGTTGTTGCTATCATTGGTTTTTATTATTGTAATAATAGAGGAGGCTGACGGCAGATACTGGTGGGAATTTTATTGCTGCACTTGAACGCTGAACTTATGAATGCTTGGGTTTTCATTACGTTTTTTCCTCACTCTCAGCGCGCTGCCATATGCTTTGTGCTCGCTTGACATAAAGCAAACACCGTTATGTATTAGCATACTCTGACATTTAAAGCAGGCGAGCGAGACGCGCTCCTCAAACACTACGCACACGCGTTTTCATTGCGTTTTTTTGCACGCACCTGCAACGCTTGTTTGCCACCTTACCCATTTGTAAACACAGTGACGCACACAATCGTAGGCATTTTCCAAAACACACATATACATACATATATACATCCGCGACCTCATCGCGTCTTACTCAATGCATTTCCGCTGTCGCGCTACCAACTCGTCCCTCGCTGCTGGCTTTTCAAGTGATTCTTTTTTCGCCGCACACACACACACACACCGTCTCTACTGCATACGCTTTCCACTGACTTACTGGCTAAGCGCTCACACTTACGCATCTACACTGCGCATTCACTGCCTCGGCACTGCACTGTTCTTCGCACTCGTCTGCGTCATTTCAACTAACTTCCGTTGCGTCGTTGCACTGCTGCCGTTTTGCCGTTTTGAGGCCATTAACTAGTTACAAGCACTTAAATTGTAATAAATATTTAATGTGAGTTGCTGAAACGACGTCTGGTTCACCTTACGTCTCTCTAGCGTCCACAGAAGCTAAGCCGTCCATTTGCGTTTCTGTTGAGAACGCGTACCGCATGGCGAGCAGAACCAACAACCGTTTGCAATAACTCAACTCAAGCGAACGCTTATTGAAGACTGATTGTATGTGCTGTATTTTGTTGGGGTTTCGCTGCGTTTCGTACGCCACCAGTTGATGAGTTCTCTAAAAAAAAGGTTTTTTTTTTGTATTTCTTCATATGTTTTGCTTCGCGTTGTTGTTGTATTTTTTTTTTTTTGCACGATGTTGTCGCGCCATTCGTTCATTCGCTCGTTGGTTGTTTCGCCCGCTTAGGCTTTGGTTCGTTTGGCTGATGCAAATGGTCGGGTCGAGAATCGTATATTTGAAGCAGTCGTGCGTTAGCTTTGGCTGCGGTTGTAGCGCGCCTACCGATGGAAGCGCGGCGGCGGTTTCAATGCTTTGGTTGTGTTGCTTGGCGCTCTCATGTTGTGGTGCATATTTCATGTAGGCAGCTACATGGAGTTGCCACATGTGCTTGAGGTTATTATTTTATGAATATTCTTGCTGTGAAGTGACGTTTGTGGTGTATGGCCTGCACAGTTAGCGGGCAATTCAAAAAGCTCGCATTTATAGGGATTCCGTAAAACTTCTAAATATCATATGTTCGGAAGCTTTCTTTCCGAAGACGTTTTTTCTCAAAAGCTCACTAAGATGATGCTCAAGCACTCGTCTTCTCACAGCGACTAAGAACTGGCACTTAATTACCGCTGAGTCGCCTTTCGACAGAGCTCTTCCTTCAATCTTTGCCGCTTCTCTTCATATTTATTTTCTGAAAAATGTATGGACGTGGTAGATTCAGTAGGCTGATAGTTTTCGTGAGGAACTTTATAGTTTATAGTGGAAAAGGGTTGATATTTCCAGCGGAGGGATGACTGTAAGTAGAATATTTTTCCTATAATTTTGGATTTCACGATACCTATGACGTACGCTTTGCAAACAACTCGGTGAGTGCGCGGCCATAAGACAAAGCCACAAAGCTCACAACGATTATTTTCTGCAAAGAGTAGCTTAACAGAGATATATATCTGATCTCACTCAACTGAAGGATTGTCTGAAATTTTCCATGCTTGCATGATGCCTTCCTCCTTCCCTTTTAAACTTTTAATTCCAAACTTTCGCTTTCAACTCCCCTGCGTTTACCACATTATCATCTGGCAACACCACAAACCCATAATCACAAATACAAACCAAAACAAATAAAAGCAACAACAACAAAAACGCGCCAAATACCAAATAGCTCATCACCACATACAGCAAGCTACTTAACCGCTAAAGTCAACAGCCAGCCAGCCAGCCAGCCAGTGGATGAACGTTAGCTTCAGTGCTCCACAAATGCTCGACGCACCAACAAATGCATATGGAGCTGCGTTGTACCTCCACACACACATACATATCTTCCACTCGTAAAGCAAGAAGCATACAAAAAGAAGCATACGAAGTAGAAGCGAGCATACGAACATTTTTACTAACAGTCTCGTGAACGCACATAGAACGAACGAACATACGAATGGGCTGGGCGAAGCTTTGACGCGATTGAAAACGATGAGCAAACCAACGGCGAATGGCAAATACCGATGGCGATTGCAGCAGCAGAAACAAACATACACACAATAATAATACTAACAAAAAAGAAAGAAAAAACCATGGCAAAACGCTGATAAATATGCAATCAAAGCGTTTCTAATTAACTTTTTTTCGCTTTTGATTTTTTTCTTTGCTCTGGTACCATTTTTTACTGGATTTAGTGTTGTTGAAGTTTTTGTACAATGTATAGTGGAATTCTGACCTTTTGTTGTTGATAAAATATTTTTCATGTTTATTATAAATTTTGAAACTTGGAAGGTTTGCTGCTTAGATTCGAATTCGATACATTTTACTAAGCATGATTAGCGTTCTCAACTTGGTTCCGGTTAATGCGCTGCCAGAAAACGCCGAAAAAAATTATCCATGAAGGTTTCCCTTACCAAAGACCCATATGCGCTTTCTTGAACGCAATCCATGACCCTACCACACCCACCTCTCCGCATAATGATATTTTGTGCACTAGATTTTCGAGCGCAGTCTAAGCGCTGCATAGTTCAAAGTCTAGTTTTGTAAAATCTTTACAAACATTCTTCAGCGCACACTTTCATTCATACATATATTTGCGCACTTCGCGCACAAATATTCTTATCGCAAACATGCATACACTTGCTATCACCCATTTAAACGTAGCGTTGATAGAACAAGTTAAACGTCATTTGAGCGACTGCTATCTGTGAACAAGCTAAACGCTACGCTTGCTCAACCAGTGTACGACTATGACTTGTCTACTGATAGATGCTTCGGTACATTTGCATACAAACGCTACGCGCATATCACAAGCCGAATTGTCGCAGCATTACCACATCGGATTAGCATTTTTCTTTTTAACTTTTTTTCTTTTCTT
This sequence comes from Neoceratitis asiatica, assembly GCA_030068015.2. Classification (NCBI taxonomy): domain Eukaryota; kingdom Metazoa; phylum Arthropoda; class Insecta; order Diptera; family Tephritidae; genus Neoceratitis; species Neoceratitis asiatica. Next base: position 82,768,736 of record CM061527.1, on the reverse strand, counting down.
TTTTTTTTTTGTTTATTTTTTTTTTTTTCTCTTTTGGCATCTCGTACATATTTCTTGTTTCCATAACACTCTGCTCTCGCTTATAGATTTTTATTACTTAATCGTTGTTTATTTGCTCTCTCAATCACTCTATGGCGTTTTCTCTTCCTATACTCTGGCTCTCTCTCTGTAGCGTTTATAAATGTCTTGCCTCCTTGTATTACTTATTCGCTAATGTAATATGTTTAGTCAGTCAACACGTGCTTTTATTACAACAGCTTACAGATGACAAACACATATGCGGCAATGCGCGTATACGCAACCAATACAAATGCACTCGAGTATTACGTATACGTCTCGTGTGCTCAGCCTACTGCTCAGTGCCGAATAGAGAGTGTTTCGTTGCGGTGCGTTGCGACGCGCTACGTTTACTGTTTTGGAGAGTGATGCAACTTATATTCTTTGTAGTATTTGTTGTATTTTCTGTGTATTGGTGTTGTTTTCATTACAATTCTCACTAAGTTCGTTGCTTATTTTGCGTTTTTATTTATATTTATTTATTGTGCTCCAATAGGGAAGTCAGAAATAGAAGGGCATTGCCATTTATGTGCTATTTTTACACACCAATGCAGTTACAGCGTCATTAACTTCTCTTCTCCAAAGTTGTTGGCGCTCTTTCTTTACTCTCATGCACTCAATAACGTGTGTTTTTGGTGTAGTCAAACATTGTTTAGAGGCCTTACTTGCTTGCTTGATGTTTTTAGCGATTTACTTGCCCTTTTTTACTTTGTTTTGTTTGCGCGCTTTGCCTTTATGCTTTTTGTATTTACTTTCTTTTAGTTTTTGTTAAATAATGTTTGTTTTTTCCTCTTCTTCTTCTTTTTCGTATGTGTGTTGTTTCAACGACTTGCATTTTCCTTCTTTGCTAATACCACTTCATACATATGTACATATGTATGCATTTAATTTCATATATGTTTGGCCTGTGTCTGAGCATAATGCATTGGCAAAAAGCAGCTGTGCAAGTTTTCGTTATTTGTTTTTATTTCTACCTCTTCTTTGTTTTATTTGGTTTTTGCCTTTTGTATTTCAATCATAATACTTGTTTTTTTTTTTTTGGTTCTGCTTTATCACTTTGCAAACTTGCTCAAAACATTCTTTTATACAAGTTCTTTTATTTATTACTTCTGTTGTTTTGAAAATTCCACTGCGTGTATTTATTAGCAATTCTTCGTTTGTTGATTAAAAAAAAAATCACCAAAACGATGCATAATTCTTAAGATTTGATAGCAAATGCTCATTAACCTAAACATTCTCCTTAGATTCTAGTAATTAGTCTCCAACATGAGAGTCTGAACTGGCTGAACAGTTAGATTTTAATTGATCTTCATTGAGCAAAAAAAAAAAAAAGAATAAGCCTTCGAATAAAGCTCATTTATTTATAACCACAAAAAAATATTTCAATATATATTCCACTTCTGATTTATGCGATAACTATATTGCCCGTTCATAATTTGTTTGGATGTAGGGAAATATTCCTTTCTGGAGTTCTTTGTAGTCATGTCTGAATATCAGCTCCAAGTAGACCAAGCTTGATTTCCGAGTTTCGAAATTTTCTTTGGCACTATTAACGTGTTATTTGAACGAAAAGAAAAAATGGCGAATGTTGAAAAATATAAATACATAAAACAATGTTTTGCATAATGAAATATGAAATTTACCAGAAATTTTTGATTAATTCCGTATAGCAAAATATTAGGTCATTCTTACAGTATTATGTGCTAATAGCAAATAGTTTGCGCTTCATTACGCTTCGTTCTTATCCGAGTTTTTTTTTTTATGCGAGCTCATTTTTCGATCTGGAGTGGGTTGCCTTGATATTTTTGCTAAAATATGTATAACTGCAGTTTCGTACTCTGAAGTGTTATCAAGTCCTCTGCTAAGTGTCTAAATATTTTTTCAATGGCTGTCTGCTATGACTGCTTATCAAGAGCAACGTCTGCCTTAAATTTGATTAGTGGCTACGGATCCTACTCGGCCACACTCTATACACTGCAGAAATGTATGTAAAAATTGTTGGAAAGATGAACCAATTCCCGATGGAGTATTTCTACATAGAATCTTTAGTTAAAAAAATTAACAAAAGGCTGATTGCATAAATACAAGTCCGTCCAAGAGCACCCTCTTTCGTCTCTTCTCTCTTCCCGCATTACCTCGCCACGACAAGTATGCTTGCATTAGGTCGTGTCCTGTGCTGTTATTTCTTTATGCACGAACTTCCTTGCGCTGGCTGAAATAACAAACATATTGCTTATGGAAGTCTCGCTAAGTGGCTATTTATGTACATATATAGTACTTGTATTCCGTTTATATCGGAAGTACATATACCTGTCATTTATGGCATCCGCTTTCCTGTTTATTTTCCTAAACATTTCTGTACTGTTGGTATACTGAACAAAAGTTCTATACATTCATGCTCTTTTCGAAGTTATCCTTTACTTTCTCAACCTTCTCTCTCTCTCTTTTCTTTTATAGACTTTTTGGTATTATCGTATGCTTAGAATTACTTCAATTTGTGAGTTTGCTTCATTCCAGCTGTTTTTCAACACTTTTGCAATGCTATCCTTCAGGCTTATTTTATCTTTCTCTTTAACACAAATTCTAGTTCATCCCTATAACAGGGTCAGCTCACTGTCTATATTGCTTTTGTTGTGTAAAGTCAAGTAATTTTGTTGTCAAACTTTTCATTGTCATTGCTTGATTTCCAATTTGTCGGCGGCGAGCCCCAGTTTATTACTTTTTTATTTCCTTTTGGTAGCCAATTGTTTTGCTACTTTTTTTTTTTTTGATGTGTGTGTGTGTGCCATTTGCCAAGCATGAAAGTGCAACGACATAAGCAAGTGTGCACAAATGTGAATGCATGCCACAAGTCCATAACATCGAAGAGAGAATGGCAATAATGAGAAAATGTCACAATAAATAGAAACAACAACAAGAAGGATGCTTATTTTGATAGTAAGTAACACGCGAACTTTTATGTATACCAATGGAATAGAAGAAGTTTTCCATCGTCACTGGTTGGCGAATTATGTTCGTGGGTACACACAGACATACATACATGCATATTTTTCCTAGCAAATAAAATTTCCTATGCGTTTTTATGTTGAATTCATAATTTTTTCGGCGGCTAACGTGCTTAAATGCAAAGGGGGAGAGTTAGAAGTTTAAAATGCCAATCACATTTTTCACACAAGCGCCTCACATAATCATAATTGTAAGCTCCAAAAAATATTCTATAAGGGAAAAAAACACCAATAATTATCATCCTCCTGCTAAGGTAATGCTCATTGCAAAATTCTTACACATTTTACCTTACTCGTCTCGCACGCCGCCAACCACACGCAGCAACTCTTTTCTCGTTTTACTCGCACTTGCACTATTGCTATTTGTCAATGCACTTGTTTTGCTGGCAACTTCATTTCATTTCATTTTCACTTCATACACACTTTTGTATGTACATACATATGCACATAATGAATGTATTAAAAATTTATTTTCCGCATATTTTTTTGGTTAACTTTCAAAATTCTTTTCTCCGTAAAAATAATTCATGCTCAAACATAAACTTTTCGCTATGCATTTATCCGTTCAGTTCAGCGGCATGTTTTCTTGCCCAAACAAACTCGCACAACACTCACAACACTCTGCTCGTTGCTTGTCAATTCAACACACTTCGACTCCTAACCAGACGAAACGAGAAGAGACGACGCACTGACGCAGCCAAAGCGCGCTTTTGCATTCACGCTATTGCTAATGCTTGTGCTGTCGCTGCTGATGGCGCTGTTGCTGCTGTTGTTACTGCACTCTTTGCGCTGCCGACCGCAATAAGCTTTCGTGCATAGCACTCGTATTACTGCGACGCTGGTAGCAACAAATACACTTGCATACACACTCCATACACACATATTTACGCTCGCTAAGCGTTGCAATCGCTAACAGGTTTGGCTCTACACTTCAGCGCTCTTACGTCTGCTCGTGCTTGTAGTGGCATTTCGCACGCTGTATTTACTTCCTTTCAACCTTTACATCTTCTACCTTCAATCGCTGTGTTTTTTTCTTCTTTTTTTTCGCTTGTCTCTCCACACAGATACTTGTTTGCTTGTTTTGGTTTTGCTTCGTTTTGTGGTGATTTTCGTTTTCGGTTTTCGGTTTTGTTTTTGTTTGAGTTTTGCTTTTGCCTACTCGCAACTGTTATTTGTTTTGATGAGCGGTGTGGGTGTGTGGTTTGCTCTCTTAAAACTTGTTTGTGTTTTTGTTATTTTCCTCTACATCAATTCATTACGGTGCTGTTAGCTTTTGTGGTAATGCGGGAGAGCGCGCGTCGCTCGCTGGCAGTCAAAGAGGTAGTTGGCAATACCGGCGAATTGCTTTCACATCCGTGCGTTTCTTTTCGTTCGACAGCGCCATCTATGCGTGGATTTTCGCCACATTAAATACCATTTTGGTGGCCGTAGTAGCCGGGTGGTTAGCAGAAAGTAATGGGTTTGAAACGTGGCCCGTGTGCCGTTTTTTCCTGACCAATAATAATCGCCTGCTTTAGTGCTCTCTTCGTGAACGTTTCATCGTTCAACTAACTTCATTTGAGACATCACTTGACCTTCCGATGAATCCCTTTGCCTACCTACATCCCATTCAATTGCACGAAGGGGCATGTCTCAAGCATATACAGATAAACCTACCAACCAGCAATTGGATACCAGTGACAGTCCAGATTGTGCTCAATCCAATAACGAAGCTCTCTATTCCATATTCCGCTTGAATAAGAGTTTTAGGTTGAGGTTTACACCTTCGTATTTTATTCTATGAACTCAATGAAGAAGCACTTTGCAGTAATAGGAGTATCACCAGCTATCAAGAACTAGAGTAGAGAAGGTTGGGCCTTAATGTCTCTTTCGACGCTAAAGCGGATCCCACGCCATGTTGATTGTTGATAACTAACCTAAACTCGGCTAAATAATTAACTCTAGCTGCCGGTTGAGCATTGATAAAAGACTCTTCGATAACGCTAAGAGCACCTTAACCAATATATTTAAGCTAGAGATCCCCCTTAAGCAGAGGACGATGTTAGTTGGTGGCTGAACCACCTTCCAGACTCAACAGAAAGGGAATACTTTACCTGTATGGAGTTCGTATTCAGCAACGTATCAAACAATCTCTGGACAAAACAAGCTACCGATCGGCCTTAAACGTCATTCACTGAGAGTCTTTCAACATCTTTTAGGGTAGCCGGAATCATCTTCAGACTTCGAGGCTAGAAACAATGCCATCGGGTTCAGAGAGAACTTCGGATCCGTGGAGAGAGGAACAAAACCTGGTGTTCTCAATGACAAAAAATGTGCCTAGACAGTGTTAAGAAATGAAGGCCCGGAGGCCAGCAAAGTCTCTCATTAAAAAAAACTTCCATTTTTCATTAAAATATTTTATTAAAATCTATGACAAGTAAACAATGGAATAGACTTTCGTAAAATATAATCCAATACTAAAATACTGTCAGAAATATACATATATCTGAGGATAATAAACAATTGGAGTGCTACAAGCTAGCTTAAACTAACAGAACCTTAGAATCAACTTACAAGCTAATAAAGCACTTTAAAATCTTCCCGACTATTACACCCTTCTGGAAACAATTACATAATATTATTAATAAATATATTTTAGCAAATATAACGGTATAAATGCAAGGTTTTATCGGATACTACGTCCATACGGCGGTTGGAATGAGGCCTTCTTTACTGGTGCCCGGCGGTGTTAAAACCTCTTTGTTGAGAAAGTCCAATGGTAGATTGACTAGGAAACCCTATAAAGTGTTGAACATTTCATATAAGATACTTGTATATACATATATACGTCCACAGATACCACCACTTTCCCACTCGCTTACCTGTATATTTGCCACACGCTTCATCGCCATTTCGGGATCGGTTTTGCATAGCGGCGGTTCTTCTTGATATTTCCTCAAATCCACATACGATTTCACCTTGTCGGTTGGCAAACACTTGAATACTTCCTCATAAATCTCAGTATTGCGTGTCGAGGTGCGACGCCACATACCATTCCAGAACTGATCAATCACCGGATCTGTAACATCGATCGGCATGCGTTCCGCATCGGGATCGAGCAGACCTAAATGCTCTTTGAAGAGAAATTTACGCAATCTACCAGCGAATACGCCACTCGGATACTTTTTGCCATTCATGCGTCCATCCTCGAACTCATCATCGGTAATAATCGCCGCAATCTCCGAGTCACGTTTGCCGATCATAGAACGATCGTTGATATTCGCCGAGCCACAAATCACTACGCGATCGTCGGCGATCAGCAGTTTCGAGTGTACGTAGATGAGCTCGGTGATGGGCGTGTTGTTGAGTTGTGAGTGCGTGCGCAGACTGTGGAAGGAGATGTACTCACCGGGATCTTTTATGCCGATCTCTTGCAGGCGTGTTAGGATTGCAGTACGGCCGCTTTGGGGAGGGAAATTCAAAAGTGAGTAATAATTTTTTATATGAGAGAAGTGCGCCACTTACCGTGATATCGATGCATAGTTCCAATGCGTGATGGCACGCACCGCATTACCAGTGCTGCCGCCCACATCACCCTCGAAACCGGGCAGTAGAGGTATTATTACAAAGACGCGGAAGGTTTTACGCTCTCTGAAATGCACAAAGAGTAAGGGAAATACATAAGGAACTGTTTTTTTTTTTGCTTTACACGCCAGCGCCACTCACTTATACGCTCTCAAAATGCGCTTGAACAGCGTCTCGCCAATCTGATTGCGCACATTACCATAGGCGCCCGACGCACCCAGCTGCATGGTGATGAAGAATTGATTCTCGATGTAGATGAAGTGTTGCGCTTTCGTTATGGTCTGTATGTAGGCGTCGTGTATGCTTTGCTCCACCAAATCCTGCTCGATGAAGCCGCAAGTCCAGGAGGACGCGCTACGCAGCAACTGACATGTTACGCGGTTCTGCCGCTTTAGCATAATATTGGGGTTGAGCTTGATGTTTTGATAGCTCTTTGGCATAAGGTAGGGGAAGTTCGGATTATCGCGCATCTTCTCGAGCTTCACGGCGTTCCAGCGCTGTATGAAATGTCGCGCAACATCACGCGCCGCCGCGCCTACTAAACACACACCCACATCATGCCAAGGCATACGTGGTGTTGTTGAGCGATCGATGATGTCAACGAGTGGCGCATCTAAATTCATCCAATCTTTGAGTATGAAATTAGAGTAGTCCTTGCCGAACCAGTACTTCGCTTGGCCATAATAATCGTTGAGAATTTGCGTTTGGAAGGGTGTGGGATCTTCCATACCGCCCAGGCGTCCCTTCTCAACCTCGTCTATGGTGAAGACCAACTGTTTCGGATCCTTCACAATATCAGGTGATTTATCACCCGTCGTTGCGCGCTCCTGCTCAGTCATTGTTAGTCTACTCACTAGATCTTTACCGCGACGCATCGCAGTGGTGGTTATCTTCTCCAGCACATTCTTGCGCTCCATTTCGGGCGTATTCAATTTCATGCCCTCCAATGCAATCGGCTCACCACCGCTGCTCGAAATCAGTTCAGGTATAACGAGCTTCTCACCCGGTGAGAGGGTGCGCAGCTCAACCGTTTCGAATTGTGGTTCAGAAAAGCTTGCGCTCAGCTGTTCCTTCTGCTGCAAATCGATATTGACATTGGTGTTATCCTTGCGTGAGGATTTACGCGAACCAAACGCTGAGTCAGCGTCATCTTTGCTAAAAAATCCACCCAGACGACGCGTGCTACCCGACGCCGAAGCGGTGGAAACGCTGCCCAGATCTGTAAGGCGGTGACGGTAGTCATCCCAACGGCCGTAGCAGAGATCGAGACCGCCTATGAAGGCGTAGGTCTGATCGACCACGACAATCTTTTCATGGTGAGCCCAGAAGAAGACACCTGCGCGCGCATGATCTGGGTGGCGCAGCACCTGTAAGCATAAGAATTTGAGTTGATGACTAACTCCATCTGCAATAGCGCTTGCCTACCTTTATATTTTCATGTGAAAGCCTCTGTTTGCTGTAGTAACTATTAATGCCCAAAGCCATTTCGACCTCTTTGTAAAGCAGCACGAATATCTTAATGCCTTGCGACTGTTAATGAATAAATGAAGAAAATGAATAGGGAGAGAGAAGTTAAATAGAGAAACCAAACCAAAACTCATTGAACTCACCGCTCTGCGATGCAGTATCTTGTCCAAACGCCAGTAATCGCCATCCACCGCCGGCCGTTTCATATAAATCTCCGGACTCAGCCACCAATCAGCTATGAAGATTTCCTCTTTCGCCTCTTCGAGCGCATTCGCTATCGCTCCCATATATGTGGAGCCATCCACGTGCCAACTCGCCTGTATGCCCGAACGCACAGGCGCGTAAGACATATGCGGATTGGGATAGGTAAAGTCGCGCGCATATGTATTAGCGGTCTTCTTGAGGAATTGCATCCACTCTTTGCACTTTCGACGTGTCCAACACTTGAGTATGATGTGACGATTGTTGGTGAGCACCTGCAGACCTTTACGCATGCCAGTCTGATAGATGCCGGTGGACACGTCGAAACCCTGATCGAATAATATCACAGATCTGAGGAAGATTAGAAGAAAGAAAGTGCAAGAGTAGTGAAGCAAAGATTAGATATTTTGAGTTTACAATGACTAACCTAATAACACCATCGGTGGGCCGTATGTAGCCGAAGCAAGTCTCCTTGACGAAGAACCAGCGATTGCGCCACTTGCCGTAGAGCACATCCGAGCAGAAGAAACTACAGCGCACACAACACTTCTGGTGAAAACAGCCAAAGAAATTACAGCCCGCCTGACCGGGACGTGTAGAGCCTGTGCGCTTCATTATAGCGCCCTCCTTTCCTTTGATGCCGAGGTCCGTTACGAAGGACACATTCGACACTTCAACGAAATTCAGCTGTTGAAAGGAGAGTGTATATTTATTTAGTTGGATGGTGTTCCACTTACATATAAGCACTTGAGCACTCACCGTTTCGTGATGGTTCCGATACAAACTGATGTTCAGCAAGTTATACAGATAGTCCTCCAACTGCTTTATGCGCATGGGCAGTGCCTCCACCGTGATGAGTGACTCGGGACGATTGGGAAAACGTGGCAACTTTCGTTTCTTCTTCTTTTTCCTGCCCATAATGCCCAGCTGTGACAAAGGACTGCTGCTAGTGCTCGCCACAGCCACCGCATTACACACAGCGGCATTACCATTGCACTGTACCTTGTGTGTGGTCTCACAAATCGTTGTCTGTGTCTGCGTATGATGCATGGACTTCAGACGCGCCTCGTCAGCCATTTGTATGGCCGCTTTTTTGATAGTAGCACGCTTCTCCTTGTGGCTACGCATCGGGAAGGGTATGTTCAATGAGGTACGGAAGAAGCTCAACTGCTGATGCAGCGAATTAAAGTGTTTATAGCGTCGCTTAATGGTCCACGTGAAGGGTCCATGCGACAGTTCGATGGTATACCTGTGCGTAAGAATGAACGAACAAAGAATTTAGTTCCAGCCAACGCGCATCTCCAATAAAATCTACTCACAAATTTGGATTCAAAAAATGTGTCGTCACACTACGCTCATTGTCGACTATGCGCACCTTTATCTCTGCGCCGGGTATGAATACCTTACGCTGGAAGGAATTAAACTTCACGCTCGGTCCATATATTGAGGTATATGGTATTTCCGCCAGTTGACCTGGCACCGAACTAGCGCCCTCCTCCTCATCATCATCGTCATCGGTGTCCTTACGTTGCACCAATACCGGTTTGTCGCCGACATTTGATAATATTGTCACGGAATCGGGAAACGCCAGCGTTTCGTCATATTCCGATTCGACGAGTGAGAATTGAAAGTCCGGCACGCAGCGTGTACCTTTCTCCTCCTCGCCATCCTCCTGGTCTAATTCCGCAGACCGACTATCACCATCGATGCTATCGTTGGCGTCAGCTGCCACATACGCGGGTGTTCGTTGTTGTTGTTGTTGGTGATTCATTTCGTTAGTCATACTTATGGTGCCGCCACCGTCGAACTGTGAGTAGAGATGGGGATAGTCTAGCTCATCATATACAAGTGCTGGATTCGCAAGACCCGTCTCACGATCGATAAATTCGTCTAAAAAAAAAGTAGAAGGAAAATAAAAGTGAGGTTAGGCATATTTCGAAGGATTTTCATATTGTAAAAATTCTGCAAGGATTGTGTTGGGGTGGTAAAGGCGACTTTGCTTAGTTTCTAAAAATTGATTCTGCACTGGACGAGCTGAATTAACCTATAAGCTATCAAGATTCAACAATTTCTACTACCTGTGAAGTCATCCACACAAAACGTGACTCAAATTCAGAGCAGTAGGCTGAAGTCGGAGCAGGAGCCTGAAGTCGGAGTCTAATCAAAGCAGTTCTAGCCTAGTGAGAGCTCTGCGCTGCCAAGAATATACCTATCTAGCGAGCATTATGAACTGCAGTGAGCTCAGATCCGCGAAACAGAAAGTTTACCCTTTCCTCAGCGCAACCTCAGTAGAAAATACACTAAATGAGTTAAACTGCCGCTCTCTCCTCGAGAGCCAGTATGAAATTATAAGCGCTTGTGATTTCATCTTCTCTCAAAGTTATAAGAAGAGTTAAACCCTCTGCGTAACACCCTGTAAAATTTTGTAATCAAATTTTCTCATTCACTAACTGACCGACTTACTAAGGACCCATAAAATCCATTTAATTTGTACAATTGACCCTGAAAAACATTTTCACAGGGCAACCAACTTTTACGAGGCGACACAATGTTTCCCACGACGCAAAAAAAAGCAACAAAAACAATAATAACACCTCGGCACATCTTCTCGGCTCAACTTATGTCTAGTAAATTCTAAAAATTAAAATACCCGTAAGAGGCAGCTAGTTGGACGCTGGAACGCAACTAGTTAATACTGAACGCATGAGAATACATGCATACAGACATAATAAGTGGATAAATTTATAGTTACCCAGTCAACCAAAGGTGGGACGCTTCGAAATTCGTGAGAGATGGAGAGTACAAAACTAAAGCGGAAGCTCAACTCAAGAGCCGGCACTGCCTGTGGAGCTTCCACATGGCGAGTAGGAGGGAGTTTATGTAGAAGAACTCAAAATAAATGGAAAGGCGAAGTCCGCAAGGAGCCTTATGTAGACTATTACGAAAGACTTTTCACAGAAGGGTATGCTTTTTGGAGAGTAATTTTGAGGCCTCTTTGGGAGTACCCCATAGAGAGTCTTACTCCTATACATTTCCTACCTTGCTGGCTGACTGGGTTGCCCAGCAGCGCTATTTAGTATGTATGTTCTTCTCTATATGCTTCCAACTACTATTGTGGCTAATTCAACTTCAAAATAAATTAAATCGGATGTTCTCTGATCTAATCACGAGTGTGCCGTTGTATCTTGAGCTATAGTATATTCTCAAAGCAGTGCATCATCACATTAGTGATTTTTTTTCCTTTCTTAATTTTACTATTTTTTTTTTGTGCAATTTTTCCACATTCTTGATTATTTTGTATTTCCTTTGCTCTGTTCTTTTTTTCTTCTTCTCAAGAAACCAGCGCAAAGTGTACGAAATAATGTCTGCGTTGAATATAAATAAGAGTTTCACTTAGATTTCCCTAGGCAGTGTTAGTGTGGCAACGAAAGTGAATTGTAGTGCGCAAAATTTTGCAATTTTTTTTAAACAAAACGAAAGTGAATTTAATTTTTTTGTCTTAGAACAGAAAAAAACTATAAATTTCAACTATGAAACTCGCTTTAGCATGCTTTTTACTCGCCGGCTTGTTAGCCATTGGCGTCAACGCCGGTAAGTATGCAATAAGTATGGAGGTCCTGTGAGAGTAGCGACCCATATTCGGCATTGTTTTGTAATCATTTTTTTTTATGGAAAAATTTTGAAAAGCTAAACGCAATAATTTCCTTTAAAATTGCAGGCAACGAACCAGTTTGTTCATATCGCAATAATCAAGGCGAAACGATATTTCTAAAATATTTGCCATTACTCAAACAGGGACAGGATTATGTCGACTTCGGTGCGGATGGCAAGTGCATGAAGCGTGCAGTTTGTACAGAGAATTTCAAAACCGAAGTGGAAGAGTGAGTTGAATATATGTTTTTTATTATTTCAGGGTGTAAATAATATATACATAAATAGGTAGGGGTTCGATAGATAAAATTAAAAAAATGGCTTGTGGAAACTTCAAAAAAAAAAAAAAAATTCAATAAAAAAATATAAAAAAAATTTGCAAAAACAAAATGGAAATAAATAATAAAAAAATCAAAACAAAAATTTTCGATAAAAATATTTCATTGTAAAAATAAAATAATATTATTTAAGGATTTTCTATTAAAAGTTACAAAAACTATATAAAACCAGATACTTTTAAAATTATTTATGTTAGCGTTATGAATAATTTTCTCTCAGTTCATCTTAAAATGTTTATTTTTTTCATTTCATTTTATTTGTTTAATTTTGCTTTACTTTATTTTAATTTATTTCATTTTTTCTTTAATTTATTTTAATTTTTTTCATTTAATTGTGTTTATGCTGCTCTATTTAATTTTTTTAAATCTTAGTTTTATTTAAATTTTTTTTAAATTAATTTTATATTTTTATTTCGTTTTACTTTATTTTTATATTGTTTGATTTTTTATCTTTTTCTTTATATCATTTTATCAATCAGGGTTGTTTCACTTTATTTTATTTTTCCCATTTTATTTAATTTAATTCAAATTAATTCAATTTGATTTAATTTAATTTAATTTAATTTTATATTTTGTTATTTTATTTTATTTTCTTATATTTTATTTTATTTATTTTATTTTATTTATTTTAATTTATTTATTTTAATTTTTATATTTTTTATTTTTTTTATATTTTTATATATATTTTTTTGTTTTATTTTTTTAATTTTTAAATTTTATTTGATTTCATATTTTTTATTTTATTTTTATTTTAATTTATTTTATTTTGTTCTTATTTTATTTTATTTTATTTTATTTTTTTTTTTTAATTTTTTTTAATTTAATTTACTTATTTTATTTTTTTTTTGTTATTTTATTTCATTTTTTTTATTTTATTTTTATTTTATTTTTTTTAAATTTCTACTTTTATAAATATTTTTTATTTTTTTATTTTATATTATTTTATTTTTTTTCACTTTATTTAATTTTATTTAATATAATTTTATTTAAGTTAATTTAATTTAATTTAATTTAATTTTATATTATTTCATTTATTTCATTGAATTGTTTTCTAATTTTTAGATATTTATAAATTTTTTGTTTCATTTTTTTTTTTAATTTTAATTTATTTAATTTTTAATATTCTTTTGTGTTTTACTTTACTCTATTTTTATTTTTATTTTTATTTTTATTACATTTTTTTTTGTTCAATTTATTTTATATTATTTTTTTCTTGTTTTGTAACTATTTTTAGGATTTCATTATGCTTAATTTTATTTTATATTTCTTCATTAAATTTTTTATTTGTCTTTCAATTTTTTATTTTATTTTGCTTCACATTATTTAATTTCATTTCAAATATATAATGTAATTTTATTATATTTTATTTTATTTGAATTTATTTTTATTTGAGTTTACTTTATCTTGTTTCAAATTATTTTATTTTAATTTTATAATTTATATTTTTCCTGCTCTCATATTCAGTTATTTAGATTTTTCAACTCTGTTTTCGCTCTCTTTTCAGTTGCGCCAAATATCGCGTCACTTGTGGCAATAAGAAGACATTTAATGGCGTCTTCCCTGGTTGTTGTGTCAAGTGTTAATTAAAAAAATAGTAAAAAATAAGATAAAATTAAAAAAATATTTATCTTTACATGAAATCAATTAATATTTACTCAGCGCATTTGAAAAATGTTATTTTAATTAATTTATTTTTAAAAAAATTATACACACATCAAAACAACATATTTTGCTCATTTGCACACTGGATTGCTACAAAAGGAAATTTGTCCTACTAAAACTATGTTTATACAAATATATATTTAATAATTTAATCACGAAATATAATATGTACTAAACAATGTTAGACAATTATTAATATTAAAAAAATAAAACTTTTTGAAAAAAAAATAAAATAAAAAAAAAAGTTGTTTTTAATTGATTTTTAATTTATTTAAATTAAGTTAGCTTTTTAGAAATACTTTTCTCTGCTGAGAAACTAATAATTTAAATTTTTGAATTTTTTTAAATATTTGTATAATATTAATATGTTATAGATATTTTATTTTTTAATTTTTTTATTGGTAATAATTATAATTATTTTTTGGCATTTTAATTTCTTTATTTTGTTGCTTCTAAACATTTTATATTTTTCTCTCTTTAAATTTAATAAAAAACCAGTTCTGTTTTACTTCCTATAATATTTTCTGTTAATAACTTTTTCTTTATGACGTTTTTTATGCATCAAACATGACAACAGTTCAACACCTTGCCCCGTTCACATATAGAAATCTGTAGTTTTGTAATAAAAAGCAAAGGTGATAAAAAAAACTGTTACTGCCACAACAAAAAAAAAAATATAACCGTAATTTCAGCCAAACAACATATGCATACATACATGAGCTACATAAATATAAAATCTTTTTACCGCTAAACAAATCTGCCCAGTTACATACACATACCTGTTTGTACAAATATATGCAAGCAACTTTGTACAGTTTAAGGTTAAGGTGAAAGATTAGGGTTAAAAGAATAAGCCAACGAAAAGACTTGATGTAAGCGAAAAACATAAATTCTTAGGTATATATACATATATATGTACATAAGTGCGTATGTATTTATTTACTTTATATATAGAAAACTTTATTTGCAGAGCTCTTAAAGATTGGAGGCCCAGAAAGCATATCCGCTTTTTGCTGGTGAAAAATCGAATTTCTCTTTTAAAACGGTAATCAAAATTATATTTTTGTCAAAAATTCATAATTTTTAATAATTGAAAAAAAAAACGCTTGAAAAAAGGGTTAGCTTTAGTTTTTAGTTTATTTTCATTATTATTTTTAATTTTTATTTTTTATTTTTTTTTTTTACTTTTTATTATTTTTATTATTATCGTATTTCATGTTATTTTATTTTATTTTATTTTATTTTAAGTATTTTTTTATTTGTTTTTATTTTATTTTATTTTATATAAATTTATTTTGTTAGATTTTTATTTTATTTTTATTTTTATTTTATTTTTATTTTATTTTAATTTTATTTTTATTTTATTTTTATTTTATTTTTATTTATTTTTTATTTATTTTTTTATTCAGTAATCTGCATACTTCCAAAACACACGAACAAACGTGACCTTCCACACACCACTGACCTGTGACTTACAAACAGAAAACGACATTAAAAATTTAGTATGAGAACATTTTCCTTAAGCAACACTGTTATATATACAGATATTCTTCCAAGTATAAATCGCATGTTAATGGGAGCAATAAAAAGCGATAATTATCTTTGCTTCATCAAGCATTTACACTGTACACATAAAAAATGTTCTGTATAATGCAAGCGACAAGCAGTTGGACTAAGTTTTTATGTATACCAAGAGCTTGGTATCTTACAGTAAAGAAGTATAAAAAATTAACAAAAAATAAAATAAAAATAAAAATTAAAAAATTAATAAAAAAGAAGAATAAAATAAAATAAAATAAAACAAAATAAAATAATTAAAATAAAGGATTATCCATTTAGTGGTTTCGAAAGTACAGGGCTGTAGTTTGACACCTGTCAAACTCAATTGTCAAACTTAACTGTCAAACTCAGCTGTCAAACTTAACTGTCAAACCAAGTGTCAAACCAAGCATGCTTTGCTTAAGTTAAATGTCAGGATTTATGAAAATGGATCGCTTAACAACCGCAGAACGCATTAAAATTGTTGAAACTTACTAGAAAAAAAATGGTGATACAAACGTGGCCAGGTTTCGTGCTTTAAGAGGAGATCATGGTGCTCATAATCATCCCACCACTCAAGCAATTGGTAAAAATTTAAAGAAATTTGAATAGACTGGATCGGTTACAGATATTTTAAAGTCTGTATATCATCAGTTCTTGCTCGTTCCACGTCAAATGTCGCTGCTGTAAGTGAAAGTATAGCCGAAGACACGAATGTGTCTATTTATCGACGTTCTCAAGAGCTGGGGCCATCTTATGGCAAATTATGTCGCATTTTGCACTTGAACTTACACCTACACCCATATAAAGTCAAGCTCATACAACAACTGGAGCCAGCTTAGCATTCACAACAATGCCGTAGTTACGTCGACTGGGTGCTTGAGCAACAAACAGTGGACCGCGACTGTTCTAACAAATTTTTCTTCATCGGCGAAGCAAATTTCTCACTCGATGGATACGTAAAAAAGGCATAATGTGGTATTTGGTATTTGGAACTCCGAAACATCTCAGATAATTGAAAAGAGGTCATTACGCCAAAAAAAAAACAAAAAAAATTACTGTCTGGTGCGCTCTTTTTTGGGTGGGAGGTGTGATTGGACCTTGCTACTTTAAAATCGATAGCGATAGTGACAATCTCTGTCACAGTCGATTCGGAGCATTATGGTCGCAAGACTCTGGCCAGCAATTGAGGAACACGACTTGGACAATACGTGGTTCCAAGAAGATGGTGCCACATACCGCACAACACGAGCGAATATGGGTTTATTGCTAGAGCAATTTCGCCCACGAGCAATCTCTCGTCTGATGTCAATTGGCCACCGAGATCCTGTAATTCGACACCGTGAGACTTCTTTCTCGGACTACATGGAAGATCGTGTTTAGGCCGTGATAAACCTTGAAACCCTGAGCTCTTGAAAACCAACATTCGTCAAGTTGAGGCAGAGATACCGCCCAATATGTGACAAAAAGTAGTCGAAAATTACCTCAAACGAATCGAAATTTTGCAAAAATTCACGAGGCGGTCATTTGAATGATGTAGTGTTTCACATATAATGCCAAGGTTCAAACTTTATAATAAAAATGGATTTTCATAAAAATAAAAAAATATTTTAAATGAATTTTATTTACATTTATTTTCAAAACCGAAAAATGGATTACCTCGTAGTACTTCCTGCTTTAAACTTTCCCTTATAGAATATTTGAGGTTAAACTTCCCAGGAATCGTCTTGAAAGTAGATCATACCAATTTTTTTTTAATATAAGCAAAGTTGTGCGGAATTTTGAAGATATCGATAATTTAATTTGTTTTGTTTTGTACATATTGACCATTATGGTCTATGACGTTTTCCCATTTTTCTATCATTGTTCAACTTCTGTGGCTTAACGGCGAAGAACTTGGCCGACGGCACTTCGATCAACTAATTTTCTACCATCAAGAGAATTTTTCAGAGATCAAAACAAATGGTATGATTTGAGGTTTTTGAGGTCACGAAAAATATTGATTGAAATAATACCTTTAAAACGTGCCTTAGATTTAGCACTATCCGATTAGATTTGCCCCAAGTGAGTGTTTCGAACCATCTAACCACAAAGGCTGCTGGTTTTTTTTATTATAATTAAAATCTTTCAATACAAAACACAAGCGAATTGACACCAGCGCTTGCTGCGATATGAATATTATAGCTTTTGATAAAAGTAAACAATCTAGAAAACTCATCTTTTTGCTATTGTTTTTTTTTTAATTTTTATCAAATGACGTGAAACATTATCAATATTTTTTTTTCGTTTCAGAATCTCCATTGTCAGTGGCTATAAATTATTACAGGAGATTTAACAAGCTTATGACATAAAAAAAAAACATATGTTTCTACACTGATAGTGGAGGAGATATTGATTTTGAGAATTTTATCATTTTGAAATGATCAGCTTTACATGGAAATTTATACCTGCAACAGCTGTGTAGATAATATAATCAGTTCGTTGTTACACCGAAAAATAGCAGATCTGTTATCAGTCTTCAAAAAAAAAAAAAAAAGAATACACAAAATTCTCCACTAGAAGTGCTTACAAAAATTTTTTTTCACTATTATTTTTACAATTATTTTTAGTACTTTCATTTTAACTTTTTTTATATTTTTTATTTTATTTTTTACTCTTATCACATCCCGTCAGTTAGATTAATTTTATGTTATGGCAGACATTTGTTGTTCCATATCATTTTGAAAATTCAAAGTCATTTTTATTTCGCATATAATACCGTTCTAATGATTATAAAAATTTTGTGAAAAGAAATAAAAAATTTTACAGTTTTATCAATGCTTCTTATCATGAGTGGCTTTCGAGCGTAAAATCTTGTGGCTTTTTAGTGAAGCAAGAAATAAATTAAAAAGTTGAGTGTTTTTTATTTTATTTAAGACAAAAAATGCGAAAACAAATTAATTTTTTAGACGGAATTTTTTTTAAATCTCCTCTCTCTCTCTCTCTCTTTATTTTTTGTACATATTTCATACTCTTCTCGGCTATAGTTTGCTGGCCACAAATTTAATCTGAAACTCTGCTATGTAAAAAGCCCAGCAGAAATCGGAAAAACAGCTTATGTTTGGTATAAAGACAAAAGCCTTCCGAGTTTTTGAGGCTTTTGAGGTTTCCTTCGACAATTTAATATATCTAGTCTCGAACTAGAAATGTTCTCAGCTGATCCAGACATTTTTTTATACCAAATAAACGGTGATCTTTCTCTTTTATTTTTTTTTTATCAGTTTTGTACTTTAATTTCCTTTACTTATGGATAGTGGAATTAAATTCAAGTTCCCAGCACGAATTTCACACACATTCTTCACACATAATAATTTCAAATAACAAGTATTAATGTTTATTAATATTCAAAAGTCACTGCCCTCGTTGAGTTTAGTTGAGTAGATAAAGCCTACAATCGTGTCTGTTGATAAGAAAATCGCTAGATGATTTTATAACAAAGACAGATGGAGTATTTTATTATTATTTGAGCTTTGATAACAATAACAAAAAAGTAAAAATAAATGTAATTAACAATGACAGAAAACACTTGAAGATGCTACGAAAAATAATCCAACATTTTTGAGCCTTTGTGATTTACTAAAATTTCAAAAAATTATTAAAATTCTTCAAAAATTTTTAGGATATAAAAGCAATGTAAAACACAATTTGAAAACACTTAAGATAAGAAGTCAAAAGAGACATAAAATAAAAATAAAAATAAAAATTCAATAATTAATCAAATATTAATCAAGTTTAAGTGCGTTTTGAAGGATTTTGACGAGATCTATTTTTATAATATTGGATGAACAGCTCAGTTTACAAAATTTTAACTTTGCTTTGTGAGGTTTTGAATTATTCAAACTATTGTCCATCTAAAACAATAACAATTTTCCATCTTTCCGGCAATTTGTGGATTCCATCTCAAAATACTCGTAACTGCGCCGACTTGGCGGCCAAGAATGAATCAAACCAATTATTGATACCCTGTTCTGATGTGAACGGTTTGCCAGTGAGGTCTACATTAATGGCTTCACTCGGTTTTAGAAGCGCATAATACAGCGCGTCCCTCTGATCCCACCAAATATGGAGATGCCATAAGTATTCGGCTGCGCCGTTGATTTGGCTGGTTTTTCAAGCTTCACATATGACTTTTTGAGATTTACCTGCCGATAATTTTCGGCAGCGGTTTTCGTCATATTAACGTAATGAAGAAGAACTCTCCGAAAAAAAACTTTTCCAGGCACAAAGCTTGACATATTTGAGTGAAAAAAAAAACGCTTCAACTGACTGAAACTGACCGTATAACAATGAAAATAGCTTTGCAACGCATGTTTCGAATATTGAAACAATGGAAAAATAATCAAGTTACAACATCTCTGGCAAGCCGCATGAATTAAGAAGAGAGAGAAGAGATATATGCATTAAAATTTATAGCGATGGGATCGGCAGGACGAGCTGAGTCGTTTTAGCCATATCCATCGGTGTGTCCGTCTGTTTGAACGCAAAATAGTACTTCAGTTTTTGATTCAAACTTGGCATGCGAATATATTTTTATAATCTATTGATCACTTGCCGGAACCGGCCAGAACGGTCGATTATATCATCAAGCTCCCATACAACCGATTTGTTCAGTTATGTGATTTTAGATCATAAATACTTCAATAAAGCATCAAAAAACATCAAATTCGGTATTCCATGTACATATAATGAATTAGATATTGGTACTGAAAATCTTCGAATTTGAAAGACTATGTCATATAGACCCCACATATGTAAATGGTTTGTTCAGTTATGTGGTTTTGGGTAAAAAATCCGTGGAAATAGTATCTCGAGGCGTGAAATTTGGTATACTACCCACTTAAATTTGACTAAATATTGACACAAAAAAACTGGCGAAATCGAATTTCGCATTTTGTAATAATTAAAAAAAATTTGAAATGTTCATGAAAGGTATAAATGCTTCAGAACCTGACCGAAAACAGCACTTCTTTCTTGTTTTTTAATGCAACCAATGTTCGTGACATATATAAATATGCATGTATATACATATATACAGAGTTTGCTTAACACAATTAATTAAAAACTCTTACATAAGTGCTCATAGCAAAAAAAAAAAAAATTCAAAACAAATCGCCCATGTCATCAACGACTCAGCTGTTTTAATAAATAAAATTGTCATATGGCGATGGGTAAGATACGCAGAGAGAGAGAGAGAAAGAGAGAGCGAGAGAGTGGAATATAAAGAGCGGGAATCAGCAAATGCTGTAAACCTCATCTCTGTGAGCGCTTTTAATTGCTGATGATGAGCCAGTTCTGCGTAAAAATAAAAATAAAAATAAAAATAAAGCGAGAAATGCGATTTATGAGTTCTGATGTAATTGCACGTAGAATAGAAAGTCATTGCGCCTTTATGAGGATTTCCGTAATAAATTTTATATGTGAATTGAAAGAATTGTTGACGCGAAATGGGAAGAAAACACATTAAAATGACACATATGAAAATTAAAAGAAATGGATAAAGGCGCAAATTTAAAAAAAGTATGCAAAAAAAAAAAAAAAAAAAAAAAATTCTGAGATCTTCCTCTACCTCAAATACTACTTTGAAAGCCTTCAACTTCATAGCATTTAATTTGCTGTTGTTATTAAAGTGAGGCCATCTTTTTTTCGACTACAATGGGAGAGTGTTTTCTTAATCTCGGCAGACGTTTAGTGTTGGGATCAAGTTTGAGGAGTTGAGCCAGCTATAATATACGGATCTTAGTAACGTCAAAACTACTAGAACCTCAAGAAGCACCTAGAGCCACACGTCTGAAAATAGGTGGTGTTAAAGAGAGGTAGGTATAGACTAACTCCTTATGAACAAGGCTCAAGACTGTCGGCAACCCGTCCAGAGGCTCTCTTAAATGTTCTTGCATAGATTTCGTCGAGTCTTGTACTGCCTTCCCAATGTGCATAGGAGGTTATTCCCCAGACGTATCTTCGGTAGCAGCTCAATACATACTGCATGCGACAACAGCATAGATGTCTCGTAACGAGCTTGTTGTACATGTGTTATCCTGTTTACTGTCCCCAAGTTTTGCCAATTCTGTAGTTTCTTCTTTAATATACTGGCCGTACGCAAAAAGACGAGCAGAGTAGCTGCATTCGAGATCAAGGAGACTCCCTTTGCGGCTGAGCAAGTTTTTCGAAAAGCTCAACTGTAGTGTAACCCTAAAATTTTCATAAATTTGAAAGATTTACCTCGCAATTCAAAACACGATGGTCGATGGCACAGACAATTCATGGTCCACCGTTTGAAACTCGGCGCTAATCTATGTCTGATAGTAGCATTAAGTGGTTAACAACAAGTCTAGTGCTAACAAGAAAGTTCGCAGAGCTGCTTTTGGTTAAAGGCATAACCTAACCGGGTTGCTTAGACGTTTACAAAACCATACTGATGTGTTGATGGGCTGAGAGAGGCAAAGGAGAGATATCGGACGATATGACCAACCTTTAACCTTTACGGCGGGCTACCCTGGTTTCATAGTTGGGTGAACTGTATTCTGTTTTCCCACAAAGTGTATCGTTACAGTGGTCAACACTGGTGGACAGTTTGAATACCTTGGTGGGTTAGCCTGTTTCCGCTGAGGCTAGAAAAGTTAGTATCAGATCTTGGACGAGAGATTCATGATATTTTTAGACTTTTGGCATAGTCTTCTGAACTCATTGACATTGCCATTTTCAACATTTTTTGTTGCATAAATCAACAAATTAACTCACTTTTGCCTATTTTTCGGCGTCATTGCTCAATATTTACCAACATTGTATGCAATACCATTGATGAGCGTTTTTTAGATATCTTTTTTGAAATAACTTTGTAAGAAAAATAGTGTCAATAATTCACTGAGCGTTTATGAATGAAACAATGCTCTCGTTTGTTGCCCTAAATCAATGATAATTATCAGGTTTCATGACTTTTTCCATGACCGATACAACTCAGGGACATTAATGACATCCAAAAAGCAAAAAAGCAAAAACCAAGCAGATTTGAACGGAATGGTTGGAAGGGAATCCCAATTTAATAGGTGTTACTTGAAAAAGATGGCTTGATAAATGAACTGAAGATTTCGTGGTATTTGAAATAAAATGTTTTTTAAAAATTTGAAGGCAAAATTTTTTCTAACAAAAATTATTTTTTTTAATAAAAAAATTATTTTAGTTACAATTTGCAAGACCTTTCTACTTTGCATTACAAACTCATTTCCATTATTTCCGAAAGCTTATGGCTGCTCCTTCAAAGCTTTAAAAAAGCTCCTAACTATAAATTACTCAACTCGATTGCTGCGTTTAGACTATTTTAGATTAAATATTTTTTTAATTTTTTTTTTTGCACATACATACATACATACATACATTCATAGTAATGAAAACTGCTGATTTTTGAATTTTTCCTTATCTCTTTGACGCAGGTTTTTTATCACTCTATTTGTCTAACAAAGAGTACCTAAAGTGTTTGAATGAAGATTTTGCGATTTTATTTCAATTTAGCTATTTTTGACAATATGTATCTACGTCAATAAACACTTTTTCATAAAAAAAAATAAACGATAAGAATACAGCTAAAGACGCTTCTGAGGCAAATTAGAAGCAAATATATTTGATTTTCGCTCACAAGGGAAGATAAAAAAAAACTCTGCAGTGATTGTGATGAGTCATAAACATTTTGAAAAATCTTAATAACTTTAACTATATACAGGGTGATCCAAGTAGTGGTATTTTTTTAAATAGGGTTTTTTTTTTGGCAGTTCACGCTTGAGTCGTGTCATGCTGTCACGTTATTTTTGTTCAGTATTGTTTGGCATTGCATCATGGAAATCCTTTCGCACTTTGGGTTCTTGAAAAGTTCCAACAAGATCCGATGTTTTCGAGCCAAATTTTGTTCAGTGATAAGGTTCATTTCTGGCTCAATGGGTATGTAAACAAGCAAAATTGCCGCATTTGGTACGAAGAGCAGCCTGAAGAGATTCAAGAGCTGCCATTTCGGCCAGAAAAAAACAACGGTTTGGTGTGGTTTATGGGCCGGCGGTGGAATAATCGGTTCATATTTCTTTAAAAATGATACCGGTGCGCACGTAACCGTCAATGTTGACCATTATTGCGCGATGATAACCGACTATTTAATGCCTGAACTTGAAGCTCGTGATCTCCGCGACATTTGGTTTCAACAAGACGCCACGCCACCTCCCACACAACGCATCAATCAATTGAAAGAACACTTTGGTGGGCAGATAATTTCACGTTTTGGGCTGGTCGCTTGGCCACCTAGATCGTGTGATATCACACAGTTAGACCTTTTCCTGTGGGAATATGTAAAGTCTATAGTCTATGTGGACAATCCCGCTTCGTTTGAGGTCTTGGAGCAAAACATCATACGAGTTATTCGCCAGTTACCAGTCGAAATGCTCGGAGGAGTCATCGAAAATAGGACTCAACGGATGGACCATTTGAGACGCATTTCAAAGAGATAATCCTCAAAAAATAATTGCCAAAAAATGTTCTTTCGAATGGTAATAAATATTCCCCATTAAGTTTGAATTTTCTGTGTTTTTTTTTTTCTTTAAAAAAGTATGGAATCTCGAAATGGATCACCGTTCAGCTTTCAAAACGAGTTTTGAAACTCTTTTTCACTAAAATTTATATACCTATAGACATACCCTATTTTTATGTAGCCTACACGCTGATTTCTGATCAAAATTAAAAATTCTGCACATGCAGCACAGCGCAAGTGACGCGATGACTAACTGTAATGTGAGTGAGTCAGTCACTAATTTAATGTAACCGATTTTCAAATACCTGCATACACATGTAACGGTGAATTTTACTCCATTGGCGATTTTAATTTGAAATGCGTATGACCAATTGGGACAAAATCGATTGTTTTTGCGCTTACGGAAACTGTGATTTTTCAGCTATATAAATGTAAGAACGCCACAGCGGCTATTATTATACTTATATATGTACATATGTATATATATATATATATAAACGTAATTAAATTCATAATTTGTGTACTTCATTTTAAATAAGAATTTCCCAAAACCACAATTTTACAAAAACAAATTTAAGCGCATTTGAAATGAAGCTTAATTGAAGAGCGAGAAACATAAAAAACTTGAAAAATCGACAAAAACACTGGAAAAAAATTAAAATTTGGTAATTAAAAAGAATTAACGCCGTTAAAACAAGAGAAATAATCAACAAGGCATGCGAACTGGTAGAGTGACAAATCATGTAGAATATTTTATATGTAAAATGTTCGTGCAGAGACATTAAAGTATTAAAAAAAACTCGCTTTGCAGCTTAAAAACAGCTGACTTGAAGTTGAAGACTTGAAAGAATAACAAGAAATATGGGATTTGTTAATTTGTATTTCTGTATTTTTTTTTTTTTTTTTTTTGAAATACATAAATATGTACTTACATATATATGAAAGATCAAATTTTAATTACCAGATTTTTGTGAAAAATAGATAGTCATGAGTTCATGGAGTTGGTATTTTGGGTAATAAAAATTATATTAAGCCAAAGTGACAATTGTATGAGACTTGGCAATTAATTGCCAAAACAATTTATTCACAATGCTGAAAAGTGCAGAATAGAATTCATATTTTCGAGCAATTCTACAGGACTGAGTCGCCTCCGTTAAGTACTTACTGCACAAAATTTCAAAAATTCAAAACCAAACTTTTTCTTATATATATTCAGCTAAAATTTTACATAAAGACAGTTTTTAGCCTACATATTTTGGAAAAAACTTATGATATTAGCCTTTCTTTCAAAGTAAATCCGCAAAAGGAAATAAAATAAAATAATAAAATTCTGGGAGTTTCAATCCTTTTTTTTTTTGCTGCCAAAGTATTTTAGTTCGAAAGGAATTTTTTTTAATTATACATCATTTTTTGCAACATGAATAATGCAAAACATGTACATTTTAAAAACATAAAATTCTGAAAATAAAAGTTTTCATGAAAAATCGGCATTTTGCCTCTTTAACCCAAAATTTTTAATTGAAAAGAAATTGTGTGCATAAATCATAAACCAGTTTTATAATTTTGCGTATATAGGAATAAAATCTTAAAAATAAAAATTACTGAATTGGAGTAAATTTGCAGAAAAAAAAATTATTTTTCTAAAAAAAATTATAAAAAAATTATTTTTATTTTTTATTTTCGAAATGATAAAAAAAATAATAAAATATTTTACAAAAAAAAAAATATTTTGAAAAAGATAATAAAAAAAAAGTTTTATACAAAGACATTTTTATACAAACAAATTGTTCATTTTTTTATTCGAAAAGAAAATAATAATAATAAAATTTTCTACAAAAAAATTTTATAAAAAAAAATTTTTTATACAAAAAAGATTTTATATATTTTTTATAATTTTTTTTTTCATTCAAAATTTTATAATTTGTTAGAAAAATAATTAAAATTGTAAGAAAACAATTTTTTAGTGTTTTCAGCAAAAAAAATTATTTTTCGATAATATATATGAAACTTTGCCAAAAATTTGTCTCAACGAAAAATATCTAAAACCTTTTTTTACTTTCGGGAATATAAATACAGGTTTATGAAATAAAAATCTATGGTATTTGAAGGAATTATGAACCGCACTTGTAAAAAATTTTATTTTCAAAAAAAAAAAATTTTTTTTGTTTCCAAAATTTTCTGCAATAAATTTTATTTGTAGAATTTTTTTTATATTTTATAGATGCATTAGCAAAATATTTAAATAAAAAAAGCAAAATTGAAATGAGTATGCTAAAAGAAAAAAATACTTTAAAATATTAAAAATTTTAAAATAAATAAAATTAATAAATTTTTTCCCCAAAATTTTTCTCCATAAAAATTGAGTTTTTTTTATTATTTGTCACTTTGTAGATAAATAAGTAAAATTATATAATTATAAGTGTCAAATATAACATATTTTCAGAAATAATTAAATAATTAAATTTTTCAAAATATCTGATTTTTTCCAAAAATTTTCTACAAAAAAAAATTAATTTTTCAAATGTGCGCGTATAGCTAGTTGGAAAAAGAAATCGAATTCAAAGAAGCCATATATTTGATGCCCTTACTTGGAGCGAAATTTAAAAAAACAAATAAAAAGAGTTCTTCACAATATATGATTTTTTCAAAATGCTTCAAAATAAAAATTTATTTTTTGAAAGTTTGTAATTTTGTGTATATTTTAATTAATTGAAAATATATATAGCGGAGTAAAAGAAACAATTTAAATAATAATTTAAGAAATTTTTGAAAAATTGTTTTTCCCGGAAAAAAAAATATTGAAATTTTTTTTTTTTTATTATAATTTATCTTGAAATGACGCGCAAAGTAGGAGAATAAACTTACTTTGAACGAAATTTTAAGTTTATTCCCCTGCTTTGAGCGCCATTTTAAGAAAAATTGTAATAAAAAAAAATTTCAATAATTTTTTTCGGTAAAAACTTTTTTTTTTTAATTTATGACAAGTTTGCATTAAAAATATATATTTTGTTTTATAACATATTTATGTTTATAAATTTATTTATTTTATTTTTGATTGTAATTATTTGTTTTATTATTATTTCTATTATTATTATTATTATTATTATTATTATTCCTATTATTATTATTATTATTTATTATTATTTATTATCATTTTCATTACAATTATTAGCGTTTTGCTTCTCTCACTCAATTACCTATATTGGCGATCAGCTCTGATATGCTGCGTCGGTGGCGTCGCAATTGATTCATGCGATTTTCATCTGTATCCTCTGTGTTGTTGGCAGACATCATGACGACGGCGTCGATTTCATATACATATGACGTATTTGTATGTATTTGTTTAAAAAAATATAATTTTGCTACACTTAACTTTTATTTAATTTTATTTTTATTTTTATTTTTTCTTCAAAAATTTTTCAAATTAATTATTGTTTTGACATTATTTTGAAGAATTACGGTCAACTGTGGCACACTTTTAACATTTTTCGCTGTTTGAAATTTTTTATAAACATTTTGACGATAAAAAAATATTTTGTTGAATAAAAATTTTCAAAAAAGAATTTATTTATTTTTCTTAAAAAAATTTTTCTTTCTTAAAAATATTTTTTTTTCATAAAAAATTATTTTTATTTTTAATACACAATTTTCATTTAATTAATATAAAATGCATGAGAAATTGAAATGTTTAATCACTAAATAAATTCAATGTGAACTTTAAATATATTTTGTATATTTTTCACTTTTTATTTTTATTTTTCCAAAAAAAAAAAAAAAAAAAAAATTCGGAAATTCATAAGGTCCCCTAATAAGCACACTTATTTTCCAATATTATATTTGCCCTTTAATCTTTATTATTGGCGCATTAAGTACACGGCATTGTGCATGTTTACATATGTATATTCAAGCATATGTTCATTTGTAGGCACACATATTTATTTAATTTTGTAATTTACTAAGAAATTAACATGCATTTCCCTCTGTGTACAGTGTGTGGCGAATGTTTACATACAAAATATTTGCAAACTGTGCACTTCATATGTATTCACTTTGATCTTCTGTTCAAATAATCATAAATATGATTTTTTTTATTTTTTTATTTCTATTTAATTTTATTTTTATTTCTTTTTATTTTATTGCATTTTTTTTTTTTTTTTTTTTAGTAAACAAACACGTGTCCATACACTTATAGCACAATCAAAGGCAACATAAAAATTTTTGACGGATTTACAGTATAAAGAACGCGAAATAAATTGTTGTTGGCCTGTTGATAAATAATTAGAAATTTCAAACTTCCGGTTTTTCGAAGAAAAATAAATATTTCGGCATCAAAAATAATGACGAAAGCGAGATTGTTGATTTTCGAAGTAAAATCTTTTGTACATTTCTCTTTTTATTTTATTTTGCATACGTGCGTAGAGCTCAGACTTGAAGAAAAAATTTACACCGAGTAGAGGAAATTAATTTCACAAAAAATAAAAATACACAATAAATTTAAAAAAAAATTAATAATAATAATCGCTTTTGCCGACGTTTTCAGCTCCTAAAAAAAATACTCATTATTTAAGCGAGTTTAAATTTAGCGCATTCTCTTTATTACAAAAAAAAAAAAAAGAAACCAGCCCAACAACTGTTATTTACTCATTCATTCACGTTTCCATACGAACAGCGATCTTTATTATTTCTTGTTTACACTTATGAAGTGATTTTATTGGCAAATAAAACGTGCTGTTGTGCTAGTTGTAAGAATTATTATTCTACGAAATTTTTATATGAATTTTCAAATGAATTTTAGTTAAATAAAGTAAAATAATAACAATAATAATAACAAAGAAATGATAAAAATAAGTTAGTTCGAAGTTTTAGTGTTTTCAAAAAGTTTAATAAAAAAATTCTAATTATTTCTTTTTATTTTCGAGCGAAAAATTTAACTTCAAAAATTGTAAATTTGTTTACTTATTTAAATAAAAGAATCAAAATTTTATTATTTAATTGATAATCAAATTTTTTTATATAAATTTTTTTATTATTTTAATTAAAAATCAAAATTTTTTATATTGAAAAATTAATTATAAAAACTCAAATTAAATTAATTAATTTATTCCAAATTTTTAAATGAGTTTTAGTTAAAATAATAATAACTATAATAAAACAAAAAAAAAATAAAAAAAGGAAATTCGCTTTTTTGATGCAAAACGGAGTTTAAAAAATTTCAAAAAGTTTAATTAAAAATTCTAAAAAAAATTTTACGATTGAAAAACTGATTTAAAAAAAAAATTTAATTAAATTTTTCTTACTTATTTATTTAAAAATAAATAAAAATATATAAAAAATTAAAAATTTTATTGTTTTAATTAAAAATCTAATTTTTTTTCTATTTTAAAAGCTCAAAACTTTGTTAAAAAAAAATAATTATAAAGTTTCAAAATCAATTCAAATAAAGCTAAAAACCATCTAAGAAAAAGTTATATTTTCATTTGGAGTCAAAAACAAAGCTTCAAACACTAAAATAATTTTTTAAAAAAATTGCTGATAATTTTATTTGTATATATTTTTTAATATATATTTTTAATTATTTTTAATGAATTTTCATACAGTTACTTAAAAAAATAAGTTGCATAAGTTTAATCTCGTATTTTGAGTGCAACACTGAAATCCAAAAATGTTTCTTTTTTTTTTTGTGTTTCAAAAAACAAATTTTTAAATTTAAAAAATCGGTAAAAATTAAAAAAAAATAATGTTTTTAATTTTTATAATAAATTTTTATTTATTTTTTTTCCAAAAAGACTACATACAAATAATTTTTTGAAAAAATTGCTGAAAACTTATTTGTATATCTTTTTTTTTTTTTAAATATTTCATTATTTTTAATGAGTTTTAGTTAAACTCGTATTTTGAGTGAAAAACTTAAATCCCAAAATTTTCATTTTTTTGTGTTTCAAAAAACACAATTTTAAATTTTAAAATTCTGTAAAATTTTGGATTTTTTTTTCCAAAAACACATTTTTTAAGTTTAAAAACTTGTTATAATTAAAAAAAAATATTTAAAATTTGCTTCGGTGTATCATTTTATTTAAGGTGCATGTGATTTCTTTCTTTCAATTTTTGAATCGAAGTTATAAGTTTTTTTTATTTTTTGTCGTCACTTTTTATTTTATTTTTTTTTAGTTTCGATATTGTTTAAATATTTTCCGTAGCATTTTTAAACTTTTTTTATTTTGTCGACCTTTTTTCAAATGTTTCCTCATATTTTGCAACTTATTTAAATTGGTTTCGAGAAAATTATTATTTTTTAAGTTTTTTTCCTTTTCATCCTCTTCGCCACATTTTTCGCCAGCATATTGCGCATATTTTATTTTAATTTCACATAACAGGTTACTGTTGTTTAAGCTAAAATTTCTGTGCATTGTGCCTTGCCTGGCGTATAGCGAGCCACAAAACTTTCTTTTAATTGCACAGTGTTTACTTGCTTAGACTGCAAAATTTTGTGTATTTCTTGCTGCGTGAAATGAAGAGTAGAAGTAGTTCAATATGATGAGTTGGACAAAAATGAAAAAAAAAACGCCTATACAACTGCTTTGTGCCTCTTTTATGATATATCAAAGGAAATCGGCTTTGGTGTAATTTCAAAGTCAGCTTTGAACGTTCAGGGTCAAGCTTTATGAGATATTTTTTTAGTTGTTGAAATACTGAAATTCATTCATTCATATGCATTCATTTTTTATAATTTTTTTCTCTTCTTTTGATTGTGATTTTTTTTTAATTTTTTTTAATTTTAAAAACATTTTCTTTTGATCAGCAATATAATGTGTACTTTTCTTTAGACGTTTGCTTTTCAATTAGGCAATACTTTGCTCGGAATTCGTCTTTTTGGAACAAGACTGACATAATAAAAATAAATTTTTGTGCACTTATTTTGTTACTTTTGCTTTTATCTGTATTTTCAGCTTTGTTTTTCATATTTATTTTCTATTTTTTTTTTTTTTTTTTTTTAATATTTAATATTTTTATTTATTTTTATTTCTGTTTTACTTTTTTATATTTTTTCTTTTATTTCTAATTTTTTTATATTTTTTTTATTTATTTATTTTTTTTGTATATTTTATTAATTTTATTTATATTTTTAAGTTTTTTTATGAATAAATTTTCTTATTTTTTGTTTGTAATTCACGAAATATTAATTTTTAAGTCTCTCTCTAGATTTTTTTCATTTAAAGCGTAAAATTCATAATTGGCCCACTTTATGGCGCTTTTTGACACTCGAGACACCGTATGCCCGCATATAACTTAATCACAACTACTAAATTAAAATATTTAGTTACACATCCGCACCGTTGTACCCCCGCACCCCCGAGCGCGCTGACGAGTGCGTGTTAGTCGGAGAGAGGGAGAGAGAAAGAGAGAAATGCAATATTGCGAGTGAGCACACTTTAGGCTACGCAAGCAACTAAATCTTTCATCTTATTCATTAACACACCATGCAACAACAAATTTGAATTTATTCACGCATAATGCAGCTATAAATTATATATGAAATTCTATTTGACACCAAAAAAAAAAAAAAAAAAAAAGAACCACACTGCGTGAGTAGATAAACCACCTTGCCAGCCTACATACTACCGCTTAAGCCCACGAACCGCACACGTCAACGTCACTTTGGTTAATACTATTAACTAAATGTGTAAAAACGGTTAAAACCAACGAGTCAACAATGCGAAGAGACAGACATACGAAGTTAACGCCGTTGAAGAGTCGACATTAAAATACGATTATGTATGTGAGTGTGCAATAAAAATGGCCAACTCAACACAGCACAACGACAGATAGTCAAAAGCCAAAATGGCAAACAAGTGTGTGTGTGTGCGTGTGTGTTTGTGGTGCGCTGAGCAAACTGGAGCATCGCACGATGGTAAGAGAGGTGAAGGTCGCTGGAGAGTTAGAAGGTAGTGGTAGAGGTGGAGGTTTTCGCGGCGTTGGCGTTCGTAGTAGAAGTGACGTGGAGTTGTGTGGCCGGTGTGTGGTGAGATAAGAAAGCACGCAAAAAGTAAAAGCAAAAACATATGAAAGCGTAGAAATGGCTACAACAAAGCAAACAGCAACAACAACAACAGTGAACTGAGCTGATAAGAAAAAGGTTCAAGTAAAGGAAAACGCAGACGCAAGCAAAGCGTACGCTAGAAAACAAAGTGAACTCTAAATCAACAACAAAGCAAAAGACAAAAAAGAAAAATAATGCATAAAACAGCAATAAAAAGTAAAATAAAAAATAAAATAAAATTTATCATAATAAATGTAGTAAAAAATTACTTAAATAAAGTATTTAAAAGAAAAAAAATTTCAATACAAAATACATAGCGTCAAGCTAAAGGTTGTATTGTAAGAATACAGTTAGTTTTGTTTATTTTTCTTCACTTCATAGTTCTCTGCTTCGTCTAAGTAGGTGTTGGCCTGGTTTCATTTTCGGTTTTAGCTATTGTTGTTATTCTTCTTCTTCTTCTATATTCTTTGTATTTGTATCTCATAATTCTTTATCCATATGTTTTTTTTGCAGCACATTGCGCTTCTTTTCGCTGCTTCTATTTCTGTTTCTGTCCCTGGTTTCATATTTATATTTAGACTTTTAATGCTTTTAACCCAACGCTGGGTAAAAACGTCAGGGTTTTGGTGGATTTTCAACATCGCTTACCTTATAAGTGAGTTAAATTGAGAAACAACGTCGGAACGTCGGAGCATATATAAATTTAGAGTTTTCCCCTCTTTTTAAGCCCGCTTAGTTCGGAAATCTCTAGACTTTTTTATAAACTAGTAAAATATTACCATTTTTTATGTCTTTTTCTTTTGTCAAAATTTGTTAATAGTTTCAGCAAATCACTCAGCGTGTTTGGAAAGATAAAAAATCTAACTGTGAGCTTTCTAAGATCTCATACAGTCTGTAATTTAAGCTTACAGGAAACAAAATCTCTATTTGGAACAATTTAAAAGACAAACAAAATAATTAATTTACTATTTAAAAATCAAAACGTTTCGCTAATACAGCTTTTAAAAATTGCTCGAACTCAGCGACATCTATAGGAAGCTTTTTGGAACATTATGCGCAGTTCATTTCATAATTTTTTAAGGCTTGAGAGGGTATGTTATTATTTTCTATATCTTTATTATAATTTTTTATATTAAATTTTATTTTATTTTGCTTTGTTTCATTTTACTTTATGTTTTAATGTATTTTTTATATACTTTAATTATTTATTTATTTTTCAATTTTTTCCTTTTTTGTTTTACTTAATAATTTTCTTTTTCTGTTTTATTCATTTATATATTTATTTATTTATTTTATTTTATTTTCTTTTCTTTTATTTTAATTTATTTTGTATCATATCAGTATATTTTATTTTATAGATTTTTTTGCTTTTTTTGTAATACTTTATTTGACTTTATTTTTTTAATTTATTTAATTTATTGCATTATCTGATATTTTTTTTAATTTAATTTTTTTTTTAAACATATTATATTTTTTTAAATAAATTAATTGAATTAAATTAAATTTATATTATTTTAATTCTTTTTCATTTCATATTATTTTATTTTTTATTTTTATTTTTAATTTTTTTTTTTAATTTTTTTTCATTCCTTTTTATATTTGTATATTTTTATATTTATTAAACTTTATTTTATGTTTTCATTTTGTTTTAATTTTTTTTCATTTCTATTTATCGAATATTATTATTTTTTTTACATATTTTACTGTTTTATTTAATTTTTATTTCCTACTATTTTTATTTTTTTTTTATTTTTTTTTTCTTAATTTATTTTATTTAATTTTTACTCTATTTAATTTTATTTAAAAATTTTTTCTATTTCAGATTTTTATTTTGCTTTTTTATTTGATTTTTTACTTTCTAATTTTTTTTTTAATTTTTTTAAATTTCATTTTTATAGAAACTTTTCAGTTTATTTTGTTTTACTGGTTTTTTATTGTTTTATTATCTTTGTTTCATTTAATTTTATTTTGTCTTAATTTTTGTACTTTTCATGACATTGTTATTTTATTTTAATTTATTATATTTTATATTATTTTTATTTTTATTTTTATTTATTATCTTTTATTTTATTTTATTTTATTTTCTTTCATTTTGTTTTTATTTTTATATACGTAACTATTTTCTTTTAATAATTCTACTTTTTCATTTTGTTTTATTTAATTTTTTTTTAATTTTTTTCTATTTATTATATTTTTTTCTTTTTTTTAATTATTTTTTTTTTTAATTTTTTTTTATTTAATTCAATTTAATTCAATTTTTTAATTAATTTACTTTAACATACTTTTATTGATATTTTTTTTCGTTTTCTCTTATTTCATCTTATTTTATTTATATTTTCTTTTTTCTGTTTCCTCAGCTACTTTCAATAATTGCTTATGCTCACAATTAAAAACATGGTAAATTCCTTAACTGATTGTTAAGCTGGTTAATTCTCAAGAGCGAAAACGGAAATACCAAAGTAGCTTCAAAGACCGTACCAAAGGCGAACAATCAGAATGTGACGTCAGCGAAAAACGAAAATCGACAACTGGCGTGCAAGAAACAATCAAAAATTTTAACAAACAAAAAAATTTGGCAAAAGAGATGAGGTGTTAATAATGGTAATGAATTCAAATGATGTGCCTTTTTAAGTAGCTTTGACCTCGAGGTCAAGTTGTTCAAAAAATTCATTGTATGAATCAAAGTCACCAGCACGCAAAGTTATGGTAGAAAAATTTTATTTTTTAAGCAAAAAAAAATCAGAAAAGAAAAACACTTGCACATATACATAAATACATTCATACATATGTTTGAAAAATACATTAGCGAAATTATTTTATGACAGGTGGGGCTCTTCATAATGCGCCATACTATCAGGCGACTAAAAAAAAACTAACCAAGCGAAAACAAGAATATGGTAAAAAGAGGCTAAAAAAGACGCACCAAAAAAAAAAGAAAATAATAGAAACCACGTTATCAGTAAATATTGACAATAAAATATTTACGTCTGCAGTGTTGAATAGAGAATCTACCATTTTTTGGTCATGTTTTAGCAAACATTGTCTCCGACACGGACGCGCCCAACGAGTCATTAAACTTGTTAACTAGTGGAGAATTGCTGTTACTGTGATGTATTTTTTAAGCAAAAGTGAGCAGTAGACTAATACTAATGCTTCAAAGTACAACTAGTATTTTTTAGAACAAATTGTAACTAGTGTTATACGAACTAGCTTATAACTAGTCTTAGATAAGCTAATTTTTTAAACAATTTGCTCTGAATTGAGTTAGAAAAACTGTCTTAGATGAGCTAATTTTTAAACAATTTGCTCTGAATTGAGTTATAAAAACTGTAACGTTTAGATCACAATCCGATTGTTTTCCAACTAATGTTATATGGATCAGTTCATTACTAGTACTGCGTGAAAGAGAAATTTATTTTCAAACTATTGCTTTTTGTTAGTAAGAATTTAAATTAATTTTTAATTTTCTGCAGATTCCTATGCAAAGCACAATGAGCCTGCTCAATGACTAAGGTGCCGCAGCTTGAGATCAGGTCCTCAACCTTGTCTTTCA
Organism: Neoceratitis asiatica; assembly: GCA_030068015.2. Classification (NCBI taxonomy): domain Eukaryota; kingdom Metazoa; phylum Arthropoda; class Insecta; order Diptera; family Tephritidae; genus Neoceratitis; species Neoceratitis asiatica. Next base: position 82,733,116 of record CM061527.1, on the reverse strand, counting down.
ACAAACCAACCAACCAACTAACGAAATTTTCTGCTGAGCCTGTATTAACTGACCAAATGCTGCTGAATGTGGAAAAAAGTTTTGTTAATTGTATTCTCTGAAATCTCTTTTGCGTTGAGTACATATTGGGATTGTTTAAAAAATGCTAGACAATGCGTACAGACACTTAGACCGCCAATTAACAACTCATCACTCAATGCGACACGTGGCACAAAGTTAATACAGAAAAGAACACAAAAATTTAATAAAAATTGAAAAGTAGCCATTCAAATGAGATCTGATTAGGTAACTGCTTTGAGGTTTGGATGACACACACCCAAGCCGCATAAAACCTTAGTCCTCTACATACACATTTCATACATGCACACATATTATCGCCTCAAAACTTATTTTATCGCATTTTCCAACATATAAAATTAGATAATTTTTACTGCGGGCGTTTTGAAACGCAATTTCTTTGATATGAGTTTGATTTTTTATCACTTAATCAACTTTCCTGTCTTCCCTTCATGTTTACGTGACCCTCACCTTTGCTTGAACTTGAAACTGAAGATAATAAAATTAGTTGGAAAAAAAGAAAGAAATTGGCTTGTGCAGATTTTAAAACGCAGTTATGCTTACACATACATATGTATCTATATAACAAATTTTACAATCAACTATGCATAAACCAAAGTCTTTTAATCACAGTGGATCTATGTATGTATGTATTTATGTAATAGGCAAGCGATAACCAATAACGTGGTGACACCATGGAATTTTTGAGGGTCGCCTTTTTTATTTCTTATTTTATTATCTACAAGTAAATAGTATTTATAAAAAAAATTATAATTGCTTGTGTGTGTAAGTATGCGTTGGCACCACTTTTAATCGCTTATGAATAGTTTGTAAAGCAAAGCACGTTTCCGGCATGGTTGCCGTTATATAAAGGGTGTTTCAAAGAGGAAGAAAAAATTTACAACTTTTATTTTTTATTATTCAGCCAACACTTGAATAAAGATGAGTATTTTCATTTAAATTTTTAAATATTTAAATTTCTAATTATCATTTTCAAAACTTTTATTAAATTGAATTTGAATTAGCATTTCTGGAACTTATTCAAAATTTATATTTACTAAGCTTTTGAAGTTTCAAAATTAAGAAGTTTCAAAATATTAATTTCAAAATACTTTTTCAAAATTAAAAAAAATATAATTTTTGAAAATTTCGGAACTCTTTCTTTCCGATTTTTTATATTTCCCACAGTGCCCATTTTTTAGTCTAAATTTTTTGTTGTTGCTAATATTTTCAAAATTTTATCACGGTTAGAAAAATTAATTTTTGATTTTGCAGGTTTTTAATTATAATTTTCAAAAAAATTTTCCTTAACAGATATTTTGATTTTTCAAGAATTTTATTTTTAAAATTTTTATTTTTAAAATTTTTATTTTTAAAATTTTAATTTTTGAAATTTTTTATTTTTGAAATTTTTATTTTTCAAATTTTTATTTTTCAAATTTTTTATTTTTCAAAATTTATAAAATTCCAGTTTAAAATAAATTCAATTGTTAAATTTATTATCAAAAAGTTCGAATTTTTGTCTCAAAACCTTTTTTATTTAAAACTTCAATACTTTCAAACACTATGTTTTTTCAAGTATTACTTCAAATTCAAAAACTTGTGTTTTCCAAGTTTACATTTTAATTTTAAGTTCAAAACTATGCAACAGTTTTCGCTCATATATCTCTTTTTTAAATTTTTATTTAAAAATTGTATTTTTCAATTATGAAAAATTTACTTATTGTTTCAATATGAATTAATTTAATTTTTTTAGTTTTCAAAATCAATTATTTTTTTTTTTAGTTTATCAAAACTTAAAATTTTTTTGTTACAAATTTCAAAATTTTCAAGCTCAAAACTATAAATTCTTTATTTCATTAAGCTCAAAGAATAGTGTTTTCAAATTTTAATTTTGCATTTTTTTCTCCAAATAATAATTTTTACATTTTCTGTTTTCAAAATTTATCAGCTTTTCAGCTTCGGAATTTTTTAAATTTAAAATTTTCGAGCTTGAAATTTGCATATTTCAAAATTTTTGTTTTTAAATTGTATTTTATCATTTTAATATTTCATATTTAAAGTCTCAAAACTACCGAATTTCAGTTTTTGAACTAAGGATTTTGATTTATCTTATTTTTAAAGTTCAAAAATTTTTATTTTTCTAATTTCACTTTAAAAATGTTCATTTTTCAATTGTCAATTTTCAAAATTTATTATTTTTGTAAAGTATTTATTTTTTTAAATTTTAAATTTTGAAGTTTAATGCTCGAAATTTGTGTTTTTCACAATTTTTATTTATACTTTTTTATTTTTGAAATTTTAATTTTTCAAGAACCAAAAATTTCAAAATTTTATTCTTCATCCGATTATATAATTCGAAGCCTACACGATGTAATGATATTTCGTCACCGCTCGTTAAAGGCCTCAAAAATACAATACTTTGGTTCAAACAACGCAGGTTTCAAAATCCCTTAAATTTGAAGAATTAATTCATAATTTTTTTTTTTTTTGGTTTATTTAATGTAACAAATGAAAACTAATTTTAATTAATCTTGAAATTTTCACCTCTCTTATCTCGAAATAAAAAAGAAAATTAGGAAAAATTTAATTACATCGATTGGTTGCGAAAATTTCGATCCTAAGCTTTTACTCAAAATTGATCGTTTGACTCCATTTTTCATTATAAATAAAAAAAAAAATTTCAACCATATCAGTTTTAAACTACTTTTTGATAAAATTTCATGAAAAAAATTTGATTTTTTTCTCAAAATTTTTCTTGATAAAAGCTTCTTCAAAAGCTTCCAGATAAAGGATTTATTTACCAAATATTTATCGTTTTTTCTTAACCCAGCTTTTGGTGAATTTTAATTAATTAGCATTTTCGAAAAATAATATATTTTATTCGTTTCTCATTTGATTTCCTACCGGGTCTTTAGAAAACGTGCTTGAAATTCCAAAGCGTTTGTAGAAATTGAGCATTCAATTGAGTTCGTGTGGATAAGAAATTAAATAAATAAATAAATAAAGGCATTAATTCAAAGAGAAAACACTATGATGCTGAGCAGAGAGGCAAACACGTACATACATCAAAGAAACGAACAGAAAAAATACATATAAATAATATAGCATAATAATAGGGCTTTTAAATAATTATATACTCAGGCTGCTGTGGCTTATAAAAAAAGAGGTTTATTAATAGTTTAGTAAATATTTTAATGTATGCATACACATACATATATTTATAAAACCATATTTGACGTCATTTGCTTGTGATTCTTTTGAAAATACATAAATCTGTGTTTTTTTCTTTGAAATTAATAAAAACTTGCTTCGTTTTCACAGTGTCAATGTGAACTATAGCACAAGTTCATTGTTTTTATAGTAATTTTCTCAATAATTTTCCATCGATTACTTTTACCGGAATCATTAAATTTCCATAGCAAATTCATTTTAGCATGAAAAGTAATCAAAATGCAAAAAATAATAGTAATCTAATATATAATTATATATAATTTTCTATGAAAGTCAACAGCAATGAGTGAGCGAAAAAAACAATTTTAAGGAAAGCAATAACAAATATGTAATTGGCATAATTTGCTGTGGAAGAGAAAAAAATTCAACTTACATTTATAACTGTTATACAAAACAGGTATCTTTATCCGCAAAAATTCAAAGCAAAATTGAAATGTGTAGCTTTCAATGACGTCACAGTGGCTCCATGCTGTTTGGAATGGTGTTTGATTGCCGATTTGAGCGCGTTTTAAATGACAGTTGAGTGAAGTTGTGAAAGAACGATTTTGAGCGCAAATTTATATTATATTGTTTTTATTTTAATTTATTTTAATTTTTTATTCTTTTATTAAAATTTTATGTTTGTATTTTGGTTAATTTTGTTTTATTTTTATATTTTTTTATTTATTTTTTTATTTTTTATTTTTTTATTTTTTTATTTTTTTATTTTTTTTTTTTTTTTTTTTTTTATTTTTTTTTTTTTTTTTTTCTATTTTTGTTTTCTTAATTTAATTTTATTTTATTTTGTTTTTATTGGGTTGTATTTAATTTTATTTTATTTATTTTATTTTATTTTATTTATTTTATTATATATATTTTTTAAAATTAATTAAATTTTTTTATTTTTTTTATTATTATATATATTTTTTTAATTTTATTTTTTTTTTTAATATTTTTTTTATCTTATTTTATTTTATTATATTTTATTTTATTTTTTATTATTATATCTTATTATATTTTTTTATTATATTATTTTTAATTTTTAAATATTTTTTTTATTTATTTTTTATTTTTTTTGTAATTTTTTTTTTTAATTTTTTTATTTTATTATATTTTATTTTATTTTTATTTCATATTAGTTTAATTATTTCATTTAATTTTTTATTCTATATTTTTTATTTTATTTTTTTTTCCAATATTGTTGAGCGCAAATTTAAATATTATTTTTATTGAATTTTCTAGAATTCTTTTAATTAAATATTTTGTTACTATTTTTAATTCTATTTTATTTCAATTTTTTAATTTTATTTTTATTTTTATTTTTTAATTTAGTTTTTAATTTATTTTAATTTATTTTTTTATTTTATTTTTATTTTTATTTTTTTACTATATTTTTATTTTATTTTTTATTTTTTATGTTATTTATTTTTTTTTATTTTTTTATTTTTTTTACTAATTTTTTATTTTTTTCTTTATTTATTTTTTTAAATTTTTATTTTAAATCTTTTTTCTATATATTTTAGTTTTTTAGTTTTACTATATTATTTTTCAGCATTCTTTTTGCGCTAACAAATTTAAGCTGAACGTTTACAGCTTAGATTGTCTTTTTTTGGTTTTCACCAACAACTTGTTGCTTTATTTGTTGTTTTGGAATTTTCGAGCTTTTTCACTTCAAAGCAATTTGCCACATACCGGACACAAGGCCACGCTATGCGCTTTTTTCGATACTAGGTGAGAGTATTGGAAGCTTTTAGACGTGTTCAGATAAATTTCTGCAAATTTACACACATTTTAAATGAAGAAAGTAAATTAATTTGCACAAGTAAATAAATAATTTTGAACTTCTTTCCTCAGCATCACTTAGTCACTTATTATTTTTTAAATATTTTTATTTTATTTTTTTGCTTTCAAAACTTAAACTCGCCGTTCATTGACACCAATCACACACACACACTTTAGTTGGACAAATAACAAAGATATAAAATTTTGTCAGCGTATTTTTCCACAGATTCCAACACTTTGTTGTACTCGCACCAACAGCAGCAGCAAACTGGTAAGCCTTGTGAATCACGCGCACACTTGCCACAGCAACAACCGACAATACTTACTAAAGAGTTAGATTTTAACTTTTTCCTTCAACTTTCAAACTGTTTTGTTGGCTTTTTTTAGCGAACATGCTTTAAACACATTCGCTTCTTCATCACCTTTACTTTACGTCCCCGTCGTTGCTTTGATTTCAGGCAAGTATAAGAGAAAAGCGCCCACTTATTTCGAACTTCAAGAAAAAATACAAAAATAATAAAGCAAAAAAAATGGTATAAAAATGTTCAAAGCTGCGCCTTCGAGTTTGAAATGAAGTTGTAACGCTCGTTGAGTTCGCAAGTGACTGGGCGCACAGCTTCAGAACGAGTTGATTTCAGCTCCAGTGCGATGCACTCACACACGCGGCCCCACACACTCATAAATATTCACGCTGTTTGTATGTATGTAAGTGAGTTTATTAATATTTATGAGTTTCGATTTATGCCTGGAAATCTGAGCGGCTTTTCAGCGTTCACAGTGCATGGAAGGCGCTTTATTTATTTATTCATTTATCAAATGTGTGATCAACTCACTCATGAATGAAGGCACCAACAGCTGAGTGACGTGTGTACGCTTAACTGAAAGGAGTATCTGAATAAAATTATTGAAATACCCAAATATTTATTGTGTATAAAAAAACATTTCCATTTTTACATAGACATGAATATACACATATACTTGAATACATATGTATGTATGCGATTACTGATAAAAAGTTTAGATTCGAAGATATTGAAACACAAAACGATTTTTGCCGGCAAGCAACAGTAGCAAAGGCAGACCCTATAGGAAATTGTGGTTAATTTTTCACAAAAGAGAGAAGTGAAATGTATTATTGATTGGCAAATCAGTTCAAAATTGTTTTTAATTTCAAGTTTTTTGATTTTAGAAATTTTTTTTTCCTTTTTTCCTTTTTTTTTTTTTGGTAATGAAAGTACTGAAGCTGCTGATGTCAGCTAATAAGCATAAATTTTTCTCTGTCAACCCCCCTTCTTTCTTAAGAAGATACTCTCTCTTAAAAAAAAAAAAGACTAAAATCTCAACCAAAACCGACTTAGAAATGAAATAAAAGCTGGTGAGCCAACTGTTTTGATATCAATGCCGAATCTATCTGAATTCACATCACATGTACATCTGAACATTCCTTCGGGCCCTCTCCCTTTTGTTAGCAAAGAGTTACCTTGCATATAACCGGTGATCCATTTCGAGGTTCCCTACTTTTTTAAAGAAAAAAAAAACAGAAAATTCAAATTTAATGGGAAATGTTTATTATCATTCGCAAGTACATTTTTTGGCATTTATTTTTTGAAGATTCTCTCTTTCAAATGTTGGCCGTGGCTACGTCTCAGTCCAATTTTCGATGACTCGTTCAAGCATTTCAACTGGTAACTGGCGAATGACACGCGCGATGTTTTGCTCCAAGTCCTGAATCGAAGCGAATACTTTAGAATTTACATATCCCCACAGGATAAAGTCTTACGGTGTTATATCACACGATCTTGGTGGCCAATCGACCGGCCCAAAACGTGAAATTATCTGCTCATTGAAGTTTTCTCTCAATAAAACCATTGATTGATGCGATTTGTGGGAAGTGGCGCGCCCCGTCTTGTGGGAACCAAATATCGTGGAGATCACGAGCTTCAATTCCAGGCATCATCGGTTATCATGGCCCGATAACGGTCGCCATTGACGGTTACGTTCTCACTGGCATCATTTTTGAAGAAATATGGACCGATGATTCCACCGGCCCACAAACCACACCCAACCCTTGTTTTTTCTGGATGAAATGGCAGCTCTTGAATCTCTTTAGGTTACTCTTCGTCCTAAATGCGGCAATTTTGTTTGTTTACATACCCATTGAGCCAGAAATGGGCCTCATCGCTGAACAAAATTTGGCTCGAAAATGTCGGATTTTCTTGGAACTTTTCAAGAGCCCATAGAGCGAAGCGATGTCCCTTGGGAAGGTCGAGCGGCTTCAGTTCTTGCACAAGCTGTATTTTGTACGCTTTCAATTTACGATCTCGACGTAAAATGCGCCCAAGTCATTCCATACGTCAGTCCGAGTTGTTTCGAACGGCGCCGAATCGACTATCCACGGTCTTCGAGAACACTCGCATCTATATTTTCTTTACTGAGTGCTGGACGTGGTCTAGTCAGTCAAATATTATCTAATAATGAATACTGGGTCTCGGGATGAGTGCTGGTGTTGTGAATAGTAAGCTCGGTAGGCCGATTATGTTGACCATAAGTGGAGCGGAGCGCGCTCGAAACACATTTTTTGCAGAACGTGAATATTCGTAAAAAAGTTGAATGAGATTTGTGAACGTTGTTCAGGCGTAAGTCTGATGTCATGATGAAATGCCAAACAATATTGAACACAAAGAAAAATGACAGCTTGACACGACTCACGCGTGATCTGTCAAAAAAAAAGGCTATTGAAAAGAGTACCTCTCTTTGGATCACCCTTCACTTTTAACACAAACGAATTTAAATTGAAAAGACCCTGAAAGCTAAGGCGCCAAGCAGTTCAGATATGTACATACATACATACGACTGTATTTATGTCAATGTGCATTGGAGTAATGAACAGAAGATCAAAAATATTAGACATAAAAAACAACAAAATGGGCATAATAATAAGAATAATAAAATAAAATAAACAGAAGAAAAATGAAATAAATTATTAAAAATTAAAATATTAATAAAAAAAAATTAAAAAATGAAAGAAATAAAAATATTAAATAACAAAAATTATGGAAAATAAAAAAATAACATAAAATAAAGTAAAAAATTTAAAATAATATAAAACAAAATAAAATAAAAAATATAAAATAAAATAAAGTAACTTAATAAAAATTAATATATATTCAAAAATTACTAAATTAAAATAACATAAATTAAATTTACAAAAAAAAATGTCAATTATAATTACCAAAAACTTTTGAAAGTTTCTGTATCTTATCTCATTCTTATCAACAGTCGATTAAAAAGTCAAATTTTGTTTTGAACACCATTATTATCACGTGGAATAAACATACATATATCATATGTACATAGGTATATCAACGTCAAGTGCGTATGTACCTACATAAATACTTCAATATATATACATACATACACACATAGATTTCACGACTTTAATGAGTTTCTTAAGAGCATCAACCAGCGTCATCAATTACTTTAGAATTATTTTTTGTTACACTTTTAACCAGCTTAACGCTGGCAAAGCGAAAACCAAGTTCATCATTTTATCACATTTTCGAATTTCACACTTTTAAGCATCGAAAGCTATATATTTGTTTTTAGTATGTTTAAATGTATTTTTTTTAACACTTAATCACACGCATTAACCAATACAAAAACTATACAAAAATGCCAATTTCCAAATTTTAATTTATTCCTTATTATTCGCTTGTGTATACGTATGTTTGTGCAAATGTACCTCTGGGTATTAATCAAAAAGTTATATTATCCACTAGCTACTTGTTACTCTTCTTGTTAGTTTATTTCATATTCCCTCATTCAATGAACGCATAAATTAAGCCACTTTTTACTCTATTGCTATGTTTGTTTCCTTTCTGTGTCACATTTTACATGCATTTTCGCAATTAAAATTTTGGCGGCTGGAGATTGAAACGTACATATTCGGGGGAATTTGTATACAAAACAGGTATGAGCATAAAAATCTTTTGACAGCGAACTTCAAGTTGATGACAGCAGCCGGCATTGCCAGATGAGAATAATTCAAATAAATAATAAAACAAATGGATAAAAATGTAATAAATAAAATAAATAAAATAAAATAAAATGAAATAAATTTAAAAAAGAAAATATTTTAAAAATAAATAAAACTAAACAAATACTACAATAATTAATTAATTAATGATTTTTAGTTAGACCTAACTTTCAAAAGACGCGTGTATAAATTTGCCAGCTATCGAATCGAAAAAAATGGATAAAAAGGTATTTCGTGTGTTGATAAAACATTGCATTTTTAAAGGAAAAAATACAGTTGAAGCAAAAAATTGGCTTGATGACGAGTTTCCGAACATTGTCCCAGAAAAATCAACCATCATCAAGGATTGGTATGCCAAGTTTAGTAGTGGTGAAAGGAGCACCGAAAGTGGTGAATACAGTGGACGCCCAAAAGAGGTTGTTACCGACGAAACCCTTAAAAAAATGATTTTGAATGACCGTATATTGAAATTGAATGACCTAGCAGGCACTCTAAGGATATCAACTGAACGTGTATATCATATCATTCACGAATATTTGGGTATGAGAAAGCTCTGTGCAAAGTGCGTGCCAGGCGTGCTCACTTTTGACCAAAAACAACAACAAGTTGATGATTCGGAGCGGTGTTTGGAGCTGTTCAAGCATAATCAACCCGAGTGTTTACATCGATATGCGATAATGGATGAAACATGACTCCTTCGATTCACTCCGAAGTCCAATCGACAGCCATTCGAGTGGACTGCACACAATGAACCCGCCCCAAAGCGTGGGAAAACGCAATAGTCGGCTGGCAGGCACGTTATGGCGTCTGTTGTTTGGGATGCGCATGGAAAAAATTTCATTGAATACCTCGAAAATGGAACGAACATCAACAGCGATTATTTATTACATAGCATTATTGGATGGACGAAATCGCCGAAAAACGGGCGCATTTGAAGAAAAAAAAAGTACTGTTCCACCCAGACAATGCATCGTGTCACAAGTCAGTGAAATCGTTGGCAAAATCCATGAATTGTGTTAGGAATTACTTCTACATCCACCGTATTCTCCAGATCTGGCCCCCGTGACTATTTCCTGTACTCAGTTCTCAAAACAAATGCTCGCTGGGGAAAAAATTTCGTCAAGAGGTGATCGCCGCAGCTGAGGGCCGTTTTGAAGCAAAGGACAAATCGTACTACAAAAATGGTATAGCAAAGTTGGTGGGTCGCTATAATCAGTGTATCAACCTTGAAGAGAATTATGTGGGATAAAAAAAAATGAGTTTTACCAAAAAAAAATGTGTTTAACTATGGTAGGCCGGGGAATTTTCAATTGATATAAAATAAAATGAAATAAAGTAAATGCGATGAAATAAAAAATAAAAACTATATATACATATATATAATAAAATATAAAATAAAAATAAATAAATAAAACAAAATAAAATATAAATATATGATATATATAAAAAAAAAAAAATAAAGTAAAAAAAAATAAAATAAAAATAAAAATAAAAAAATTAAAATTAAAAATAAAAAAATTTAAATGAAAAAAAAAATTAAAAAAGAAATAAAATATAATACAATAAAAAAATATATAAAAAAATAAAAATTTAAAATTAAAAAGAAAAAAAATTTAAATGAAAAAAAAATTTAAATTAAAAAAATACAATTAAAATAAATATAATACAATAAAATAAAATCAAACAGTAAAATAAAAATAAATAAAAATAAAAATAAAAATAAAAAAAATAAAGTAAAATAAAAAAATTAAAATAAAACGAAAAATAAAATAAAAAAATAAGAAATAAAACAAAATAAAAAAAATATAAAAAAGATATAAAAATAAAAAATAAAATAAAATAAAATACAATATAAAATAAAAAATAAAAAAAATAAAATAATATAAAATAAATAAAAATAAACAAATAAAATAAGATATAAAAAAGAAAACAAAGTAATATAAAATAAAAATATGATGAAATGAATAATTTAGAAAAAAAAAAAATAATATAAAATATAATAACCGAAGAGATATTAAAAATTAATTTCAAATAAAAGAAATTGAACAATTCATAACCAAATACAGTAGACTCACCCTTATTCCTTTTATAGCTGATCGAAAACATATGAAAACAACAAAAAAAAGAATAGGTCGTTTCTTCTCCTAAGGGTGCAAATTATTTTCTCTCCTCTTTTATATATATACACCGCTTAGAAGTGTCTTTTTTTTGTTAAATTTTATTGCTTTTTCACGTAAAATTTACACTGCACAAAAAATAATCACTTCAATATTTCTACGCAATATTTCTATAAGTGGCTCAACGGTTTTTATCACTCACTTGCAATTATGTAGAAAAAATGTCCAAAAATAAGAACTAATTCATGCCGCGTTCAAAATTAAACTAAACCAAGGGAAAGCATAAGCATAGTTAATAGTCGTCAGCGAATTGGGGCATGATATGAGCACAACCAAAGGTGTTATCAAGAATGTAATAATTGTTATCTATTTGAAAGGAAATACAAAAAAATACATTTTGCAGATAGCAAAATAATATTACGATTTCTTAATTTTTTTTTCTTTTTTTGGTTTAACACTTTTTATGTTATGAAAATTATACACACTGCATTTTATTCGAAAATTCACTGTTTGCTTTATTATTATTATTATTCTCTCTGTTTTTTTCTCATTAAATCAATTAAATACAATATAATATTATTATTATTATTACATTTTAAATTTAATTCTACACTTTTCACAAGGGTTAATTGTAAATTAATTGTATATACATACATTTCCTTATATTATATGCGTAAAATATTTTCAATATTTTTTATATTTAATTTTTTTTTTTTGTAAATATTTTTATTATAATTTGTTACATTTTGCATGGTTTGATTTCATTTGATTTACAACAGTTGTTTACACATTAAATATTAAATAGTTATGCAATAGAAATAAATTTAAAATATTTAAATTATTATTTTTAATATTTTTATTTGTTATTATTATTTTTTATTATATTATTTATTTATTCATAAAACAAATATTTTTTTTTTTGTGAAATTACTACAAATACGCACACTTTCTACACACTATATATATAGAGCAGCAGCGGTAGCAGTAAATTGTAAGCGTTAAGTATAGTTTTGAATGCTTAATATATATATGTATATGTATATATACTATTTGTGTATATTTTTTCTGATTTTTCTACAATATTTTTTAGACACATATTTCATTTATTATATTTTATTATTTTATTATTTATGTTAAACTTAATAATTCCTTGTTTTTGTTACTTTTCGCATAAGTTTTTTTGTTTTGTTATTTTCAAGCAGCACGCGCGTGTATTCATATGTTTTTGGGCATATCAATATTTTTGTTTTTTTTGAAGCAATTAAATATATTGGTATGTTTCAAATAAGACCTAACCTCAAATTCTACGCCTTTTAGCTTGCTTGCGGTTGATTGGCAACTATTTTATTTGTTTTTCTTTAATTTTTGATTTTGTTTTATTTTAATGTTTTAATTGCTATATGTATACATGTATGTACCTGCTAATATTTACGTATATGCAAGTTATTGATTTTTTGTGGTTTTTCCATTGCCTTTGCTATTTCTACTTATTTTTTTTATTGTTTAGTTTATATAAATTTCTTTTTTTTTTAATATTTTTTTTAATTATATAAATATGCGAAAAATATACGCTAACAAAAAAAAAACGTGCAAATATTGATTTTTTATGTATATAAATATTTTTTTTATATAAATAATTATGTCTACAACTTGCTAAGTTAATAATAAAAGTTCAAAACTCATTTAGTATATATATTTATGCTAAAAAAAATGTATTGTTTTTTAAATTTCCAATGCAGTTTAAGGCCAGAGGCCTACGGTTTTCCAAAATGTGCAACACTGCTTGTTGGGCTTCATGAATCTATTTAGATTAGCCCTTTTTTATGCAAATTGAGCGGTATTTTAAACCACAATATTAGTTAAAATTAAAATCTTTAAATTTTAATATATTTTTTATAGACCAACAGCCAGCCACGTGCCTCTTAAGCATGTCACAAAAACTGCACAAAAAAGTGGTTTTTATGTCAACTAAAATATAAATACTAGTAAAATTATGTTTCTTGTTCTTCTTCTTCTGCTAAAACTAATTTTATCTCTCTTTTTATGCTCAACTTTTTTTGTCCATTAATTTTACGCTTTTTATACATCTTTTCTTTGTAAATAATATTAACTTTATATATGTATCTCGTTTAGAACGTATATAACTGTATTTTACGAGTGCTAAAGAAGTTTTTAAATACGAGAAAATATGTTTACACCAGTTGGCATCTAAGTAACGTGAAAATGGGGGAATATATACATACATACATATGTACATAGATATATAGCAGTTTTTTGTACGTTTATAGTTCTAGAAAAAAGCTACATACAAAAAATTAAATTAAAGCAAAAATTAATTCCAATTAAAAAAAAAATTTAAAAAAACAAAGAAAAAATAATAAAAATTTTCAAATTCATTTTTTTTAATTTTTTTTAAATTTAATTTAAATTTAATAATAAAATAAAATTTTTTTTAGAGTTAGAAAAACTTAATAAAACTGTTTAATATTTTCTAATTCAATTTCCAAAAAAAAAATTAATTTAGAAAGCAATTTAACGCTATAAACGCTTTCGAAAACGCTTTTACAATACCCAAAATGGTCAAATTTTGGCTTTAACCAACGCTCATCACACAGGCGAGCTTGAAAACAACAACAACAACAAAAAATTACTGATTCAACAAAAAAATATATATTTAACTCGTTGGTATGCAAAAATTCCAAGCACTTGCGTTGCAACATTTCGAAAAAAACCAATTTTTTTTTCAAAATTTTGATTATTTACCTGTTATTTGGTCCTTTTCTTTCTCAATATCTGCTGTATTATGTACTACGCATGTATGTTAGTTAGATTTGTATATGATTTATGCTACTCATAAGCGTATTGAAAGCATTTGCTTTAGGCTTACACATGCTGCCAACTAATTTATGCTTGCCATTTATGCTTGTTTGTATGCATTTTCCTTACACTTTTCACACTTTCCTCACACATGAATAAAAAAAATTAACGGGAATCGAAAACTATTCAAAGCAAAAAACCTTAAAATTTAAGCATCATTTAAATCACAGTAATGCTGACTGCCTTCCTGTCCAGTAGCACCACCACCACCACCACCACCTGCCACAGGCAATTCACCGTTGCTCATGCCCACTACATACGCACTGCCACCTGTCGCCGCAGCCACAACTTGGCCGCCCTGTCCCGCCATCATCGGCAGCTCATCGTCCAAAGACAAACACTCCTCTACCAATGCATCCGAGTCATTGTTGTGTTGCACCTGCGGCGATGATGAACTCTCACCACAATTGGTCGCATAGACATGTTGCATGCGTCCAGCTGGCAATTGATTCGAATCATCTGTATCAGCATCACGTATCGAACTGAATGCGCCACCCGTATTCGCATTTGGCGATGAAGTATCATCATTGGGTGGGTAGACGTGACGATGATAACTGCCACCGCCACCACTACCACCACCATCGCCATCCAATTCAGCCTCGCGTACACTACCAAACACGGGTGTGTGTGAGGAGCTATTACGCAAGCTGGCGGGTGGTGACCAGACGGTCTGATAGAGGGGTGAGGCGAAGACATACATATGATTGAGATATTCCATATCGTATGAGGGTAAATACGAATCGGTCTCTAGTGGATTGTAGATGGGTTGATACATGGGCGTTTGACGGCAACTATACGGGCCGGAGGTGCCGCCCGTGTAGTGTGGTGTGTCATATGCTTGGCTGCGTGTCGATGACATAGCATACGATACTAGACCTGCCGGTCGTGGTGGCATTGTGGCGTAAATGCCGCGATAAGCTTCAAAGGGGGTTTGTGGATAGTAAGCGTCACTCCAGCGCACGTGGTTGGGGGTGTAGTCGCCTTTGGCGTACAACTGAAATTGGAGAACAATGTGTGTTATGAATTAAATTGTTTGTAAATTAAATGTCATGCGCACACCCACACACATACATACCTGTATGGGACGACAAAAGCCTTTGCTCAAATGCCGCGGCACGCCCAAGGTGTAGCTGTGACTGAAACCAACCTCCGAGCTGAGTAGATACTCATGAAATTTGTTGGGAAAGAATTCAATGTTGCGGTAGTTGTTGTAGATTTCGGGCTGTCGATAGAATAAGTAAATAATTATTGTAAATAAAGGAAAGAAGAAAGATGCAAAGAGCTGAATTTAGTGCTGGAGAAATCTCATTGAAGCTATGCAACAAGCGACTTTGGTTGCCTTGTGCATGGCTGTCTGCCTGCAGTTTTATATTCTTCGGACAGCATTCAACTCCTTTAGCTTTGCTCAATGCATTTCTCAACACTAAATCATACTTTATTTCCATCCACTCACCGTCAAATTCTTCTTTTTCTTGTAGCTCGCCCAATTTTGTGCCTCCAATATTAACTTTCCACCCGGTCGCAATTGATTGAACATCCGCTTAAAGGCCATCTTGAGGCCGGCATCGCCAAAATTCAAGTGTATCCACTTTGTCACCGACAAGCACAGTATGAGATCATATTGCTGTGTGTCATTCGCCAGCTGCGCCTCATCTTCGAGCACATAATTCTGATGGCGGAAGAAAACGTTGCGCGGAAAATCATTTTTACGCTTGCGATTTGCTGCCGCACCACCGCCGCTACTTCTCGGTGTGGTATTACTCGCATGGCCGGGCGAATGACTATCCGCTGTGTTGGTGGTGGCGCTGGTGGTAGCGGCAGGTGCGGCTGCTGTTGGTATGCCACCGTATGTGAGTGGAAATGACACGGGAAATAGGTCTGTGGCAGGTACATGCAATGCTTGTAGTTGTTGTTGTTGATATTGACTGTGATGATGATGATGGTGGTGATGCATGTGATGGTGATGATGATGGTGGTGGTGGTGATGATGCAGTTGTGACTGCTGCTGCTGCTGCTGTTGCTGTTGCTGTTGCTGTGCGTGCTGCTGTTGTTGTTGTGATGCATATTTTGACTTTTTGCAGCGACGCGTCTTCTTTGTTCGATTAGCGCTGGCTTCTGTTGCGTGGTTATTGGCTTTGCCGCCCGCCACTTTGGCAGTAACGTTTTGTGTTTCGGCAGTTTCGGTCTTTATTTTAACTTCAGCGCTGCCGCTGGCAGCAACACTCTCTTCCTTAACCACCACTTTAGGCTTTTCTTCCTTTTTAACGCTTGTGAATGCATTCTCTGCTGGCTTTTGCGGCTTCTCTGCTGGTGGTATGAGCACATAAAGACCGAGATTGTGCCGCGCGCGTGCCACCAGCTTCCTATCAATGTCAATACCCAGTATGGATTTGGGTGCAAAGTTCCGCCCCACAGTGATTGTCATATGCCCCACATTGCAACCAATATCTAGTATATCTTTATTTTGGAAGAGCTCCATGTGGCGCTGAAACACTTGCAGACGCACGTCCACCAACTCGTTGAGATGACGCAAGCCAACATAACGGTCATAATTGCCATACTGATACTTTACGCCATCGGCACGAAAATTTGGCATTTTTGTGAGCTGCGCTATCTCCGAGTTGAGGCTAGTGGCGACATTTGCACTGCCTTTTGCAGTAACAGCGAGTGCTGCTTGTGCCTCGTCTGCCGGCACTGTGGTGGAATTATCACCAGCGCTTGTGTCCATTAGCGATTCTTGTTCGCCTGCGGCGACTGAGGTGGCGCCCGAGGTGGTGCTGAGTGGACTGGCAAGTCCGGCGTCGGAGATTGTATCGAGCTTGCTGAAATCGGGCGTCTCAACGCGTAACAAATCGGCTGTGGAAGAAAGGATGGTAGTTAGTAGATGTTTTTTTCGTGTAAAAAATAGAAACAAATCTGCTTACCATCACTGGAGAGCGGTCTGGCAACTTCCTCAGCTGGACTCAGTACGTCCGTTTCGCTGATTGAAGTCGAACGACGTGTGGGTTTGCGCGCACCTGTGGCTGCAAGACGCGGTGGCCGCTTCCAGGCGCCGGGTTGCGGAACTACGGGGCTGACGATCTTATCCATGGCATCGCGATGAAATTTCTGTTGGATGGATAGATTAATTTTAGGTATTCATTTCTTTATTATTACTCGGATAGTTCTGTAAAAACCGACACGACACGAGTTTTGTTTAAATTTTGGAGGTCATATTCGGAAAGACTAGCCTCAAACTATTCCAGGGAGCTTTTATACAGAAATATGTCTAAAACCCCTTAACCAGTACCAATATTTTCGTTTAGCAGAGCCTTCAAATAAACAAACTACCACATGAAAATCACTCAACCTCGCGCCTTAGACCATTGAAATCCTTGAGAAAGTTCGAGGCTCTGCCCCCAAAACTTCCCAAGTACCCTTCAAATGTTTTTCTCACAAATAGAAACTTTCGATGAAAACAAAAAAGGCGCGAAGTAAACAAAATCAAAACAATTAATCAAGTCTACACACCTCTCACCATAAAAAAAAAAAAAGTGTGTGTTAGGCACACACACACACACACACACCCATAGATGTATGTACGTGACGCAAAAGAAAAATGAAATAAGTGAAAAAAAAAACGCGCCGAAGCACATTGACATCATCCTTCACACCCCCGCTATTACCTCACTAAACTTCTTTCGCACCGGCCCAAGTACACTAACCTAAACACCACGCCCAACAACAATTGTTGTCTTGTTTACTTTTATTTCAATATTTCACTTCTCTGTGTGTGTGTGTGTTTCGTCCACACACTCGTCTCACTTACCTTACTTTTCTGCGAGTTATTGCTCTCGCTTATCTTGCGTTTCCTTCCGCCACCAATGCTCATGCCACCACCGCTCAGGCCGGCCATTATGCTGTCGCACGTGCTGCCACTCAACGACGAGGAGGACAACACTGTTGTCGAGTTCAATTCCAAACGTAAATCTCGTGTGGCGCGTTCTCGCGGCAACAACAAAGCACCAACACCAGCACCACCGAGCACAACATCACCACCTCCACCAGCACCCGCTCCATCCGTAGCGACCATTGTTGTAGCCATATTTGCTGTCAATGGCTCTCCAGTTTCACTCATGCCCAGCGACGGGATGGTGCCAGAGAGTGTTGAATTGGCACACGGTTTCACTGGCGATGAGCTTTTGCTGTTCTGTCGTTCAAAATGTTCCTCAGCTGCGCTCGCATTTCTGTGTACATCCGCTTCGCTATACAAAGTTTGCTGCTCATCGCGCTCTTCCAGCTGTTGTCTGTACTCAGCTGGCATAGTCTCGCATGTACTCACCAACATTGGTGTGCTTTTGCTCAGCATATTAACATTATTATTCATGCCATCCCCTGTCTCTGGCAAACTCAAATTGCCGCTACTCTCCAGCGTGGAAGCGATGGAGAGCGTTGTGGCTAACGAAAGCGAAACTAAGCTGCTAACACTGACCGCCTCAGTAGACATTGTGCTGCTGGCCAACGCGGTTGTGTCAACGTCGCCAATGGATGCGCTACCCACCGACGACTGGTATGAGTCGTGACGACGTCGCTTACTTTTACGATTTTTGCGATGACGATGCTTGGCGCTGTAATGATGGGCGTGTCCGCCACGTGCGCCGCCACGTTTCATCGGTGATGTTAGCTGCTTCTCGTACTCCATCGAATCGACGGGATCGAGCAAATGCAAGGGATCTCGTATATTTGGCGGTATGATGACCTCCACTTTGGGCGGTGTAGTAATGGGCGACTGACGCGGTGTAGTCGCCGGTGTATTGTTGTTCGACGAAGCATTTGAATTTTCATTCTGCAGTGAGTTCAAGTTGAGCGGATCGGAGATGTTGCCGCCGAGCAGGAATTTAGTTGGCGGTATGATGGTCTCCTTACGCACCCGCTTGTCGGGCAAAAAGAACTTTGAACGTGCGCAGCAGTAGTGCAGCGAGCTAGCGGCGTTGCCGGATTGTAAGCAATTTGTGTTGCCGTTTGAGGGCTCTTTGCCGTTTGGATGGCCGGCGTTGCAGCCGTTCACGAGGCAGCAGTTCGAGTTCGAGTTGCTGCCAATGGTATTATGTGCTGCGCCAGCGCAAAGCACATGGTGATGATGGCTGCCAGCGCCCCTGGGGAAGAAAAGAAGAGGGGAAGTTAGAGATTAAGGATAAAAAAAAAATTAATAAAAAAAAAAAAAATTAAAAAAAATCAAATAAAATAAATTAAAATTAAAATTTCATTAAATCATATTAAATTAAATTGAATGAAAAGATATTATTTCATTCCAATCACTTTGCTACTCTACACATGTGGAGTATCCAAGTTCATATTTTCCGTTATGTCACTCACCTATGCGCCAGCAACTTTTTATACATTTTCATATGACCATGGCCGTAACCCAGTTTCTCCATGTTGGCTATTGCGGCCGATGCCAAGCCATTGCTCGATGCACCAGCGCCTGTTGCGCCACCACCGTTGCCGCCACCTGCCGCATTTACACCACCACCACCTGCGCCACGATGTGCACCGCCACCGCCACCGCCACCATGTGGATAGTAATGATGGCCGCCGCCAAGTTGATTCTTGAAATTCTGTATATTCTCGAGGTCAGCTTTGGTTGTGACGCCCGTCGTAGCAGATGCTGGCGTGCCACCACCAATATCATTGCCACTACCACCAGTAGCAACGCTGCCGCCGCCGCCACCACCGGTTCCGCCCACTTTGGCGCCACCTTGTAGCATGTGTTGTTGCAGTTGTTGTTGTTGTTGTAATTTTGCACCACGCTGTTGTCGTTTATTCCATGGCTTGCCCTTCTTGTTGAGCAGCGCTGCAGGTGCGGTGGCGCGTCGATGCCGCACAAATTGTTGTGGCGCACGAAATTGATGATATTGCTGTTGCTGTTGTTGCTGCTGTTGTGACTTGGTCTTATTTGCTGCATTATTGTTATTGTTATTGCTATTGTTGCTGTTGCTGTTGCTGTTTGGTGGCGTTGGCGAGTTGGTTTTCGGCGCGCTGCTGCTGCTTGTGCTGCTGCTCACCTGTTGTTGCTGTGGCGCTGTTGTTGTTGTTGTTGAATGAACACTGATTTGTTGTTGTTGTTGCTGCTGCTGTTGGTGTTGTTGTTGTTGTGTTGTAGTCGAGTCTACACTACAATTTTCACTGCTCTGCACGCTAACTGCTGTTGTGGAGTCGGCCGCCGCCGTACGACAAGCGTCCTTACTGCGCGTTTCCATGGCGTGCAGCAAGCTTTCTATTTTTTTTCCCGTTTCCTTTTTATCTTCAGACGATGTTTTTCCACTTCTTCCGCTACCACTCACTTTTCATTTCACTGTATGTTTGTGCGTGCGCTTAGATTTAATTTGCAAATTCACTTCGGCTTTGTTCAATGTCCTAAATGATATTGTTGTTGCTGTTGCTGTTGTTGCAATGAGTTGAGTAAATTGCCAGTACTTCGACGCTCTGTAATTAAACAATTTAAGTTTGGAAAATTAAAGCTCATGCGCATTTGATTGTTGGCTAACAACATGTATATGTACAAATATGTAGGAGTGTGTGTAGTGTGTGTGTGGGTGGTGTAGTGTAGTGTAGCATGCTTTTAGGCGCTTAATTAATTCACTTCGTAGAAATACCATGCAAATGACTCAATGAAGGCTCTTAACTGGCATTACAGCAAGTGTACTTTGGTTTCTAAAATTAAATTTCGTAAGCTTTTCTCCGTATGGAAAAGCTCTAATGCATACTTTCAGGCGTTCTATGGCATAATTAATGAGGAATTAATTGGCGGCAAGGAGATGAAGAGTTTAGGTTCGCGTTTAAAACTTATATTTGCTTAACTGCCGGTATTTCCTGGGAAAATAATATTTCAATTAAAATTTCCAACTAAATTTAGCTATTTAACTCTCTCTAAAAAATATATTGCCTACTTATAGGCGTATATAAATTGGGTTCCACTATGTATATAAGTGAAAATTTTGGTATATATATATTTTTTCAAATAAAAATGAAAAGAATTCTACGAATTGAGATAAAGCTTTTTGAGCATAATGCGTTTTCTTAAGATATATTAAGCAAAAACTGCATTTTTTGGCACAAAAAAATCTAATAAAATCACATATATCACATTATATAATAAAATTTGAAATATAATGACAATAAATGATAAAAATATAACATTTGTTCAAAGAAAAGCGCTTTTAAAAAAAATTTTAACGGCAAATTTTCGAAATTTAAGTCGCTATGCGCCTAAAGGTAGGCAACAAAAACTTATTTAAGTCAGTTAAGCAGCAATTTGTGCATTTTTTTGCGTAACTCTTGTAATTTGAAGTCTTAAATCAGATTGCAAAACAATTTTTATAGCATAGTTTTAAGCGTTTAACCTCCCCAACTCATTCATCATAATTCATGGCATACTTTTAGCTACTTAGAGTTGAGTGTAATGTACTTTAGTATACTTTTCGGCGCTTAGAAGAATTATGTTTCTGCTGCTTGTCAAAAGCTCGACAAGAATGCAATTCTTCAACTAAAATAAGTTTATAGACTTAGCCAACTTTACGAGTTTTTTTCCAAACTTTCTTAGAAATATATATATATATATAATATATGTTAACTGCATTTACGAAGTCCATCATTGAGTTCGAGAATTAACTTTTTTAAGTACTCATTCCACTCCGTGGCGAAACACTGCGCTCAACTGCAAATGATTTGCCGTTAATATCGTTCTTGTTTTTTTCACACTTTTGTTTTACAACTTTCTTCTAAAGTAACTTTGCACTTGTCGTGTTGACATTTTAATTCCATTACATTGACTGATGGCATGTGCTGTTGGTTGTTGCTGTCATCATTTCGCGCTGTGATCGGCGAGCATCTTGTTGTATGCAAGAAATTTTCTCAATCTCGCTTACGCGATGCTTTATTTTGAATCCATTTTGAAGTTCCCTACGTTAAAAACTCACAGAAAATTCAAATTCAATAGAGAATTTTCATTATCATTCGAAAGAACATTCTTTGGCATTTTTTTTCCTTTTTTTCTTTCTTTTTTTGAAGATTATCTATTTCATCCATTGAGTCCAATTTTCGATGACTCGTTCGATCATTTCAACTGGTAACTGGCGAATGATACGCGTGATGTTTTGCTCCAAAGCCTGAATCGAAGCGGGATTGTCCGCATAGACTTTAGACTTTACATATACCCACAGGAAAAAGTTTAACCGTGTGATATCACACGGCGCTAGTGGCCAATCGACCGGCACCGGCCCAAAACGTGAAATTATCTGCTCGCCGAAGTGTTCACTCAATAAATCCATTGATTGATACGATGGGTGTGTGGGAAGTGGCGCCGTCTTGTTGAAACCAAATGTCGCAGAGATCACGAACATCAATTTCAGGCATCAAATAGTCTGTCATCATAGCGCAATAACGATCGCCATTGACGGTTGCTTTCTCACCTGCTTCATTTTTGAAGAAATATGGACCGATGATTTCACCGACCCACAAACCACATCAAGCCGCAGTTTTTCCTGGATGAAATGGCAGTTCTTGAATCTCTGCAGATTTCTCTTCGTCCCAAATGCGGCAATTTTGCTTCTTTACATACCCATTGAGCCAGAAATGGACCTTATCTAAATTTGGGTCGGAAACGTCGGATCTTCTTGGAACTTTTCAAGAGCCCAAAGAGCGAAGCGATATCGCTTGGGAAGGATGCTCCAAGTTGTTCCATATGTCAGTCCCGAGTTGCTGCGAACGGCGTCGAATCGACTCTCCACGGTCTTCGTGTACACTCTCAGCTACGGCCGCTATATTTTCTTCACTGCGTGCTGGACGTGGTCTATTCGGTCGAATATTATCCAATAATGAATGCTGGGTCTCAAGATGGGTGATGGTGTTGCGAGTAGTACGCCCAGTAGGCCGATTATGTCGGCCATAAGTTGAGCGAAGCGCACGAAACACATTCTTTACAGAACGTGAATTTTCATAATAAAGTTGAATGATTTGTAAACGTTGTTCAGGCGTAAGTCTGATGTCATGATGAAATGCCAAACAATACTGAACATAAATAACATGTCGGCTTGACATGACTCACGCGTGATCTTTCAAAAAAAAGGCTATTCAAAAAAGTACTTATACTTGGATCATCCATTATTTTATTCTTTTTTCTTCTATTGTATTTCAATTTTTTTTTTTAATTTAATTTAATTTAATTTAATTTAATTTTGTTTTATTTTATTTTATTTTATTTTATTTTATTTTATTTTATTTTATTTTATTTTATTTTATTTTATTTTATTTTATTTTATTTTATTTTATTTTATTTTATTTTATTTTTTTTAATTTTTTTTTTTTTTAATTTCGCTTCATTTCATTTTATTTCATTTAATTTTATTTCATTTCTTTTCTTTTCATTTCATTTTGTTTCATTCTTTTAAATTCATTTCAATTCATTTTATTTCATTTCATTTTATTTTATTTTTTGTTTAATTTTATTTTTTTAATTTTATTTAATTTTATTTTGCTTACTAAATTTATTTTTTTTTATACGTTTTTCCTTTTATTAATTTTAGTTCATTTTATTTGCTCTCTTTTATTTTATTTTTTTTATCATTATTTTTTATTTATTTATTCTCTTTGTTTTTCATTTTAATTTATTTTACCTTTTATTTAATTTAATTTTTGATTATTTTGTATTACTTTCTATATATGTTTTTATCGTATTTTATTTTGTTTATTTATTTTGTTTTATTAATGTTTTTATTTTATGTTTTCCTTTACTCTTTCCGCTGTCTCTTTGCACTTAAGTAATAAAAACCGGCAAGTTCACTTTAGTTATCATCTGCCAGGCTTACTTAATACACTTTAAACTCTCACTGCCTGTTTTCTTTTTTTGCTTGCTTCATTTGACATCTGTTTTAACCTTGCTTTGTCAGTTTATTATGCTTCCTGCCAGTCTCACTTCAGTTACGCTTTTGTTTTATTTGCACTTTAATTAAATTTTACGCGATAGTGGCATGAGCATTGCGACACGTTGAGCTTCAAGTGTGTTGGTTGCGTTGTGTTGTTCGCATCTCTGCATTGTGTTGCCTACTTTTTGGCGTTTGAACCTGATTTCAGTTTCAAATTTTTGAAATTTTACTTATTTTCTACTTTACTGCTTTGTTTTCTTATTCTACTTTATGCTTACTTCCGTTAGCGATGACTCTGTTCGACTTCCGCTTCCGTCGTCCACTGTGTGCGAATGAATGCGAGACTGCCGAGACTGCCAAGACTGAATCTTGTCTACTGTGAATCGCTGAAGCTGTGTCTGTTAAGACTGTGCGCCAGCCATATACACCCACACCCACAGTGATTTTGTGTGTCTACTTTGCAGTGCTTAGTTAGCACTTTTAGGCAGAGCAGGGTTGCTTTTTCTACTGGTTTTTCTGTGTTGTAGTAGTTTCTACGGGCGAGTTGCCATGAATTCTACTACAAAATCTTAAATCTCTTTACATATGGATTGTTTTCTTTTTTCTTTTAGTAATTCGCTACTTCCTTTTCTCTTTCTCTTTCTCTCTCTTGTCGTCGCTTTAGCTTGTTTGCTGGCTGGCTGAAGTTGTTGTTGGTGTGCACTGAAATGTAAAAAATGCCCATAAGAGCAAAACGTGTTTAATACACTCGACTTTATTTGTCTAACAACATGGAATAAGAAGCAGCAAAGAATACAAAAACAATGACAAAAGTAGTGGGAATAGCAGGGAAAATGCCCGTAATACAATGGACTTAAATGCTAAAATATTAATAAACTGCATATGCATGTAGTGGTGTGGAAGATGGCTTCATCTTTTTGACTTAAGTGAACATGATAGCACTTAACTGTCCGTCTGTCCCTCCGTCTGTCCGTCCCTCCGTCTATCTGTCCGTCTGTCTGTCTGTCAGTTTGTGTATTCTAGCGAGCGAGATGGTACTATAAGTCCTTTGGGACTCAAAACTTTTCCTGCTGACTCAACAGCTTCAAGCTTCAAGTTGAAAAAAGGTAGCAAATAATGACAGCAGAAAACACACAAAAAAAAACAATAGCAACAATAAATAGTAAAATAAAATAAAAACAAAAAGAAATTATGCAATGGAAAACGAAACTTAGCAAGTAATAAGAAAACAGAGTTTTTCACTTTTAAGTGATATTTACGTGAGAGTTGGGAGGAGAAACCTTCTTAAGTAATAAAGTAAGATTTCGTAACTGAACAATCCATGTCTTCACATCTATGTGAATTCGTATATTCGAATTTTTCCAATATTGAACATTTTCATATTTTCCTATTCTGTATATGAAAACTCTGCAGTATACCAAATTTCAACCTTGTTGCTGCCAACAGGTTGGAGTTCTGACTTAAAAAGTCATTTTTGAAAAATCACGTCTATGTAAGCTATAGGTTATAGTTGACCGATATTAACGATTTTCACTTTTCCTATTCTGTATATGACAACTCTGCAGGATGTCAAATTTCAACCTTGTAGCTGCCAACAGGTCCGAGTTTTGACTCAAAAAGTCATTTTTAAAAGATCACCTCTATGGTAGCTATAGGTTATAGTTGACCGATATTGATGATTTTCATATTTTCCTATTCTGTATATGACAAGTCTGCAGTGTGCCAAATTTCAACCTTGTAGCTGTCAACAGGTGCGAGTTTTGGTCCAAAAAGTCATTTTTGAAAAATCATGTCTGTGGAAGCTATAGGTTATAGTTGCCCGATATTGACGATTTTCACTTTTCTTATTCTGTATATGACAACTCTGCAGTATATCAAATTTCAACCTTGTAGCTGTCAACAGGTGCGAGTTTTGGTCCAAAAAAGTCATTTTTGAAAAATCACCTCTATGGTAGCTGTAGCTTATAGTTGCCCGATATTTACGATTTTCACTTCCGCTATTCTGTATATGGCAACTCTGCAGTATACCAAATTTCAACCTTGTAGCTGTCAACAGGTGCGAGTTTTGGCTCAAAAAGTCATTTTTGAACGAAAAGTGCTATGAAAACTACTTGTTATAATCGACCGATTTCGCTGATTTTTATTTTCACTATTCTGCAAATGACAATTGCAGAGAACACTCGTTTTCGTGTTTCTAGCTAGCCAAATGTAAGAGTTTTTACTTCAAAACTGATTTTTGAAAAACAAATTCGCTATATTAGAGCAAATGTTCTAACAAATTACGTATACCTGTAGGGTATAAAAGTATGAAATACTCGAATTTAGTAAAACAAAGTGATAATCAAGAGGGAGAAGCAGCATAAAATCATCTCTAGAGTGTTAGTATAGGTATAAAATATATTAACTAATAACGGCACTTGCTGTTATAAAGCCTCGAATTCTATAGGCACCAGCCACTGAGAAAAAAATAAATAGAAAAAAGGAGGAAAATCAACGAATTCCCTCAATGTCTCACAATGAAGCCGCAAAAAGCAGCCAACCAACCAACCAACCAAAGCAGCTTAGCCGCAAACAAACTGCTCAACGCGACATAACCTCAACACGCCGTCCAGCATTGAGCTTTCAACCGCCGACAAACACAGTCTTGCCAACTATCACTACACATACATATTACCAAATAATTTTGCACCACTCTACAGATGCTTGTAACACTCCTCAGCACTTTTACCTTGCGCTGTCACAACAGCTGCTTTCAGCCGGAATTTTGCTGATTTTGTGACGGTTATAAATTGTTGGGATATCAATTGAATATGCTTTCGTGCCATTTTTTCCGTTGCGCACATTTTCCGCACCCCCACACACACAACTGTACTTATTTCTGGGCATGAAATTTCAAACGCTCCCTACACAACTATAAACACTCCATGAGCTTATTCCCTTACCTTCCTGCCTACCACCTTCGACATCCTCGAGCATCGGTCGTTGTCAAGTTCTATTCAATATTTCTTTACTTAATCTGACGCTTCCGTTTTTACGATAATTGTTGCCATTGATGATATTGATGATGGCAGCAAGTGGTACAAAATTTCGAGAGTGTCTCTCTGCTCTCTCTAGATGAAATTCAAGTGTCTACGTGTAGTTATGAAAAATAAAAATCGTTGCGCGTAAGTGTGCATGGCTGTGTGGCGCGTAGCAAGCTTTTTCATTCTGTTTCTTCTTCTGCCATTTTTTTTTCTATTTGTAAACGCGCGGAAATTCATTTCAAGTGTTTAATAATATTGGAATTTTAGATTGCATGTTTGATCGCAGTTCAATTTATTAAAAAACGTACCAGTGTGTTTAGAAGGGAGTGTGTTTGAATGTGTGTGTGTGTATTCTGAATTAATTTCTTAAATTGCATGTTCAGCATGTATGTAAGGATAAAGCTTTAGAAGCCATTTCATTAAATTCGAGTGAAGGGACTTTAACTGATATAAGAATATTTTCTAAAAAAAAAAAATTGAAAAATCATAAAAAGCACATTAGTCATTTAAAGCTTTTACCTGAAATATAAGCTTTTATACACAGATTTGACGTTTTCACAGAATTTCGAAGCTTGAATTAAACTTTAAAGCTAATTTTGTGAGTTGAAATTCACATTTAGATTTGAAAGCTTTGATTTTTCTTTTGAAGTTTTGGCTCATTAAGAAGATTCCAAGCTTTATTCTTATACTCCAAGCTTTATTAATGCTTTAAAGCTTTCATTTAGCTTTAACAATTTCATTGAGCTTTCTTAAATCTTTACAGCTTTCACTTAGTTTAAGGGCGTAACCAAGATTTAAAGGAAAGCTGTATGAGTGCTATGAAGCTTTCACGCTTTCCACTTAACTGGAAAAATTTCTTTAAGCTTACACTAAGCTTTGAAAACTTTACTAATTTTTACTTACTTTACGTGATTCTATCTTTTTACAACTTCTGAGCTTACGCTAAGTTTTACATTAAAATATGTAAGCTTTCGCTAAGTTTTAAAGCAAAACTGGATAGTTAAGAGCGATACATTTTTTACCCATCTTTATAGCTTTCACCAAACTTTTGAGGTTTTTGTGTAGCTTTACGCTAAAAAATGAAAGCTTTTGCAAAACTTCAAAGTAAAACTGGCTGCTTAGGAGTGGCAAATTTCAGTAGTAAGCATAGGAAAAAATATATATTTTAAAAACTAAAAAAAGCTCACCTGCCTTTGGGGTATTAACAAAGAACGTGAGCTTTCAGTAAAATGTTATAGATAGAGACACAAAAAGTCCTCACAGTACGTTTGAATAAAAACACTATTACAGGTATTTACATAAGCTTAAGTCATATTTCCAATAATTTTTTTCAAGCTTTCACAAAAGCTATCACAAAACTTATTTGAAAGTTTTTGATTTCTGTTTTCCCCGTAGCTATAATCATAAAAAAAGAAAATTGTGTGCCTTTTGTGCATGTGAATTTCAAAAGGATTGAAAAGCTTTTAAGCTTCTTAAGGTAAATTAAACAAATTAAAGCTCTCAACAAAGGGAGTCTGTATTTGAAGGCAATATTGGATTATGCAACTAAAAATAGTACTGAGCTCAGCCATTGTCATTGAGGCACATAGGAAACGGTGGAAAGTTTTTCGTTAAAATTTTCAGAACTACCATGTAGCTTTCGTAGACTTTTGAATTTTCAGATTAGATATGTGGAAAAGATTAAAAGATTTTCAAAGCTTATTTCTTAACGAAGCTTTAGTTACATATATTTTTATAAGATACATTTTTCCATCTTTTACATATGAAACAGTTGGTAAAAATTTGCAAAGCTTTCATGGATATTTCGCTGGCTTTTAAAAGCTTAGTTGTAGTCCAAAGTCGTAGATAAAAAAGTTGTTCTATATGTTTTGTAAGCTGTTGCATACACTACAGCTGATAAATTCTTTCCAGAGCTTTCATAGAGCTTTTGCAGGCTTTTAAATGCTTAGTTAACAATGAAGGCGTAGCTAATAAACATGCTTTCAGCATGGTTTGGTTTTACAAGCTCAACAGTTGCCTAAATCCTACAGAGCTTTCGGTGAGCTTTCACATGAAGTTAACTATAAAGTTTAAAATCACCTCATTTCGATTTTTTGCCATGCAATATTAAACTCTTTTGACTCCTCAATTATTCTTAAGCTCAAGTGGAATTTTTCAATATCAAAAGAAAGTGTAGCTTTCACAGGCAATAAACATATTTATACCACACAAAAAATAAATAAAATAAAAATAGACATTTCTATCTGCAATTCAATAGCATATTAAAGTCAAATCAACATAGAACCTTGTGAACCAGAAACGCGGCAGGCAGCAGCAGCTCAATGTGAGAGAGCGTAAGCTAGGGGCAATGTAAAGAGTGAGAAGTGAAAGCTAAAAGGACATTGAGAAGCGATAATCTAAAACTCAATCATACTTTCAATAAGCCAATAATTTGACGCATTTTCATATCAGTAAACGACGAGGTAAATGCGTTGAAATGCCCAAAAAGCCCAAAGGAAAATAGAAGAGAAAAAAATAGATGAAATAGAAGAGTTGAATGCAAAGAATATTAAAAGTGGGCGAAAAGGAGCTGAGAGAGAGAGAGATAGAGTGGAGAAGTGGAGTGCAGAAGGACGAGCATGTTTGGGTCAAAATACAGCAATTTTTATAGACGCTCGTTACGCCTGACAGCCAGGGTGAATGACTGCACAACCGGCTAATGGGCACAAGAAACGCAGAGATAAAAAGAAGCGAGATAGAGAGTAAAGGTATTATCCTTTTTACATATACACATACATACATACGCATATACGCATATCGTAGATATATGAAGGCAAGGCGTTCAAGCTGAAGGCGTTTTGATGATGCTTTTGTGTTATCATCACTGCTGTTTGTCATCATTCTTATTGCCATCTTTGCAATGTTTTACTACAACAGCTCGGTTGTTGTTGTTGTTGTTGCAATGTTTATTTTATCTTTTGTTGTCGTTGTTGTTGCTGTTGTCATTTATTGTTATGCTGTTTATTGTTATCACCAGCATTGTTTTTTTGTTTGTTTGTTCTTGTGTTAACTGTGTCGCTATGGAATTTAGACTATGCAGGCGAGAGTATCTAAAAAGATGCTCTAATCACGTATGTATGTTAGTTATGTAAGTATGTGTATAAGGCGTGCATGGAGTGACACAATAGCGGCAACTGAAGTGGCAAAGTCGATAACAAATATAAATATTAATACATATGTATGTATATGCAGGTATATCGTACACACACACGTCTGTATGTATTTTTATTTGTATAAATATACATCTGTAAATATATAAATAACTGTCCTTAAGCACACTAACGCACACAAATGTACATGGCATCAATGTAAATAGGTTATAAGGAAGCTAAAAGATGTGTAAGCATGAAAGATAGTAGCGAAATAGAGACCGCAGGCGTCAGTGTATGAACACAAGACAAGACCAGAGCACACGCAGACAGCTGCAATATACAAAAGTACACATAAAGGGTGATCCATTTGGTGGTTCCCTAATTTTTTAAAGAAAAAAAAAACACAGAAAATTAAAATTTAATGGGGAATATTTATTATTATTCGAAAGAACATTCTTTGGCATTTATATTTTGAAGACTATCTATTTCAAATGCTGGACGTGACTACGTCTCAGATGGTCCATCCGTTGAGTCCAATTTTCGATGACCTGTTCGAGCATTTCGACTGGTAACTGGCGAAGGATACGCGTGATGTTTTGCCCCAAGGCCTGAATCGAAGCAGGATTGTCCGCATAGACTTTAGACTTTACACATCCCCACAGGAAAAAGTCTAACGGTGTGATATCATACGATCTTGGTGGCCAATTGACCGGCACCGGCCCAAAACGTGAAATTATTTGCTCACTGAAGTGTTCTCTCAGTAAATCCATTGATTGATGCGATGAGTGTGTGGGAAGTGACGCCGTCTTGTTGAAACCAAATGTTGCGGAGATCACGAGCCTCAATTTCAGGCATAAAATAGTCGGTTATCGCCAAATAGTCCCGATAACGGCCGCCATTGACGGTTACGTTCTCACCGGCATCATTTTTGAAGAAATATGGAACGATGATTCCACCGCCGGCCCATAAACCACACAAAACCGTTGCTTTTTCTGGATGAAATGCCAACTTTTGAATCTCTTCAGGTTGCTATTCGTGCCAAATGCGGAATTTTGCTTGTTTGCATACCCATTGAACCAGAAATGGGTCTCATCGCTAAACAAAATTTGGCTCGAAAACATCGGATCTTCTTGGAACTTTTCAAGAGCCCATAGAGTGAAGCGATGTCACGTGGGAAGGTCGAGCGGATAACGTTCTTGCACAAACTGTATTTTGTACGCTTTCAATTTAAGATCTCGACGTAAAATGCGCCAAGTCGTTCCATACGTCAGTCCGAGTTGCTGCAAACGGCACCGAATCGACTCTCCGACTCCCTGGTGTACACTCTCAGCTACAGTCGATATATTTTCTTCACTGTGTGCTCGAAGTGGTCTCTTAGGTCGAATATTATCCAATAATGAATGGGCTGGGTCTCAAGATGGGTGATGGTGTTGCGAATAGTACGCTCAGTAGGCCGATTATGTTGACGACAAGTTGAGCAAAGTTGTGCGCGAAACACATTCTTTACACAAAATGAATTTTCGTAATAAATTTGATTGATTTGTAAACGCTATTCAGGCCTAAGTCTTTCCATGATGAAATGCCAAACAATACTGAACAAAAACACAAACATGACTCACGCGTGGTGGTCTGTCAAAAAAAAAAGGCTATTGAAAAAAGTACCTCTTCTTGGACCACCCTTTATATATCCTTGCGTCATGCATTTTACTTATATGCAAGTATCCTTTGTGACAGGTTCATTTACTTGTTCATATGTCACATGTGGTTGGTTGTGCTTTCTGCTGCCACTTCAGTTGTCTTTAGCAAGAAAAATAACTCAAATAAAATAAGAGAAAAAACACTACAACAACAGCAACAACAAAATGAATGATATTTTATTACAGTACGGCGTCGTTGCGTGTCTAGTAAATAATAAAATTGAAAAGAGAAGAAATTTTCCACGCACCGGAATATACAAACTAACAGCTTGTAACTGCTTACTCGTACATGCATATGTATGTACTCGTATTTCAGCTGTGTAAAAGTAATAATAATTTTATTTTTATAGTTCCCTTTTCCCTTTGCTGTACTATTTTTATATTGGAAAAAGTCTTAATAGACGCAATCGAGCATTAAAAACACCTGTGCGATATTTCCTGTGATTAAACACAGAGATATAAACACTCAGTTGTGCTGAGAGACAGAATTACATACAACGTCAAGAGTAGTTAGTTACCCACATATGTATATGCTTGTGTAAATTTTCTCTTGCGCTATAAAGTTCAGTGTTGAAATTTCGCTCAAGGCTACAGAAAAACAATGTTTGATTTTTGGAAGTAAACTAGCCTAGGGGCTGTAGCAATAATTTAAGCTTTATTGAAATATGTTGAGTCTTTAAAGCTTACATAAAAAATATGACATAATTTAATGTTTGAAGACATTTTTTCAAAAGCTTTAATTTTACTGCAAAATTACTTAAAACTTAAAAGCTCCTAGAAGCGCGTTTAAGCTCACTGAAAGTTTTCACAAAAGCTTTTCGACAAAATATTTTTTTTAATACTGATGAAGGAGATAAATGACAATGATAATAAATGAGAAGGAAATGAAAGTTTTTTATGTGAAAGCTTTAAGTTTATTACAAAATTATAGAAAGCTTAAAACCTTCACTTCTAAAAGCATATTTAAGCTCACTGAAAGCTCTTCAAATTATTTTTTCTTGGTGATTTTTATATAAAAATAAAGTGAAGGTTTATTACGAGAAAGCTTTCTTGAGCTACTCATAAAGCTTTCATTAAAATTACAAAGTACGTGCCTACTGTAGGGGGTTTATAAGCACTTCTGTTATAGTGACTTTATGTATTAGAAGTCCCTACGGAAAATTTATTATGTGAAAGCCTCTTTTGAGCTTTTATAAAGCTTCGATTAAAATCACAAAGCACTTGAAGGCGTGTTGTACACATTTTATGCTTTTTATTTTTATTTTTTTATTTTTTATTGTACAAAGAACTCAAAAAGCTTTTTAATTTTTTTTAAAATAATCTCCGTGTCTTTGTCGGTAAAAGCTCAAAGCTTATCGAAAAATTATTATTTATATTAACTATAACTCATAGTTCTTGATTATATTGCGAGAAAATACAAACAAATGGCATAAGCTGAGCTTTCAAGCTTAATTAAGCTCACTTGAAGCTTTCTGCAAATCACCAGACGTTTGAGAAAATTTCACTTTCTGCAGTGACTTAATTTATGTTTTTCCTTAAAAGCTTAATACGCGTATGTGAAAACCTTATTTAAACAATGAATGAATGCTCTATTAAAGCTTTTTAGGATATTTCTGATTCCTTTGCTTTCCTTCTAAACGGCTGTTAGCTTTCTTCGACCAAACAGTCTTTTTTTTATCTGTTTTGCTCCCTCAAAATTTCATTGTCGAACATTTCTGGTACTTCTTTTTTGTTTTAAGCTGTTTAGAGCTTTTATAGACCGTAACCATTCCAAGCACGCTTTGGCTGATAAATATTTTTCATACATATAGCTTTTACTTCATTTCTTGAACTTAAGCGCTTTCAAATTTTCATTTTCGTGTATTCACGATGAGCTTTTTAAAAGCTTTCAGTTATACTAGCGGAAGACATTTCTTATGACATTCCATTTCTTTACTCCAAAGCTGCAATTTGAAAGTTCTTCACCTATTGCAAGCTTCTATTTCGCTATTGAAAGCTTGTGTATTGGGAGCTATGTATGGAGGAAAAAATTGGAAGATTTCACATAACGTTTAAGCTTTCACTTAGAGCTTTTTAAAGGCTTTTTTTTAGTGCCAGGAATTATTAAGGGAGCTTTTTGAAAAATTATTCGTTTAGAATGTCAAAAAATTGTGAAAAATTTTGAAAATTTATAGTTTCGGTAATTTTGAAAACCATAAAAATTTTTCACCTCAACATTTTTTTCTTTTTATGCTCACCAAGGTTTTTTTCATTATTCTTTATTTTTTCTTTCCATATGTGTGTGTGTTTACTCGAATCCTTTTGTGTCTTTAAACTTATTGTCGCTATTTGTCATACACAATAAAGCTGTGTTGTTGGAGATGAAAAGCTTTTCATCGCATTCCTGCGACTATAAAAAGCATCAAAATCTGAAGGTACAAATGAAATACCGTTACGCTGTGCATACAAATGTTGTTGAGCATATGTACGTATGTAAGTTGAGTGAAGGATAGACACAAGCGCTTTGAAGAACATACATACATATATGTATGTGTATGTAAGTGTACAAATGCAAAATGTGCGCTTGTGTGAAATATGGTTACCTGGTGTGCACTCACACATGTAACTCGGCCACAATTTTCACACATATATATGTGTACATATATGTTAGTCAGAAGATTAAGTATGTGTGTACTTCCATAGTATAGTTGTCGCTTGCAGCCGGTAAATAAATAACGCAAAAACAAAGCAAAACATAAAAATAAAAAAATAATAAATAAATAAAAAAGTTAAAAAATAAAAAAAATAAAAATCATCATTTCGTAATACTTGTGGAGAAAATGCAAAAATATTGTAATGTATAGTAAAAAAATTCCACAACGGTAAATTAATGACTTTCTTTCCGCTGGGACACCGCAACATACCTGTGAATGGATGGCTCTTCTGTCTGGTAGTCGTCGTCCTGCCAGATTTCCCCTATAATTTTCAAAGTATGCTTGCGTGTGTGTGTTTGTTGTTTCAGAATGCAATAAATATGCAAATTTTTCGCTTTCAGTTACAATTGCAACACTGTCTGTGGCGTAAGAGTATGATATGAGTATTCTCGCATGTGGTGACACCACAAGCTGCAGCTCCTGGCAGCAAATAGTATTTTGATAATTTGGTAACAATTTTTGGTAGCTTTTTGTGTAAATTTGTGGGCACTTGTATTATGGAAATTTTTATTTGATAACCAAAACGAGTGTTGAATACTTTTAGACTGCGGCGAAAGTGTTTTTCAGCTGCAAAATGGAGATTACTATGAAAATTTGCTTAGTTTATTGTGGAAAAAAACTTGATTTATCAAAAAAAGTTCAAAAAATAAATTTTTTTTTGCAGATTCATGAAACTTTCATGTTTAATGCTTCAAGTTTAGGCCTTAAAAGAGGAAAAATTTTAGTAGTGGAACAGCATTTCATATCAAACTAACCTCAAAAAATGTGAAAAAGTGGCATAAAATCGAGATAAAGGCATATATGACTCCAAAATTTTGTACAACTATTTATAATAGTATTAAAGTATTAGTATACTGAGAATTTATGTGATACATTGATTTTAAAGTCGTCCTCCCATACAAATGTAATTTCAAAAACGACAAAAAATGTCATAAAAGGCTAAACAAGGATTATAGGACTACGAAATTTTGTCTACATATTAATAATAGTATCGCAAATGCATATACCGGAACTGCAGGCGGTGCGTTAATTTTAAAACTGGTCTCCCATACAAAACTTAACTCAAAAACGCCAAAAACTGTCACAAAAAACACACCGATCAATATTTGACTCTGAAACTCTGTACACCTAACCATAACCATATTGCCAGCGAATATTCTGAAAATGGAAGCGATTGGTTTAGTTTTAAGCTTGCCTTCCATACAAATCTGACCTCAAAAACGTCAAAAAATGTCACAAAATACCACACTGATCAATATATGATGCTGAAATTTTGTCTACTTAACCAAAATCATATTACAAGCGAATATTCTGCAAATGGACGCGATTGGTATAGTTTTAAGCTTGCCTTCCAGACAAATCTAACCTCAAAAACGTCAAAAAATGTCACAAAAACCACACTGATCAATATATGATGCTGAAATTTTGTCCACTTAACCAAAATCACATTACAAGCGAATATTCTGAAAATGGATGAGATTGGCCTAGTTTTAAACTTGCCTTCCATACAAATCTGACCTCACAAACGTCAAAAAATTTCACAAAACCAAATCTAACCTCGAAAAAAACAAAGTTTGCTAAAACACCTTTCACCGAATTACTTGTATTTGATACAACTGAGAACAGCTTGAAATCGCAGCACTTTGCACACTTCAGTATTAAGAAAATAGCGCCAGCAAATAACTTAATTGACGTCCTCAGTTTGCTGTCCAAAAAATGCCATAGCTCAGCTGCAAAGTGTAAAATTTTTATTTATAACAACATTAATAAAATTAATTACGAAAAGCTTAATAAGCAAAATTACAATGTGGTGTACAAGTGAGTGTGTGTGTGTCTTTATTTCAGTGCTACGGAAATTATATGCGATTTTTTTCACCAGCTTAAGCCGCTTATTAAGCTTATATACCACTGAGGAGAGGAAACAAGAAAAGCAAAAGTAAAATTTACTCCCAGGAAAATAAGTGAAAATGCGCGTAATCCATACCAATACAAGCTATACTCAACTGTACTGTCGAGAAAACATCAAAAACCACTATTGGCGAGCATCAAGGACTAACTACGATGCGTTGGTTTATACATTGGCTGATGGCAGATGTGTGCTGTGTGTGTATGAACAGAGCGCAATTAAGTGGTCAGGCACAAATGCATACACACATAAATATATGTATATTGCCTTTGAGCGTAGCAAATTGATGAGAAAATCCAATTAACGTTTCACGGTGATGAAGTGAGAGCGAGTATGAGTAGTTGCAGGGAGTAGCGGAGAGTTGCGAGAGCGCAAAGAATATAGAAAATCAGGTGGTAATGCATAAAAACATTGAAGAACCACAAAATGTGTGTAAATGTGTGTGTATTCTAGCAAATAAACAAAAAGTATTGGCAGACGCTTTGAGAAATTTGAAACTCTCAAATTGATACTCAACATCGTTCTCCAGCGTTGAAGAAATTTTTGTGGAAAATTCTAAAACTTGACGTTAAAAATATTCCTCAATGATTTTCGAAACTCGGAAACTTGGAGGAAATTATAATTCTCGATTTGAAATTCAAAGATATGGCCTAATGTGTCGAAATTAAATATAAATACCACTCAATTTTATATCCAGCATTATTTCCCAATCGTTTCTTGGCCTTAAAATTTATAATTTTCAAATCCCTATTCAAAATTCAAAATAATCAGCACATTTCCCATGCAAACCTAACCTTGAAAAGAAGTAAAAAAAAATCCTATCAAGCTTGGAAAACGCTGCGGCCATAGCTGAGAGTCTACACGAAGACCGTGGCGACTCTCCACATCTCTCTTTCGGTGCCCTTCACAGCAGCTCGGACTGACGTACGGAACGACTTGACGCATTTTACATCGAGATCTTAAATTGAAAGCGTACGAAATACAGTTTGTGCAAGAACTGAAGCCACTCGAACTTCCCAAGCGACATCGCTTACCTCTAGGAGCTCTTGAAAAGTTCCAAGGGGATCCGACTTTTTCGAGTCAAATTTTGTTCATCTATGAGACCCATTTCTAGCTCAATTGGTATGTAAACAAGCAAAATTGTCGCATTTGGGATGAAGGGCAACCTGAAGGGATTCATGAGCTGCCATTCCATTTAGAAAAAATGATAACCGACTATTTGATGCCTGAAATTGAAACTCGCGATCTCCGCGATATTTCGTTTCAACAAGATGGCGCAACTTCGCACACACCCATCGCATTAATCAATGAATTTACTGAGTACACTTCGGTGAGCAGATAATTTCACGTTTTGGGCCGGTCGATTGGCCACCAAGATCGTGTGATATCACACCGTTAGACTTTTTCTTGTAGGGATATGTAAAGTCTAAAGTCTATGCGGACAATCCCGTTCCGATTCAGGCTTTGGAGCAAAACATTACACTCAAAATGCTCGAAGGAGTCATAAAAAATTGGGACTCAACGGATGGACCATCTGAGCCGCGGCCAACATTTGAAAGAGATAATCTTCAAAAAATCAAAGGTCAAAGAATGTTCTTTCGAATGATAATAAACCTTACCGATTAAATTTGAATTTTCTGTGTTTTTTTTTCTTCAAAATGGCAGAGAATCTCGAAATGGATCACCTTTTAGCCTTTAAAACGAGTTTTGAAAGTATTTTCCACTAATTATCTGCTTTCTAAGTTCAAAATTTACGTTTTTCAACTTTTTATACTCAATCAGTTGAATTGCGAGAGCTTTTATCTTGGAGAGCTTTTATGGAATTTGTAGCTCTCATTTTGATTGTCAATACAAAAAAAAAACCACTTAAAAATTGTCGAAAAGTGGATAATAAATTTGAATATAATATTTTTATAATTTTGAGAGGAAATATTTTTTAAAAAATTGAGAAAAAAATATATTAAAAGAGAGTTCTTTGAATTCTGCTGGCATTACTTCACAGAAAATTCGTTCACAACATAACCTCAAATTCAAATCAAATCTTAAAGCTTATTGGGTTTGCCAACTGGATGACAAGCTGAGGCTTTAACTAAAACAAGTGAAGGTATAAAATAAAATAAACCGTTATAGTTGCTTAAATATAGAAATACTCAGACGCAGGGTCTGAGAGCGGGAGCGTCCAGCAGCTTTAAGTGTTGGTGGTAAGCAGAGAAGGTGAAGGGACAAGATAAACGCAAAATGCAAGATAATTTCAATAAAAGTTCAGTAAGTGCACACACACACACATACTCACATACAGATATAAATTATTATAGCTATTCCACATGCCAATAAAAATAGCTCGTCTCTTCATATGCGGGTATGTGTGTCTGTGTGTGTGTGGGTGCATTTGACACTGACGTGACCACAAAAGCCAATTTCGTTTCGGTTGTAAGTTAAAAGGTATTAATAAAATGCAAAAACAACAACAAAAACAGAAGGAGGCAACGTTGTTTTATTTCTTTTATTGTTGTTGTTGTTGTTGTTGTTGTATTTTTGTATTTTTTGCTGCCAGCCACATGCACAAGTAGCAAGCTTCACAAATATTTATTATGAAATTAATTAAACATTGTCAAGGCATGCCATACATACACGGAACATATCTGCATACAATGAATGTTTAGTGCAAAAAAGCAATAAGTAAAAAAATTTCAATTTTTAAACAAGATTTAGAAATAATTCAATTTGAAAAATAAGAAATACAAATAGGTTAAAAAAAAATTTTTTTTGCAAAGTAGTTGCCATTTTGTTAAAAAAAAATTTTAGTTTAAAAACTCGTTTTTCTGGATTTTTTCTGACAAAGCTTCTTGGTTACCCAAAGAAAAAAAAAAAAAAAATTGGTTTTGAACTTTTTATATTTTCACAAACAAATTCATGCATATTTGCGGTGCATACGCTTTTTCCAATAGGGATGATATGATTTCTAAGTGTCGTTTTAGCCATTTTTAATATGTCATGATCTGTCATTTGATTTTCCTTTTCATTGTATTCAGTAATGTTAACAATTTCATCAGGGCAAGATATACGCAAAAACAACGTTTACAAATCATTCAATATTATTTTCAAAATAATCGTGCTGCAACTGTACTCTTTTGCCATTTTATGGTCATAATAGTCGTCCACCTGTGCTTGCTATTCGTCGAATTGATGAAAACTTCGAGCGCATAAGACAAAGAACCGCTCAAAGTAATGAAAACATTGCTGCCGTTCAAGCAAGTGTTGCGGAAGGCCGCAATTAGTCGATTCCAAAAGACGTTCTCAAAAATTGAGACTCTCTCAAACCACAAAGGATTTGGGCTTGCGTCCGTATAAAATTGTTCTCACTCAAGAACTGAAGCCATTGAACCACTATAAACGAATTTGATGATTTTGCCTTGGAACAACTTGAAAAAGATAACGATTTTTTTTTTTTTTTTGTGAGAAAATTATCTTCTCCGATGAGGCTCAGTTTCATCTGAGTGGTGCGGTAAATAAACAAAACTGTCGATTCTGGTGCGAAGAAAATCCACAAATTATTCATGAATAACCATTACATTAACCTAAATTGGCAGTTTGGTATGGTTTTTGGTCTGTTGGAATCAACGGTCCATACTTCTTTCGAAATGAAGCTGGTGTGGCACCGTTACTGTCAATGGAGAGCGGTGCAGAGCGATGATAACCAACTTTTTATGACCGCAATTGGAAGATTGGTTGATCTTAGCAAACATATGGTTCCACCAACAAGACGGGGCTACGTGTCACACAGCACGTGCAACAAACGAATTATTGCGAGAAAGGCGAAGGAGATTCGATTATTTCAAGAAATTGTGACATTTTATGGCCTCCAAGAAGTTGTGATTTAACACCAATAGACTACTTCTTGTGGGGTTATTTGCAAGTCATTGGTCTTTAGCAATAAACCAGACGCTCTTCAAGCTTAAAAAGACAATATTGAACGTGCTATTCATGACACTGACGACTTGATTTAGTAGAAAAAGTGCTCAAAAATTCATAGGTTCATCGAATTCGTTCCGGCAAAAGAGGACGTGGAGGCCCTTTGAGTGATGTTATATTCAGAACTTAATTGTATCGATTGTACTTCACATTAAATAAATAAAAACATTTGAATTTCCTTAAGAATTAATGTGTTTTTTTTAAGGAAATCAGAGTGATCTCTTATTGGATAACCCGATATGTGTATGCTGAGCCGCTGCAAACCATCTTGCCTACCTATATATTTAGTTCTTAGAATGCCTGACAGCTGATTGGCTTAACATTTAAATGTGACAAATCAATAAAAATTTCTACATATATATTTATAAATATATTTATTGCCTCAATACACATACACACACATACATATATTTACTTTATTTGCACACATTTATGCCAATATTTATTTAATTTTATCTTCTATTCTTCTTTCATATTTTACTTAATATTTTTGTATTTAACCAAATAACCTACAGCTGTTCATAAATCTTTTTTTTACATACACACACACACACTTACATGTGCATATGCATGTGAGTTAATCAAACAATTTTTGTTAAGTAAATACGACAGACAAGGTAAATTTAATAAAATTCTATATGTATATGTGTATCTGTGTGTGTGTGTGTGTTAAAAAAAATATTTGTAATATTTTCGCAAGCCACGCACACACACATATACATGCATTCATATACACTCACACAGCGACGCATTCAAAAATGCACACAAATTCTTCCTAAGCTCTTTTGGTTTCACAATAAACTCGATATAATAATGAAAGAATTTAAATATATTTGTGTAATACCAACAAAAACAACAACAGCAATGAATATGTGCACACGCAGAAATGTATGAAATTGATATGATATGCTGAAAACCAATTATGTGCATAGAAAATTTTGGGTTTGAAAAAAAAACATATTAATTTGCAACTTTTTTTTGCTAAAGTGAACTTGGGAGTGGAATTGAATACATGTTGGGCAATTAAAAAATAAAAATTAAAAAATAACAAAAATAACAACAAAAAATAAATAAAGAAATTAAAAATACATAAAATTGAATAAAAGTTAGTTAGATGGATTTTTTTTTTTTGGAGGAAAGCTAAGTTATTAATGGGAATATAGAAAAAAAACGCACTGCAGGGTTGCCAGCTGCTAAAAAATAATATTAGAAAAATGAATTTTATCAAAGCTAAACTGCAATATATACATACATGTGGCTCACAAACTGCCGATCTTCAAAACATCCCAAAGTTAAAACTATTTTCGAGCAGAGTTGCCAACTGCCAAAAATTGCCAAACTGCCAAGTTGCCAAATTAGTTAATACAATTAACTAGAAAAATCAGTTTTTTATTAATTTTGTATGGAACTAAAAAAAATTAACATTTATTTATTTTAGAGTTGCCACCTGTTTCACAATTTCAGCTCAATTCAGAGGAAGAACAGATAGAAGAACAAAAAAGAAAGGAAAGCCAGCAGAATTGTACAATATTACAACATAAAAAATTGCTATTGAATCTAAACGGTTTTAGCAACAAAGTTGAGCAGCTAAATATATTTTCGAATAAGGTTGCCACGTTTTTAAGCAGCTTTAAGCAACGCAAAATTGTTAGGAAAAAAAATTATTACGCACTAAAATGCATTGTAGTTGCAATTATTTTAAAATATATAAAATAGTGCTTTAACTACCATGGAATTGAAAATATTTTTTTCTTTAGAGTTGCCAAGTGCCCATAAAAACATAAAAATCCATAAAAAATATAAAAATTCATAAAAACATAAAAACTCACAAAAGCTTAATTAATTAAAAATAACTAAAAATTTAGATTTTTAAAAATTATTATGAAACAAACAAAAAATTAAACAATTTTAGAGTTTTTTGCAGCATGTTGCCACCTGTTGCGCAATTTAAACTCACACAAATAGCGAAAATAAACGATTTTTTAACAACTAGAATAATGACATGAGTGAAACCAGTTAAATCAACAAATTTTAACAGTTCGAAGTATTTTTTGGAAAGGGTTGCCAACTGTTTGCAAAAAATATTACTAAAAAAATAATACAAATATGATTGATATCGAAATCGGCCACAAATTAAAGACTTTTAGAATGCAATGCAGTTGCAATTATTTTTTTGCAGAGTGGCCAAATGTTCAGAAAATTTAATATAACAAAATTTATTAGAAAAAAAAATAAAAAAAGTCAAGGATTGATGCAAAATGTAAAAAAATAATAAAAAAAAATAATAAAAAAAAAATCAATTAAAAGAATTTTGTTTTACTAAATGTATAAATGTAGAAATTAATTTCAAAAAAAAATCAAGCGCTGATTTTTTTCTTTTAAAAAATTTAATGCAACAAATATGCGCTCAATTAAATAATTTTACTTAATTTTTACGGTCAGCAACTGAAAAATAATTCTTTTTTCCCCATTTTTCTGCGGCAGTAGGTATTAAAAATAAATACAGCAACAACAACAACAATTGCAATATCATTAAAATAACATTCTTTTGTACAAAAATTGCGCAAAACGATTTTCCGCTAATTACACAATCATTTAGGCAACAGTCGCCGCCGATTATACGCGGTTAGGCAACCGCAAAAGCGAGGGGATGAGACTAGAAAAACACAAGAGTTACTTTTGGAGGGTCAGTTGGCGAAGCTGAAAAAAATATATATAGAAAATGCAGAAAAATATAATTCTA
The DNA here is from genome assembly GCA_030068015.2 of Neoceratitis asiatica. Taxonomy (NCBI): domain Eukaryota; kingdom Metazoa; phylum Arthropoda; class Insecta; order Diptera; family Tephritidae; genus Neoceratitis; species Neoceratitis asiatica. The sequence continues at coordinate 82,689,967 of CM061527.1, read as the reverse complement.
TAAACACACACATATATGTATGTTTGTATGACAGTGTATACAACACAAAAGCGCAACAAAAAGCAAAAAAAAAAAAAAAAACATTAAATAAAAAAAACAGAAAAACCACAAACAATGCAAAAAAGCAACACAAATTAGCCAGCGAAACGCCAAGAGCTTGAAGTAACGAGTCACCATTGCATACAAAATAGCAAATAAAACAAAACATAAATAAAAAAAAAATTTAAACAAAGAAATTAAGGCACAACAGCATATTAAAAAGCGGAAAAAATTAAAATAAAAAATAATTATAATCACAATAAGCACTGTGAACACAACGGGCAAAAAATAAAAATAAAAAAATAAAAAAATCACTGTTCTAGTTTCCCATACTTGCCATTCAACGTCTGTATTTTTTATATTTTTTTCAGTTTTTTTTTCTTTTCATTTTTTCATTTTATTTTTATTTTTGCTACTATTTAACAGGCCATATTTTGCTCACCACTTAAAGCATAGTAAAACTGTCGCTTCAGTGTTGAAAAAATAAATAATCCAACTGTTTAATGTTTCGTACACGCACACCCACACCCACATACACACACCCACAGCCGCGCCGGATAGAGTGAATACCAGTAGTCGTCGTCGTCGTCGTCGTCACGCCGCCTATGTGCCATAAAATTCACCCTCGCACCATATTCACACCTCCACCGTACAAAGCTAAAGCCAAAGCAGAGCAGGCAGCAGAGTGTAGTCAGCTATTCAAGTGGACTAGTGGGCAAACACACACATGCACAAACAATCGCACGGAAGGGCTAAAAGGAAGTAAAGAAACGGACGGACGGACGGACGGACGGACGGTCTGGTCTCTCTGTGAGTTTGCCTTCCAAACTGCTACTGTTTAAATAAAGCGTTCGCATACAATGTGTAATTCATGCATACCATTCTTACATACAAACATACCTACAGATATGTTCAAACGTATATATGTATGTTTGTATGCCTGATTGCCCTGGCCACCTTCTTGTTGTTTAACTATGTCCATCTGTGCTTTTATTGCTTTTGCCATTCGTCGGAACTGTTTGCTGGCGCTAATGAATTCATAATTTGCACCTCTGGGGCTAGAGACGTACTCCGGCCAACAAAGAAAAAAACATATTTACATGTGTATATATGTATACGCTCAAAAGGTACCCTGTAGGAAGATTTGGTAGAAAATTTTCAGAAATTTATTTTGTTGTTTTTTGACGGTTATGAATAACCGACTAACATAAGAAAGAAATAAAACAAAAATGAAAGGTTGCCACCTGTTTTAAATTTTTTTTGTAATAAAATATAATTTATAACTTAGAATATCCCAAAAGTACGGATATCGAACCTATGAGGTTTAAGCAAACTTAAAAGTTAAAAATATCTTCGAAAAGGGTTGCCAACTTTTGGAAAATTTAAAGAATGTTTGATGCGTGCAAATTTTCAAAATTTATTTAAAATTAAAAAATTGCTTTGATAAAAGTTTTTTCCTCAGTATAAAATCCGAACGATTGAGCGATATAAGCACGAGGTTGCCAGAATTTTTCCAAAAAAATTTGCAATAAAGAAAAGAGAAATATAAAAACTTGAAGTACACCAAATATAGGCACCAAATCGAAGAGTGTTCAGTGAACTTAAATTTAAAAATGTTTTGGAAGAGGGTTGCCAGCTTTTGGGAATTTTAAAAAATGAACGTATATATTTTCAAAATTCAATTTCATATTTTGTTCTTTAATCCGAACGATATAAATAAGTTTTTTTAATCAGATAATATAACCGAACAATCGAAATCAAACAAGAGCAAGGTTGCCAGATATTTAAAATATTTTTAGTAAAAAAAAATTAAACTTTTATGTGGTTTTAAAAAGCGTAGACTCAGAGATTTTGTGCACCTAAAGAGAGCTGTCACCTGCCGAAATTTTTCCGATCAGCAAAATCACTCAGATGAACGATTTATTGATCAAAATTTCCAAATTTTTTTAACTGTAAAAATGTTAATGTTTTGTACAATCGAAACACTCAATTTTTATTAAAAATTTCATTTAATAATTCTTTCTACGAGTGAATAAAGAGCTTTTCGTAAAAGCTTAAATCTTATGTGAAAGCTTTCCAAATTTATCTTACTACGAAAAGCTCCCGCTCTGCAAGCTTTCAATAGCCAAAAGCTGCTAGAAGCACGAAATCAATCTACATATTTTAAGTAAGCGTAAAGTTCGTAAAATTTAAAAAAAATCCCAAATTATAGCTACATAATTTAAAAACTACACTTTCCACTACCTAGTGTAAGGCAAAGCTTTACAAAAAGCTCATATATATCGAAATTATGTTTTGAGAAAGCAATAAAGTTGAAAGCGTAGAAAATAGTATACGGAAAGGAAGAAAATAAAGCTGTAAGCTATTTACTATCAATAACATAAAAATTAGAAATCACAAAAGCTGAAATCGGACAAACTGTCCTTTCAGTACTTTCAAAAAAGCTTTTAAAGTGGATTTATATCTGAAAAGGATAAAATAAAATTATTCTCAAAAGCTTAGGTAGCAGAAAATCAACAGAAATTTCAAAACTGCTTTGTGGACGCCTAGAGGATTTTATTTTTAAATTAATGCACGCTAGATGGCGCTGTCGACTAGTTATTATAAAAAACATATTAGTGATTAGATTTTGGTTCATATTTTTAACCATTTTATATGGTTAAGACAATTATACATGTAAAAATAAGCCGACAGGTGGCACCAGAGTATAACCTTTTACAAAAAATCTTATTAATAGCCGAGAAAAAGCATGTAAACTTCATTTGACGGGTCCATTCAAATCGAATGCGCCTAACTGATCTACTTAATCCACTGCAGCGCAGTCCTCCTTTTCACAAAGACTTTCTTCCACTCTCTATGCTTTTCACAAAGCTCTCCCTCGCTTAACCGACGAAAATACCTTTTTCATGCATTTTTTAGATGGAAAATATGCAGCACAAAGGGTTGCATTGCTAATAAAAGCTTAACTATGTTGGGCTTTACTACTACACAAAGCCAGAACACTACAATTTTCCAATAATAAAAATGCAAATAAAGTAAAAAAAAATGCTGTCTGACAGTTTTAAAATCCCAAAATCCACCCACGGCCAAAGTCCAAAGGCAAAAGGAGAGGAGACACATGCAAGCGACAGGCAATAGAAGCTTCCTTTAAATGGAAAGGAAGAGGGGGAAAAATGCACACACTTGGTAAACAGAAAAAATAAAATGAAAATAAACTTGGCAGCAGGTGGTTAACGACAATGTGCTCCCACACGACGACAAAAAAAGAAAGAAATAGGAAAAAGCAAAAACAATAAAGCGGATAGCCAACAGGCAGGAGTGCTGCCAACTAATCTGGGTTGGAAACTCGTGTGAAACTGTCTAAAATTAGAAATAAAATAAAATGTTAAAAGTGTGTATGCAAAATAGAAGCATAAAACAACAACAACAACACTATTGCATACACAAGCCTACAAACTGAAAAGGATATTTTACTAGGCAAGCAAATGTGTGGGCATTCGAGGTAAAGCGAGGTAAATGGAGGTGAACTCGAGCGCACATCCTTATGTGAGAATCCTTACGGCGCTGTATGGAAAAATTATGATTTTTTTCTTCTGATATTAAATCTGTAAGGCAAGAAAAAAAATTAAACAACAACAATAACTCGCACACAAAGCAAGCTAATAAACAATGGAAGCAAAGCAGAGCCAAACGCGGCTTAGCGCGAGAAAAACGCAGAAAATGAGACAGTAATAAGGAAGCAAATACAACAGGCGTTGGAAAAAATAATGCATAATGATATGATAATAAATATGCAACAACAAAAAAAAATACTTTTTTCCTTTTTATATATTTACATAGTAGATTTTTTCACACTCTCAGCGGAGGCAGAAGCACCACACTCGACAAAACTCGACGTCTCACACATTAGATATACTAAGCGCGCAGTGTATGCAACAACAAAAATTTCAGCGACAACCAAATTTACCATACAATAGAGTGTAGACTTTTTCGTCCTGACAGCACACACACACACACACACTTTAAACACCGTTGCAACCGCATTGAATTAATATGAGTGCTGCCACAGCGGCCCTAGTGATGTGTTGCAGTGGGCGAGAGAGAGAAGGTCCATTAAAACTGAAGTGTGTGAGTAGGCGCAGCATAGAGTGGGTTGCTGTGTTGCTTTGGTGCTCAGCAACATTATCTAGTGCCGTTTAATATGCAAGGTGGCAAGAAGCAGGCTCAGTGCAAAGCGCATAAGTTTAAATAGAAATAACATAGTTGCACGCAAAAAACAACCCTGGCAGCATGATAACGTTGGAACATCGGTAGGTGTCGCTTTCGTAGGGTTTTCTTCAGAGAGCCTTACGAGAAGCATTCGATTCAGACTTCCGACGCCGACAAATTTCGAACTCTATCCATCATGCGACTAATAGATGCGACGAATCTTCGGATTACGCTCCATGGCTAGAGCTTTAAGTAACTAACACAACAAGTTAGAGTATTTCCTCAACTAGAGGGCGCTGTTATCCCTTCGGCCAAGCTCCTTTTCCGGTTTGAACGATTTCGAGACGGTGAAATGAATTTTTGAGGATTTCTTTTACTTTGCGCTTTGGGGTGAATACCGTAGATGATAGAAGGATGGATGAGCTATACGAAATATAAAGACAGCGGCTATGGTGAGTAGATCATGTCGTCCGAATGGTTGAAAGTACTCCAGCTTTGATGACATACTCGCTCCTGGAAGCAAAAAAAGAGGAAGCGCTCTTCATTTACGTGGAAAAAATCAGGTAGGGCGCTGCCTGGTGCGCTATTAACTCGGTTATAATTACGTACATGAAGAGAAGAATATTTCTTTCCAATAAATGAACTGCCTTACAGTTTATTCTAAGTCGCCTCGGAAGGGCTAATGGTGTTTTATAAGGAGCTTCTTAATTAATGTTCGAAAAACACTGAAGGGGTTGACATTCCATACCGAGGCGCGACAGCTAATATAAAAATTATTTTCTCTTTCAGCCTAGAGAGTTCCTTCTCTGATTTGTGGTGTGCGCTTTGATGTCTTTCTAGCGCAAAGAGTGCTCTAAAGTTTATTCTAAGCCACCTCCGAGGAGCTCTTATGTCAGAATAAACCCGAATGGCTTAATATTTAATATTGCCGGGCGATCTCAAGTAGAAAATATTTTTTTCTATATTTTTGCGAGTTGGACTGGCTGGGATTCAAGCACATGACGCTCCGCAGGCACTTATTATTTACTAACCACTCGGCTACTGCTACCTTAAGTACAAAAAATTTCCTACCGCCTCTCTGCTTGCAATGAAAAAAGAATGTGAAGATTACACATTACGCATGGTAGGCTGTCATTCAGATAGCAACAGCTTTATTTGCAACAATTTTCCAACGCTTAAGGCTCTACTTGCAACAACAGCTGCTGCTGCTGCTGCTGTTGCTTCTTGGCGGCACAGCGGCATATCCTTCCGGAGTTATATTTTTTAAAGCACCACTAATACCATACTCGTACGCACAGACATTCGTTCATAATGGTCGTGCACTAGAGATTCTCACGCTTCGCTTTTTGCGCTATTCTTGTCACATACGAGTATGCATACTCTCCTCAGTAGTGTCATATTTGCATTTAATCCTCTCGCTTAAATAAGTTGGCATGCAACTCTGGCGTGGTTTTTCTCTTTTCGTACACTAGTGTTTTTTTTTTGTTTTGTTTTTGCGCTGCACATTACTTCATTTCAACTCTTTTGCATATTCCTTTTTAGTTTTTCAGTTTTCGCTGTTTTGGATTTTTTCTTCTTTTTTTTTTTTGCTTCTTTCTCTAGATTTTTTTGTTAATATTCTTTTTTTCTTCTATTTTTATGTCTGCCCGCTGGCAACAGAAACGGATTTTGCGGTGGCATAAGAGGATTTCGTTGCGTTTGCCTTACATATATGCTTAACAAGTCTCTTTTTTTCGTATTTTTCTCCACATTTCTCACTACCCACTTCTTATTAGCACTTTTTTGCTTTCCTTCTTTTTTGGCGATTCATTTTTATTGCATTTTTATTTAAATTTTTATGTTGTTTTCTACACCATTCACTATTTTTATTGCTTGTTTTGTGGTGGCTTGGCGTTATCCTTAGAGCGCTTCCTTCACATCTTTCGCATCCTTCATCTGCATATTTATTTGGTATTTAGTTGTAGTTGTTTTCTTGCTGTTTCTTACTGTGTCTACCCGCCGAATGTTGAGTTTATTTCGCTTTTCACAACCACTTTTATTTACCATATTATTTTTCGGCAATTTTTTAACCACTTGACGCTGGAGATTAGTTGCTGTGTGAAGAAGTTTGTTTGCATTTAAATTATAACTTAATTTTAAGACTTTAAGCGGTTTTGTTGGTTATCAAATGTGCGCTTGGAAATTGGCAAATAAAAAACTTGTATTAAAACAAAAACAAGAATATATAAAAAAGAAATTTAAAAAAAAAATTAAAAATTTAACATAAAAACTTATAAAAAAAAATTTAATAAAATTTAAAAAAAAATTCAACAAAAAGTCTAAACAGTATAAAAAGAATAAATAATAAATATAAATAAAAATTAAAAATTAAAAAAAAATCAAAATGTTAAAAAAGAATTAAAATTAAATATTATATAGAATAAAATTTAAAAAAATTAAAATAAAAATTTAAAATATTTTAAATTTAAACAAAAAGTTAAAAAAGAATTAAAGAATTTCATAAATTATAAAAAAAAAATTAAAAAAATTTAAACATTTTTTTTAAAGAATTTAAATAAATAAAAAATATATATAAAAAATATAAACAAAAAAAAAACACAAATAATAAATTTAAACAAAAAATAATAATAAATAATAATAAAAATAAATTTAAACAAAAAAAATAATAATAAATATAAAAACCAAATTTAGTTTAAAAAAATTTGTAACTTAAAAAATATTAAAAAACTAGATTAAATTTAAAAATAACAGAAAAATTTTAATGTGAAACAAAAATTAAAAACAATAAAAAAATATAATATTCAAAGGAAAATTGTTAACAAAAAAAAAAAAAAATAATTAAAAAATTAACAAACAAAATATTAAAAACAAAAAAAAAATTAAAAAAAAATCAAAATTTAAACAAACAACAAATGATGAAAACCAACTACCATTTTTTATAAAATATATTAAGTTTAACCATAATTAAAAAAAAATTTTGGTAACAGAAAAACATAAATTTTTTTTAAATTATTAACAAAAAAATTTTATTTAAACAAAAAAAATGAAGAAAAATATTTTAACAAATTTTTTTGAAATTTACCAAAAAATAAGATTTTTTTTAATTAAAAAAAATTACCAAAATTATTAAACAAAAAAATTTTAATTTAAACATAAAAAATAAATTTAAAGCAAAAAATAAACAAAAAATTACATAAAAAATAATAAAACTTAAGACATAATTAAAAAAGGATTTAACAAAAAAATCAAAAATTTTATTTTTTTAAATTTAAACAAAAAAAAATTAGGAAAAAAATTTAAACGAAAATTTTTTTTTTAATATAAACAAAAAAAAATAAATTTATAGTAAAAAATAATTATATAAAAATTTATAAAATGTAAAACATAAAAAAATTTAACAAAACAAAAAACAAAAATTTGTAATTTTTTTTTAATTTAAAGAAAAAAAAATTAAGAAAACATTCAAATAATTTTTTTTTAATTTAACAGAAAAAAAATTTATTTAAACGAAAAAATTATGAAAAAAAAATTTACAGAATTTTTTTCAAATTTAAACAGAAAAAATAAATATAAAGTAAAAACAAAAAAAATTATATAAAAAAGTTATTAAATTTAAAGAAAAATTTAACAAAAAAATGAAAAAATTTAGTTTTTTTTTGTAATTTACACACAAAAAATGAAGAAAAAATCTTAAACAAAAAAAAGTTTTAAATTTACAAAAAAAAAAATTCTTTTGATTTATACAAAAAAAAAATTGAACCAAAAATTTTTTTTTAATAAAAATGAAAATATATTATGAAAAATGTAATAAAAAAAATATTCATAAAAAATAACAGTACTTTTTTGCGCTTTTCAAACAATTTCAATTATTATTTTCAATTCCGATTTTAATAAAAACTTCACAGAAATTCAGTTGTTATCCGCTTAATTTATTTATGACATGAGTTGGCGCGTTCAACGAGTTCAGCTTTGATGCCAGCGAACTTTTTCACTTGTCACACTCTTTACAAATTAAAAGTTTTATCTTCTTCTTCTTCTTGTCTTCTCATTCGACTTATTCATCTTTTGCATTGTATTTACACTTAGCGTCAGTTACCACCTTGCAGGCAACATATCTAGTAACTGATGGTGTGGCACATACATACTTACATAAATAAAGCTTCTTGGCATTTATTTCACACACCTCTTTTTTTTTATATGAGCAACTTTAACTTTATAAGCTCAAAAAATCAAAAAAAAAAATTTTTTTCACAAGAAAATTTCCAAAAAAAAAAAAAACAAAGACCAGTGTCAAAATATTCTAGTTAGTAACTAGTTTCGTACAAAAACTGTGACTAACGATGCAATTCGAATTTTCGTCAAATATTGTAAATAACCAGCATAGACTAGTGTCATACTGAACTAGTTGAGAAGTGTTGTGATTACAGCTAGTCTATAATTAATTACATCAAAATTTTTGTATAGAGTAAAAATATTTTTAAGCTTAACATTAGAATATCTAAAAATGCTATCATCTGCACATAATACCCTCAGCATTCCTGCTGGGTCTTCACTGTGTCTTCTAACCATTTGTTGTTTACACTCACAGCTTGAATCGTCGTTGTTGACTTCTTAACTTGATTTTCTTGTACACAAAAGGCAGAATAGAAAACAAACAAAAAATCAGCGAAAACAAAAAAATCTCCAAGAAGCAAACTTTGGATGATAGAACAACTTGGTTGAGTGGCTAACAGATTAAATAACTGCTTGGCTGACTGACTGACTGACTAACTGACTGACTGCATAGCTAACCAACAACTTATATAAGTGAAACTGACTGACTCGCTTTTTTTTTTGCACTACTTTTATATATGGAAATGTATGTGTGTGTTTTGTTCGAGTTCTAATTTACCGTTACATTACCTTTTTAGATTCGCTTTGCTAGTTACATTTGGCTCACTAACATTTCTCAATTATTTTTTGTTTTTTGCTGACTAGAAAAAGGCATAAGTTGTATTGAGTTTTTCTTTACTGTTTTCTTTTTCTACAAATTTACATGTTATTATGTTTGTCGCTTTGTCGCTTTGTTGAGATTTTTTTTATTTAGCTTTTCATCTGCTATTCGCTTTTATTTTTGTCGCTATTGCCCCACTTTTCCTTATTTGCTCGCGTAATGAATTAGTTGCAAAGTGTTGCACGTGAGTAGACTTTGAAATTATAAGTGAAAATTGTGCTGTTCCCTCGTCGGCGCTCGCTTTTTTAATTACAAATTAAATGCAATTAAATTATATTTAATTGAAGTAAAAAATTAGTTAAAGACTAGATAAGTAGTATAAAGTAAGAATGTTCACAAAAAAAAATTAATTTACGCATTAAAGTAGAATTTCATTCGTCTGATTTGTTTATGCAATTCTCAGAAGGTTCATAAAACACTCTATATATGTTACTTAACATAGATATGTTTGTAGGTGGGTAGAGGTAGGTAAGTAGATAAGTGATAGTAGCGCTGCTCGAAAGATATTGTTCCCGAGCCAAAGCAGCGCCATTTTGATGTAATCCCGTTATATCTTAATATTCCTGCATTTATAATTCTACACTGAGCTCAAATCATTCGGTCCTTTCGATGAAATTACTTTTAGCTGATGATATTCTTGAAGATGAATAGCCAATCCAGGTTTGGTTTCTGACAGTTTTCATGTGTCCTACTTTGCATTTGTGAGAGCGCTAGGCACTGAGAGGGGCAATTGGATGCTTGTTTTCCTTCAAACTCGCAGCAACGGCTATTTTAGGAGACCAAAGAGCGGTTATAATGGTTGTAGGTCTCTATATACTGTTCTTTGACCTATCAAGTAAGCCCTCTGTGCTTGTTCCGCCATATTTGGGCAAATATGTTTACCTACTTGCAGGGGGTTATGGATTACCAAATCTTCTGAGCAATTGTTCTCTCGTTGTCCTTCCAGCCTTGGACGGGTCTAAAAGAAAGAAGTCTTCGGTGGAGCCCCTCAGACATATTCAATTTAAAGGGCCACTGAAGTCTAATGTAGTATCTGTTTGTTGCGTGCGGGAGTCGGTCTTACAATCCCCTTCGTAATGAAAAACCTAACAAGATCTCGGTTGAGAACTTCTCCGGAAAATACGGTGTCTTAATTGGGAAGGTGTCACTGCCTAGTTGACATCCCCGCCATCCAGGAAATGCGATGGACGCGACTTGGACGGAAGAAGATAATATTCATTACAATGGCATCAAAAGGAAGTTCTCCAACGTATCACTAGTCGGCGCCCACGAGCGCTTAAAACATACAAAGGAGCGCTACCTTCATCACGACTTTAAAATTATGCTTGACGTCTTTAGAGTCAGAGCATTAAAGATATCTTTGATTCAACAGTCGGAAAACTCAGCATCCACGAAGAGACATCTCCAAACGTGCTGATACTGGTCGTCTTCGTCTTGCCTACAGCACCAGATTCCAGCAGAAATAAATCCATTAAGCCATTTGGTTGTCACCAAACCAGATCGACCATTTTGTGATAAACGGCAGACACATCTCCAGTTTCTTGAATCTGTGTACTCTTCGGGGACTCGGATCAATATTTTGATATAGCCAAGAACGCCAGCAAACAAAGGGAAAGTTTTCTACTTGACTTGTGATACTGCTCTACGCGAGCACTCATCAACAACTCTGTATAGCAAAACGGTGGGACAGCATTTCAGGCTTCTTAAAGCAGCTGTAGCAAATGAAACTATAGGTTTGCGAAAAGGTCGGAAACGGAGGAATGTTAGATCGCAAAATTAAGAAAAAAGATCGCAGAAAGAGAGAGACAGAGTGTTCGAAATGTGTGAGTGCAAAGAACTTGAGATGGCCAATTAGAGGCACATAGTGAAATTAGTTCGCTCTCCATCGAAGTCTTACAATGGTCAATGCGTTACGAATAACACATTGTGCCTATGCTTAATTCCTTTTTTCGAGCTATTGACTACTGACTCAAGCCACTTAAAAAATATGAAAATTGAAATTCTCTTTAACAACACACCATTTGGCACGAAATAATTGAAGAAATATTTTGAATAAATTAAAGCTCAACCACAACTTAAAGCACTTCAAGCAACAGCAATTCTTTCAAGCGAAAATGCACACATCCTCCACATTAAAAAAAAAAAAAAAAAAAGAAGGCAAGAAATAAAAATAAAATTTATTCTACAAGTATGCGAATATTTCAATCCAACGGCTACAAGTACCAGACACTTCAACGCACAGCAACACAGCGCATAAGGCGAGGAGGAAGACGAATGAAGGCAGACGAAGAAGAGGTAGAAAAGGAAGAAAATGTCGTTGACTCAGCAGGCAACAAACAACGTGGCAACATGGCAATACGACAAAGGATGCAAAGAGTGTTAGGGCGAGCTGCAGCTTCAGCTTCAGCTTCAGTTCGTAATTGCATTTATGTATTTAAAACATTTTTAAGTACTCCTTTCTGCCACTTTTCTTTTGCATTCACAACTCAACTCAGCTCAAGATTTTTATTCCGCTTCAGTGGTTTTGACGAACAACGAACAGACCGACTTTAAGGTTTTTCGTTGTTGATCTTGTGCTGCTTATGCTTATTCTGCTGCTTTTTACAAATTAATTTTACCTTTTTATACCCTTCATGAACAGAAAATGGTATATTAACTTTGGTCCGAAGTATGTAAGTAACAGACGAAGAAGAGATAGACCAACCAACTAAAATTTATATCAGAAAGACGAGCTGAGTTGATTTAGTAATGTCCGTTTGTCTGTCCGTCTGTTTGAACGCTAATTAGTCTCTCAGCTTTAGAGCTTCCATACAACCGATTTGTTCAGATTAGAGGTTTTGGGTGTAAAATTCATTAAAAAAGCAACCCAGATCGTGAAAATTCGTGTTCAATCAACGTCAATTTATATAAGTATTGACACTGAACCCCTCGAAATCGAATTTTTCAGCTTGCAATAAATTTCATATGTTCATGAAAGGTATAGACCTCAGAACCTGACCGAAAACAGCACTTCTTTCCTGACCCCCCCCCCCTTTTTTTGTTTTTGTTTTTACTTTTCCAGCGTCTTTGCTTTGAATAGGTGAGAATGCCATGTCGAATTTGTTGTCATTAAGTACAACAACAATCATGACAAAAGCTTTCATAGCTGTGACTGCAGCGGCGGCAGTAGCAGCATCAAAAACAGCGTCAACAATTCTTTCCTTGTATTCATCATATTGCTGCTGATGATTGAGATTATTAAGTCACCACAAAGACACTGGCCAAACCCCTTCTCCGCCTCTGTGAGCACCCTTCTTTCTCTGCTCACCGTCTCGCTCTCTCATATTTCTTGTATGTTTTATGCGATTTTTAAGCGCGAATATTCTATATAATTTGCACAAGAGCAGGCAAAGGCAGTGAGTGAGTCTTAAGCAGAGATTTCCGCTTAACATAGCTAACGGTGTTGTTGCTTCGCTGCCTCAGTTGCTCATTAGCATTTTGTTGTTGCAGCGTATGTTTCGTGCAACAGCTTCTCGCAACTCCCTTGCTTCGATCTGCCTGTGGTATTATCGTTAGCGCAGCAGCTGGAGCTCATCAGCACTTGGCTTTTCTGCGCTACTTCGCCACACTACACTCGCCACACTTCTCCATTCCATGCGCTCTCAAAAGCTCTATTTCATTTCATTAATTTAATTAAAATTTTATTCTCTACTCATTTATCTTTTGCTTTAATTCAATTCACTACTTCATACGCGTTTATTTACCGTTAGTATTTCCTTCACTGCGCTGCATGGCTTGCAGGCCTTTTTAGTTTATATCTTCGACGTTTGTTCGTGACGTTCTCTTTAGTTGTTGTTGTTATTATCTGTTTTCTCTTATCTGTTTCATTTGTTATTTATTTGTTATTATTCATGTTAATAAGGAGCCACGGCAATCGTTGTGCCCGCTAGAGCCACAGAAAGTGGTTGTATGGTATGCTGTTGCTGCTGCTGCCAGTAGCCTTCGGCCTCAGCTTTGTCTTCGCTTCAGCAGTTTGCCCATTTAATCATAGCTATTCAAAGCGATTGAGTTGCGTATTCCCAAAGGTGCTAATGAGTCGTTGTGTTTGCCTGTCTGATTTTCATTTCATTTCATTTCGTTTTGAACTCTTTGTTGACTTCATTCCCTTAGTTCTGTTGCTCTGTTCCTTTGAAGACTTTAAAAAAAAAAATTATTTTCATAGCAATTATATCACATCAGTAAATGAAAAAAGATCATCTGAACATGCTTAAATGCCATACCAAGGTTTTGGAGACTTTGTAGAGTTTTCCAAAATTATCACTATTGGATTTGTATTAACAATTTCGCTTAAATATCACTCTGCCTGAGGCAAAAAGTGTTTCAGTTAACTAAATTCAAAGCGTTTCCACTCAAATCAATTTCTCTCAACTTTAATAATCCAGACTCGAAGGAAGCCTCATGAAAGCAGGTCGCACGAGCACATACTCAGTACCTTAAATGAGCATTGCTGATCTCTGCTCGGATGGATAAAGTCTTTCTCCGTTACTCGTGGGATAAGTAGCGAAGAATCAATAAAACTAACCAAAACAACAACAAAAAATACAAAACAAAGAGGCCGGCACTCTAAAGAAAAAGCCGGAAGAGCAGAAGTGCAAAGACTCAGAGAACAGTGTTAGGTATGGACTCTCATCGGGCCGTCTAACGACAGCAGTGGGTTACGAATTAGGATTTAAGAATACCAACCTTAATGGGAGTAAGAAAAGGGATCCCTCCCGGCATATTCCTGACTCTGGTATTACATGGCACACTGCTGCCTCAGCTAGCAGCGAAACAAGTGTGTAGGCCTCGCGTATACCTTCTTATTTCCCCATCCGAGCATCGCCAGTATCCCAAAACGTTAAGCAAAAGGCATACCGCAAGTATTCTGAAAATACCCACTACAATGTGTAGCCTGACAAGCAGAGCAAATAGTAGTGACATCAAGAAAATCATCCTGGGAATGGCTGATAACAACCAGGGTGATGTGCAGTCGCTATGGTTCCAAAGGATAACCCTGGAACATGACCATCCTGCTAGGACGAGGTTTGGTTCCAGGAAAATATCAAAATTTTAGCGTGCGATGATGCTCTCGGCAGCGCTTCACAAGATAGTCGCAGCTAGTCTTGGGGACGTATATTACGTAGCGCGGCCAAAAGCGGCGGGCTTGAAGGACTTGAGTACTCTTTATTCCTTACTGGTTTTCGTATTGAGGATTTGGGATGTCTTCGTTAATAGGTAGACAATGAGACGATGAGATGCTAGCTTTTTTTTTGGGGGAGCGGTTTATTTCATCCAACTTTGTGAGAGAGCGTTTCTGCGTTTCTGCCTGAGTGTTTTCTTAATCCAGATTGGCTTGGTGGATGAGACGCTGGAAATAACTTTGGTGTGAGGTAATAGGACGGTTTGGATCCGATCTCTTTTATCTAAACCTGCAACAGGGACTGGCTTTGGGTAAGGACTGAAGAGTCTCACAATACAATTAAAATGATCAGGCTATTCAATCAGGAATTGTGTACCGCTGCTGACAGGAATGTGGTACATATAGAACTCAGTATCAAGCGCTGCCCTTGAAAAAAGGGGAGATAAACTACTGTTCGATTGCACCACGGTCACGGTCATGGTCTACAACAATGACCTCAATGCGGCGAGGAACTTGATCTTTGGTGTACAACCGGAAGAAATCAATACAGAGGGTGAAGCTGAAGTTGAAACTGAGCGGACGTCATTGGATGATCCTAAGGATGGTTACCATACATCCACTAGGTCTGGAGGTCATCTTCTGACATTGTACGGAAGAGCAGCAGCAAACTCCGCTCTGAAGTAGGTACAGGTTATGGTCAAGGTGCTGTAAAAAAAACTTACGCCATAGAAAAGCAGCAACTCTAAATGTCATCGGAGGCAGCCGTCGTATCCCTCATCCAGGAAAATTTTAGGACGAAAATTATGCCATTGAAATCTATAAATTTTTATACATCAACCGCAATGAGCATGTCTGCTACAGTTTGTAATCCATCACCATATTTCCAGCACGTTTTGCCCTACTTTCCGCTGTCTTCATCAGAAAATATTTTAGCGCAGCGCTGCAATTGTACAGAGTAGGTAAGTACTTAAAGCATATTTTTCTGGTTTTAGTTTGTTGCAAACTTCAATTTTTCCACACTCACTCATTTAACTGAAACTTAAACTTTTCCACCGACTGCTTTTCCCACTGCGAGTTTCAACAAAACGTTTCGCGCTTAATTAGCGTAAATGAAGAAGAAAAGCCAGTCTGTTGTGAAGAACAAGCAGCAGAGAAACAAAAAAGAAACTGAAAACAAATGAGGAAAAATAGAGCAAAATCCCCGAAGTGAAAATAAAACTGAATTGAAAAGAAGCATTTCGCTCCACTAGCAGCAACAGCAGCAGCAGCGGCGGCGGCGGTGGCGGTGGCGACAGCGGCTGAGAGACAAGTGCGTTACAACTACAAGCTGTACGACCTGAGCTACAAAGTAGTTACAACAGCGCACATCTCCTTCTCGTATGTTTGGTTCCCTCTTGTTGAAGGTAGTGCAAAAACTTTTTGTTTGAAGTGGGGGAGGTGGGGAGAGTGCAAATTAAAATTAAATTGCACTTAAAACTTGACTAGCGACGACGGCGACAACAGTTGGCCAAGTTCGTTACTTGGTTGGTTCATTTGGTGGATTTGTTGGTTTTGTAAAGTGGTTGGGTGGGAAATCTTACGCAGAAGGGAAATCTTTTCAAGCAAACAAATTACTATTTTCCTGCAATTTTTTTTCGCTCACAATTGATACCTACATATGTAAGTGTGTTTGTTGTTTGTAAGTACCTCAACTTGAAGGTATTAATTTTTTCCTTCAAATGCATTTGTTAAGAAAAGTTTTTGCGTCACTAATTTTCACTTTTATTTATTTCTTGCACCTTTTTTTAAGACGTTTCTTGCAAAGGGGGTTTTTTTTATCTTTTTCTTTGGCCACAAGTTTTATCGCATTGTTTTGAAGTATTTTGCAGTTTTTTGTTGTTGTTGTTGTATTTTATTGAATAAGTGGAAGTGACATAAAAATAAAATGGAAAAGCTTGCAAAAATATAAAAAAGTTAAAAAAAATTAAGTCAAAAAAAAATTTAAAAGAACGTTGTGTAAGGAAATCAAGCGCGGTGAAAATTGGCAACATTGCACAGGCACTAAATTGAAAAATTTTAAATTTATTCACTACCTATCGCAAAAGAGTAAAAATAACCTCATCAAAATTACAGGTAAAAGTTTACCACCATGAAAATTGACAACATTGCACAGGCACGAAATTAAAATGAAAAAAGAAATTATTAAAAATATAATGAAAAGTGGCAACGTTGAAAAGGCATATAAGATACGAGTTTATTCCGCTTTTACCTTTTCAAAGACAAAAGAGGAATTACATAACAATTATAGCTAAAAATGTACCACCGCGAAAATTGGCAACACTGCATGGCCTCAAAATCGGAATAAAAAAATTATTAAAATTATAATCAGTACCAATTAAAAAAGCATAAGTGGAATCCCATCACGATACGAATTTCACATGGTGAAAATTGCCAACATTGCAATTCGTGCCTTATTAAAAATATATTCACTACCTACTCAATAGCCATTAGAAGAATTTTAAAACAATAAATATATAAATATTTCCAACTGTGAAAATTGGCAACATTGCACAGGCATGAAATTGAAATGGAATAAAATTTAAATATGTATATACACTACCTACTCCAAAGGCGTGGGAAGAATGACATCACAATTATAGTTACATATTTGCCGCCATGAAAATTGGCAACATTGCACAGGCATGAAATTGCAAATAAAACAATCATAATAAAGAAAACGAAAAAACGTGAAAATTGGCAACAGTGCACGCTCTCGTAATCGGAATAAAAACTATCATTAAAATAAGAATATCTGCCAATACCAAAAGCATAAGAGGAATCCCATCACAATGCGGATACAATTTTCCAACTGTGAAAATTGGCAACATTGCACCGACACGAAGTTGGAATTAAAAAAAATTATTAAAGGTATATTCACCACCTAAACCATAGCCATTAGAAGAATTTCAAAACAATAAATAGATAAATATTTACAACTGTGAAAATTGGCAATATTGCAAAGATACGAAGTTGAAAAAAAGTGAAAATTGCCAGCACTGCACGCTCTCGAAATCGGAATAAAAAAATGATTAAAATTATAATCTGTACCTATTCCAAAAGCATAAGAGGAATCCCATCACAATGTAGATATAAATTTCCCACCGTGAAAATTGGCAACATTGCACCGACACGAAATTGAAATGAAAAAAAAAAATTATAAAAAATTAAATTTATATATAAATATTTTTCTCCACCAAACGCGTTAGAAGAATAGCATCACAAGTACAGATAAATTTTTGTCGCAATGAAAAAAGTCTTCAAAATTAAAAACAATGAAAAATGGCAACATTGCGTGTTTTTTTGCACAAAGCAACGCATTTCCAACGGTGGCAAGACTAGAGAAGCAGAGATTTGCTATAACAAAAATTGGTAAACATTTTGTCAAAGAATATCTCAAAGGTTTGACTATGCGGAAAATTGGTAAAATTGGAACGGATAGTGAACGGTGCGGATTTAACTGTTCGTATATATATTGATTGGTAAAATTATTATAAAAAATATGGCGCTTATAAAATTTACTAAATATTAATACTAAAAATAGTTTATCCGTTTAAAAAAATAGATTTAAGAAAAAAAATTTAATCAGAAATTTATATCAGCGAAGAAAAAATAATAAAAAGAAATTTCTACACAGTTTAATGTTTTTTTTTTTTTTGTTTTTGTGGAATATTTATCAATTAAAGTTTTGCTTTCATGGAATAACTGATTAACCATAAATTCAATTAAATTTCATAAACTCTAGCTCACATTTTGCTGTGGATACAAATATTTATAATTTTTCAATAGCCAATTTTATTATTAATAAATCGACAATTAAAAAACAATCAACATTTATTATTTATTTGATTATTTTTTAGTAGTTATATAATTTTGTTATTATTAAATGCGCATTTATATTGGCATTAACAATTTTTTTAATCATATTTTTTAATTTTTTTTTCTTTTACTTATTTATGCTTCCTTCAACTTTGCTTTATAAATTTTATTTAATTTTTTTTAAATTGCCCTGCGCATTATTAAATCATTATTAATTAGCTTTTTATTAACATAATTTCATGAAAAATACCTTTTTATTCCAACCATTTTTTATGGCTAGTTTTTCACATTCACCAACTTTTTAATTAGAAATCGTGCATTAAATGAGCAATTCAAAGAACTAATATTTACCGTTGCAAATTAAATCCACAACTACACGCAAACAAAGTGCAATGCATCAAAAAAAAAAAAAAAAAAAAGAAGAAAAGGGAAAAAAACACTTTTTCCTATGATTAATTTCATAATGTGCGCCACACCATCACCATCACCACCACGCCACCGGCAACCCACCACCACCGACAACCCACCACCACCTGCTCTATAGCCAACAAATCAGCTCTATCATTTTGCCGCCGCCGCTGCTCATTTTACGATGCTCTGTTTATTTGCTCAACTCGCGCGGACAGCAGTAATTTTGTGTTGCACGATTTCGCCGCATACATACCGACATAGTTGCATACATACATATCTTGTTGTTGTTCGTTTTTGTTAATTTTTTTTATATTTTTTTATCTTTTTTTTTTTTGTATTAATTTTTTACTCTTTTTTTTTTGTAAATGAAACTCGCCATTTGTGGCCGTCAGCTTGTGTTTTCCCACCTAACAGCAGTGAATTTATGATCAACACACTCTGCTGCTACCTTACAGTCTGCTTACTCTCTCTGCTTTAAGTGTTCGCTCGTCCACTCGCCTGTCCACCTATCAGTCCCAACTATCAATTGCAGCTCAATTTATTCGCTATAAATTCACTTTGATTGCTTCGTTTGTTTAAATATTGCATTTGCTGTCGTCTTCTGCCACCACTACAGCTCGTATGCCTCTGCCTCTGCCTCTGTAGCTGTGGACACTTGACGCTACCGATTAGACCAACGATACTTCCATTCTTTTTTTCGCACTCATTTTTCATCAATAACATTGTTTGGCTCCTTCGCGCGTGCGGTGGTGTGGCGTCAATGCATCATCTGAAATGCCTATAAAATCAGAAATACATGCATATGTACGAGCATATGTACATATGTATGTACATATTCCATCAATCTTTCGGCATGTTTCGTCAGACTGTCAGCCTGTTTAACTGCTTGTCCGCCGTTCGTTCTCATCTCTCTGTTGAATTGTCTGTCTAACAGTCGGTTGCTCTCGCGTCACATCTTGTTCAACTGTATGTCCATCGCACGTTTTATGATGCATTTTGTGTGCCATTTAGTTTTTATATGTTTTTCCCCACTTCTTTTCATCTGCTTCTTCTTCATCTCTTGACTCTTTGACTGACCTCAACACACAAACAGGCAGCAACTCAGGCTAACTCCTGCCTCCCAAATACTCTATCACTAGACTAGTGTATGTGTGCACTTCCTTTTCAGTGCAGTAATTTATTATTGTTTGCTTTCGTACGTGTGTTCCACATTCGGCGTTTATCACATAGCAGCAAGAAACAAGAACCGAAACGAGAGTTGTGTCCATATTTTTATGAAAATTTTTATAGACATGTTCATTGGTATTTCGTGTAAACTCATATATTTTATGCTCTTTCTGTATGCATATGTGCATGCATATGTATGTTTTTATGTATTTATGTGCTGTGGAGTTGCGTTTGTATGAAGGTCATTTGTGCCTAAATTGAAAATGAATTCATATTTTATGATTTTTATAAAAAAAAAAAAAATTAAAAAAAAATTATTTGTTGCTATGGAAAAAATATATGATTTCTGTTGAACTATGTATTATCTGTTAATATTTGTATGTATGTGTGTGTGTTTTTGTTGCTTTGGCTTTGTTGAAATAAATTGCGTTGTTCGTATATTGGATTACATAAAGCGGACTTTTGACCTTAAATGGGCATGGAGCGTAGGTATGTTTGAATGTATGCATGCTGAGTTATGCTGTGAAAATCTGAGTAATAAATCTGTTTGTCTACATACATACATATTTATGCTTCAAATTTATGTTTAATTCTCTTTCGTAAATTGACACACACAAAAAAAAGGGTAAAAACCATTTGTTTGTCAGAATGTTGCAGTTCGGCAAAACGATTAGTTGAATAAATGAATAGCTGAAAAAGTGAATAAATAAAAAATAAAACCTGAAAATAAATATTAGTTCCTGAAAAAGGGTGTTTCATGTATTTCATACCCCACTCTAAAACCCTTTCACAATTTCTTTAAAAAAAAATTTTATTTTTTTTTTCAAATAGTTATGCGCTGAAATGCCTTTACAGTTATCTGTTGTTGTGACTTTATTTATTAATTTTTTCATTTTTTTTTTGCCTTTATTTCATTTTTTCATTTCCCCCTACGGCAAGTGTTGTGAGGTAAATGAAGGTCAAATTACAAATTAAATGCAAAATTAAATAACTTGCGGCACGAAACAGAAAGAAAAAGTAAACAATGGAGAACAAAACGTGAAATAAAGTAAAAGGGAAAGCTTTTCTGTATATTTTTAGGAACTCGTTAGGGGGGGAAATGATATAAAATCCAATTAACGCTATTTTAGGTAAATAGTAAAATTATAAAAAAATATATATATACATATAAGTATTATGGGGTGAAACAAATAAAATAAAAAAGGAGAAAAACTAAAAATAAAGTAAGCAAAAAATTAATATACATAAATATGGGAAATAAATTTAATATAAAATATAAATTATTAAAATATAAATATAAAAATAAAATAAAATACACACTAGAAGTAAAAAAAAATTAAACATAAAAATTAAAAATTAAAAAATTTAAACATTTAAAAATTTAAAAAATTGAAAAATTTAAAAATTTAAAAATTTAAAAATTAAAAAACTTAAATATTTAAAAATTTTAAACTTTAAAAATTTAAAAAATTAAAAATATAAAAATATAAATAAAATAAATTAAAGCAGAAGAAAAGAATAATAAAAAAATAAATAATAAAGATGTACAAATAAAGAAAACAAATAAAAGTACATATTAAAATGAAAATAAAAACAAAAAATTTTAAAGAAAATAAAATAAAAACTAACAAACTCATTAAAAATTTAAAAAAAAAAAATTAAAATTTAAGTAGAAGAAATAAAAATAGTAAAGACTAAAATAATAAAATTTAAAAACTAAAAATATCGAGTAAAATCTAATACAAAAATATATATATATATAAATAAAATCAAAAAAAAATAAAAAGAAAAAAATAATTAAACATACAAATAATGAAAATATAAGAATAAAAATTAAAAAAATGTAAAAATTAAAAAAAAATTATAAACATATTAAAAATATGAAGAAAAGAATAATTAAAAATATAACTAAAGAAAATGTAAAAATGAAAATAAATAACAAATCAAAAAATTAACAAACAAAAAAATTAATTTAAAAAAATTAAAAAAATTAAAAAAAAAATTATTAAAAAAATCAAAATTCAAATAAAATTTATTTAAAAAATCAATAAAAACTTAAAAACACATAAATAACAAAAATAAAAATAATATATCTTAAAAACTTAAATAAAAAAAAATTGAAAAAATAAATAAAATATATAAAATCAAATAAAAAAAATAAGTAAAAAAGAATAATAAAAATATAAATCAAATAAATAAATCAAAAAATTTAAAAAAAAATCATGAAAACATATAAATAAAAAATTAATTAAAAATGAAAATAAAAATAAAAATAAAAACTAAAAATAAAGACATTAAGACATTAAGCAGAAGTGAAAAAAAAAATAAAAAAAAAAACACAAACGAAAAATAAATAACAAAATACATAAAACAAAAACTCACAAAATCACAGAATATTTAAAAATTTAAAAACATATAAATAACAAAAATTAAAATAACAAAATTTTAAATAATAAATACTAACAAAATATAATAAAAAGAGATTAAGAAAAATAAAATTCACAAAAAACATAATTTATATAATATTATAAATATAAATAATAAAAAAATAAAAAAATATAAATAAATAAAAAATAAAAAAAATATATTTAATTAAAATAAAAATAATAAATATTAAAATATTAATAATAAAAGATAAAAACTATTGAAAAAAAAAATAAAAGTTTAAAATTTAAAAAAAATCATACAAAAAAATTGAAATAAAAAATTAACAAAAAAAAAATATATAAAAAAAATAACAAAAATTAAAATTATCAAAAAAAAATATAAATAATTAAAATTAAAATAATAAATATAAAATTATTAATAATAAAAAATATTGAAAGAAATACAAAATAAGAACGTTAAAAAAATACAACAAGTAAACAAAATTAAAATAATTAAAAAACTATATATAATTAAAATAAACATCATAAAAGTTAACATAGAAAATAAAACATTAAAAATTCAACAGAAATTTCAACAAACTAGAAAATGAGCTGTCTTCGCCAATAACAATCTCTTTATATCTTACATAAACATATTAAATTTTTCTGTATTGCATTTTAGGAGTAAATATTATTTATCATAACTTAACAAATCGGTTGAAAGAGCTTCGATTCGATTTTCGGCACCAATGTGTATTTCATTATATATGTCTAAGTTATAAAATTTCAAGCTCTAAGAGCTAAAATTTCAAATCTGAAAAATCGCTATATATGCTATAGTGCTCCGATCCGATAAATGTACGTATAAATGAAGCACTACATCTGCCTACCAAGTTTGGTTGAAATATATCAAAAACTGAGAGAACAGTTTGCGTTCAAACTGACGGACGGACAGTCAGACAGACAGATGGACAGACAGACAGATAGATGGACAGATGTTTAGACGGACATAACTAAATCAACGCAGCTCGTCATTCTGATGCGACAAAAAAAAAATAATTAAAACATATTAATGAAATATCAAAAAATAAAAGAGAAGAAAACTAAATAAAACAAAATAAAAACATATAAAAAAACATAAAATTAAAAACAAAAATAAATGACATGAAAATAAGATTAATAAAAATTTATTTAAAAAAATGAAAGAAAAAAATAATAATTAAAAAAAATTAATTCAATAAAAATAATCACAAAAAAAATATATAAAAATATATATACTATACGAATTACGACAACCTTGACCGAACACAAAAAAAAAAAAAAAAATAGTGGAAAAATAGGAAAAATTTACCGCTATATGCAAACTAAATAGCAACAAAAAAAACAGGCATTGTTTTAGCTCGGTGCGCATATGTAAGCCACGTGAAATAAGAAATTTACCTTAATGGAAAATGAAAAGTTGTTGGCCTTTATGGCTAACAAACATGCACGCTGAACATCAGACATGAGCGTATGTGTGTGTGTGTGTGTGTATATTTGTGTTATTTGCATAGTGAGTGCACAGGACACAGTTGCCTAGTGCGATTTGGTGAAAGGTAAAACAGAAAGAGAAAAAAAAAACCAAAAAGGAAACATAACGAAATAGAAAACACAGCGACGAAACGAAAAGGACGCGCAGAAAACACTAATGGTTATGTGGACCTAAACAGGCAGGTGTTTTCATAGAAAAACAAAGCAAATAGCAGAAGAAATATGAATAGAATGGCAAGGCAGGCAGGCTTTTAGATGATTTTTTTGTTTCTTTTTTTATATAAATTTCCGCTATTTCGAATGCCCGAGTGAAAAATTGAAAAAAATGTGGAAATCTGAAAACAGCAATTGTAGTGGGGAGAGCAAAAAACTTTGTTGCTATTTTCCGGCGAATATTTTTAGCTGCGTTTTTTTCTTCTTCTTTTTATTGCTAAACTTTCATATGCCACGCTTGTTTTTGTTGTTGGTTGCTTGGTTATTTGTTTTTCATTTCTAGAACAAAAACAACAAAAACAAAACGCTTTTGTTTTCATGTCAGCCAACAAATTAAGCGCCAGCGCGCTATCGAAACCATTTTTCAAGTCAATGCTTCGACAGTGTTTTACATACCTAAACATATATTTATATATATATATGCACACATACATGCATATGCATGCTATATGAGCGTTGGTTGTGCGCCTGCATTGAGTTTGAGTGAAGATTTTTCCTTCTTTACTTACTTTACTAGGGCTTTTATGCTTTTGTGGCGCTTTCATATCGCATGCCAAGCAGCAGCGATTCTTAATGAAATCGGCTCTGCGTTTACTGTTGTTGTTGGTTGCACGTACATAGATCTATATGTGTCGTAGTTACAATAGTGAGTGTATTTTCTTGTTGGCGCAATTATAAGAAATTACAAATTGTGCCAGGGTCCTTTTGTTCTCAGGCGCGCGCTCATACACTCATACACACACACACTCCTACACACACACACATCTGTAAACACGCCAAAGGGCAGCGATACTCATTTGCATAGCATACTTTTAAGCGCAAAGTCTATTAATGTCAAGTATACGCCCTGGTGTATGTGTGTGTGTGTGTGTGTGTGTGTGTGTGTGTGTGTGTGCAACATTTAAATGCAAATTAAAGCGTGAGCAACGAAAATTCTTGCTTTCTCTTCTACTCCAAAGGGAAGTTGAAAGACGAGAGGGTAGCTTAACAGCTTATTGAAAGAAAGTTAGGTTAGGCATATTGTTGGGGCAAAGTTATACAGTTTTGCAATTGGAGGGAATATGAAAGAGCAGAAAATAAAAATAAAAAGGGATTAAAATTAATAAAACAAAATTTGATAAAATAAATTAAACGAAATTTAATTAAATAAGACAACAACAAATAAAGAAAAATAATATAAGAAGAAAAGTAATACAATAAATCCAATAAAACAAAATAAAATAAAATAAAATAAAATAAAACAAAATCAAAAATATATAAAAAATAATAATATAAAGTAAAATGAAATAAAATAACATGAAATAAAATAAAATGATATAAAATAAAATAAATCAAAACAAAATAAAATAAAATAAAATAAAATAAAATAAAATCAAAAATATATAAAAAATAATAATATAAAATAAAATGAAATAAAATAACATGAAATAAAAATTAAATAAAGAAAAAAAGAAATTAAATTATATTAAATAAAATAATATAAATCAAAATGAATTACTTAAAATTGAAATAAAATAAAATACAAAAAGTACAGGGTTATCCAGTTTGCGGTTTCCAAAATAAATGTAAATAAAATTTATTTAAAACATTTTTTCCATAAAATTACTCTAAGCTTTTAAACTTGGCATTATATGTGAAACACTACATCATTCAAATGACCGCATCGTGAATTTTTGCACACTTCGAACCATTTGAGGTAATTTTCGAACACTTTTTGGCACATATTTTGCGGTTTCTCAGCCATAACTTGACGAATGTTGATTTTCAAGTGCTCAAGAGTTGAAGGTTCATCCGTATAAACACAATCATTCACGTATACTGACAAAAAAAAAATTCCAATGGTGTCAAATCGCACTACCTCGTTGCCAATTGACATCGCCAAGGCGAGAATTAGGCGACCGGTAAATTTCTCTCCCAATAAAGCCATATTCGCTCATTGTGTGGCATACGACACTATCTTGTTGGAACCACATATTGTTCAAGTCGTGTTCTTCACTTGCAGGCCAAGAATGTCGGTTATCATACGACCAAAACGCTCCGAAGTGACAGTGACGGTCTCACCGTTGTCGTTTTTCAATGAAATAAGATCCAATCACACCTCCGGAACAAAGAGCGCACTAGACATCAAGTATTTTTGGGTGTAATGATGGCCTCTCTTCAATTAATTGGGTATCCTCAGAGCCCCAAATGCGATAGTGTTGCTTATTTACGTATCCACCGAGTGAGAAATGTGCCTCGTGGTTGAAGAAATATTTTTTGGAAAAATCGCGGACCACTGCTTGTTGTTCGAGGACGATCGGGCGTGAGCTGGGCTTTAAATGGATGTAAGTCCAAGGCAAAATACGCCACAGTATGCCGTAAGAAAGTCCAGTCAGCTCTTGAGAACGTCGAGATATAGACATATTCTGGTCTTCGACTGCACTTTCACTTACATCAACGATATTTGAGGTGGACCTAGCAAAACGGTGATGCACAGGTCTTACAATATCTGTAGCTGATTCAAATTTGTCGTAAAATTTTTCTGAAATTTTTCGGAATGCTTGAGTAGTTGGACGATTATGTGCATCATAATCTCCTCTTAAAGCGGCCACGTTGGAATTATCATTTTTGTATGTTCGGCTAGACAATTAAGTTTGACAGATGTCAATTTCGAAATAATTTTAAATTGCAAAAGTTAATTCATTAATTTTTTTCTCTCTTAATTTATTTCTTTAAATATTTCTATTTTGTCAAATAAATCCGCACTGCCGAATTGCTTTATGCATCCACCGCTATTAACTCACAGCTTTCATATCCAGCAAAATCATAAAAAAGCTTTACGCACATCAATCAAAATGGATACAACACTCTGGAATCTCGAAATCTCTGAATTTTTGGGCGCTTTGATTTGCGCAGCACTTCATAATTTGGACATCAGAAACACTACTACTACATACACGGCGGCTACTGGTATACATATGTGTATGGAATTGCTGCGATGCAAAAAAAAGACAGATGAAAATGGATGCCATGCCACTTATAGTGGCTCAATTCTGCATGAATTTTTCAAAAGCATTGCACAAATCTACATTGAATGAAATACACGCTTTTTTCGCCTTACCTTACTCTTTGGCGCTTAAAAATATATATATATATATATGAATGTATATATGAATGTACATATAAAATAAAGACATTTGCAAAGCGTGTGCGCCGTCTCATGCCTTTTTGTTGCATTTAAATTTCAACATTTTACACTTTTTTTTTTTTTGGTGGAAAAAATTTGCACTATGCATGTGTATGTATGTATGTTTTTCTCACATTTAATTTCGCTTTTTTCTCGACCGCTCCAACACACAGCCAACACGTAAAAGTAAACAAATGACCGAGGCCGGGACGGACTACCGGGCTGTTGATGGCGGCTGTTGACGCATCTCTTTTTGTAAACAAATAAAAGCACGCAACAACAACAACAAAAACAACAACAACAGCGCGTAAAATAACAACAGCAAAAACGTGTATGCGAGTGTGTGAGTGTGGGTGTGTGTATGTGCATGTGAAAAGCAAGCGTGGCGACATGGTGAAAGCACGTAAAAAACCCCAGCAGCAGCAGTAGCGACTGTGGCAGTGGCAGCAGTTAGATGCATGGCGTCACTGTTGTCAACAGTCAACAACATGCATTGTGGCGTGCGCCGAGGAGGAGGAGGGAATGTCAATTGCTGCTGGTGGCTGTTTTTTTTTAAATATTTTGTTATAAATTTTTTTTTTTTTTTTTTTTGTATTTACTTTTGTTACTATTGACACAATTTATCCATATACATTTCGCTTTTTTACTTTGCCACCAGAAAATATTTATACGTAATTTTTCTGCTATTTACTCGCTTTCGTTTGCTTTGAATTTTATTTTAAATATTTGTATTTTAAATAAATTTTTTTTCAGAAATTCCTTCAGGTTTCGGTGAATTATCACTGCTTAAATTTTCGCTGGAATAAGCTACATTCAAAAAATGTATAACCCAAATTCAGGGGAAAACCAGAGCCTACAATTTGGTTAATAAAAAATCCAACTATAAAAATAAAAATAAAAATAAATTAATAATTTATAATAGAATATAAGTTTTCGTGTGCAGAGTAGCTTAAACCCCCTCAAACGAGACATTCAAGTGATGACTTTAGGCGAAATTTCCTCCGAAGAAAATTGGCAACGTTGCAGAAAAAGATTTAAACCAAAATTGTCAAGGAATAAGACCGAAAAGGCAGCCGGTACGATTAATGGTATGATATCTCTCGAAAGGTCGAAAATTGGCAACAATGCATAGAAAAAAATCTTACGTAGAAACGTAGAACATGCTGCAACGGACAATAAATTGTGATTTTCTTATGAAATATGAATAAATTTGCGTTCCAAACGATTCATGAAACTCCTTAAACAAATTTTTATAGCAAAGAAAATTGACAACGTTGCAAAAAGAATTGTTAAAGCAAATTTTTACAGAGAAAATTGGCAACACTGCTTTTAGATCTAATGAAGAGCATTTACGAAAATTAAAAACAAAAATCGGCAACGATGCTGAAAAATGTATTACAGCATTTTTTTTTTTTCAGAGAAAATTGCCAACGTTGTTCATTGCCCGTAAGAAAGATATGCACGAAATTAATAAATAAAAGAGAAAATTGACAGCCTTGCAGAAAAATTTATTAAAACAACTCTCCATTCCGAGAAAATTTGCAACGTGGCTTTTTCCATTGAAAGAAAAGTATTCACACAATAAATATTAAAAAAAGGAAACTGGCAACATTGCAGAAAAATTTATTTAAGCAATTTTCTATTTCAGTGAAAATTGGCAACGTTGTTTTTTCGTCAAAAAAAAGTATTCACAATAAAAAATATTAAAAAGAAATGAAAATTGGCAACGTTGTATGCAGTAAAACTGGTTAAAGAACTTTTTTCCAAAGAAAATTGGCTTTTTGGCAAAAAAAAAGACGAAAATTGGCAGCCTTGCGGAAAAATTTGTTAGAGAATTTCCAGAAATATGAAAACAAAAATTGCGCAAAAATGTGTTGAGAAAAATTTTTGTTTAGAGAAAATCGACAACGTCGCTTTTTGTAAAAAAAATAAGGTTCATGAAAAAAATAAAAAAGAAACTTGGCAATTTTGCTGCAAAATTTGTAAAAACAATTTGCTTTCTACGGAAAATCCAAAGAAATGTATAAAAAAGAAAAAAAAGAAAATTGGCAACGTTGCAGAAAAACTTTTCTTCGTGGCAAAATGGCAATCGAATATATTAAGAAGAAATAAAAAAAGTTGGCGAATTTCGAAATTATTAGTTTTTTTTCAGAGAAATGTGGCAAAGTCTTTACTTGAGAAGTAATTCACAGAAAGACAATACTAATTTGCGTGGAAAATGGCTAAACTTTCTCACACTATAACTGCGCATTTTTAAACAAAAAAGTAGTCGAAAAGCAAATGTCATAGATCGCAAAATCTCCATCCCCTTTTTTTTCTTCAAAGCATTCAGCAGCCAACATTTTGTAATTTACCAAGTAAATTTTGGACTCTTTTAATGCATAATTTAAAACAATAAAAAAAAAACTTTTTTTGTGCCCCATTATTTGTCTGTAAGGCAAAAATTAATGACAGCATCACGTTTTCAATCTACCTGTCGCTCACGAATCAGTGCGACTACTGCAAACACTCCTCACTGTCTTCACACCCACAAACCGTTTCCTGCATTTTTTTTTTTTTGTTTTGTGACCGTTATTTCAAGCTGACCTAACCAGTTCAATTTTGTGCTTTTTCTATCTCTAGCTCTAAGGAAATAATAAAAATAAAAAAGAGGAAAATGTAAAGAAGTTCGTGAACTGGATTCAATTTTTGTTACTCACAATTTTAGATTTTTTCATACATTGGCGCTTTTTATGGGGGGAATGAAATGTGTGAAATGTGCAAAAATGTCAACGGTATGTAGTGCTGGAATGGTTTCTGCTGATTTTAGGCGAAATTTAATTGCATTTCTTTTTCGTTTTTTCTTCACCGCCAGGCTTACCTTTTAGATTTTGGTACAGAGCATTGCGAAGCTTTAGAATTTTCTCCATTTTTTCTTTTTATTGCTTTTATTTTATGTAAAAAAAATTTGAATCTAAAATACTGGACAGTTAACCCTTTACTAGCTACTTTTCTGTTCTTCTTTTTCTTCTTTACACCTACCATCTCTACAATAATTGCTTTACATTCCTAATATGGAAATTCAATTACAACGTTTTTCACTTTCCATGTATTTTGCCACTTATTTTGAGTTTTTTTTTTGCCGTTACTCTTATTACCTTTTTTATTACCTCTTTTTTTTAATGCAATAGAGCCAATTCAACTTCATTGAATATTTAAATTTTTTATTTTTCTATGTACTTTTGCCCTGTCGTTGCCTGGGAATTGCTTCGAACTAGTAACCGGTATGTGACTATGTACCGTTGAGTGCCTGTTGAGTGGAAAGGCAGTAATTATTTGCATGGATCTTCAATGTGCGCGGCTTAATTTGCGCAATTGACCTTTAGCAAGCGGGTTTGTTCGTTCGTTCGTTCGTCGTGTGTGGGTATTTCAAACCATTGGTTTTTAATACTCAAATAAATAGGCAAAAAAAAATACTCTAAACGTAACTGTATAAAGGGCAAAAAGGTATAAAAAATCTTAGAAGGTTAAATCTAAACAGAAAATACTAAAATAATTAACAGATAATCGAAAATTCCACCATTTGAAGCACTTACCTCACTCAATTTGTTTGCTTGTGTTGAAGAGTCTGAAAAAATTAAAAAAAAAAGATTTATTAAAAATAAAATAATTTTTTTTTTTCAATTAAAATATACATATATATAGATTAGAATTTAAGTAAGCAATATCTAACAGATCAATTGGAAAGTCCCCGGCCTCTAACAAAGATAGTTTTACTAGAATTAAATTCATATAGATTTTTAGTTAGTCCTAACCTTCAAAAGACCCGTGTATAAATTTGACAGCTGTCGGATCATTAGTTTGTGAATTATAGCATTTTGAGTGAAGAAACTTTTGTTATTGTGAAGAAATGGATAAAAAAGAATTTCGCGTGTTCATAAAATATTGCTTTTTGAATGGACAAAGTACAGTTGAAGCAAAAACTTGGCTTGATGACGAGTTTCCGTGGGCGCCCAAAAAACGTTGTTACCGGCGGAAACATCAAGAAAATCCACAAAATGATTTGAATGACCGTAAATTGAAATTGAATGAAATAGTAGAAACTCTTAAGATCTCAACTGAACGGGTATGAGAAAGCTCTGTGCAAAGTGGGTGCCGCGCGAGCTTAACTTGAAAAAGGAAGGACCATCAACAGCGACTATCACACAGCCTTATTGAACGAAATCGCTGAAAAACGGCCGCATTTAAAGAACAAGAAAGTACTGTTTCACCAAGACGAAGCACTATGTCACAAGTCAATCAAATCGATGGAAAAAATCCATGAATTGGGCTTCGAATTGCTTCCGCATCCACCGTATTCTCCAGATCTGGCCCCAGCGACTATTTCCTGTTCTCAGATCCCAGCAGAAATTTTCATCAAATGAAAAGGTGATCGCCGAAATTGAAGCCTATTCTAAAGCAATGGACAAATCGTACTACAAAATTTATATCAAAAAGTTGGAGAGTCACTATAATCAGTGTATCACCCTTGAAGGAAAGTATATTGAATAAAAAAACATGAATTTTGCCAAAAAAAAAATGTATTTTACTATAGTGGGCCGGAACTTTTCAATTGACCTGTTCTATATAGATTAGAAATATGCAGACGTTTAAAAATCTAATTGACAATATCATTAAATTAAAAACTTTAAGCAACAAAATTAACTGCCAGACCTTACGCTGGCATTACTCGAGCAAAACTCTACATACCGCTAACCTACTTTGTAAACTTAATTATAGATGCAAGCACGATAGCTCGAACTCGAAAAACAAAACAAAAAATATTAAAATTGTTTACACAAAAACAATGCACTACACTGGTAGCGCGCATATATGTTTCACCAAGACGAAGCACTATGTCACAAGTCAATCAAATCGATGGAAAAAATCCATGAATTGGGCTTCGAATTGCTTCCGCATCCACCGTATTCTCCAGATCTGGCCCCAGCGACTATTTCCTGTTCTCAGATCCCAGCAGAAATTTTCATCAAATGAAAAGGTGATCGCCGAAATTGAAGCCTATTCTAAAGCAATGGACAAATCGTACTACAAAATTTATATCAAAAAGTTGGAGAGTCACTATAATCAGTGTATCACCCTTGAAGGAAAGTATATTGAATAAAAAAACATGAATTTTGCCAAAAAAAAAATGTATTTTACTATAGTGGGCCGGAACTTTTCAATTGACCTGTTCTATATAGATTAGAAATATGCAGACGTTTAAAAATCTAATTGACAATATCATTAAATTAAAAACTTTAAGCAACAAAATTAACTGCCAGACCTTACGCTGGCATTACTCGAGCAAAACTCTACATACCGCTAACCTACTTTGTAAACTTAATTATAGATGCAAGCACGATAGCTCGAACTCGAAAAACAAAACAAAAAATATTAAAATTGTTTACACAAAAACAATGCACTACACTGGTAGCGCGCATTTATGTATATATGTATGCACGTAAGTCAAAACTGTGAACCGATAATAAATACTATAATATAAGCTTTTGTCAGGAAAAATTTTTATTAAAAAAAACACAAAGAATGCGGGCGCAAGGTGGATGAACAAAAATAAATTATAAATTAAATGTTTCCGGTACTATGAAACAAACAACACACCCCCAAGGGAGAATTTAGAAAGGGTGTAAAAATCAACAACAAAAATTTCGAATTAAAAAAGTTCGAAAATATATATATTTTTTTTTTGTTCTTTAAAATTAAACTTGGCACTAGAAAAAGCCAAGCCAGTGATAAAATTTGTTTCTTGAGACTGCCTGATATATTATATATTGAAATATTGGTCGTTTGCGAAGCGAAGGTCTTACCTGGGCCCGCCGAACTGATCAGACCTTATCAGAGTGGTTTCAGACGTGGTATATTATTCACCATTGAGCAGATAATTACCGTTTGCCAACCTCTTCATCGATTTTAAAGCAGCCTTCGATGCAAGAAACTGATCCACCGACGCTATACTCGTATCTGAATCTTCCTGAATCTGAGATTCCCGCAAAACTTAAATAGCCGTGTTAGCTGTCACTGAGCAGCACTAAAAGCTCCATCAAAATCAAGAACCTATTCGAGCCTAAAGGAGGTTTCAGAACTAAAAGAAGAAGAGATATACTCTTCTAACATACTTATAAGAACACAAAACCTCTGACCTACGTACATGAAATGAACATGATGGCCCCCAACAACCGCACAGTTAGTTTCGGTTTCTCCAAAGCGTTTAAAGAAACGATCGAACAGTCCGCTCTCATCTCACTGAAGATAGTCATAACTATAGCACCGTAGACAATTTCGTGTATCTTAGGACAAAACCCAACGTCAGACTTAAACCCCAATGCAGAATCACTCTTGAAAAGTAAGAGAACGCAGAAGAAACTCTACAAGTCGCTAATCATTCCTCTCCTATTATATGGTCCAGCAGCAGATGATGACGACACTCAATCAGTCGGCAGTGGGAGTTTTCAAAACAAAAGAACGACGGTGAATACCGTAGACGATTCAAGGATGAGCTGCATGAGATATATGACACTAGCATAGTTCAACAAATTAAGGAACAGCAGCTGTGCTTTGTACGAGTAGATGAAAACATTCTAGCTTTGAAAATATTCTACACAGTAACCGCTGGTGGAAGCAGCGGAAAATGAGAACCTAAACTTCGTTAGAACGATAGGAGAGAGGGACCTAAACTTAGCGTCTTCAATGGACGCCAAACGGCGAGGAGAAAGAACGAGTGCCGCGCCATTGCTAATTCGGCTATACACGCGTTTCTGCCTAGTCACTTAGCAAGTGTTCTTATTTAGCCATCTGATGTTCTCATCCGCCGTGCAGTTGTTTGAGATGTACCTGCGTACGGGCATCCAGATCAAGGCTGCTTTAAGTTTTTTCAAGAGTATGTTAGAAACACGTCTTCATAGAGCGTGGCAATAAGTTCTACTTGAAAGACGCTTTTACGGTCTGGTAGTTTCATGCTCATGTTAATTGAGGGCATCGGTTTCACAGCCTATTCTGTCGTAGTAGTTTTAAGCTGCCTCTGTCCATGGCTATGGCTCTCTGAGTTAGGGCGTTGGTGTAGTTCAGCACTTGCAGAAATTATATGTATCTTTGATTCTTCTATAACTAACTTGTGTTCAATCTAATTGAGTTGCATCTCGCTTAAAGCTTGCCATATAGATCTACTGAGGAGAGTTTCTAGCGCTTTTGAAGCAATCGATGATAGAGCTGCCGCTATTGAGAACAGTTTTTTCTAGAACTAGCTTATTTAGATCCTCGAAACATTACTTTTAAGGTCAGTGGGAAAAATACTCACAGTAGAGCTGAGCTATTGTGTACGACATGGTGCGAACTCACAGGTCAAATAGAATTCAATCATATACTAAGATGTGGTTATTTACGGGATTTCTACAAAGTGTTTCTTAAAAACCTGAGGTCGCTTGCCTTCAGTAATCGAATGCCGAGGTTATTTTCACTTTGCCCGCACTTAAAACCGCCAAAGCCACTAAACCACCGTCAATACTTGTAAATCTTATGAGCGAACTTTCATTAGTTTCGTCGGCGCTGTTACAAATTATACACCAAAAACTTGTGCAAAAATTTGAAGCGCAGAAAATTGCAGACTTTGTGCATATACCCTTGCCACAAGTCGACTAAGGCAGTCTGCCGCATGTATGTATTTACATACATATTTAAGTATTTTTGTATGTGTTTATGCCTTCGAGCAATTTTCCATGCCAAACCTTTTATTTTTATTATTTTTTGCTTTTAATACCTTTCTAAGCACTCAAAGCTTGTAGCAGGTAAGTATGTAAGTAAGTAGTAGGTATGTATGTGGCTGGCAAGCAAGACCTTTGGCAAGGCAAGTTTTAGTTTAGCTGTCAGCCGTTGCAGACAAAGCAAGCAGAGCTATAGAGAGTTGATTGTGTTGCAGTTAATTTTGAGTGCATGCGCTTGGCTTGTTTGTTTTGCTTGGGTATGTAGATATGTATGTATGCTAGAATAATGAACGGTAAAAATGTTAGAGGTGGCAATATATATGTATATAAAATTACTGCTTGCAAATATATAACACTTTGTTTTTATATACATATATAAGTACGAGTATGTACGTAAGCAAATTTGCTCATAGTTGCCGTCGACATGCACATGTTGCGCCCTCATTTTCCATCGCAGCAAGGTCACGACATAACTTTAACACTTTGCGCTGCAACACGCGATATGGCTACAAATATGAAATCTATTTATATACATACATACATACGGTGAAACGAAAGAGTATATTTATGCATTTATGCATATGACGCCAAGTGCAAAACCTAGGAAAACCCATGCAAAGGCAAGACTAATAGTACGATTGTGTGCGAGTGTGACCCACTCGATTGCAGGCGACTGTGGTGCATTATGAGTGGTTTTGGCTCATAGAATTTGAATAAAAGAACTAAAAAAATCATGCTTGCAGATATGGAGTTAATAACTTTTAAGAAAACGAACTAAATAGATGAGAAAATGGCAAGGAAGGCAGACCCAGAACGTAAGAGGCGACTAAAATTCAATAGTTCCAACGGTAATCCGGTCTTTCTGCCCGAACGATCCGAATGTTTATCAAACCAAGAACTTGCACACCCACAACACCCCCCAAAAATTCAATTACAAGAATTTTTTTCAGGTTAGTACAACAAGAGCAACCGATTAAAAGGTGAGAGAAAATCTCATTTAATAAATCAATAGTTAGAACTATTCTTAAGCGCGTTAAGAATGAAGCGCTGAAGACATGCTAGGATGAGTCGTTTCCGATTCCCCATTCCTAAAACACAACGAAACAGGTGATGAGGCATGAGTTTACGAGTTTGATATGCAACAAGCTCTGAAATGGCGTCATCCCAGCTGAGTTTAAACCGAAAAAAACTTCTTCAAAGTCGATAAAAATTCAAAGCAACATTGAAATAATCTTGCCAGAAGGTCAAACCATAAATAAGCAATATTTTATCTGTGTGTTATGTGCGCTTGAGATAGCAAATTGGACGAAAAGATCAGATTTGTGGAAAGAAAAATCATGAATTTTTTGAACCAGCTCACAGGGCTAACAGTGTACACGAATAACTGGCCAAAAAATCCAACAAATACCAACAAATATGCACCTTAAATCCATTTTCAGTCGATAGAAGACATAAAAAAATCAAGTAGGGAACTGATAACGTTGAGTACTGTAAACAAACTAAACGAAAGATGTAGCTCAAGCTCAAGCGCACTATAGGCGACTGTTGTATCAATTTAGGCTCAAAAAAGCTCTTTACGCTGGCATTTTTAAGCGATCAATTCCTGGTGCAGAGCATATTTGAATTCAGAATTATCCTTCACCGCATATTCCACTTCCGAATTACCAAAACGCATTTTTTGTAAAAAAAAAAAAAAATTTGCTAAGCTTTGAGCCGCTCACATTACACAAAATTTTTAATTTTTCTCGCTGAGATTTGACACTGTACTGGTGAAATGGTATGACATACTTTTGTGACAAATATAATTTTCATTGCCACAAGTGGGCGCTATTTAAAGACCGTTTTGAAGCATAAATTTAGGCTACTTAAGCGTCAGCACAAACAAACGTTTAAGCCTACGCAAAACAAATTCTTCATATAGACAAACCGGCACACATACAGACGCTTCAGGCGTTAAAAAAGGATATGCCACCCACGCTACATGCAGGCGACTAAGAAGTTCAACAATGCACCACATACGCGAGTATGTGAGAGTAGGCCACACACGACTGTGACTGGCAGTTTGCCCGACCCAATTGCACACGCCACAGTCGTTCGAGCAGCAAGCCAACGCAGTTCCCACCCACCAGCGGTCCACCCCATAAATCCACTAACACCCTACTCCCACTTAGCCAAACTGAACATACCCCAACAACATCCGTTCTCACTACTACTACTACTACCACTACTACTACCATGTCCGCACTCATATTTCCGTCGCGCTGCCGACACACTATATGTTGTGTATGCGAATACATGCGAGCCACCACATGTTGTGACATGTCGGTGTATTAGCTAACGTTGTGTTGAGGTTAAAAGGTTGTGGTGAGGATGTGGTCAGGCATGAGGCTGATATAGACATGTTTTATATGCACACACATGCTTGTAATATCCTATAAATACATATATATATATGTGTGTGTATATGTATATGTATGTGCATGTAAAAACAATAAACTAATGAATAAATATGTATATATGTATATAGATTGGCTATAATGCTATTATAGTCTTAATTATGCGCCAACAACAGCAACAGCAATCATTCACAATAAGTTGGCCAACTAACACGCACACCAACACATGTGCAGTAATAATTCATAACAAAAACAGACGACGGCAATTTATAATTTTAATTAGCTGCCATTAATTAGAAAAGTGCCGCATAGTTAAGTTAGTTTATGTTTAGAAAATATTCGATCGATGAAGTGTTGTTTTTTGTGTATTTTCAATAAATAAGTCTCAAATGAACTCACATAAATGATGTCTCTCTGAGGTAGTGAGTAGGTCAGAATACGGTTTGATCGAATTGGAAATACGAAACTGGTGACATTTAACAGAAGGGACGGCTGGAAGCTCATTAAATTTTGCCACACTTACTCTAAGCAGGCTGACCAGGTACTTTAACATGCACGAGGAGACATTGAATTTGGAAGCATACTCTAAAGCAATATTCACAAAAAGTACCGTCTACTAAGTCATCCATAAAATATGGTAGAAACTGGGGGAAAATATCGCAGTTCAAATAAAGAGTGAATGAGGCTTCGTTAACAGATTATTTCTTTCAAAAATCATTTAAAAATTCCGCTTCGAGGGATTGTTAAAATTCTTCTCGTCGCTAAGTTGGGACAAAGTGTTTTACACTGATGTTAAGTTTCAGCGGGATCTATCATTTAGTTCGCTCAGTGTTTTCAGCTATTTTACTTCTCATCGCGAATTTCCATTTATGGCTTCCATCGAGTGAAAACGGGTGCTAGTAGTGGTAATTTTAATTTTGTTTAAGAGAAAATAGTCATTTGTGGACAGTAATTGGTGCCCAATGATAGCCTTGCGAGTGGGTGCGTGATGGTGATGCAAAATCCACAAGTTTTCTTTCCACAAAATGGTTTTTTTTTTCGTAAAATTTTTTTTCTCAGATGCAGCAAAACACTTTGATGATATTGCTTATTTACTGTTCGATAATCTAACGAGAATTCCGAGTGCCCAACATCACAACAATCAAAAAAAAAGACACAACTGACGCACAGGGTGACTTTTGATCAATATTGACGTATATTTCTCGGTTTCGGCTCAGTTGGAAGACGTCATTTTTAAGCTTGTTTACTTGTTTGCATATCAAACTCGTAAACCCATGTCCTATGCACCAGTAGTAATGCATTTTACGAATGTGGGGTCGGAATTTACCTGTTTTAGCATATCTTTAGCGAGTTTTTAAAGAGATCTCAGATCTTTCGGAACTTGTCGAGTGCCACCCGGAGCCTTTATGCGTTAGAGTAAAAAATGGAAGCTCAAAAGGGACGTATGAGAGTTGTAAAACCATGAGCAGACGTTGAGGGAAACGATGATATCTAAACAAAGGGGTAGAGCTAAAATAAAAGATATTATATGCGATAGACTATGCATACATTTAATAAAACTTACAGCTTTCTGGCTTCTGTAGGATTTAGCTTTGTACTGAACATGAATCTAATTTTTGGTTTAAAAAAAATAATGCGGCAGGCTTAGAACGTCTATTCTTTGGGGTAACAGAGGAAGCGCATGAGAAAAGCACTCAAAAGGTCGTATGAGAAGTCTAAAAACAATGGAAGGACTTAGGAGACAACAATGCACTATAAGGGGATAAAGACTGGAGCTTCATTAGCAGCTATTTAACGGATTATGCCAACACGCAGTGAAGCTGAGGGCTTTCTGAGTGTAAGCAAGGATATATTTGTAACCCAGTCAATCTCATTCTTGAGTATATTTGATTTAAGAAAAAATTCAGCAGCTAAGAGCCTTAAAGATTTGGAGCAAAATGAGAGACACTTTGGAAAAGTACGCCAAAAATTAATGAGAAGATATTTTAAGTTCGAAAACTTTTCGAATTAATTTCAACAAAGCGGTGTATGCGAAGTAGGATGCCCGCTGTTCAATACTTTTACTTAACCCTTAACCAACTTTAATATCTACTCAGTATTCCCCAAGCCTAAAAAAATAATTTTATTTTGAAAATTTTATGCTCAACTTCTAATAAAAAAAAAAACCGAGTAGTGCGATAATATGGTAAATGTGGCAACATGATAGCCCCCAAACATTATTTTGGCGTAGTAAAAGTTAACTAAACTAATTAAATGTGTGCTACATTATTGCCATGATAACGGTAAGTAAGCATTTAATTAATGTGGTGTAGTAAAAATGGGCGGTCGCAGTAGTCGAGCTGTTAGCAGTGTGTACTACTGAGCGGAGTATTATGAGTTCAAATTCGAAGTTATAGAAAATTAGTTTAGTTTAAATTTTTTTTTTTTTTATAACTGTTGCTCTGCAATTTTTGGACCCCCAATGTATTTCTGACATGAAGTAAAAGCTGATTAAAATCCATTGGCCGCTCGCTGTTTTCATAGGAAAACAATTGAAAACTTTAAATGATTCATCGTAGAGATTTAACGGCAATTCAAATATATATATTTCCAATTTCAATTCTCACAAAACTGAAAATAGTAGCTACAATTAACGCAGCAATTAATTGATTGTCCAATCGAAAGAGGGAAATCCAACTAAAACTTCATTAAAAACACTTTGAAATTGAATTGAATATTTTGCATACGTTTCGAAATTCATTAAGTGCGTTTAATATGCCGAAAGAGAAATTACGCTTGTCAACCGGCATGCAAATTGAGAACAATAGAGACATGCAAACCTGCATAAATATGTATGTTATCTGTCTACTGTATGTTTTCATTAATGCCTGGCAGTAAATTTTTCGAAAAACCAGCCAACCAATCAACTAACGAACGGAGGAAGAACAACAACAAAATGTTAAACAATTTTTTGCGTACAGTTATGTGGTTTATTATGACATATGAATGTCAACATAATCTCAATTTTGTGCTATTTACGATAGCAATTGCACAATTTCGAATTGTATGCGTTCCTAACATAGAATGGAGAATTCAAAAAACATAAATAAATGCTGAAATTAGGTACAAGCAAATATCTACATACATATGTATGTATATTTGCATAGGAGCTGGCAAATTTGCACAATAAATGGATGTTAAATTGCGGTCCTACGTGACAGACGCATGCATGCGAGCAATTAATGCCGAAATTATTGGATGGAATTAGATGGAGATGCAAAAAGAAATATGGCTGCTGCTTGCCAAACCCCCCAGCCACCCTTCGCAACGAGGATAAGAATAAAACAATAAACAGAAAAGCAAAAAACAGGGAGTGAATGCGGGAGATAAATGTGAATCTAACGAGTAGAGCACACACACATATGTATGTTTGTATATTTATATATGAAACCACATTTAACAAAACTACATTTTAAAATGCAAAATAACACACAAGTGTGGCTATATATACTATATGTAAAGGGTGATCCAAGTAGATGTACTTTTTTTCAATAGTCTTTTTTTGACAGATCACGCACGAGTCGTGTCGAGCTGTCATGTTATTCAGATTTTCAGTATGGTTTGCCATTTCATCGTGGAAGGACTTACGCCTGAACAACGTCACAAATCATTCAACTTTATTACAAAAATCCACGTTCTGTAAAGAATATGTTTCGCGCGCTTCGCTCAACTTATGGTCAACATAATCGGCCTACTGAGAGCACACTATTCGCAACACCATCACCCATCTTGAGACCTAGCATTCATTATTGGATAATATTCGATCGAATAGACCACGTCCATCATGCAGTGAAGAAAATATAGCGGCCGTAGCGTCGATTCCCCGCATTTCGTAGTAACTCGGACTGACGTCTGGAACGACTTGTGCAAGAACTGAAGCCGCTCGACCTTCCCAAGCGACATCGCTTGGCGCTATGGGCTCTTGAAAAGTTGTAGGAAGATCCGACGTTTTCGAGCTAAATTTTGTTAAGCGTGAGGCCCATTTCCGGATCAATGAATATGTAAACGAGCAACATTGCCGCATTTGCAATGAAGAGAAACCTAAAGAGATTCAAGAGCTGCCATTTTATCCAGAAAAAATGGTCTGGTGTGGTTTGTGGGCCGTGGAATCATCGTCCATATTTCATCAAAAATGATGCCGGTGAGAACGTAACCGTCAATGGCGACCGTTATCGCGCCATGATAACCGACTATTTCATGCCTGTAATTGAAGCTCGTGATCTCCGCGACATTTGGTTTCAACAAGACGGCGTCACTTCCCTCACATCTCATCAATCAATGGTGAGCAGATAATTTCACGTTTTGAGCCGCTCGATTGGCCACCAAGATCAAACCGTTAGACTTTTCCTGTTGGGATATGTAAAGTCTAAAGTCTATGCTGACAATGCCGCTTCGATTCAGGCCATGGAGCAAAACATCACAAGTGTCATTCGCCAGTTACCAGTCGAAATGCTCGAACGGGTCATGGAAAATCGGACTCAACGGACGGCTCGTCTGAGACGTAGCCGCGGCCTTGAAAGACATTTGAAAGAGATAATCTTCAAAAATAAATGCCAAAGAACGTTCTTTCGAATGATGATAAACATTCCCCATTAAATTTGAACTTTCTGTGTTATTTTTGAAGTAGGGAAACTCCAAATGGATCACCTTTTATATATGTAGTGTGTGTGAGTGCGTGTGCGCATTAATAGATTTTCAATTAATTTATTGCTACCACAGGTATTGCAGGGACGCACACACACATATATATATAATAACCGTATTGTAAATACGTTTGAATATCTGAAATGGAATGCTTTTCAGAGCATAAAGCGCACCGTGGAGCACATATGCATTTAAATTAAAACTCTATAAACACGCACAAACAAGCAAACACTCTACAACCATTAACCCACCACACAACACTTGCACACACTTGGGTTTGCCATTGCTTGCCCCAGCTACTTTGCCAATTTTCCAGCCGCCGTCGCCGCCGCCGCCGCCACTAGAGCCAATCGCATGGGGAATTGCTGTACGTCTATTTTCGCACGCACAATTCGTGTTTCAATATTACGTATTTCCACTTTTACCTTTTTCGGTATTATTGTTGTTGTTGTTGCTTCTTTTCTTATTTCGGTTATTTTCATTGTGGTTGGTTATTTGTAACTGTGTGCGAGAGTACATACCGGTCGGTGGTCGGTCGGTCGGTGGTAACATTAAAACAACAATTGTGTCGGCCATAAATTTTCATTTTGTATATTCCTGTATATGCTGTCACTTCCTATAGCCGATTGCCGTGTTCGTGGACGTCGTTTGTTTTGTAAATTGAGTTGAAAAGCAATCGGTAAAGATGGTCCATGCTGGTGCAGCTGTGGTTGATGTGTGCGGCAGGATGTTATCAGGCGTACATATGTAGTTGAGAGTGTGAGGAAACGTTAACAATTTTATTAGCTTAACCTCAACTACGTGAACTTACAGCCAAACAATGTACACTGAGTGTTATATTGTACGAAGGTTCATACAGAAATATCATATTTGTTGTTGTTTGTAATTGAATTGCCTATTTTTTAGTAGATTTTACATGTTTTCGGGTTTTTTTTTTCAGGATGTTTTGGTGGTTGTTTGGTTATTTATAAGCTAAAAATATCTAAGCGGGCGCTATGGATGGAAATAATGATTGAATTTAAACCCTTTTCCTTCCCTTTCTCTGCTCCAGTAGCAGGCAAAAGATCTGGGAGTAACAATAAAATGATTGGCGATAGGAGGAGTTACAGACAGACCAAACTTTTGCTAACAAAAGAGAACTTAGTATTCTTTCATGTGTTCCATATGGGATTAACATAGCGAAAAGTTTGGCGAGGCAGAATTGGCACAGTGCAGAGCCAGTACAAAGGAGTGCGAAACGCTGGAGCATTACACTTGTGAGGGCTCGTTCTTCAGCCGTTAGAAACGTCAAATAATACACGGTTCCCTACCTCCACCCTTATGAAGTTTGCGGCGCTTGAATGAAAAAAACGAAACCAATTCATTGAAACGGGCAAATTGTTCGCAAAAGCATATTTGAGATAAACAGGGGAGCACAGTGAGCCTACTTAATGGCTTGGCCCTCAAACCTCCAAACAATCATATAAGAGTTCGAAAAATATTTATTTATAGCAATTTAATAAAAACTATTTCTGTTTGTCCGTAAACGTCTTCAAAAATTTTAAAAAGAAGTACTAACTCAGACTCAATCTCCTTCCCACAAAAATTCCTCGCAGAAACGGAAGGAAAAACACAAACGTTAAGGATCAGCAGCCTAGCTAGCTTTACCAACTGCTCAAGACTCGATGACAGAGTAGCTGGTGCAGAAATACTTCTAATCCCAGTTAACCCTTCACACGATGTGGGTGTACCCCTGTTCATGGCAAAACATACGCTAAAAGGCTGGCCAGCTTGGTCAAAAAGCGAACATCAGATGATTTAACGAGACCACGCGAAACTAGAATAGGATACTACTCTTAATGATTTTTGTAGCAGCGCTGTAGGTATGAAAAGAGGGAGTTTGTCAAGCATTTCCTATGTCGCTGTCTAGATTTAATAACCATACGACATAAGTTCCTTGGCAAAAACTTTCTTGATTGTCTCGTTGACTAGCTTAAGTACACTTAATTCTTAGCGCACTTCGGAAGGTACCTATAATAGGAACCTCACAACGGTATTAAAGTGGCGCCATACTCACGCTTATGGTGAAGGTATTTCACCTTGAGGATAAAAAAAATATACTCCTATTAGTTTTAGAGCACATTGGAGTAATAAAATTTAAGCGAACTGAGTGTTGTTTTAAAGATTTTAGCCATTACACATACGCGACAAAAAGGACATTTGCCTAAGGTTCGCTGGCTTCAGCTACATAGAACATTCAGAAAGTTATAAAATGTTAAGTGTGTACGCAGATGAAATTTAATCTTCAACCAACTTTGCGCCAATCCACTCTCAAATATCCAACCAAAGAGCGAAAGAGCGAAAGAGAGAGAGAGGGAGAGACAAAGATAGAGCCATTATAAAAATGCACGCATATAATCCCCAGCTAAACATGTCTCCAACACGTGCAATTGATGATGGTGATGCGGGCAGGCAATTAGGCATGCGGTCTGTAGCCTATCATTATCTACAAATTGGTGGTGGAAATGGTGGTGGTGTTTGATTATCTCTCTTTTGTGTAATAGGTAAGCCTACTAATGATATCTGCTCGTGTATGTTTGCACATGTCAGTCGCATTTAATGATGCTTAATATTAATTAGAGACTTAGTGGGTGAGGTGGATATGTTTGCAAGAAAATGGTGTTATCTGTGTGTGTGTGTAAAGGGACGGAATGTGTCGGTATGACTCTGCATATGTTCCTTGTTCTCATAATAGCTATACTCACTTATAACAACCGACCTCCTCTCCTCCTTTGCTTGCTGCTAATGTATATTTTTTCTTTTTATTTCTTTTATTCTTC
Organism: Neoceratitis asiatica; assembly: GCA_030068015.2. Taxonomy (NCBI): domain Eukaryota; kingdom Metazoa; phylum Arthropoda; class Insecta; order Diptera; family Tephritidae; genus Neoceratitis; species Neoceratitis asiatica. The sequence goes on along the minus strand of CM061527.1, from coordinate 82,645,229 downwards.
GCTGAATGCTTTGTCACATTTTTATTTACTTTACTTACTTATACACCACATACATACATATTTTACCATTATTTCTTGGCTCGATCGTTGTGCTGCGCTTTGCAAGCCTAAACAAGTATGCATTTAAAGGTAATTACTTTTTAATGTTTATATAGCCACTGCTGCTTGCTGAAATCGAATCAATTCAAATTAGCTTATAAATTATAAAATAGTTATCGCTGGGAGTGCTTGCAGATAATGCCAAGAGCGCAATTGCTGCGGCATAAATTATTAAGGAAGTAAATGACAGGGAAATTAGGTGAGGTGTACGTTGGACGGGTAGAAAAAAGGAAAATACAGACAAAAAAAAATTAAATTAAATAAAATTAAGTTAAAATTGTTGAAACCTATTACAATAATGGTGATTCCAACGTCGCCACGTTTCGTGCTTTAAGAGAAGATTATGGTGCAAACAACTCAATAAATTGATAAAATCTTAAAAAAATTTGAAGAGATTGGATCGGTTACAGATATTGTAAGGCCTTTGCATCATCCTTTTGCTTTTTTGGACTTACATCTACATCCATATATAGAACAGCTCACACAACAACTGAAGCCAGCTGAGCATTCACAATGCCATAGGGACGTCGATTGGGTACTTGAACAACAAGCAGTGGGCTGCGATGTTTCCAATAAAATTTTCTTCATCGACGAGGCACATTTCTCACTGGATGGATACGTAAATAAGTAAAAATTGTCGCATTTGGAGCTCCGAGAATCCTCAATTAATTGCAGGGAGGCCATTACACCTGGAAAAGCTTACTGTCTTGTGGGCTCTTTGGTCCGGAGGTGTGATAGGAACTTACTTTTTTGAAAACGATAACGGCGAGATTGTCGTATTGCTATGATCGCATGATAACCTACTTTTTTTTGGCCTGCAATTGAAGAACATGACTTGGATAATGTGTGATTCCAACAAGATGGTGCTACATGCCACCAACGCAAGAGAATATGGCTTTATTGCGGGAGAAATTTCTCGTCTTGGCGATGTCAATTGGCCATCAAGATCGTGCGATTTGACACCATTGGAATTTTTTCGTGTAGCTACGCGAAAGGCCCTGTTTATGCGGATAAACCTTTAACTTTTTGAGCACTTGAAAACAATAATTCATCAAGTTATGGCTGAGATACCGCTCAATATGTGACAAAAAGTAGTCGAAAATTAACTCAAATGGATCGAAGTTTGCAAAAATTTCTGAGGTGGTCGTTTGAATGATGAAGTGTTTCACATAAAATGCCAAAACTCAAACGATTTGATCAAAAAGGAATTTAAAAAAAAAATTATTTTAAATTCATTTTATTTACCTTTATTTTGGAAACCAAAAATGGGTAACCCTGTAAAATAAAAAATAAAAAAAATAAAATGAAAATAAAAATTAAACAAAATAATTAAAAAGAAAATAATAAAAATAAATAAATAAATGAAACGAAATGAAATTAAGCAAAATATAGTAAAATTAAGCAAAATAAAGGAAAATAATTCAATAAAATAAAATTCAATTTAATGGAAAAAGAATAAATAAAATAAAATTCAATTAAATGAAAAAAGAATTAAAAAAGTCAAAAGAAATTCAGATAAAATATTGCGAGTACATCAAAATCAAATTGATTCAAGAAGACAAACCCATAAATTCAAATTACAAAGTGCTGCAAAAATATTTAAACCATTAAGCAAAAAATCGCCGTGTGTGTGTGTGTGATTCAGTTCCACAAAGCAAATAAATAATAATGCAAGACCATAAAATCATCACACGTAGGCTGGCTGTGCGCTGCTGATGTATTTTAAAACAATTTTATTTGGCGCTCAGCCAAACGAGTAAAGACATATCTGTTTATAAGAAGAAGGAAAAAAGAAAAAGGAAAAGGAAAATATTTTAATTATTTTTCGCGCCAAATTTAAACGAATTTATTTATATCAAAGCCATTTTCCGTTTTTATTTATTTCTCGCTTCATGCACGACTGCACAAGTTTACAATACAGTTTTTCTGCATTTTTTTTTTTTGCTTTTCAAACGACATTAACAAATGATAAATAAACAAAAACAAAAAACTTCTAAAGAACTACGCCCACATTAAAGAAAAATTCTCCCATAGAAATCAACAAAATTCTGTCGACTTTGCACACATTTTCATGCTAAACAACACATAAATGTAAACGAAAAATCGTAGAAGCTTAGAGCAGGCAGAACAAGCGACAATAAAAGTAGGAAGCAAACGTGCGCTGCATTTTTAGATATATTTAGCAAGCAAAAACCCCCACAACAGCGCACACCATGGCGTATACGCAACCAACGTAAATATTTTTGAAACTCATTTAAATGCTATTGTAACAACTTCTGCATTTAAATACAATATATAAATACATACATATAAATGACGCTTTTCAAAATGAAATGGAAATCAAAATTGAAAGCGACAAGGGTGACAAAAAGCAAAATGTTTGTGTACAACAACAACATTAAATGTGAATAACAAACTTTGAGCAACCACAACACGAATATTAAAGCACTGCTATTGCCGGCAAAGCAACCAAGAGACGACCAACTGGCAGACCGGCAGGTTAAAAGACTAACTGACTGACTGACTGACAGACTAACAGTCTGACAGACTAACTGACTGACTAACTGACTGCTGTGCAGGAGGAGGAAAGTCATTAAAATAATTGCAACATAATTAAAAAAGTTGAAATGTTTTCACAAAATGCGGGCGCACACATTGTACAAATATCTCTGGTGACATATGCTACAAGCTCCAGAGAGTGCAATAAACGCCCACATACACACACGGAGAGAGAGAGAGAGAGACCAGATATTGAAAGTAGGCAAAAAAGGTATAATAACAATATATAAAAGGGCGGAGTATGATAAGCGCTGGAAGTACATATAAAAATATATATAAATAAATATATAAATAAATATATATGAACATACATATATAACTCTACTGCTGGGGAAATAACAGCATGCGCTTGTGATTTCAAATTGACTACAGTCGAAATGGCAGAAATTAGAGGAATATAAATGCGATAAAAGTTTTTACAGCCATGTCTGGGGTATTAAGAATCAGAGATTTGCCACGCTTGCTAACTATCAGTTATTGAAAACTTTATTCAAATAATACTAGCAGAAATTTTAGCACTTTTAAATAGCATTTAATTAAGTTTTAAAATGAAACATTGCCTACATTTAGGCATTTATTGCTCAATTTAGCAAAGACACACACCTAAAGGCGGGGAATATTATGCACAAGATGACTTAAACCAATATTTCCTACATTCAGGCATTTACCGCTTAAATTATCAAAGACACACAACTAACGGGGAATACTATTCACAAGAAGGTTTAAACTGACAGGTGCTGGAAAATTTTCTCCTACAATATGAGACTGCATTGCAAGTAACGCTATTTGGAAGCAAAATTTTCTATAATAAAGTGAAAAATGACAACTTAGAAAAATGTTTATTTAAAATCAAGCCATTTTTAATCCACTTTTTTCAATAAAGTGAAAATTGGCAACAGAGCAATTTGTTTATTCCAATTTGTGCGGTTTCGAAACTACCTTTCTCCAATATGGCGAAAATTGGCAACACAGCAATTCGTTAATAGAAATTAATTCTTCCTAAAATATAATTTTCATCAAAAAAGTGCAAATTGGAAACAAAGCGAGCAATCTGTTTATTAAAAATGGTGTTTTAACTATATTTTCCAAAATAGAAAATATGTATTGAGGGAAATTTTTTACCATTATCAAAAGTTGCTTTGAGTGTGAAAATTGACAACGTAACAATCAGTAGTTACCAATGCCTTAAGATAACAGGTGGTAGAAAACTTTCTCTTCCGATGTGAGGTTGAGTTAAAAAAAAATGCCCAAATAGCAAATTATTTTTTAAAACAACGCTATTTTCAAGCTAACTTTCTTCAAAAAACAAAAAGAAAAAAAAAAAAAAGCGAAAATTTGCAACATATCAATTCTCGTTATTAAACTAACGCTATTTGGAATCAAAATGATGACACAGTAAATCATTTATTTATGTTATCTATACTATTTCGAATCCACTTTTTTCAATAAAATGAAAATTGGCAACATAGACATTCCTTTATTTAAAGTTATACAATTTTGTATATATATATATATTTTTTCAATAAAAACAAAGTTAGCAACACAGCAATTCCTTGATATAAATTTATACTTCCTTACATAAAATATTCTTCAAAAAAAGGGAAAATTGGCAACAAAGCGAGCATTCCATTTACTGAAAATGGTGTTTTAACAATATTTTCCAGAAAAGAACGTATGTATTGAAACATTTTTCTTACCATTATCAAAGATTACGAGAAAATTTCAAATCAAATTCATTAAATTAAAGTGAAAATTGGCAACGTTGTTAGTCTTATATTCATCAAATTCAAATTTCTAATGCAATTTAAAATTTTGTGAAAATAGGCAACGGTGCAATACATAAGAGCAAATGGTATCTAGGTAATTTAAAATAAAATTGTTTTGAATGTGAAAATTGACAACGTAGCAATCAGTATTTAACATTAAAAAAATAAACGTTGCCTATATTTAGGCATTTTCCAAATACTTAGCGAAGACATACACCTTTTGCCTAACAATATTTCTTATTAATTTAAAAATTATTTCTTATATAAAAAATTTTAACGACCTAATAGTTAGAGTATTATCAACTTAATTGAAATTTTAAAGCACTACCCACTCACTTTCAACTCTCATCACTCATCAAAGACGCCATAAACAAACGTCTCGAAGAAATGCCTTACGCCCTCACCAACTGACTGGCTGACTGACTGACTCAATTACTAACTATTTGACACGCCACAACATTGCCTTGGCCGACTGCGTAATGCAACGAAATGCAATAAAACAAACGACCGACCGAACAACTGGCGAACTCTTCGTTGGCAATTACAAGACGCCAAATAACTTAGAAACATGTCAACTGGCTTCCGACGACTACACATTTAAATGTCACCACACGCCTTTGGGTCACTAAGAAAACAAGAGCAAGACACAGAAGTGGCGGGTGGTGGTGGGGCAGTAGACAAGAAGTGGTATGAGTTACAATGCCACGACAAATATTCACAAGCAAGAAATAACAACAAAAATTACGAAATATACGCATTGCAATTAGACGCAAACGATGGCAAGGCGCAAACGAGTGAGCGTCCTAGGAGCTATGAAGTGTATGAAATAAATTGTCTTAAATCGGTGATTAAAAATACGTAGACATCGTTGGTCTACAGAGTAACTAAATATAAATGCACGCATTGTAGCAAGCAAATACAATGTTGTAAATATGTACACATACATATATGTTATATACAAATGAGTGAGCAAAGTAACTAAGTAAATTTGATAATGCTATGAAATCGGCAAGTGGCATGTCTCGATGCCAGTGATAAAGACGACTATAAGATAAAGTTAACTCTAATGCGCTTGACTGGAGTACACAAACACATAGAAATTGTTAGAGACCATAGCTTTTTTTTAACGGTTTCATGTGCACACATGATAACCAAGCTCTTTACACTTTAAAACATTGGCTTTGGGCACACAAGCATTACTGGCTCTCAGTGTAATAAACTCATGTAGGAGTAAGTAAGTTTGGAAAAGTAAACGATGAAAGTTTCTTCAACAAACTTAAGAAGAACTTAAGTGATTGGTGAGGTCAAAAGCCGATTATTTTTAGTGAAATACACTACACAAAAGTCATGAAATAATTAAAAGAGGAAAACGAAGAAAACTTTGCAAGTTCAGTGTATGTTGAGATAAGAAAATTGGCAACAGAGCAATGCGTTTACTATGCGTTTACTAAATTTAAGCTGTTTAAAATCTATTTTTCTTCAACAGAGATAAATGGTAACAAAGGATTTCGATTAATTTAACTTATGCTATTTTTAATCTACTTTTGAACAAAGTGAAAACTGGCAACATTGCAATTCGTTTATTCTTAAAAAAATGGGCGACTTCGAATCTACTTTTCCTCAATAAACCGGAATGTGGCAATATTTATTTCAATTTGTGCGATTTCGAATCTACGTTTCTTCAGTAAAATGAAAATTGGCAACAGAGCAACTCATTTATTCCAATTTATGCGATTTCGAATCTACTTTTCTTCAATAAACCGGAATTTCGCACATAGCATTTCATTTATATAAATTTTTGCGATTTCGAATCTAGGCTTCTTCAGTAAAGTGAAAATTGGCAACATGGTAATTCGTTTATTCCTATTTGTGCTATTTCTAATCTACTTTTCTTCAATAAACGGAAATTTGGCAACATAGCATTTCATTTATTGCAATTTGTGCGATTCCAAATCTATGTTTCTTCAGTAAAGTGAAAATTGGCAACAGAGCATGTGGTTTTTCACAAAACATATAGTTTCATTTATTTAAATAAAAGCAAAATAAAATTATGAACCTGGAATAAAATTGATAGCAAACCCTTTTTTATCTCCCTCACAGATTATGTGAAAATTTTAAACCATTTTATATATATTTACAGTGAAAATCGGCAACATTGCAAATATTTTATTTTTCGATTCAAAATCAGAATGTAATTTAGAAGACTGTGAAAATCGGCCATGATGAAATATATAACAGTAACAGATTTTAAACTATAAAAAAATGATTTTGAACGTGAAAATTGGCAACGCGGCATCTATGTCAGGAGAAAATGGCATTGTTATTGGAAAATTTACCAAGAATTTAACCAAACAACAATGCATGCAGTCTCTTAGATCTTAAAAATAGAAATTTAATTTAAATTAAATTTAATTCAAATAATGAAAATTGGCAACATGGGTGTGTAGTCTGTGTCTAACCTCAAATAATCAATTCTTATACATACCAAATAAATCACAAAGTATTTTATATTAATGAAAGAACATAAAAGGAATGAAAAGAAAATATCAAACCAACAAGAAAAGTAGGGAAAACAACAAGATCAAAAACTTCGAGACGACAATTACAACATACGTTACACTCAACAAAAACAGCAGTAACCTATACAATAAAACATTTACCAAACATTTACAGTAACAACAACAAAAAACAACAACAATTACAGTAAACGTAACAGCAGTAACAATTAACAATGCACAAACACACTTGCAAGGAAGTTCGGAACTGGTTAAATGAAATTTAGTTGCACTGAGACCTACACACAACTACCTACTCCAGAGCACAGTTGGAGTAAAGCAGGAGAAGTAGTGGGGGATTGATTGCCACAAAGCTGATTACTTAGGAAACTGTTAAGATTGTTGTGTTGCAAGCGATGGCAGAAGTATTGGAAGCTGAGTGGAGCCAGCGAAGAAGGGAAATTCATAGAAATTACACAATAATGCTGAAGGCAATTGCTGAGGAGAAGACGTAGAGTGAAGTGAAAATACCGAGGCTTAATTTGCAGAGTACTTCAGCTGGCCTACCAAATGCCTGTGTGGTCGTAAGAAGTCAAAGCATTTTACGTATTTTAAGTGAGATTTAATGTGTTGCAAGATGACAAATTTTTCAAGTGGCAAAAAGTGTTTTTGAAGAGCTGTTGTGATATGCGGGAAATGGTGCAAGGCCGTCAGCAACTAATTGGGCGAAGTTGATGGATTTTTTTTGAAATTTCCGTAAACAGACGCGGTAAAAGATGGGAAATCACACATATTTTCAAAATATTTTACTAACATTTTTTTTTTGCTTAGCCAACAGCAATCCTCAATGCACATTTCCTTCTTGATTTTCCAAAGCTCATAACTTTTGCCGCCACCAAATCTAAGCACTTACAAACACTGTGGGTGCTGCTTATTCACAGTTACTTGCTACTATGTTATGCTTGGCGGCAAACTTTCTTCTGCGGAAAATAAAACACAAAATTATGCGAGGGAGTAGAAAAGTTTGCGAATTTTCGCAACTTATACGCAACATAGCAAGCCAGAGGAAACCAGATGAAAATAAACAACAAATATGAAAGTGTACAAATATAAATGTTTACAATTACACAAACTTACACACTTTTAAATGGATTTGTGGAAAAGTCATTGACCGTAAATTATGTACTCGGGTATAAGTGTAAGTGTGACCGTACAAACCACGAAAACAGTACGAAAAGTGAAAAACAAAAGTTTTTAAGAAAATTAAATAACTTGAATTTAAAATAATTGAAAGAAATTAATTTGAATAAAATTAAATAAAATTAAATGAAAAACAGAATAAAGTTTAAAATGAAGACAAAATTAATAAACAATAATTAAAATAAATAAAATGGAATAAAAAAATAAAATTTGTTAAAAATAATAAGAGTAAATAAAATAATATTTGTATATAATATATGAAAAAATTAAATAAAATGTAAAAAAAATATCAAAAATAAAAAATAAAAAATTAAAATAAAAAATAAAAATAAAATAAAGCAAAAAAAAATATTAAAATAAACTTAAAATAAAATTAAAAAATTTAAAAAATTTAAAATAAAAAAATAACAATTTTAAAAAAATTTAAATAAAATCTATATAAAGAAAAGGAAAATAAAAATTTAATTACAATAAAATTAAAATAAAAACAAAAGTCTGTTTAAAAAAAATGAAATAAAAATAAAGTTAAAATAAAATGAAAATAATAATAAAAATTAAATTTAAAAAAAATTTAAATTTAAATTTAAATTTAAATAAAACCAAAATTAAAATAAAACTAAAAAAAAACAAATTAAAATACAAATAAAAATATAAAAAATAATTAAATTTAAAATGAAAGTAAAAGTAAAAAAACAAATTAAATTCATATAAAACGAAAATAAAAATTAAATTAAAAATAAAAACAAAAATGAAAATTAAAATAGAAATAAAAATTAACATAAATTAAATAAATAGGAAAACAAAAATAAGGATAAAAATTGAAATTAAAATTAGAATTAAAACTAAAATTAATATAAAATAAAAATTAAATTAAAATAAAATATAAAATAAAAATAAAAATAAAAATAAAAATAAAAATTAAAAATAAAAATTAAAATTAAAATTAAAATTAAAATAAGAATAAAAATTTAAATAAAAGAAAAATAAAAATAAAAATTAAATTAAAAATAAAATTAGAATAAAATAAAAAATTAAATTAAAATAAAAGGAAAATAAAAATAACGACAAAAAAAAATAAAATTAAAATTAAAATTAAAAAGAAATAAAAAAATTTAAGTTAAATAAAAATAAAAACTAGAATTGAAACTAAAATAAAAATAAATTAAAAATACATAAAAATAAAATGAAAATTGAAATAAAAAATAAAAATAAAAATAAAAATAAAAATAAAAATAAAAATATAAATAAAAATATAATTATAATTAGAACTAAAATTAAAATTAAAATTAAAATTGAAACTAAACCAAAAATTAAAATTAAAATTAAAACTAAAATTAAAATTTAAACTAAATTTAGAATTTAAATTTAAATTTAAATAAAATAAAAACAAAAAAATTAAAGAAAAATAAAAATAAAATAAAATTAAACTTAAAATTAAAACTAAAATAAAATAAATGAAATAAAAGAAGTAAAAGCTTTATTTATATTTCAAAGTTACTGAAAACAAAATATAAATAGATGGAAGTGTGTAAGTCCGAAAATTGGCAACGTAGCAGGACCAAATAGTAATTATCCAAAATCGTTTGCAAAAAATAAGCGATACATTCAACTAAAATTCTTTTGAAGAAAAATAAACTACAATTAGATAAAATTTTTTAATTGAATCGTTGATTTTTATTGCTATGCTGCAATTTTTTATTATATTGAGGTGTATAAATGTGAAAATTGGCAACGCAGTGAAATTTTTAGCAAATTTTAGTTTAAATACGAATAAACATTTATTATAAAATATGTTTCAATTAATTTTTGAGTATATTAAGAAACAGGGTATTTCGTTTAAATCCAAAGCAATTATAACTTAAGAAAGTGAATCTGTTTTGATCTAATGAAACGGGGTACTGCATTCATTTTAATCTACGTAAATCAGCAGCATTTTATTTTATAATATTAAGTGGTTTATATTTGCAAAATTTAGATAAGATTTTATATCAACAACAACAAAAAAATAATAATAATAAAATATATATATAAAAAAAATGAAAATATAAAAAAATAAAAAAATAAATAAAAAAAATTAAAAAAAAAAAATTAAAAAAAAAATTAAAAAATATCTGAAGTGGTTGTGTTAGGCCTCTTCAGTTCTCAAAATAACTCATTTAGGCGACTGACTCAGAAGTCAATGTCATTTGTCATTCTCTTATCATTATATGAGTACCAATTAGGGAAATTTCTAGTAACCCACTTGTGATACAATCAATAGGCTATCGCATAAAAATTATAATAATTGGTTGGAATATTAAAAGAAAAAAATGAAGAAATTGAAAAAAAAATGCTAAAACATGAGACGGGAATTACAGTATGGGACTCGTAAATTTCAGAGAGCTCAGTGCGGATTTTGTGACGTCACAAATGCGCTTATTATGTTCATTTTTCTCGGGCATTATTGCACTACATTATAGGACTCGTCAATTTCAAAGAGCCTAGTGCTCACCGCGTTTTTAAAATGTTTTTTTAGCATCAGCGGATTTTGTGACGTCACAATTATGGTTATTATGTTAATTTTTCCCCTAAAGATATCATTTTATTGTTAATTTTTTCTTGTGTTTATATTTCATTTATAATCAGTCAAAATCCGTAAGGGTTTCTTGTTAAATGCTACAAATACTTTTTTAGACATAATAAATTATTGTTATTAAAAAAAAATTATTTAAAAAAATTATAAAATTTAAAAAATTATAAAATTTAAAAAAATTATAAAATTTTAAAAAATTATGAAATTTTAAAAAATTATAAAATTTTAAAAAATTATAAAATTTTAAAAAATTAGAATTTTTTTATTTATGACCAGAAACTGACACAGATTTTTGGCAAAATTATTGAAAAATTATTTTAAGAATGTATAAAATTTGTTTTAAAATAAAATCAGAAATAATTTGTTTAATAAAAAAAAATTTATTACTAATATTTAATTTTCCACCTGTTCAGTTGACAATTTTACGATGAAAAAATACGCAAGATATATGAATTTAGATAAATTCCCTTCATTTACTTTATTTACTCACTTAGGGAAATCCAGGTGTACGATTTAACCGTCAACATAACGGTATATTTATCTAAAACCCCATACAAACATACAGTACATTCTCCAGCACCACTTAAGTACTTATCAAAGTTCTTCAAAAGTCAAACAACAAATTGCGATAATATTAATAGCTGACATGCAAACAGTGTTAATGACCAAGTAAATGGGGGGAAAGTAAGTAAGTATGTTTGTATGTATGCAAGTAAGCAATTGCGTAAATAATTAACTTTTACGATATGACCACAATTATGCGCTGACGTTGATAAGTAACCAAAAAAAAGCAACCAACAAACAAGTAAAAAAAGAAAAAAAGAAAAATATTAATAATAAATGCAAAACTCACAAAAAAAGCAAAATAAAATAATGACAATAAAACAACAACAATGCACTAAAAAAAAAAAGAAGTTTAAGCGAGCAAGTTGTTGTTGTTGCAATTGTTATTGTTGTTTGAACACTGCAATCAACGGCAGAAAGGCAAATAAACAAATAAACACTTACGCGCAGGTAAATACATACATATAAATATACGATAATATAGTCCAAGCTATGCCCGCATGCATACATATATATGCACATATTTATATACATATGTACGTGTGTGATAACCGACGCGAACGACGGCGAGCCCACCACATGGCGTACATTGTAGGCGATAAGGTGGGCAAGTGGGATGTGGTCTTGTTGTTGCTGGCTGTGCTGTTTATTTTAAAAGTATGCGATTTCCTTGAGCCATACCTTCATACATATATACATACATACATACATGCTGACATACAAAACAGAAGCACAAGTAGCGAGTATGAAGAAGGAAAGGAGAAGTGACAGAATAGCTTTTTTGCTTTCAAAAATAGATTTCGAATTCGAAATGAGCACAGAATGCGATGAGGCAATTGAACTGAAGTCGCAAATAACAGGAAGATGCACAAACGTTATTACAGAAATAAAATAAAAAGCGAGTGAAGAATGATATTTTAATGAATTTCAATAAAAATGGTAATTAAAAGAGAACGTTTTAAATAGCAATGAAAATCGAATGAAATTAATTCAAATAAAATACCTTAGTATAGCAAAAAATATAATTGAAATAAAATTTAATTAGATAAAAAATAAAAAATAAAATAAATGACAATCAAAAAAAAATTAAATAAAAAATCATGTAACATATTATTAGAATAAATTTAAATATCAAATTAAAATAAAACAACCTAAAATACAATAAATTAAAACAAACAAACATAGAAACATAAAATTAAATCAACTAAAATCAAAAATTACAATAAATAAAATAATGTAAAATAAAATAAAAATGTAAGCAAAATTAAATTAAAATACATAAATATATAAAGGGTGATCCAGGTAGAGGTACTTTGCTCAATAGCCTTTTTTTGACAGACCACGCGTGAGTCGTGTCAAGCTGTCATGCCATTTTTGTACAGTATTGCTTGGCATTTCATCATGGAAAGAACCGCTTGAACAACGGTTACAATTCATTCAACTTTATTACGAAAATTCACGTTCTGTAAAGAATGTGTTTCATGCGTTTCGCTTAACTTATGGTCAACATAATCGACATACTGAGTGTACTATTCGCAACACCATCACCCATCTTGAGACCAAGCATTCATTATAGGATAATTTTCGACCGAATAGATCACGTCCAGCACGCAGTGAAGAAAATATAGCAGCCGTAGCTGAGATTGTACACGAAGACCGTTGAGAGTCGATTCGGCGCCGTTCGCAGCAACTCGGACTGACACGTATGGAACGACTTGGCGCATTTTACGTCGGGATCTTAAATTGAAAGCTTACAAAATACAGCTTGTGCAAGAACTGAGGCCGCTCGACCTTCTCAAGCGGCTATTGAAAAGGTCCAAGAAGATCCGACGTTTTCGAGCCAAATTTTGTTCAGCGATGAGGTCCATTTCTGACTCAATGGGTATGTAAACAAGAAAAATTTCCGCATTTGAGACGAAGAGTAACCTGAAGAGATTCAAGAGCTGCCATTTCATCCAGAAAAACCAAGAGTTTGGTGTGGTTTTTAGGCCGGGGGAATCATCGGTCCATATTTCTCCATGATAACCGAATATTCGATGCCTAAAATTGAAGCTCGTGATCTCCGCGACACTTGGTTTCAACAAGATGGCGCCACATCCCACACATCACATCAATCAATGGATTTATTTAGGGAACACTTCGGCGAGAAGATAATTTCACGTTTTGGGCCGGTCAATTGGCCACCAAAATCGTGTGTTTATCTGTCGAAATGCTCGAAGGAGTCATCGAAAATTGGACTCAACAGATGGACCATCTGAGACGTAGCCGCGGCCAACATTTGAAAGAGATAAGCTTCAAAAAATAAATGCCAAAGAATGTTCTTTCGAATGATAATAAAGATTCCAAATTAAATTTGAATTTTCAGTGTTTTTTCTTTAAAAAAAAAGTAAAGAACCGCGAAATGGATCACCCTTTATAACACTACTTAAATTATAAACTACACATAACCGCTAAAATCGAATCACGAACAGCAAGAAAACAAGCAAACCAAGAAAAAATAAATGTTATTTCAGATCGCAAATTGTTGATTGAGCGGCAACAAGCAGAAAATCAGATGGAAATAAAACAGCAAAAAAAAAAAAAAAGACGAAGCCAGCAATATCAAGTGTGAATGCTATGAAAAAGAAAAAAAATTTGTAAGAAAAAATAAAAGAAACAATTAGCGATTGAATGGTAAGCTATACAAAGCAACACACCAAAGCCAAAGAAAGCCGGCCGCCAATCATTATTGAATTGAAATACAAAGCCATTAACACATGATACGAGAAAGAAATTAACAAAAACGAAATATGAAAACTTGAACTTAATGTTTTTTTTTGTACTCCTCCTAACAAACAGTGCTGGGCAATTAAATGGAAGAAAATAATGTATTTCAGAGAAAAGAATTTTGTGCGATATTTTAGTATTCAATCAGCATTTGAGGATTGTATTCTACAAAAATTTTGAACCAAATTACTCGCTTGTGGTCTATTTAGCTGGCTGATACTGTAGAAATTTTGGGCCTCATAATGAATGGAATGTGCGAAATATCTGTCTTACATAATTACGCATACAAATGTATAATACAAAAGGAAAAAACAACAACAAAAACTGCATGTTTTAGCGCTTATCGCGCATATATTTTACTGTACACATGTTCGCACATAACCGTTGTGATAAGACTGAATATGTGTATACATATGTACATACATATGAGTTTTCATAGAAACCAATTTGCAGAGCTTTTATATAGTGAAATTGCAAATTATAATTTCCAAGACAAGTTTAACATTTCATTTGCAATGTAATTTGAACCTAGTATAATGGTTTTTGAATGAATTAAAAATTAAATGTTTTCGTATTGTATTGCAATGTAGGCGATCGATCAATTAACTAATGACAAATTTATTAAATTTTTAGCTAAAGCTCATTCATCATTATATACATATAGGTAAGGTATCATACAGTCTCATAACAATAGCTGAGTGGAAATTTGCTCATGAAAATAGTGTCTAAACTTAGTGTAGTAAAAGAGATATTTGACCTACCTCAATTAATAACACATCTTAAATTGTGTTATTGATTTTATTATTTGAATTAATTACACATAGATAGGGCAGTTGTTCCTTAATGCTGAACCTTACCTGAAAAAAAAAGGAATAAAAAATTAGATTTCATTACTGATTCACAAGCAAAAAACAACATCCAAAAAATTTTATTTTACATATTTTAATTTCACGTCATTTCAGTTCATTTCATTTCATTTCATTTTATATAATATTTTCATAATTATTTTTAAAATTTTAGTTCAATTTTTTTATTTTTATTTTTTATTTTTCATATCTTTTCAAAATTTTATTTCTTTATAATTTAATTTTTTTTTAAATAAATTTTTTGTATATTTTAAATTTCAATTTTGATTTTCTTTTTCAATATTTATATTTTTTTTTATTTTTAAAATTTTAAAAATATTTATATTTTTTTCTTTTTTATAATTTTTTTTTTCTTTTATATATTTTTTTATATTTATATTTTTATTTTTTATATTTTTATTTTTTATTTTTCTTTATTTTTAACCTTTTCTAATTTTTTTTGTAACTTTTTTTATTTTTATTATTTTGAAATTATCTTAATATTTTTACTCTTCAACTTTTTTCAATTTTTCTAATTAATGCATATTTTTTATATTTAAAATTTTTTCCAATTTTTTTTTTTAATTTATTATTAGCTAAATTTTTTTTTAAAATCCAAAAAAAAAATTTAATGTAATATTTTAAAATTTTTTTTGTTTTATTTTTTATTTTTTCATAAATTTATATTTTTATATTTTTTCAAAAATTTAATATTTTTAGTGTTGTTTTTTATATTTTGAAATATTTTTTATATTTTAATTATTTTTAAAAAGAAATTTATATATTCAACTATTTTTTAAAATTTTAATTTTCTATTTTTTCATCACTAAGTAAAATTTTTTTATTTTTAAGATATTTTAATTTTTTTAATTTTTGAAAAGAAAATTTATTTTATTATTTAACCTGTTTTTTTCTTCTTTTTTTTCTAAATTTTAAATTTTTGTAACATTTTTTTTTTAAATATATTTTTAATTTTTTATTAACTAATAGTAATTTTTTTAACCTTTTTAATTTTAGTTAAAGTTTTTATATTTTTAATTTTGTTTTAATTGTTTTTTTTTTCAATTTTAAAATTTTTTTTTCCAAAAAAAAAAATTATTTTCAAAATATTTTAAATGCGTTTTTGAATTATTTACATTTTTTTAAGTTTAAGCTTTCTTTAAATTTAAAATTTTTTTATATCTTTTTTATATTTTACATATTTCTAAAAAAAATTATATTTTTTTCTATTTTGTAATTTTAGCTAATATTTTTTACTTTTAATTTTTATTTTTTTCATTTATTTGTTTTCTTTTTTTTCAATAAAAATATAAATAATTTTTTAACTCTTTTATATTTCATTTTATTTAATTTTTTATTTTTTATTATATATTTTATTTTATTTATTTTATTCTATTTTATTTTTTATATCTGAGGCCCACCTTCTTTTTAGAGAAATAATTTTTAATACTATCTCTTATCACAATTCGCCATAAGCTACTTCAATATTAATTTTTATCAGACCAACAGTCTATTAGCTATTTAAAATTCTAGCAAATTTACATATTTGCCTTCTTGGGCACAATGCCAAAGAAACAATACTTTTTTGACGTCAAAAAATATGAAAAATAAAATAAAATAAATAAAAAAGTTTTAGAAATAAAAAGAAATATTATTTAATAATAAAACAAACCTAATCCAGTTAAAGTGATTTACGCGCAAAAGCCCGACATACATATGTATATAGTACATAGTACATATGTATGTATACCTGAAAGACAACAAACAAATTACTGCAATTCTCAGCAGGTTATTCGCATTGTTGCGTCAAATGAAACGGTAAAAATAAATGGATGGCATTTTTAATGAGAAAAATCGAAGTACAAAAATGGCAACAATAAAAATTAAAATAAAACAAAAACAAAACGACAAACAAGTTAATGTATGCGGTAATATGTAGATAGAGGAAGGAAGATAATGAACAAAAAAACATAAAAATAAATAATAAAATAGCAGTTGTGCGACACGCAGAGCAGTAAGCTCAAGTAAATAGAAGAAAAAGAACAAAAGAAAAAATTAAAAATCAACAAATGCAACAACAAATACGAGTATGCCATTAAATCCAGCATGACATGCAATGTGGCTAATGCGTGTGACAACAAATATGTTAAACAAAAAAAAAAAATAGAAAAATTTAACAAATTTCGCATTCACAAAGCGATAAGAGCAAACTTAAATAAAGAAAAAAAAAGAAGAAAAAAATATTTTAAAAGCAAATATAGAAAAAATATAGAAACCCGTAAACGAAAGAAACCAAGCGGGTAAGGAAAATTCGAATTCAAAACAGCCACGGACAGCAAGGAATTTGCGCTTGTTTTGCCATAAATCAAATGCATTTGGTTAGAAGTGACTTGAAGAGCGGAGCAAACAAAAAACAATACGCACAAATGTTAAAGACATATAGACAAGGGGAGGGACTGCGGCTGGTCTTCTTACAGTGACACACATGAGGGATAGCTGTGAGTTAATATTTTTCAAAAAATTGAGATTTACAGACCAATTTTAATAGAAATTTATATTTCTTTGGTGTAAAAATACAAATTTTAACGCTCCCTTCCGTATCCATTTGCTTCGCTTTTATTTGCTTAACTAATTAACTGAGTTAACAGCGCTCTCTGACGACGCTAACAGCAGCGCTTTGAAAAGTTTCAAGTGACAAATGAAGTTGTTAACGCCATTTTCTACGCGAAGCGAACGAGTGAAAAGACCGCTATAAGCAACTGAAGATTCACTGAACAATAAGATCTTAGAAATCTAAATCCAGCCGGCCTTCGAAACCCAACTTACCTTTATTGGATGATGTGGGGAAGCAGAGAGTACAATATGAAAGGTTTCAAGCCATACTAATAACTACTATTCAAGAGAGCTCAGCAGCAATGCTGCCACTAGAGCAATCGGAAGCGAGACTTATTGTGAGGTTAGTAGCAAAGAAAGGTGGGAAAAAGACTATCGGAGAGTGAATTGAAGAATACCGTCATTTAGAACACAGAAACCGAGTTCGAAAAGTATAAAATGTAGGCAGCAGTGCTTGAGAGCATGCGTAGGGTTCTAGATTTGTATCCTGGCCACACGTTTTTTCCAAGATTTTCCAACTGCGCTCGTCCCTTTATGTGTAATTCTCCCGTCGCGTCTGCTCTTAACACTGCGGCACCAATTTGATGGACTATGTCAAGCCAGATTTTTTGTCTATAGTTTTTTTTTTCCCACGGAGTGAAGGTTTTTTCCTTCCACTGCTTCCACCAGCGGGTGGTACTACTACTACTACTACCTGAATACATTCAAAACTGGATGGCTTGAGATAATATTTCGACGATATGACCTAGCGAGCGTAGCCGCTGCTTCTCATTCCATTGAGTTATATATCTTGTACAGATTATCGTTCCGTCGTCTTCACTGTATTCACTGTTGCTAGCACACAACGGCCTACAAATCTAACGAAAATCTTTCACTTTAAAATCCCTACTGTCAACTCAACGGAAATCACCACAGCCTAGGCTTCAGCAGCATACAGCAGGACGGGAATAATGTTGGAAAACTTGACTGTCCAGGCTTTAGCCGGACGCGAGTAAAGTTCGAAATCTTAACAGTCTAGGCTTCAGCGCCATAGAAGAGGACAGAAATAATGTTTGACTCATAGAGCTTGAGCTTATTTTGGCGAAAAATTGATTGTTAGTTGAGTTTCGAGGTTAACATTATTATTGATGTTAATTCGGGTCCTTTGATAGACGAAGTTGTCTCCGACTTCCATCTTATCACTGACGGTTTCTTTGGAGCCGAAATGTGAACATGCGTACTGTTTCGTAGGATGATAGGAGTTATTTCAGCTTGTTCTTGCCCCCCCCCCCCCCTTCGCCGAGCCAAGCCATTGGAAGGCGGCTTAGTAACAACTCCATCCTTAAGACTATCTTGAGATCTGTTTTACTAGGCTAGCTGTTGGTAATGAAGTAATTTATCCACACTGCATACACGCCAATGATATCTTAAAATCAATCTCGAACTGTGAAACGAAACGCACAAACGAACGAACGGACGAGCCATTGAACGCTTCGACGAAATTGAAAGGAAACTTTTGAAGAAAAAAAAACAAAAAACAATTCACAAAAGTGTAACCAATATTCTACAGACGAATAAACAAACAAGAAACGAAAGCAAGTCAGCTAATGGAACAAAAATAACATTAACCACAATTACAAGAAGAAGAACAACAACAACAGCAACAACTAGAGTAACAAAAACGTAAACTAAAACACACAAAACGGAATGCAATTAAAACAGAGCAGATACCGAACAGCTCGAGAGTTGGCAAAAATAGCAAATGTGTTTGCATTTGGACACTCAAGAGCGTCCAAGCTGGTTCGACTCGACTAACAACAAAAACAACACATGAAAATGGCAATGGCAGCAACAAACAAGTGTACGCCAAGAGTCGTACGGAGCTGGCTGCTGCTGCCGGTTCATTTATCTTCGTTACAGGTTGTTGCCGCTGTTTTGTTGGCCGATTGTTTGCTGTTATTGTCGATATTATGGCTTGCTTGCTTTGTTTTGTTTTTTATTTTTTTATTTTAGTGTTTTAGTGTTGGCGTTGCAAGTATCTTTCGCGTTTTCGTTTAGCTTTTTTGTTTTGGCTTAAAATGTTTATCTTTCGGTGACATTTTTTTTTGTTTATTTCTGTTGTTTCGTATTGTTTTTGTAGTTTTTGTTACTTTTGCTGCTGCTGCTGTTACTTTTGTTGTTGTTTCGTGCTGCTTTTGCTTTTGTTGTCGCTTATTGTCCGATTTTATGTTGCTCTCGTGCGCAGTTGTTGTTGTAATTGTAAAACTTGTCGTTTCGCATTTTTATGTTTTGTGATTTCGGGTTTGCTCTTCGGCTTTTTATGTTTTCTTTTCATTTTCTGCTTTGTTATTTTGCTTTTTTTTTTGTATTTTTTTTTCTTTTTTTTTTGTTGTTTTTTTTTTGTCTTCGTTTTCGTTTTCGTTTTCTTGTTTTGTTCGCAGTAATTTTATTATTCTTCTTGTTAATGTTATGCTTGATTGAGTTCAAATGAAATACAAGAAAAAACAATGTTGCTGCCAGAAAGAACGCAAGAGATAAGCAAATGTTTAGAGGAAACGCGTAATCTAACCTATAAAAGTTAAATCAAAAATGTTCCCAATTGATGTGTGATGTTGCAATTACGTTGAAATCAATTTTTAAATCTGTATTTTATGAATACAAAAGCTCTCTTCTCTATACAACCCAAAAATATGAAAGAAAAAGAACGAGTTTTTTCCAAACTTCTCAGTAAGTTATTTTTTTTCTTTGTTGCGAAGATTTTTAGAGTCACCCACAAGCAAGTCGCAGAAATAACTTGAAAACATGCTTTGGAATCAAAAAAAAAAATATTTTTACTTTTAATGAAAGCACTAAATCCTAATGCTCTTTGAGCTTACGAAAAAAAGTTAAGCTTAAAAGCAAGGGAGAGAGAAAATTCGATAAGCTCTTAAATCCGAGGAAACCAAAGTATATCCTTTACTAATTTCGAATTGCACAACTCATATAAGAAAACCAAAACCGATTTATCCCTAAAATTCAAGGACTACCCAATTATAGGGTTCTCCATCCAAGTAGAGGTACTTTTTTTAATAGCCTTTTTTTGACAGATCACGCGTGAGTTGTGTCAAGCTGTCATGTTATTTTTCTTCAGTATTGTTTGGCATTTCATCATGGAAAGACTTACTTACGCCTGAACAACGTTTACAAATCATTCAACTTTATTACGAAAATTCATGTTCGGTAAAGAATGTGTTTCGCGCGCTTCGCTCAACTTATGGTCAACATAATCGGCCTACTGAGCGTACTTTTCGCAACACCATCACCCATCTTGAGATCCGGCATGCATTATTGGATAATATTTGACCGAATAGACCACGTCCAACACGTGAAGTGAAGGAAATATAGCGGCTATAGCTGAGAGTGTACACACAGACCATGGAGAGTCGATTCGGCGCTGTTCGTAGCCACTCGGACTGCCATAAGGAACGACTTGTCGCATTTTACGTCGAGATCTTAAATTGAAAACGTACAAAATACAGCTTTTGCACAAGCTGACCTTCCCAAGTGGCATCGTTTCGCTCTATGGGCTCTTGAAAAGTTCCAAGAAGATCCGACGTTTTCGAGCCAAATTTTGTTAAGCGTTGAGGTCCATTTCTGATTCAATGGGTATGTAAACAAGCAAGAGTGCCGCTTTTGGAACGAAGAGCAACCTGAAGAGATTCATAGGCTGCCATTTTATTTAGAAAAAACAACGGTTTGGTGTGGTTTGTGGGCCAGTGGAATCATCGGTCCATATTTCTTCAAAAGTTATGCCGGTGAGAACGTAATCGTCAATGGAGACCGTTATCGCGCCATGGTAACAGACAAATTTGATGCCTGAAATTGAAGTTCTCGTTCACACATCGCATCAATCAATGGATTTATGATGAGAGAACACTTCGGTGAGCAGATAATATCACGTTTAGGGCCAATCGATTAGCTACCAAGATCGTGTGATATCACACCGTTAGACTTTTTTCTGTGAAAATAAATTCCCAATATTGATTTGGGAAAGCATATCTCACAAACCCAGTAATGTTTTGCGATGATATTGACAATATTGGCCTCAACAATCAAGTCGTTAGTTATGCTTCCTTCATCGGGTCAAACAAGCTGTTGACAGTCATAACTTCGAAGTCGTAGATAATTTCGTCTATCTAGGAACCAGCACTAACAACACTAACAATGCCAACCTTGAAATCTAATGCAGAATCACTCTTGCCAACAGGTACTACTTTGTATTGAGTAAACCAATTGAAAAATAAAGTCCTCCCTCGACAAGAAAAAAAAAACTATGATAGATGGTGGTCTGCCTGGACGACATCCGATGATCTGCGGTAAGCGTTCTCGAAAAACGGTTTGATTGCAGATTTATGGTTATTTGTGTGTGTGCGTCGACAAATAACGCAGACAGAGCTTTATAGAGTAGATGTACGGAAGCATTGAGCTAAGTTTAGTTAAGGGAATAGAGACACAGTAGACGGGTTACAGTTCTGACAGTATTCAATGCAGTACTCGTTGTTGGAGACACTACGTTGCAAAGATCAGGTGAAGAGGAGTCTCGATTCACTTGGTGTCTCCCATCTGTGAATAGAATAAGTGACTGGTGGAGTCATTCTCGATTCGGCTACGTACGCGAATCAAGAAAAAGCGGAAGATGAGGCAGAGCTGTCAGAAAAGTGTAAAAGCGATTTTATTACCAAAAAATAAACATTTTTCTTTTCACACTTTCAACAGATTTGATTTTGTTGCAGCTGCGCGTGGTGTGTGTCTTTTGATTTAATAATTTCGTTTGTCAGAGAGTTCAAAGCAGACGTGAAAGCAAATACGCAGAGTATGTGAGAGCGAACGCTCTGCACTATAGCGAATTGCGAATTGTGGATATTCTGTGGATTATTCACGCACACAAAAAAAAAAGATGAATATACACATATTTGTATGTATAACTGCATGTTTGTATGTATATAACTGCATTAGCGCTTTTTGTTGCGGCGTTGACTTTAGAAATTTTTTTATTTTTATTTATTTTTTTAAATTTTTTTTTTTAATATTTTTTTTCATTATTTTTTTATTTTTTTTTTTATTGTAACGATTTTTTACAGCTGATGTGACCGTAACAGGTTTTTTATCACGCTTTTCCCTTACTGTTTGCACTGTTTTCCTTTTGTTTTGTGTGTTTTTTTTTTGAATGTTGGTTGTTCGCTCGCTGCGCTTTGCTTTCTTTGCATTTTGCGGCCGCTGACAAGCGCGTGCCAACCGCAGCAAAGCGCGCTGCTGTCTCTACCAAACACATTATGCATTATTGATGTGATGTGAAAAACATTGTTGTTATTGTTGCTATGTGATAATTTGTGTTAAAGTTTTTTTCCTCTATCTCTCTCTTTTGTTGTCTTTTTTGTTGTTGTTGCTTTGAGTAGATTTATTGCGATTTAATTTTTTGCTGACGTTGTCATTTAATGTGTTCCAGGTTAATGGCAATTATCGTTGTTGCATTGCTGAAGCGTTGTATTTGCGAGATTTATTACACATAGCAGCAGCAGAAGCAGCAGAAGCAGCAGTTGACACGCCCTGCGTGTGGCAGGCAGTGGGTAAAAGTTCACAAAAGCACATTAATAAATTTAGTGCGATGGAAAATAAAGCAAAAAAAAAACCGATTATGAAAGCGCGAAAAAAGAGGTGGAATGACATAACAGTGAATAGAGCTTAACAACATAATCGCCGCGTTATTGTCATTATGCTCAAGAAGCGGCGACAAGCATAATGGCTATAAATATATACAAGTATGTACGTATGTATGCATGACATCAGCGCTTGGTGCGTCAATACATGCTGACACATCATCCGCGCCTAGTTTGAGTAGAACAACAACTACTGCCTCCAACCTCCAACTTAGAGCCAGCCCAAACTCACGAAGACACATAAATGTATCCATTCCCATCATATACATCATATTTCCTACCTTTCAAGTCACTTCAATCATTTTGTCACTGCAACATAAGCAACTAATGATGAGCTGTTCTTACTCCGAGGCTTAACAAAGTCTTAGCCAACCTGTGTGACGTGTAATTTTGTCTACTCTCATAATTCACATCTTCTGGTATTAACATAAGTGTGATAAAAGCATTGTCAACAGTCGTGGGGATGAGGGGAATAGTGAGGAGGGCACCAAAAAGACGAAGAAAAACAGAAAGAAAGAAACACAATGTTCAAGGCATGATGCCTTTCATAGAACTGCTCCTAGTAAAAGTCGAAAAACTGCAAGAATAGTTAAGAGTTCTCTTCTTATCAACTCAGCGTATTCGAGGCTTGCTGTGAAACGAATGCAACAAACAAACACTCGTCTCTAACTACGTTTAGAACCCAACTCAGAGCAGAACATTGATTTTTAGACAGTTTTTGAGACACCAACGCACTCATCTGAGCCCCAAGCTCCAACAGAGTAATTTTAAAGCACGACAAGGAGAAAACAATGCTGTTCCTTGCATTCGCGGGGGACTGAAAACAAACGGAACTCTAGAGATCAACGAGTCTCATGTCTCATGTAAAGACTTCCTTGTGTCCAACGCTTTCTACTAACCCCTATAGCTAGGTAGATTAGGTTAGACAGATATGGCTGATACCAAGAGGAATCCACTTCGACCCACAAGACACGTCCGTTGTCAAAGGATAAGGAGAAAAAAAATATTATCCCTTGCAAGCTCAAACGAATTGAAAACAAACGGAACTCTAGAGATCAACAAGTCTCAGTCACTGTAAGGACTTCCTAGTGTCCAACGTCTTGTACTAACTCATTAGCTATGTAGATTAGGTTAGGCAGTGTTGGTTGTTCCTAAGAGGATTCCACTTCGACCCACAAGACACGTCCGTTATCATACCATAAGAAGTCAAGTGAATGCTAGACCACGCTTCACATTGTTAGATAACTGCAAAAGCGCCTAAGATCGATATCTGTCAACTCTTTTGAGTTGGTGAACGTATGCGATGCGAGAATGCTTATACTGACCCTCGCCGACCCACGACATTTCTCAAGTAAGCATAAAGAAGATCCAGTCTACTCCTCTCGACAACTACGACAGTGTGGAAACGTGTAAATTTCAAGCCTTACGAGGTGAATACCAATCGCACAATGTCTTATGTCTGAACTCTCATCGTGGGATGGAAATAAGTTTCCCAAGCATCCCAGAGTCCACCTTGGGCCAAAAACAGCCCGCAAACGTGCAAATAGAGGAGCTATTCAGAAGCTGCTTGCATATTGACAGTGGAACATCTATTTTCGCTTTGTCTTCAAGCTTTTCAGCGTTGCAGTTTCCAGCAATTCCCCTGTGAATCGGTACGCATATGGTTTTCATTATGAAATATTGTCTGTAGGACAGTGATAATATGCAAGCCTTCGCCATTTCGGAGCTCATAATGAGTTGTCTATCTGGTTAAATGTTGGTCAGTCTCAAAGAAATTCTTCTTCAAGGTCCAGAGCGATCCTTAAAAGATGCAACTTAAGACAGGAAAGTACCACGGGTTTTTGGTAGTCGGAGTCTTTTGTACACGGACAATTCTCGAAAGAAGACTTTTATACTGAACTTTCTGCCTGGCATCGACCAACTTCCTCCACTTGTTACTTCTAAAGGGAAGGGATTATGTTGTATCTTATGGGTATACAACCACATATATACTATTTAGGTCTGCGATTTCTCCTAATTTCGAAAGTAAATGTCCCCTCAGTGGCAAGGAAATCTGAGAAAAAGAAAGACTAAAAGAGTAGCTCTACTTATCAAATCATACATAACCCCTTCAGAGGAGAAAATCGATTTGAAATCACTCGCCTAACCGTACCATCTCGTCTACAGAATAGTCGAAATATCTCGACTTTCAGTCGCCATAAATCCTAGTTAAGCGAGTTACGTTATGCAGTCTTCCGCATGCAGCCAACCTTACGTATGAGACGTACGAGTAAAAACAGTTGAGCTTCGGCATAGTCAACAGCGATTTTAATGGCGATTTTAGCGCAGGATAAGGTAGCGGACAAACAACAAGAATGACAAGACAACGACGACGATGACGCTGTGCGCGTTATTAAATGTTCTTCACCGCAGTGATACCGGCTATAGTGAACACGCTGTCAGTATAAGCGTAAATATTTACTTCTGTGAATACAAATAGACAGGCAAATATTGAAACAAATGTCATTGAGTCAATAATTGCCACATATGTAGATATGTATGTAAAAATGTGGAAAATGTAAATAAATGTGTAATATAATGGATTTCAAAGGGAAAACGAGGATGGCAAACATACAGACAAGCGATATGATAACCTTTCATAAGTAAAAAAAAATATAAAACGAGAAGTAGCATAATAAATGCATGGAAAGAGTAGACAGTGTGAAGGTAGTGAAATTAGGGATTTGGGAATGAATTTTTAACAACTTTGTGTGTAATGAGTTCTTCACAAACAGACGAATTTTAAGTGGTTTTCTTGCGTGGAAAACCTTTTGCATGAATTTAGAAATAAATAATAAATGCGGAGCGTTTGAAGAGCTCGACTCTAGCGCCACCTGCAGTTATTATTCGAATATATCGACCACTGTTGCTACCTCTCTTGTCATAAAATAGAATCTATATACTCTTTTAAGAGACAAAAAAGGAAGATGGGTTCGAGCGATGAAAAATTTTTATCCTAATTTTAGATTTAGGATTTAGAGAGAGTAGGAGCTTTGAGTCATCAGTGCTCATTGTGCAAAGGTTAAGGAGTGTTTTTTCCTACAAATCCATCGACAGTTCTCATTGACATCACTCGAAAGAGGGAGATTCCCTCCTTTTGCATTTACTGATATCTTTCCTCCTACCTAACCTGCCTCAATATATCTTTATCTACTTACTACAATAAATTTGCAGAGTAGACGTTTCTGTTGATTCATCGTGTACCACTTTGCCCATCTATCTAGTCATATTCCGGCTGTATGTCGCTAAAGTAGACAGTTTGCCTTTCGGAGGAGAGAAAAAGCGAATTCCCATTGGAAACCTAAAACATGAAAGGATAAACAGAAAATGTTTGACAAAACTGCACATTTGACCTAAGAACTGATGACGATAGTTCGTGGAAATAAACATAGATAAAAGAACGTGAAAAGAGATAGATGCGGAAAGGAGAGTGAGTATGGTTTATAATAGTTAAGTATTACTCTTGAATCGAATACCCATCTACAAAGCAGCTTAGACCGCTGCCTAGTTTCTAGTCTAGGAACACGGAAAGAGGGCAGAGCAGACAAGCAAATATGACACTCCGGCTGCGGAGATTGAAGTATATACTTGTGTATTGTATATACAGATGATTCAGAACTTGACTGTGGAGTGAGAGGGAATGTTTTCTTGTGTAAGGCCTCATTGAGGTGGCTGAAGAGAAGAAACTATCCCTTGGGTAGACTAAAGGTAACGAACTAGAACAAAAGAGATGGTTGAATGCATGCATTCCAGCCGTTTCACTTGAGTATCGCGGAATCCATCAAACCTGTAAAGGCACCTGACGTGGGTTTAAGCGTGATATCAGGGTCGTCGAATGCTGGAATGATACATAGATCGAAATGGAACCGGAAAAGGTCAAATGGCTTATATGCTCTTCAAAAAGAAAGACATATCTAAATTAATCCAGATCCTGAAGGAACATTGCGCCAGAGGACGATATGCAGGATAGGATCCCCTTTGGTATGGTATTTAAATAGTCCCTTTTCGAAGATGCTGCACGGTAGAAAGCGACGATTTTCCAGCTGCTAAGCGATTGCGCTACTCTAAAAAGTATTAGTATTTCGACAAATAGGAGTTGCGTACTACCCAGGACGTAGGTTCGTGTCCTGTTCGGATCAGCCTACAACAAAATTATTGAAAATGAATTTAAATTTAAAAAAAAAATGAGGTTAATTTTTCCAATGGCGATCACCCCCCGACAGGGGTTGCATTCATGAAACTGTCGTGCGAGCTAATAAAACTCACAAGAGAGTGCAAGTGAATGGAAATGGAGTGCTAGGATCTGAGATATATTAGTGATATCGTTTCCACCTACTTAACTGCCTAAATGCTACATAGAAACATCGATATGAGTCAACAACAACGCACCGTCTTCAACTATACTGGAAAAACTAGATTTACTTGGAAAATACGAAACAATTAAAACTTCCATGGAAAAAAATGCTTCGTTTGATCAATTATCCCCCTCCGCAAACGAAAACAACTTTTATCCCAATCATAATCAAATCCTAATTTAACAAACTGTACTTCGGTAAATGGCGGAATGCAGGTCTACATGTGTACATACATATGTATGTACATACCGAGATGTGAATTACAGATAAGCTACGAAACGTCAAATCAAACCACAACACAAGCCACATTATCAGCGCTAATTAATGCGGTCAAAGGAAGTCAAAGGCCTAAGATGTCAGGCGCTTACAAGCGACCACAGTATGGGAGGAGGCAATACGTCAGTTTTCTTCTAAAAATAAACATTAAACAACGAATTGCATTTACCTACACATCAACAAAACGAACAAAACAAATGTGTAAGCAACAAAAAAAAAATATAAAAAAATCGAAAAGCAAAAATGACAAACAGTGAGCTGTGATTAATGACAGTATAAACAAAACAGCAAAAACATGTGAATGCAACGATTGCGAACAGCTGATAAGGTGAGTGCTTAGATCGCGAGCAGTGAGTATTCCTTCGAACATACATAGATAGATTTATAATGCTTTACTTTTTATTAATTTTAGCGCATTAATTTTTATTTATGCCAACAGATTTGCAGATTAAATCACCAGCATTTGCCTCGCGAGCGGGAAAGACAACTTACGCAGCGATAAAGAGCACCGAGTGGCACTAACAGGCATACATAGCGGACAGCTAAACTAACGGTTGATCCAAGTAGAGGTACTTTCTTTCAATAGCCTTTTTTTGACAAATCACGCGTGAGTTGTGTCAAGTTATCATGTCATTTTTGGTCAGTATTGTTTGGCATTTCATCATGGAAATACTTACGTCTGAGAAACGTTTACAAATCATTCAACTATATTACGAAAATTCACGATCTGTAAAGAATGTGTTTCGCACGCTTCGCTCACTTTATGGTCAACATAATCGGCCTATTGAGCGTACTATTCGCAACACCATCACCCATCTTGAGACCCAACATTCATTATTGGATAACATTCGACCGAATAGACCACGTTCAGCACGCAGTGAAGAAAATATAGTGGCCGTAGCTGAGAGTGTGTACACGGAAACCGTGTAGAGTAGATTCGGCGTAATCCGCAGCTACCCGGACTGCCATAAGGAACGAATTGGCGCATTTTTAGTCGAAATCTTAAATTGAAAGCATACGAAGTACAGCTTGTGCAAGAACTGAAACTGCTCGACCTTCCCAAGCGATATCGCTTTGCTCTATGGGCTTTTGAATAAATTCCAAGAAGATCCGACATTTTCGAGCCAAATTTTGTTCAGTAATGAGACCAATTTCTGGCTCAATGGGTATGTAAACAAGCAAAATTGTCGCATTTGGGACGGAGAGCAGTCTGAAGAGATTCAAGAGCTGCCATTTCATTCAGGAGAAACAGCGGTTTGGTGTGGTTTGTGGGCCGCTGGAATCATCGGTCCATATTTCTTCAAAAATGATGCCGGTGAGAACGTAATCGTCAATGGCGACCGTTGTCGCGCCATTAAAACCGACTATTGATGCCTGAAATTGAAGCTCGTGATATCCGCGACATTTGGTTTCAACAAGACGGCGCCACTTTCCAAACATCGCATAAATCAATTGATTTACTGAGAGAACACTTCGAGGAGCAGATAATTTTACGTTTTTGGTCGGTCGATTGGTCACCGAGATCGTGTGATATCACACCGTTAGACTTTTCCTGTGGGGACATGGAAAGTCTAAGGTCTATGCGGACAATCCTGCTTCGATTCAGGCCTTGGAGCAAAACATTACGCGTGTCATTCGCCAGTTACCAGTCGAAATGCCCGAATGAGTCATCGAAAATTGAACTCAACGGATGGACCATCTGAGACGTAGCCGCGGCCAACCTTTGAAAAAGTAAATCTTCAAAAAATAAATGCCAAAGAATGTTCTTTGGAATGATAAGTCCCCATTAAATTTGAATTTTCTGTTTTTTTTTTTTTTGCATTTAATAAAGTAGAGAGCCTCGAAATGGATCACCCCTTAGTTAAACAGCAAATGAAAGAAAATTTAAAGCATGGAGCTGAAATAAAGGCACGTCGACTAGCAATTCAAATAAACATGCGAATAAGTGGGCAAAAAAAAAAGATTGGTAAAATTAACCGCAGAAAAATGCCACACAATCAGTGGTGCACAGAAATCGACCGAGAAAAATTTGCGCGAACCAAATATGGACACCAAATAATAGTGAACGTGATAAAGTACTAGACCAAAATGGTTAAATGGAAAGGATTGGAGGCTGAAACAAAGTGAAGAAATAAAATATATAAAAAATTAAAGAAATGAAAAAAATCAAGAAAAAATAGGAAAAAATTAACCACAAAACTACATATTTGGAGATACAATCCACAGGAGGGCAGCAATATGAAGTGAGACAATTGAAATGGGCGTGGCGAGGCAGCCAAAATGAGTACAAGATCGCAGAGACTTTTATGGAGTGACAGCATGACAGACGGTGATATCAAAGTGCAGCAGAGTTTGGGTGGAGTGCAAAAGAACAAAAAAAAAAGAGAGAAACTAAACAAAACAAAGAAAACCCAAATAACAACAAATATTCAGAGATGCAAGAAAAGCGGCACAAAGCTGATATTCCATTTCCAAGCATTCTAAGCCGGAAAGCCGAGTAAGAGAACTTCATACGCTCTTAACCCCTCAACGAGGTCATTGTGTTAATAGCTTTTGGAGGTTTTTTTATCAGGGTTTGAAGCTTATAGCCCTATCGATCTCAATGTAAAGTCGAACTGTCGTACACACCTCTTATACGAGAAATCCTGCCATTTCGGGAGTATCTTAAGTGTCCTCAGGAAAACCTCAGTAATAAAAAATATTCTGAGATATAGCGGAAGGTCGCTTTAAAGTTGGATAACAAGCTGAAAGGCCGAGTACGAGTAACTCTAAGCTATCTAAACCGGTAATGGAAGATTTTTAAGCAATCCGTGAGAGGGTTTGGGACGCAAACGTATAGTGCAAGAAAATAGAAACATAATACGGGAGGCCTAACTTGGAAGCTAAGCAAGTGCTGAACGAGAAACCTTATCAGACCTTGGAAAAAAATACTTTCTTCGACTACACTATATGTTCAATTGTGTAGGTGGAAGCAAAACTACGCTTAAGCCCAAAAAATTTTCAAATTTTTCAAGAGTCTGGAGGAAAAAAATCAAAAGCATCTAGAAGAATGCACTAAAATCCAATTACTTTTTCAAACAAGCTTGACAAAACGTGAAGAACTACCTCTTCCGACTACACAAGACAAGCACGAGCGCGGAACCAATATATTATTACATTGTATTGCACTTGTTGAACCCACAACGACCCGCACCAACCACTCCAACCCACTGAGACATTGGCTTGGCGTATTTTTGTTTTTATTACTTTTTATGTTTCCACATTTATTTGTAGTTTTACGTGTCGAGACTATTAATAATTGCCCAAACGCTCGATTGGACAAAACGCATTTGCGCTTCAATGGCTCGATGGCTGGCTGGCTGGTTGGTAGGTTGGTTGGTTGGTTGGTTGGTTGGTTGGTTGGTTGGTTGACTGGCTTACCGGTTAGCTGGCCAAGTTCGTACTTTCAGCGTCAACGCTGTGGATGAATGAATATAGAGGACTTTTGTAGTAGCTCTGTCTTTCTGTGTGTGGGCATGTGTAGATACTACGTCAAAAGCACAACGATACCAGAGATACGACGGATATGTACAAGAAAAAAACAATAATAATTCAAGTAATGGCAGTTATTTCGCACACTTGACCGAGCTGCAAGTCCGTCTCAACGACATTCGCGCCAATCGACCAAATGTCCGGTGGATGGACCGACCAATCGACTAACTAACAGGATGTCCAACTGACTAGTTAAGTGGTTACTTTGCTATCAACGACAGCGTCACTTGAGCATTGCCGTTTGTGTCGTTGGAAATGCTCACACTTATACTCGTATACACAGATTAACACAGCCAGCCAGTCAGCCAGCCAGTCAGCCAGCCAGTCAGCCAGCCAGTCAGCCAGTCAGCCAGTCAGCCAGCCAGTCAGCCAGCCAGTCAGCCAGCCAGCGAGACCTCTTCAAAGTCAATATGGCAAGCGGGATGGGGTGTTGCGTCGATAGATATACGTAAGTACTATTAAAGCGTCTCAGTCGCTGCCAGTTCAATGGCCAACAATTTATTTATAATACTCGTAAGTTATATACTTTGTTATTGTTAATACTTTTGTTATTAAGCGATTTGAGTTATTGCGCATTTGGTTTTAAAGTACGCTGAAGTTTCACGCTGAAGGGATTTACTTCTTGACACTTATGGAGTCTCAGTAGTGATTAACGATTCTTAGCTGATTTCTATTGGTTTTATTTGCTTGAGCAGACGTCCGGAAGGAAGGAAGCTGGTATTCGTTGATGGAGGTGTAACTTGGAAGTAAGTGTGGACCAAGTAGATATGGCTTTCAGCTCGTGTTGGTAATAATCTCAGAGTATTTCTATACCCAATGAAGTTTAATGCTGGAGAAACCCATATGGGCTGAGGGCTGAAGGCTAATATCGACATTTTCGGTCTCAAGAACAAGTGCCGTTAGTTCTGCTTTATCTAAGCTAGATATGAAAGCGAAACGAAAAAGTCTGGTAGAGATCGAAAGCAATATGAATCATGCCATGTCATCAAAGGAACAGTCAGCTCCGCGTTCCTTGGCTCCCACGTCTTTCCTGATATTTATAATTTTGAAGTAGTAAATAATTTTGCCGATTCAGAAACCAGTATCAACATCAACAACAACATTAGTCTTGAAATGTATAGCAGAATCACTTTTGCCAGCAGTTTCCACTTTCGACGGAGTAGAAAATTTAAAGCTAAAGTCATCTCTCGACAAACTAAAAACGAACTTTGCAAGTCGGTCATCATTTCCGTCCTGAAATATGGTGCAAGAAGCGTAAACAGTTGGGCTACCGTCGAGTCGTACCTCGAAGTTCTCAAAAGAAAGGTTTTGCGAACGATTTAAAGGCCTTTGTGCATCAAAGACGTCGAATTAACACAGAAGATGGACTGATGAGAGCTGTTCGATAGTACTGCGAATAGTCACTAGCTAGGCCATGTTACCCGGATGGATGAGTCATTCAGTTTTGAAAGTTTTCAACGCAGTACCTGCCGATGGAAGCAAGGAAAGAGGAAGGAGTTCATTACGTTGGAAAGACTGGGTGGGAAACAGATCGGCTATGAAAATTAAGAAGAAAGCAGGTTACTATGTAAAATCTAACGTTTTTGGCTGAGGAATATTCGATCTGTCTTTCTCAGTTCATGTGATTTTAGAGGAAATATGGGTAACCTGTGTGGCTCTTCACTCTGTGCAAGACACTCAACACTTCCTGGCGAGCAATTTTAAGTTGTAAATCACTTCCAAATCTATCTAGCGAGTAAAGCTTTTGCAAAAGTGAATGCCTAGCAATAACTAAATCTGATTTTTGAAATGTATTTGAAAGAAGCCTGCTCATAAATGCGAGATTTTGAAATATCTCAATTGAGCCGTCACCTAGTGTCTGCCTGCTTAGTATTTCCCCTTTGATAGAGTTTTTTACCAAGATTTTTGCTGAGCCTCGTAAGGTTTTTCCTGTGCTAAACCTAAAATTCTTTAGTGAGGGATGACTCAAGCTACGAAATAGCGCAGATTCCGTCACAATGAAAGAGTAACATAAAGTTTTGAGGCCTCAAGGAGTATTATAAAAGCTTTCTAGAAATCTAATGCATTTGTATACAGACTCTGAGAATGGAAAAGTGTTTAAAAAAGGATTTTTAACCCTTCCAGACGTGCTAAAGAGAACAAAAATTCTACAGCAAAGCAATTAGATCAACTTGTTGATGACTTCCGTGGTAAATTCGACTTCAAGATGTAAACGGTTTTCCAATAGGGATGATATGATTTCTAAGTGTCGTTTTGGCCATTTTTAATATGTCATGATTTGTCATTATTTTTTCATTATATTCAGTAAAATCTACAATTTCATCCATAGACCACAATAAATGTCGTGAATTTACTGATTTTGTCTTGGAACAACTTGAGAACGATAAGAATTTTTTTAGGAAAATCATCTACTTTGATGGGGCGAAGAAAATCCACAAATTATTCATGAACAACCATTACATACACCTAAATTGACAGTTTGGTGTGGTTTTTGGTCTGGCGGAATCATCAGTCCGTACGTACTTCTATCGAAGAGAAGTGGTGGCACTGTTAATGTCAATGGAGAGCGCTGCAGAGCGATGATAACCAACTTTTTATGGCCACAATTGGAAGAAGTTGATCTTAACAACATCTGGTTCCTACAGCACGAAGCTACATGTTACACAGCACATGCAACAACCGAATTATTGCGAGAAAGGTTTGGATATTCAATTATTGTCACATTGAATTGCTTCCAAGAAGTTGTGATTTAATACCATTAGACTACTTCTTATGGAGTTATTTGAAGTCATTAACTTTTAGCAAGAAACCAGGCTATCTTCAAGCTTTAAAGGTCAATATTGAACGTGCTATTCATGACACTGACGACTTGATTTAGTTCAAAAAGTGCTCAAAAATTCATCGGTTCATCAAATTCGTTTCTGCAAAAGAAGTCGTGGAGGCACGTTTTAATGATGTTATATTCAAAACTTAATTGTATCGATTGTACTTCACACTAAATAAAAAACATTTGAATTTCCTTAAAAATTATTTTTTTTTTTTTTTTTTTTTTTTTTTTTTAAAGAAATCATATCACTTTTATTGAAAAACCCTATGTATGAACCAGTTCTCTAGAATTAACCAGTTCTAAGTGAATTAGTCCACATGCATTACCGAAATTCATAGCTTCTCTCTAAGTAGTATCATATCATGGGATGTAGCCAAAAAAGTAGAGCTTCCAAGTCTTCAAGAATAAGGATTCGAAAGTGTTAGCTGAAAGAAAAATATGCTTAAATCACATATTATACGATGATTTTCTTTGTTCTTCTATGGGATGTAGCCAAGATGACAGGGCTTCTGAGAGCTAATAAGCGATTCTAGCTCAAGTCACACTTTAAATTTTGTGGACTGAGTTTTGTTTGCTTTTACTTGGGATGTAGCCAAGATGGCAGATCACTATAAAACACTTTCTTTACATAATTGATTAACAACACTTTCAAGTAACAAACACACACACTTATTTCACATGAAAGAAATTTTAATTTTAATTTTTTTTTTTTTTTTCACTAACTTTTTTCTTGTAATTGCCATATTCACAATAACTCACCTTTTAAACTGCTACTCCAAGACGTTCTCCACACGATATGTGTATGTATGTATATATATTCGTAGTAACACTTACGGCGAAAATCTCAAACAATTTGCATACATTAAACTCATATCCATTAGAAAACTTTTGCTATTAAATCCATGAAGAGCGAGCGAGTATCACATTGCAAAGAAGTGCTGAAACGGAAAAGAAAAAGAAAAGAAGGAAAATAAGATACTATAAAATCATTTAAATGCCAAAACGAGTTTCAAATTGCACACACAAAAAATATAGCTTAAATATACATATTTATATTGAATGAGTACTCGTATATATGTACGTACGTATGTACGTATGCATGTGTGCATAGAGCTTACACAAAAGAATGAATGGCACTGAGGAGTACGCGTATGAGTAAGTGCTGCTCTTACAGAAACTTAATTTCGCCTGCCTTAACATATGTACATGTGTATGTACATACTCGTATGTGCATATGTACGCAAGTTGCTTCGCTAAAGAAAGGTAAAAAAATGCTGCGCTGCGCTGCGATGGCACGCAAGAATGCCAAAGGATAATAGCAACAGCGGAACAATATGATGAAAAGTAGACGAATTTGTGCAGAAAAGTAATGCGCTCTCAAGGCTGAAGACAACAGAGGGAGGGGTTCAAATGCTCGTAGTACATATGTAGATACACAAGTGCGTACATACTCGTAGATGAAATGAATGTAACGTCTACAACAAGCCAAGAATATACATACATACATGCAATAATAGAAGAATTCAGTATCATACCCAACTACTTGCTTGCATGAGCTTGTAAGCAGTCAAGTAGATAGTCAAAAAAGAGTATAAAAAATTAAAAAAAAATTTGTAAATCTTAACTTCACATACCGAGCACTTAAAAGCATACAAACACGACCAAACGATGCACACACACAAGAAAACTATAGAGCTCAATACTCAAGATGAGAAACAAACGCCGTTAGAGCAGCACAGCGCTCAGTTGACTGCGAGCGAGACTGTTGCTGATTTGATAAATTTATTTCACGTTCTATTTATTTTTGGAGCAACGTTAGAGAGTGCGAGAGTGGGCAGGAGCGCAGTCATAGAGAGGGAGAGCAATATAAAAAAAATATTAAACGTTATATTGCGTAGCGCGCGCTACAAATGCACACATTCTACAGGAAATAAATAGATACGAGAAGACACAAAGTAGGTATCAAACGGAAAAAAATGATAAGAAAATTGAGAAAAAAAAGAAAAAGAAAAATCAAAAATAAAAAGAAAAAAACTAAATAAAAAATAAAATATATAGAAGAATAAGCAATAAAATAAGAAAAAGGAGCCACACCAAGCAACGAAAGGGTAATGAGATTTTCGAGTTACAGCAAATAAAGCTTCTCGCTTTCAACGCACAAAATATCAAAAAAAAAAAAAAATTCTAGAAGAAAGGAGTTCTCATATGCTACATGTAGTTCCGTGCTGAAAGAGGGTCAAAAAAAGTGAGAGCTCTACACTAGGAACGCGCACATGTTTTACGCGTATAAAAAATTGCTCAAGGACAAGAACTGTTGAGCGAGGAGGGTAGAGAGAATGTTGCAGCATATAGCATAGAGTAGTGAATAAGTTTTAAAGTCTGAGAGCAGGAAAGCACAGCACGTACTACTTACTATGTCAGTGCAAACAGAGGCGGCGTAGCACAGCAAGAAGGCGTGTAAGCAGACTGGAAAAATTCGTCGTGAAAGAACAGATGATGCCAAAGGAGCACATATGCACAGAGGAAAAG
The DNA here is from genome assembly GCA_030068015.2 of Neoceratitis asiatica. Lineage (NCBI taxonomy): Eukaryota > Metazoa > Arthropoda > Insecta > Diptera > Tephritidae > Neoceratitis > Neoceratitis asiatica. The sequence goes on along the minus strand of CM061527.1, from coordinate 82,608,518 downwards.
AAAAGAACATAAAAATAAAAGAAGTAAAGGCGAGAAGTTAAAAAAAATAAGAGAAATATAAAGAAAAACTTCAAAAACAAGATAAATAAAATAAAAATTAAAAAACAAGAGATAAAGAAAAGGCAATAAAATAAGAGAACTAAAAAATCAAATTTAAAGAAACAAAATTAAAACTCCTTTAAATAATAAAAGAAATAAAGGGATAAAATCAAAATTAAAGAAATCGAAATAAGAGAAATAAAAAGAAATAAATGTAAGGAAGGAAAAATGCACAAAAAATAAAAATAAAATAAAAAGAAACAGAGGAAATAAGAAAAAAAAATAAGAGAAATAAAAAAATATTAAAATGAGGAATGCCTTCAAATTTAAAGAAATGAAAACAGAAATACTTGAAAAATCAAAGAAATCAACAAAAAAATTAAAACTATAAAAAACAAAAAATACGTAAACAAATATAAAAAATCATTAAAAAAATTTTAATTAAAAAGAAAAATAAAAAGGAAAAATGCACCACAAAGGTAAGTATTAAGAGCAGAGCCAAGAAAAAACGAAACAAAAATAGAGAAATTAAGGAAAAACTTCAAAAAATAAAATAAATAAAAAGAAAAAATTCAAAATGGAAAAAATAAAAATAAAAAGACATAGAGAAAAATTGCAATACAAAAGAGAAGAAAGAGAAAAAATTTACAAAAAATAAAAGAAGTTTCGAGGTTCCCTACTTTTTTAAAGAAAAAACACAGAATATTTAAACTTAATGGGGAATGTTTATGAATATTCGAAAGAACATTCTTTGGCATTTATTTTTTGAAGATTTTCTCCTTCAAATGTTGGCCGCGCCTGCGTCTCAGATCCATCCGTTGAATCCAATTTTCGATGACTCGCTCGAGCATTTCGACTGGTAACTGGCGAATGAAAAGCGTGATGTTTTGCACCAAGGCCTGAATCGAAGCGGGATTGTCCGCATAGACTTTAGAATTGATATATCCCCACAGGAAAGTCTAACCGTGTGATATCACATTGATTGATGCGATGTGTGGAAAGTGGCGCCGTCTTGCTGAAACCAAATGTCGCGGAGATCACGAGCTACAATTTCAGGCATCAAGTAATCGGTTATCATGGCGCGATAACGGGCGCCATTGGCGGTTGCGTTCTCACCGCCAGCATTTTTGAAGAAATATAGACCGATTATTCCACCGTCCCACAAACCACACCAAACCGTTGTTTTTTCTGAACGAAATGGCAGCTCTTGAATCTTTTCAGGTTGCTCCTCGTCCCAAATGTGGCAATTTTGCTTGTTTAAATACCCATTGGGGCAGAAATGGGCCTCATCGCTGAACAAAATTTAGCTCGAAAACTTAGGATCTTCTTGGAACTTTTCAAGAGCCCATAGAGCGAAGCAATGTCGCTTGGGAAGGTCGAGCGGCTTCAGTTCTTGCACAAGCTGTATTTTGTACGCTTTTCATTTAAGATCACGACGTAAAATGCCCCAAGTCGTACCATACGTCAGTCCGAGTTGCTGCGAACGGTGCCGAATCGATTCTCCACGTCTCCACGTGTAAACTCTCAGCTACGGTAGCTAGATTTTCTTCACTTCACGTGATGGGCGTGGTCTATTCGGTCAAATATTATCCAATAATGAATGCTGGATCTCAAGATGGGTGTAATGGTGTTGCGAATAGTACGCTCAGTAGGCCGATTATGTTGACCATAAGTTGAGCGAAGCGCGCGAATTACATTCTTTACAGAACGTGAATTTTCGTAATAAAGTTGAATGATTTGTAAACGTGATCTGTCAAAAAAGGCTATTGAAAAAAGTAGCTCTACTTGGATCACGCTTTAAAAAGAAAAAGCACACACCTGGAAAAAATTATGCAAGTAAGCATAAAGAAACAGAAATAGAATTTGAAAAAAAAAAAATTAGAAAAGTGTAGAAAGTCTCAGAAACAACGACAATCGCGCGTAGATTCAGGTAAAGTAAAGAGTTAGAAGTGCAACGGCAGTCAAGCAGAAAAAAATTTGTGAAACAACGTGTCAAAACTATAACTAAAAGTCGAAAAAAAAGAAAGAAAAAGGTGATGGAAACATAGCGGCACATTCACAGTATCCATATATAAGTATATCTCAAAGGCTTTTGCAAACAACGTCGACATAAATACATACGCGTGGCCAATGCAACGCTGCATGGCAGGAAATGTGCACAACTGAAAATAAGTGTAGCATTTGTGGTGAAAATTAAATGGGAAAAAGAAATAATATTTCAAAGTTTTTCAGTTAGATTGCCAAAAATAGAGAATATAAAAAAGCAGAGGCGAGAAGAAAGCACAAATGTAGAAATAAACTTTTCAAAAAGTAATTCCATTATAACGTACGAAACGTGAATTTGACAGAGTTTACCAACAACAACAAAAACAACACAAAAGAAAGAGCTCGGGCGACGTACGAGTATGCATCTCCCGATCCTTCCCCGGTGGTGCCAGGTGTAGAAGTGCAAGCAACTGTGCCAGACTGTACAGTTGCAAGACGTGCCGTGGGCGGGGGTGCAGCACAGTCAAGCACAGTGGATTGCCAGAGCTAAGTAAAGTAGTATTTTTTATTAGTTCATGTGCAACTCGAAAAGTATGGAGAGCAAGCACACACACATAGAGATACGCCATTGTTTGCAAGTAGATTACAACAACACAAAAATATTCCAACAACCACTGTGTGCAACTAATGAAGCGTGCGATTAGAGAGATAAGCAGACACAATATGCTGGCGGAGAGGGCGACTGTAGAGTACTTAAGGGTCCATGATAAACTTGGAAAATTGCACTGAAGCAAAATACGAAGATAATAAGAAGGTAAAGTGCAAGAGAAATCTTCAGAAATATTTGAATTTTCTAGTTAGAGTTGTGGAAAGTGGAAAGCCTACCGGCGGAACTCAGGTGAGCTTGTACTAGAGACTCGTTAAAACCAATCCTCAAGCTAGTTCAAGCGTAAAACCGAGAGAGCAATGTTTATCCGAAAAAAAAAACACTTCAAGACTAAAGACTAAAGGCATTTGAGTACTAGAAGAGCAAATTCGAAGCGGAAGAGAGTGTTTGGGGTCCAACCAACATTAGTAAGACTCCTACATCACATTCGGCTTTATATCTCGATATTCTACCTTCCTAACCGCGGTCGCAGTAGACGAGTTATTATCAGTGTTTGCTGACCTACGGACGTCACGGATGCCAAACCTGTCCAGACTTACATCTAAACATTTTTATACATTTCATGTACATGGAATTGTGTATTAACTTTGATCCGAAGTACCAGAAGGCGAACAAATACCAAAATTTATAACGCTCGGATCAGTGCGACGAGCTAAATTTTCTCCGTCCATCCGTCCGTCTGTTCGAACGCAAACTGATCTCTCAGTTTTTGAGATATTTCAACGAAATATAGTATGTGGTTGTCTTTTTGTAATCTATTCATGATTTGGTCGACTATATCGCATAGCTCCCATAAAGCCAATTTCTTCAGATATTAGGTTTTAAGTCAAAAATCTATCAAAAAAGCATCTCGAGGCGTAAAATTTGATATTCTACACGCGCGCCGAATGTCCAACCCTTCGAGTGTGAAGAGCTCGGCCGAGAATCTCTCACTGTCTCTCAGTTTTTGTAAAGAAAATTTTGTTTCGAAAACCTCTTGAAGCACACAAACACCTCCTCCCACCATTTTCTAATTACAAAAACTTTTCCGAAACACACTTTGCTTGCTTTCTTCCCAAATTCAGCCTTGAATAGTTTATTTTCTTCATTTGCTGATTTATACAAAACGATTGCAATACCGGAAATTGGTTGTCACTTTTTATTTGCTATCCATGCAACCGTATGGAAGGCAGCACCATGACAAACGCTGCCCGACCGGCACATATGCTGGCGCAGCGCAGAGAATATGTAGAAGATTTCGCCGGACGCAGACTGAATAAATCATAGCAAAGCAGCAAGCAGTTGTAGCGGTAGTAGTGTAATGTGTAAAGGATACCAGCAAGGAAGTAGTGCCGCAGTAAGGAGATGCTAAGCAATATTTCGTAAATGTCTGACAATGAGCGAGCTAAATGAACTCGACGTACAAATAAAGTACTAGGTATGATGAGCAGCTGCTGAGCTATGTTATTTAACCTATAGAATTCACACAACCACGAGAATTCAACATTAAATTGATGGAGTACGGCCATAGCATTTGACACAGATGAAGGGAAGAGGCAGCGAAAGAAGGGGGGATGGTTTTAGTGCGTGCTTTGTGATGGATTCAAGGTTTGTTTGTGCGAGACGTAATTCAATTACTGTCACATATACGAGTTACTTATATACGTTTGAATTATATGTGTGATAGTTCGGGTGGTCGTAGCAGCAGGCGGCGATGGTCCTTTGTAAGCTTTGACTAAAGCTTTTAAGTGAAAATGGCTGCTAAGCATTAGCCAAAGATTTCAATAAAATTCTCTGAGCACACTAAATTAATCAAGTATAAATCAATAAATTTTTCACAATTGTGTGGCTGTTGGGCCGATTGGTAGCAGCAGCGTGTACTCCGCGAGCATTTCCTCAATGAAGGCAGTATAAAGGACTGAAAGATATGACTTGCTTGCTGGTGCAGCCATCAGAAAACATAATAAAATTCAACAAAAATACTTTTTTTTTATTTTTCATTTATATTCATTCTCTATGGCAGCGCACACTTCGTGCTGCTTTCAAATTACTATTGTATGAGCTCCCAGCGCAAAGCAAATAATCAAAAAAAAAGCATAGCAAATCGAAATGAATCAGTTCGTCGGCAAATGTGAAGATATAAAAGTAAATCGGTAACATTGTCATAAATATGAAAAAAAAATTCGAGAAAAAAAATATGATTTATGGTGAAGTGCACAAATACAATGGTGTGAAGAAGAGCAAACGTTGAAATACTCGTAACTAGTAGAAATAGAGAATAGCAGAAGAACCGTAAGTAAATATCAGCGGTCACATGAAAATAAAAAAATAAAAAATGAATGCGTGAAACCCAAGAAGTTGAAAGGAATAATAAAAATAAAAAAATAAAAATTAAAAAAATAATAAAAAAAGGAAGCCACAAAACGAAGCTGCTGAAAAATCATCATAAAGAAAGAAAGAAGTGCCGTGAAGAAACTAATATTCGGTTGTAAAATTAAAAGGGCACAAGAGCAGAAAATGGAAAATAAGCTTTTGCTTGCCAAAACAAAAAAAAAAACAATTTCGCCATGTGCAAAGCATAAGCGCGCAAAATACTAAGGGAGGCTGGCTGTTGGCTGAGTGGCTGAGGCTGTTAGTTGGAGGGCAGGGACTTGTCAAAGCGAGATTTATTATTTGCTATTTATTTTTACAAATACCAACTGAGCTGGAAGATATGTAAGGAATGAGTAAATATCGTATATATACATATGTAAATACGTACATACATCTGTATGAATTCTCAGTTCAAATTAATAGTTCATTTTCATATTTTATTTTTTGGCTCGCATTGTTTCGCATTGTTTAATAGCAAAATTTAAAAACGTGAACTATTAAGCTTTTCCAAGAAGTGAAAAAACTCTTTTAACTAAAAATATATAAAGCCGCTTGCTGGCGGTTGAAAATCATAAGCTTTTGTTCACTACCATTTTCGATTATTAAGAGATAAACAATAAAAAAAATGAAAAAAGAAAAAAATACTTAGCGTTGAATGAATTCTTCGTTGTAGTTATATTATACAAAAAACTTTTCAACTACGTATTTTTTCTTTATTTTATTTCTATTATTTTTTTTTTTTAATTACATTTAATTTTTTTTTTTTCTATTTTGAAGGGTGGTCAACGTAGAGGTACTTTTTTCAATAGTCTTTTTTTAACAGATTACACGTGAGTCATGTTTGTGTTTTTGTTCAGTATTATTTGGCATTTCACCATGGAACAACGTTTAAAAATCTCATTCAACTTCATTACGAAAATTCACGTTCTGTAAAGAATGTGTTTCCCACGCTTCGCTCAACTTATGGTCAACATAATCGGCAAATCCGCCTACTGAGCGTACTATTCGCAACTCCATCACCCATCTTGAGATTCAACATTCATTATTGGATAATATTCGACCGAATAGACCACGTCTAGCTCGCAGTGAAGAAAATATAACGGTCGTAGTTGAGAGTGTGTACAAGAAGACCGTGGAGAGTCGATTCGGCGCCGTTCGCAGCAACTCGCACTGACGAGGTGGAACAACTTGGCGCATTTTACGCCAAAATCTTAAATTGAAAGCGTGCAAAATACAGCTTGTACAAGAACTGAAGCCACTCGACCTTCCCATGCGACATCACTTCGCTGTATGGGCTCTTCAAAAGTTCCAAGAAGATCCGACGAATTTTGTTCAGCGATGAGGCGCATTTCTGGCTCAATGGGTTTGCAAACAAGCAAAATTTCTATATTTGGGACGAAGAGCAGTCTGAAAAGATTCAAAAGCTGCCATTTCATTCAGAACCGTTATTGCGCCATGATAACCGATTATTTAATGCCTGAAAATGAAGTTCGTGATCTCCGCGACATTTGGTTTCAACAAGATGGCGCCACTTTCCACACATCGTATCAATCAATGGATTTATTGAGAGAACACTTCGGTGAGCAGATAATTTCACGTATTGGTCACGTTTTCCGGTCGATTGGCCACCAAGAGCGTGTGATATCACACCGTTAGACGTTTTCCTGTGGGGGGATATGTAAATTCTAAAGTCTATGCGGACAATCCCGCTTCGATTCAGGCCGATTCCTTATTTTTTTATGGTTATTTTTTTTTTTAAAGCTTTGCTTTGATTTGTTTTGGTTCATTTTTTTTTTTTATTTACTTTATTTTTTTTATTTTTTTTTATTTTTTTTTTTTTTTTTATTTATTAATTTTTTAATTTTTTTATTTTTATTATTATTTTTTTTTATTATTATTTTTTTTTTATTATTTTTTTATTTTTTTATTTTAATTAATTTTTATTTTATTCTTGTTTTATTTATATTTATTTTTTTAATTTTCTTTTTTATTTTTTTATTTTATTTTTTAATTATTTTATTATTATTATTATTATTATTTAGTAATTTAATTCCTTTTATCCGGAAGGTGTATATATGTGCATAGAAACATCTATAAAATCCCGCATTTTGCATTTTACTCGCAGTAACTATTAAACATAATAATAGAATACGTGTATGCATTTTTTATTTGATTTTTTCACAATGGAACGCAATTTTTATACGTGCTACTCACACACGCATACACAACAACCGTATTTTCCTTCGATATTGCGATAGTTGACATCACGTAAGTATGTGCCTGCATCTAAATACTACCTGACAGCCGCTGGTTACGATCTCCTGCCACTGCCACTGTCTTATTTTGCTATAGGCAGCTGTCACGGCAGCCATCGCTGCCATGCCATTTGCATTTTCTTTTGTTTGAAGAAGTTGCAACAGAAAAAATATAATAATAATAATAATAATAATCAACTCTGAAGAGAAATGCATTTAATTTTCCATATAATTTTCATTGTTGTTGTTACTTATCGTTTTCTGTTATTATCATTGTAGTTGTTGTTGTTGTTGTTGTGGAGTGCATTGTATTTGTATTTGCATTTAAATATAAATAAAATATTAAATATAAGTGACTGCAAGCAATTTCATGCGAAAAAGCGTAGAAAGAGGTGGAGTGTAGAAGCGGATAAGTCCAGGTGTGTCAGTCGAGGTGTGTGCAAAGTGCATCTGCTTACACCTAAAAACATACAAACGTACGTACATTCATACATTTATTTCAACATACTACAACGAATTCATGTGCCTCCTGACCTTGGCCAGCATTTATTCAAAATGCCTCAATAAAACACTTTCGCACTCTCCATTTCAATGGCTTGCAATGCGCCACACTTTATTGCAATTTCAATTGAAAGTTCAATTTATAGTTGAGATTTACATGTTTACATACATATGTACATATGTGTCACTTATTTATTTTATCAAATATCGTTTATTTTATTCACTTATTTTTCATTTTTTATTTAATTTAGTTTTATTTAGTTTTAATTTATATAAATTAATTACATTTCAATTAGTTGAATTTCATTTTTTTCACTCTCTATCTTTTTTAATTTATAATTATTTTTTTTCAATTTCAACTTTGAAATATTTAATTTTTTTTTTTGATATTATAATTTTTTTTTTAATTTTTTATTATTATACTTTTTTTATATAATTCTTTAACATTTTTAGATTTTTTCAATAAATTTTTTTTTATTAAAAACATTTTTATTAAAAAAAATACATTTGTTTTTAAATTTTTTTTAATTTAAAAAAAATTTTAATTTAAAAAATTAAATTTTTTTTTCAAATTTCTTTATGAATTTTATTTATTTTTTAATTTTTTTTTAATTTTAAACAAAATTTTTTTAAATTTTTTTTAAGTTTTTGTAATTTTTTCAGTATTTTTTATTATAAATTTTTTTTTCAATAATTTTTAAGTTTTTTAATTTTTTTTTATATTTTATTATTATTAAAATTTAAATTCTTTTTAAATTTTAATTTTAATTTGTTTTTTTTTAATTTTAATTTTTATTTATTTATTTTATTTTTGATTAAATTTTTTTCCTTTTTTAATTAATTATTATTATTATTTTTATTTTTTTTTTTAATTTTAATATTTTTAATTTTTTTATTTTTTAATTTTTTTATTTTTTTTTTAATTTCTATATTTTTTATATTTTTTTATTTATTTTCTGTTTAACTTTTTAATACTTATTACTTTATTTTTAAAATTTTTTTTTATAATTTTTTGCTTGTTAATTTCTTATTTTAAACTTTTTTATATATATTTTTTTTACCTTTTTTATTTTTTTTAATTTATTTAGAAATTTTTTTTTCAATTTTTTTTTTATTAATCATTTATATATTTTTTTTAATTATTCTGTTTCTTTTTTTGAATATTTTTTTTAATTTCTTTTTTTTTAATTGATTTTTTATTTTTTATCTTTTATATTAATTTGTTAAATTTTTTCAATAATTTTTGCATTTATTTTTTTTCTTATATCGTTTTTGGTTTTTTGATTATTTTTGTTTTTATTGTTTTATTATCCTTTTTCTTTTTTACGTTTTTCATTTAACTTTATTTTTTTTCATTCGTACATATTTTTTTGAAATTTATTTTACTGTTTTTTATATATTTTTTTTAATATTTTTTTATTTCTTTTCTTTTTCTAATTTTATTTATTTTAATTTTTTTTATATAGTTTTTTTATTAAGTTTTTTTAATTTTATTTTATTTTTTCTATGTTTTTTACTCACATTTTTTTTTTTTTTTTACTTATATTTATTTTTTTTTAATTATTTTTACTTTTTTTTTCATTTAACTTAATTTTTTAAATTAATTTTGTTTTATTTTTTTCCATAATAAATTTGGCTTTTAGTTGGATTTCGTATGCATACATGCATATATGTATGTAGCATAAGTATGTATCATCACTTAAATGGTGAACATCAATGCTGACAACTATTATCTGTTGTTATTGTCATAATCCTGCTCTGCATTGCTGCTCTACGCTTTTGCTTAAAATACTTTTTTTCTTTTTCACAAATGCTGTTTGTAGAGTTCTAAACACGAAATCATATTAAATACAAATTAACTTAATTAAATATGCATGTGACAGTTGATTAAAAAGAGAGTTAGGGGGGAGGATCGAGTACTTACATCGGCACAGTTAACTGTGCGAGGAAACCATATTACGAATATGTACATATGTAAAGCTCAATTCTGTGCAAAGTTAATCGAAATTTATCCACAAAATTTACATATCCATTCATACATATATACATAAAAGGGTATTTCAGTGTGAAGGGATATTTTCGGCGGCTCAGAATATTTACTATAAATAATTTGAATATTTAGTAATATAGTTAAACACGCCATTGGGGGCGGATAGGTAGACGCTTGTTGATGAAGGAATACCGCTATAATCCCAATTTACATATTTACAAGCAACTACATGTATGTATGTATATATATACACCTACATGCCACTGTCATTATATGTAATTACATACACTCAGCATAACGATGTTAGTGGCACTTGGTTGGGCCTTCCACATAACAACAACAATTCCCTTTAGTAAGTGGAAAATTTGTACGCCCTACACACATAAGCATGTACAGTAAAGTGGAAAAAGGCATTATTGGTGAAAGTTGTAAATTTAACTAATTGATTAGCAGAAAAATTATAATTATTCGAAACCACAGTTAATTTTTAATTTTTTATCTAGGGATTTTTATTTCTTTTTTATAAAAAAAAATGTTTTTGTGAAAATAAAAATTTTAAATTTAGAAACTTTAGTTGATCGGTATTTGTTTATTGTTTATTATAAAAATAATTAGTTTCTTCCGAAGAAAAAATTAAAAACCGCCAAATAACCTAAAAAAAATTCTAATTTTTTATTAAAAATAATAAATTTCCCTTGCTAAAATTCATTGATCAGACAATTTAAAATTCAAAAATAGTTACACGTCGATTAAACTGTATTAAAAATTGAATTAAAAAACCCAAAATTGTGAAAAAAAAATTATTTTCATTATTTTATAGTTTTTTTCACTTTTTTATATTTGTTTAGTTATTTTTATTTTTAATTTTTATTTTTTTTTATATCTATATTTTTTTATAACTTATTAATTTTTTAAAATTTTATTTTTAATTTTTTTTATATTTTTTTAACATTTTTAATTTTTTTATTTTTTGTTAATTTTTTAATTTTTTATTATTTTTATTATATATTTGTTTATATATATATATAATATATTTATTTTTTCTTATTTATATTTTTTATATTGTTTTTATTGCTTTTTTAATTTTTTTATTTTTATTTATTTATTTATATTTTTTTTATAATTATTAAATTTTTTTATATTTTTTTATAATTTTTTATTTTTATTTTTTTGCAATTTTATTTTTATTTTTTTATAATTTTTTTTAAATTTTTTTATATTTTCTATTTTTTTTTTATTTTTTTTTAATTTTATTTATTTTTTTTTAATTTTATTTATTTTTTATTAATATTTATTTTTTCATAATTTATTAAATAGGAAAAATATGTTTTCATATTTTTTATTGTAAAATCGGCTATTCGACTTTTTAGATCTTCACTGTACTTATACATATATTTCTAAATACGAGCATACAAGCAAATATGTGTTCAGGTATATGTATGTATGAACATATAGTATATATATATGCCAGTGTGCATAGGGTTATGCATGTCATTACACATTCAACATTAATTTATTAAATCGCCAGCAAATCGTGTGCTCATTAGATTGTTATTGCGCTTCTACTGCGTTTTTTGTTGTTGTTGTTGTTGTTATTCTACTTGTTACTTTACTGTGTGTATGTGGTTACGATAACTGGCAGTGTTGCTGACGAATGCATAATTTGTTTGTACACAGTTTAATGACGGTGTTGTTGTTGTTGTTGTTGCTATTATTACTATTATTGATGTTGTTGTTGTTATGCTAACATTATTGGCGCTTAATGCGAATGTGGCACAAGCTCCTCACCTCAGTCCCTTTACGCGATCGAACAAAATTTTGCATACAGAGGCACATAACTAAATGTACTCGTATGTATGTATGTATGTATGTATGTATGTATGTACGTATGCATGCATGTGCATTTGTAGTTGGAATTGCGCAAACTTTCAAAGCTGTTCATGAGTGTCCGACCACAGAAACCCCGGCGGACGAATACACTCACTCGCTGTAATCATTATTGCTCTTTGCAAAAGCACATTAAAAGTGTGTTGTTGTTACTAATGTTGTTGTTGTTGTTGTTGTTATTGTTGGTATTGTTGGCGTACCCACTTTGAGCATTAGCTGATACATTTGCGCCTCCTCATCGTTTAATTTTGTTGATTTCATATGCTTAGTGCGCGTGTGTGTGCCTTTGGTACTTTCATTTCCTCTTCCTTCGCTTTCACACCAATTTACATCCGTTTCCTTTTGATTTCTGTTCTCTGTCGCTTGACTATTTTTGCTTTACTGTGTTTTTGTCTTTTCTTTCGAGTTTTGTGTTTGTTTGTTATTGCATAAATTGTGTCCTTTTTCACTTAACTTCTGCTTCTTCTTCTTCTTCCTCTTGCTTTTGCCCACCTCTCATTGTCTCATTGGCTTTCATTCACTCACAGTTGAATAGACAAATCGTCTAATTAAAATCGAAATCAATTGTTTGTGCTTAGTCATGCTTGGAACTTGGCATGTTGTCACCTCGCTTACCTCAGGCTTCCCATTGTGTGTATGAAGAGAGGCGAGTGCAAAACAGCTGCTGTCGGCGAGTTCGGTCTCTCGGTCTTCCTCGGCAAGTTAGTTATTTTGCTTATCTCAACTTTGGTTTGGTAGAAATTAGATTGCTTTGGATATCATCGTTTTTAATTGAAAGTGATTATAGCTAGAGCAGTATTGGCATCAATTTAGGTGAACTGAAATTGGAATGGCTTAAAGGCAGTCATTGTGCAACCTTCTTGAGTTCGATATTAAATCAGAGAGCAGCAATTGAAACTTCTTGTCTGTTGGATTTTGTTTAATATTTTTTAGGCAAAATACGATCCATACTTTTTGAGGCTGTATCAGCATTTCTCAGTAATTTTTTTTTTACATTATCGATGTGTAATCGTTTATCGAACTTTATACATATTAACAGAATTATTTCTTGGTAATTTTTAATGACGAAAAATTACTTATTGAAAAAAAAAAAACAATTTTTAATACAATTTAAATTAAAGTGAATTTAATTGTTTAATAAGTCTTTAGAGATGATAAATTTTAATCAGTTAAAAATAGACTTTAATCACTTCTCCGAACTATAGTAAACTATCCTTCAATTTTAACTTTTTGAGAACGGTTATACCTTAGCTGAATACTCAAGAGATGACCTTAAATCGGCGAATACTAGATTTTATTACATTTTTGCAAAAAAAACCGAAAGAAAATCGATAAGTGACTGTTCCATAATTATGCTAATTTCTAAAGGCCTATTGAAGCACGTAAAAAAAATTTAGGTGCTTTTATCGAAATTTTTATCGATAATATTTTTATCGATTTTTATCGATTAAAAATTTAATGTACTATCGTTTCATATGACCGATTCTAGTTAGCGATAATCAATCCATAAAATATAATATATTTATCGTTTATCGATTTTTATTGATAAATTTAATGCATTATCGTTTAAAAAAATCAATTTTTTAAGTTACGTATTTATCGATAAATAATCGATAAATTTCATTATTACAATTTTTAACGATTATTAATTTTTTTTGTTTATAAACTTAATCTATTATAAATTATTATTACCGATCTATTTATGATATCAAATTTAATTTTGTTTTCCATTCTTATCGATTATTAATTATTAGCAGTTATCAATTTAATCTATCACATCAATTCTTATGCTTTATGAAACTTAGTTACCCAGTTAGCGATAATTATTCGATAAATTATAATATGTTTTATCGTTTATCGATTTTTATCGATTTTGAGTTTAACATATTATAGTTTCAAATAATCGATTTTTAAAGTTACGTAATTGTCGATAATTTATCCGTAAATTCAGTTTTTGCGCTTTTTTATCGATTATTAATTTCTTTTGTTTATAAAATTTAGCTATTATGAATTATTATTGCCAATTTATTTACGGTAACAAATTTATTTTTATTATCAATTCTTATTGATTATTAATTTTCAGCAGTTATCAATTTAATCTATCATAAATTTTTATTATCGATTATCAATGCTTATGCTTTATGAAACTTATTAATGATCGAATTTCCTTAACGATTTATTTATTTGCTATACAAATCGTTCAAATATTAATTTATTATCGATTATTATTTATTATCGATTATTAATAGTTATCATTTATCAATTTCACCTATCATGGATTTTGTTACCAATTTTCAATTCAATTCAATTATGTTTTATGAAGCCTTTTAATAATTTTATTTTTATTAACGATGTATTTATACTATGAAAGTTGATAAGTTTTGTTATCGAAAATTTTATCGATTAACAAATTTATCGATTGTATATTTTTATTTTTTATTTTTCTTTAGATTATCAATTCTTATCGATTTCATTATTATTATTTTTTATTAATTTATCGATAACAATTCGATTAGCGTAATCACGATATCGATAAAATTTCGATTAGTGTTCAAAATCAATCGATTTTCGAAATACATACATACTTGCATACATAATTCATGTAAAGCTTTTTTACATACTCTTTTTTTAGCCAACCGATATTTGTTTGTATGTCTACTTTTTGGGGCACGCACAAAAATTTAGTAACATTTCGCACGCGAATCTTATACTCCATCCACACTAAGTTAATGACTCTCGATAGCGCAACATATGGATTATGTACAAATGTATATACATATATACTTAGTTTTACAACGATATACCTAGCTAAAAGCATACATACGGCATATCACAAGCATTACAAGCTTTTATTGCTCCATTACATATCCTCGTTGTGATTAAACCAAAAAAGAAATATATATATAACAAAAATTAGTGAAATATGCTGCAACCAAATAGCAAAGCAATATTCATACATATGTATGTGTGTATAAGTATACACCCATATTTCTCCTCATCCATCCCCCACTGTTTTTGGTTCTTTTCTTGTTTTTGACTCCACCACTTACACGCTCGAAACGAGCTGCGCTGTTTAATCCATTACACAGCATAAATGGTTCGTTTTTGTTGTTGTTGCGTTGTGTGTCTACTACAGCAGAAATCGATTCTTTTGTTTACTAGCTTTTTGTTTTTGTTGTTGTTGTTGTTGCTGAACTCGAAAAATCGCAATTGGAATTTCAATTAAAAATATTACATACATACATATATATACAACAACAACAAAAAACAATCGAAATCCGAACACACGCACTAACAACATGCGAGTAGTATTAACAACAAGTACAACAATAGCATCCCATGAATCCTTACTTTGCTTGACCGACATACAAAAATACACGCGCCCCCGCACGCTCAGCTTCAGCCAGCTTCTATTCTACACGATTTTGCCCTCTCTTAGCAACCGGTGCTGCTGTTGCTGCTGCTACTGATGAATGGGGCGCTGTGCTTGACTTTCTAGCAACGCAAGCTGCTGTTAAAATGCTAACAATGTGCAATATATACATACATATATACATATGTATGTATAAATGTTTTGTAATAAAAATTGAAATGAAAAAACGAATTTACTAAATGTTTAAGCAATGAAGTGAAACATAAAATTGCAAATGAATGAAAATATTCAACACAACTCTTTCATGCATACATACATATCCATACATACCCACATATATACATATGCATAAATGCATAGCAAAAGAGTTGATCTGCATGCATATATATGTACATAAATTGTGTACTTGAAAATTTATTTGAATAAAATTGTTTAGCTCAGTGAGGAAAAACAGGAAATACGATTAATCGTATGAAAAGTGGGGGTGCCTGACCGAGAGTTTGTTGTATGACTGATTGTGTGATTATGTGCGCTGTGCCTTGTGCTCAAACAATGACAACGCGAAAGTTTGTTAAATTCATTTCACAATCGTTTGGAAAGTGATCCTTGTTGAAATAATAGTTGATAATTATAAAAATATTAAATATAGCAAAAATTAATTAAATTAACAAAAAAGGAAGATAATAAAGTAAAGGAATAAATATTTCATAAAAATTTTTTTTTATAAATATGTACTATAATAAAGGGTGATCCATTTTGAGGTTCCCTACTTCTTTAAAGAAAAAACACAGAACTTTTCAAATTTAATTTATTATCATTCGAAAGAAAATTCTTTGACATTTATTTTTTGAAGATTCTCTCTTTCAAATGTTGGCCGCGGCTACGTCTCAGATGCTCCATCCGTTAAGTCCAACTTTCAATGACTCGTTCGAACATTTCGACTGGTAACTGGCGAATGGCACGCTCGATGCCTTGCTCCAAAGCCTGAATCAAAGCGGGATTGTGCGCATAGACCTCAGACTTTACATATCCCACTAGGAAAATGTCTAACGGTGTGATATCCCACAATCTTGGTTGCCAATCGATCAGTCCAAAACGTGAATTTATCTGCTCGCCGAAGTGTTCTCCCAATAAATCCATTGGTTGATGTGATGTGTGGCAACTGGCGCCGTCTGATTGAAACCAAATGTCGCAGAGATCACGAGCTTCAATTTCAGGCATCAAATAGTCGGTTATCATGGCGCGATAGCGGTTGCCATTGACGGTTACGTTCTCATCGGCATCATTTTTGAAGAAATATGGACCGATGATTCCATCGGCCCACAAACCACACCAAACCGTTGTTTTTTCTGGACGAAATGGCAGCTCTTGAATCTGTTCAGGTTGCTCCTCGTCCCAAATGCGGCAATTTCGCTTGGTTACATACCCATTGAGCCAGAAATGGGCCTCACGTTAAACAAAATTTGGCTCAAAATCGTCGAATCTTCTTGGAACTTTTCAAGAGCCCATAGAGCGAAGCGATGTCGCTTGGGAAGGTCGAGCGGCTTCAGTTCTTGCACAAGCTGTATTTTGTACGCTTTCAATTTAAGATCTTGACGTAAAATGCGCCAAGTCGTTACATACGTGTCAGTCCGAGTTGCTGCGAACGGCGCCGAATCGATTCTCCACGTCTCCACGTGTACATTCTCAACTACTATACTACTATATTTTCTTCACTGCGCGATGGATGTGGTCTATTCGGTCGAATATTATCCAATAATGAATGCTGGGTCCCCAGATGGGTGAAGGTGTTGGGAATAGTATGCTCAGTAGGCCGATTATGTTGACTACATTCTTGACTACATTCTTTACAGAACGTGAATTTTCGTAATAAAGTTGAATGAGATTTGTAAGCGTTGTTCAGGCGTAAGTCTTTCCATGTGCACGAATGCCAAATAATTCTGAACAAAAATCATATGACAGCTTGACACGACTCTCGCGTGATCTGTCAAAAAACGGCTATTGAAGAAAGTACCACCACTTGGATCACCCTTTATTTTATTTTATTTTATTGTATTTTATGCTGATCTGTTAAAAAATGGCAATTGAAGCAAGTACCTCTACTTGAATCAGTCTTTATTTTATTTTGATTTTATTTGAGTTTATTTTATTCTGTATTATTTTATTTTTTATTTATTTTTTATTTACTCATTTCATTTCAATATATGTATATATTTTTTTAAATTTTTTAAATTTCCTGTTTCACTTTATTTTAATTTCCTTCATTTGCTGCTTGCATTTTTCTCTACTTTGCATTCCGTTTGCATACGCATAATTTTCATCCACTTTGCACTTCACTTTTGTTTGATAGTTAACATTTTATTCATGCAATAAAAACGCTCTTTGTCATTTTGTGCGCTGTTTAAGTGACTGTATATGGATACATATGTACATGTGTACAACAAAACGCATATACAGACATATTTACTCAGTAGTGTACAGTGTAAAAACTTTTATGATCGTAATTTGTTGAGGATGCAATAATTCTTTACCTTTATCCGTCAACCTTTCGCACACAACTTTTCGCTGATGTCATTTGTTTTTTTTTTTTTTTTGGTTCGCTTATTAATACTTAAAAGCGGCAAATAAATAAAATTTAATGTCTTAAATATTAAAGAAATTTTTTTTGTTTATTTTTTTTTTTTTTAATTTTTTATATTCCTCCTTTTGTGTTTGATTTATTTTCAGTTTTTGTTTTTAGAGCAAATTTAATGAGTACATAATCAAAAGAAAAACAACAGAAAAACACTTGTTGCAGGCGCTCACACCCTCACTGTTTTATTGCTTTCTTTTTTTTTTGTTGCTTTCTTTGTTGTTGTTAAGTAATATATTCACTCATTTATTGCTGTCTTAAATTTTTTTGACAAATTTCATGCTTGTTGCATTGCTGAAATAACAATGAATTTATACTTGCATGTACATTTTTACCTTTCCAAAAATATTCGAGTAAATAGTGCGCGGTTGTTGGTTGGCAAGGAAAAAGGGGGAAAAAAATTAAAAACAAAAACTCAGAAAATTACCTAACAAAGCGCATAATGAATTTTTCAAATTGACTGCAGTATTTTGTAAAAAAAATTAATTTGCTCTTTAAAATAAATATATATAAAATCATAATTAATTTAAACTACATAGAATTTATACCAAAATTTCCAAGTTATGCAAGTAAAAAATCAGAAAAAAAAAACGAAAAATTTTTTTTTTTACTTTTTTTCCAATTTTTTTTACTTCCGCTAACAATGTGATTATGATTTTAGTTGCTAAATTGACTTCTAAATAAATAAGTTTTTTTAAATGATTAAAATTGTTTATTTTTTTTTAATTCTTGTACGTAAAATGCAGTAAATATTGTAAAATTTCATAAAAAATAGAAATATGTATATATTTTCAAAGGCTAATATATAATTTTTTTTATTTCAAATATTTTTTATCTCATTTTGCATGAATTCATTTAATTGAATTTTTATTTAATTTTTATTTTATTTTATGTTTTAAATTTAAGTAATTCTTAGCTATGAAAATATAATGCACATTTTTTTATTAAAAAAAAAAAAACAAATTTTTATTATATCTTAAATTTTTAACAAAAGCACTCATCAATATCAATTTCTTTCTTAATTATACATGGATATATGTTTTCAAAGCCAACATAACGCATTTATATCATCTACGTTTGTATGTACATATATATGTATATATGTATGCAATTTAATATCTAAATTTTTATAGCCAAATAACACACGGCAAATATTTAGATCCAACAGCATTTTTATGAGCAATTTGAGATTGGTATTCCAAATATTAGTAATGAAAGCGTAGTTAAATTTCGCATTTAAATTTTATTAAAGCATTAATATACATACATACCATTTATGGCCGTCATTTTATGCCGAATTTTATTAAGCAAGAAAAAATTTAAATTTTTTTTATTACATATTGTATTCTGTGGATGCGCTAACTGTGCTTTTATTATTACTAATATATTTTACATTAAAAAATTGAATTTAATATTTATTATTTTTTATATACATTTTTTTTAATTTTATTGTATTTTAATTATTTTATTTCAATATTTTTTTTAATCTGATTTTTTTAATTTTATTGTATTTTAATTATTTGATTTCAATATTTTTTTTAATCTGATTTGATTTGATTTGATTAATTTAATTTAATTTAATTTTTTGTTCTTTGTACTATGTTACTATGACACGTGAAGTGAAGAGAGTGTACCGTAGCTGAAAGTTTACACGAAGTCCGTGGGACCGTGGAGAGTCGATTCGGCGCCGTTAACAGGAACTCGGACTGACACGTATGGAACGACTTGACGCATTTTACGTCGAGATCTTAAATTGAAAGCGTACAAAATACAGCTTATGCAAGAACTGAGGCCGCTCGACCTTCTAAAGCGACATTGCTACGTTCTATGGGCTCTTGAAAAGTTCCAAGAAGATCTGACGTTTTCGAACCAAATTTTGTTCAGCCATGAGGCCCATTTCTGGCTCAAAGGTGTGTGTAAACAAGTAAAATTACCGCGTTTTGGACGAAAAGCAGTCTAAAGAGATTATAGAGCTGCGATTTCATCTAGAAAAAACCACGGTTTGGTATGGTTTGTGAGCCGGTTGAATCACCGGTACATATGTTTTCAAAAATGATGCCGGTGACAAGATAACCGTCAATAGCGACCATTAACGCTGCATGATAACCGACTATTTGGTGCCTGAAATTGAAGCTTGTGATCTTGGCGACATTTGTTTTCAATCAGACGGCGTCACTTCCCACATTGCGCATCAATCAATGGATTTATCGAGAGAACACTTCGGTGAGCAGATAATTTCACGTTTTGGGCCGGTCGATTGGCCACCAAGATCGTGTGATATCATACCGTTAGACTTTTTTCGTTTGAAGATATGTAAAGTCTAAAGCCTATGCGGACAATCCCGCTTCGATTCAGGCCTTGGAGCAAAACATCACACGTGTTATTCGCCAGTTACCAGTCGAAATGCTTGAACGAGTCATCGAAAATTGGACTCAACGGATGGAGCATCTGAGACGTAGCCGCGACTGACATTTGAAAGAGATAATCTTCAAAAAATAAATGCCAAAGAATGTTCTTTCGAATGATATTAAACATTTCCCATTAAATTTGTATTTTCTGTGTGTTTTTTTTTCTTTACAAAAGTAGAGAACCTCGAAATTATTATTAAATTAAATTAAAAAAATTAAAAAATAATAAGTTTAACTCTTTACAAGAGTAATTCTGTTGATAAATAACATTGGCTTAAATTAGCCACTCATAAACTTAGTCATTTAATCATCCAATAAAATGTACGAAAAAACAGCAACAACAACGCATACGTCATAATCCAAACGACCAACAGCAGGGCACTCAGCCATTAATGCATTCATTCATTCATTCATTCCGTCATACATTCGCTCATCCGTTCGTTCACACACTCATTCACACACTCACATTTGCAATCATTCAAAACATATTTTATTTAAATCGGTAATTTATAAACTTGCATACCGAGCGCACCGTGCGCCGTGCGCCGTGCGCCGAACCGCCTCAATTCGCCATAGACAACCGTCATAGTGTCATATTATCTGTGCGGTGTCTCCGATTTCCCACAAACTGCACTTAATATGTGCATATTGTAGTGGCCTATGGGCGGACATAGTGCAATATAGCTATGTGTATGTATGTATGTATATATGTATAGGCATATGTGCATATTCGTGCCCGCTTCGTGGTGCATTCATATGCCACTGAAATGGACAGACAGACAGACAGACAGACAAACAGATAGATGGACAGATAGACGCTCAGGTAGTTGCCGTGGTTGCGCCATACTTCTCTTTCTCTCTCTCTCTCTCTCTGATGAAAAATTACTTTCATTATTTATGAAAGAGTGAAAAAAGTATGAAATAATAATAAAAACTATGCAGGCAATCAGCCGCGTTGTTCTATCCTACAGTCATACAAATACAAAGACACTTAATATATGCTAGATGGGGACCACGGAAAACAAGACTGCGCTGAAATAGCATATTCTGTTGGTGTCAGGTCGGAATCTGGCTTCAGGAGAGAGCAATAAAGTTATTCTGGTATTGTTTTTCCCCTTTGGGGGTCTACTAAGCCGACAAGTTTCTTCAACTGGCCAAACTCTTAAGGAAGGAAGTTTCGTAAAGCTCTACAAGAGGCTACAAAACCGTGTAAACGAGAGCTGGCGTGCCATCGCATCACATACCGAACTATCAATAGGCAGGCCGTTGTTTTGTTTGTATTTAAAGCATCTCCCTTTCCGTGTGACGCCCCTTTTCAGACATATAAATAGTTGAGTGCTAGCGCCAAGCCAACTCCTTTAGCCAATTGATAAGTGAATGCATGCCTCCTGCCTTGAGGAGATAAACATAATATAGTTCCTACTGACACAGTCGATGCTGTGCTCTGGCTCTGCTGCCCCACACTGTGCTCTGGCTCTGTTGCTTTTGGTGTAAACCTGCCTCGAACACATCAGCAAGCAGCATAATTATCAGCCATCGACAACGGCAGCAGCCAGCAGCAGCAGCATCAAGAACGGAACAATCTCATCACACTGTCATTTACAAATTCTTGTACTCATCTCATCTGCACTGTATATTAACCATTTTGGGCTGCGATCATCACGCGCCACCCAGCACGACAGGTAACACGGTCATTAATGTCCGTAATGAGGCTTGTTGTGCGCCAGTGAAAGGTCAGTCGGTCGGTCGGTCGGTCGGTCGGTCGGTCGGTCGGTCGGCCGGTCGGCCGGTCGGCCGGTCGGCCGGTCGGCCGGTAGATGGATGCGCGGCGGATGGGCAGTTGGGCGGTGTATAAACTCGGTCGCTGGATGGTTGGTTGAATATGTGAGGCAAGCATTTGTGATCAGTGGCTGCCACAAGCACACACACACACACACACAGTCATGCATATACATTAAACTCTCTTCACCTTACATCACTTTATGCGCGCATTTTAATTGCGCATTAAAATCCAAGTGGATACAAGCGAAAATACTCTGAAATCGTTTGCAGGAGTTGCGTTTAAATTTGGTAATATTTTCAAAAAAGCCGTAAAATACAATTCTCAAAACGATTTAGCAATAATTTTGTTACAAAAAATTGGTTAATTTTTTTTTTCAAATTAAATATTTAAAAAAAAATGAGAAAAAAATAAAAACCAAAAAAACTCATCCCAGGCTTCAAAAAACCGCCATTTCTATTTAAATTGACTGTAGAAAAAAATAAAAAAAATTTCAAAGCTAAATGAAGTGAAGTGAAATGAGGTAAACTAATCAGCTGCGGCTCCTCACTCTCTGTGTGGCACTTTTTTTCTGCTTTATTGCCCAGCAATATGGTAAAATTTAGCCACAAAAGTAGCAACGACGAAGCATCAAAGTGCCGACTGACCACAGAAAGCAGGTTTTCATGTGGTTTTACCTACATATATACATATGTACCTACTCACATCAGCTGCCACTCATAAAGGTATGCTTATGTGATGAGTAGTTGACAGTCATGGCTTCAGTGTAACTGAAAGGAGGTTACTTTGTGTTGTAACAGCTAAAGGTAAAGTGAGATTACACCAAGAATACATAACTGTAGGTGTTTGTGGCAGTTTCTAAGGAGTTAAAAATATATATAGATCAAGTTGGTAGTGGTTCAGGTGATGCGGTTCCACTTTAATATCAACTTTCGAATGACAATCGAAAACAATTAAAAAATGCGCTATAAACAACAGCCGTTAGGTGGCGCCAGCATAGAAATATTAGTAGAAATCCGATTTATTGCCTGATTTGGTTCATATTTGAAGTATACGTAGACAAAAGTGAAACAATTACGTTTTGAACCTACCCGCTAGGTGGCGCCAAAGTATAATTCTTCACCGCGTGAGTCGTGTCAAGCTGTCATGTTATTTTTGTTCAGTGTTTTTTGGCATTTCATCATGGAAAGACTTACGCCTGAACAACGTTTACATTCAACTTCATTACGAGAAATCACGTTCTGTAAAAAATGTGTTTCGCACGCTTGGCTCAACTTATGGTCATCTTCAGACCCAGCATTCATTATTGGATAATATTCGATCGAATAGACCATGTCCAGCACGCAATGAAAATAAATTTATCGACCGCAGCTGAGAGTTTGCTCATGGAGACGTGGAGAATCGATTTGGCGCTGTTCGCAGCAACTCAGACTGACGTATGCAACGACTTGGCGCATTTTACGTCAAGATCTTAAATTGAAAGCGTACAAAGTACAGTTTGTGCAAGATGTGAAGCCGCTCGACCTTCCCAAGCGCAATCACTTCGCTCTATGGGCTCTTGAAAGGTTCCAAGAGGATTCGACGATTTTGAGCCAAATATTGTTGAACGATGAGGCCGATTTCCGGCTCAATGGCTATGTAAACAAGCAAAATTGACGCATTTGGGACGAATAGCAACCTGAAGAGGTTCAAGAGCTGCCATTTCATACAGAAAAAACAACGGTTTGATGTGGTTTGTGGGCCGGTGGAATCATCAGTTCATATTTCTTCAAAAATAATGCCGGTGTGATCGTGTGATATCACACGGTTAGAATTTTTCCTGTGGTGATATATAAATTCTAAAGTCTATGCGGACAATCCCGCTGCGATACAGGCCTTGGAGCAAAACATCACGCTTGTCATTCGCCAGTTACCAGTCGAAATGCTGGAACGAGTCAACGAAAATTGGAATCAGCGGATGGACCATCTAAGACGTAGCCGCGGCCAACATCTTCAAAAAATAAATACCAGAGAATGTTCTTTCGAATGATAATAGACATTCCCCATTAAATTTTTGAATTTTCTGTGGATTTTTCTTTAAAAAAAAGTAGGGAACTTCGTAATGGATCACCCTTTAAATTAAGTTTAAAATATTGAATTGAAAAATATTTAAGCAAAAGTTGCAAAAATTAAAAAAAATTAAATAGAAAAGAACAAGAATTAAATTAGTAGAAAAATAAAAAAAAATTTCAAAAATTTCAATTGCCATTGAAAGCGGAAAAATTGCTAAAAAATCAAAATTACTTTAAAGACATTTAAGCCATAATACGTTCAATTTATCAATTAAACGAAATACTTTCCAGACAAAAGTTTGTATTTACTCACGAGCATAAAAATGCATGCATCACTGATTTGCGGTCGTATTTTTTTCTCATTTTTCTTGTATTTTTTTCTCATTTTTCTTGTTTGTCTTATTAATTACTCACGCTTGTTGTTGTTGTTATTTTTTCTATTAGATATTTCTCATCGCATTTTTAACTGTATTATCCGCCTCGCATTTTTGTCAAGGCTCATTAATGTTCTGTGTTCGCTGTTATTATTTATTAAATACTAAGCGTGCACAGGTATATACAAAGAATTCTTTTTAATTTATTTTAATTTGTTGTTGTTGTATTTTTATGGTTTTTATGAAGCACCCACATATATTCACATAACATACATTGTATATACATAAATATGTATAATCTATAGAATTTGTTCAATTCAAAATGCCGCTATTATTATGAATCAGAGCAGCGTGCAGCAAGCAGCGTGCCGTAGGCAGCAAAGTAGAACGACAGAAGAGAGGATTCGTGCTTGACTATTATACACAATGGAGCGCACAGATGCATAAGCATGCATGTACGAGTGCTTGTAAATGTATATAATTATACAAAATACATATAAACACCACGCAGTACAAGCTACAAGAACCAGTACTCAATCATAGCGATGTGGCTACAATATGGTAGCCTTGGCTGTATACAAACTAGTAAAATACTAGTTCACTGCTGTATGGTGAATAACCACTTTGAAAATTATTTTTTGAAACTCATGCCTGGCAAAAAGATAATCGGAAATGGTAATAAAACAACACTTTTTACACTAGTTTTGGACTAGCAATTTTATATACAAATTTATCTTCTTCCTGCTGGGTTAAAATAAAGAGATAAAGCAGTGCAAAGCACTCCCTTCTTAACCTCGCCCGCGCAGCATCAACAGAAAAATTGCACGAAATTAAATTAATGACGATATATGCGGGTTCTGCTGTGGGGTTGTGGGTTGTGGGAGATAAGCAGCGAATAAACAGCAAAAAAAAAAACTCATCCACAACTAATTCACAGCCGGTCTAAAGGCGCTAAAGGCGATTTAACATTAAGTAAGGCAGAATGTTAATCATAAAGCAGCAAAAAATAAAATAAAAATATAAAAAAAAAACAATAAAATAAAATAAAAATGAATAAAATATAAGTAAAAAATACCGCGCTTCAAGGGGGAAAAATGAGAGCTTGACTCGTCTGTCGTCTCACTAAACAAAAATTTTGCATTGAAAGCCGTTTTATGTTAATGACTAATAAAGAAAAAAAAAGTGATATTATGTAAAAGTTTTAATCACAACGGAATTAATCAATAACTTTGTATTGGCGAGACTGCGAGCGGACGAGCGGGCGAGCGGGTGAGCGCAAAAATCTGCGCGTACGCCAGTAAGTGAGAGCATGTCCCCCCAGCGTTAAGAGCTTCTTCGTGCTGGCATGAGTAATCCACATTGAGGGGCGCGCGCTCATAAAAGAAAAAATTCTAAGTAAAAATGTAAATAAAATGTGGGCGTCATGTGTGGGGTGAGCAGAGTGCTAAAGTTCAGTCCAAACACGTTCAAGCTTGCAAAATACAATAAAAATAGCGTTCAGTTGTTGTTAGTGCTCTTATATTGTTGTCTCATAAAATTAGTAAATGAGTGTGATTGTGAGCGAGCGCTGATGATGAAGCAAGAAATTAACGAAGCGATGAAGTAATTACAAATCAAAATAAATGGAAAGAAAGCGCTGGGCAGTAGCAGTAGCTTGTAATTTATAGCTTATAGCAGGCGAGTGGGAGGGAAACAATTTCTTTGTCTGTTTCTGTTAAAGGGAGCACAAAATTGAAATTTTTTAAATAGAACAGCTTCAAGAGGAAAAGCTCTACGCCTAGACCATAAAATAGCGCTTTAGAAGTACTAACCAATAACAAGTCAATTGGAATGTTCCAGGCCTGACATAGTTCGCACCACTAGAATTAATTAATTAATGATTTTTAGTTAGTCCTAACCTTCAAAAGATGCTTGTATAATTTGACAGTTGTCGGATCATTAGAATGTGAAAAAAGTGGATAAATACGAATTTCGCGTGTTGATAAAATATAGTTTTTTGAAGGGTAAAAATACAGTTTAAGCAAAAACTTGGCTTGATGACGAGTTTCCAGACACTACCCCAAGAGGATCAACCATCAAGGATTGGTATCCTAAGCTTAGACGTGGTGAAATGAGCACAAAAAGAGGTTGTTACCGACGAAAACATCAAAAAAAAATTCACAAAATTATTTTAAATAACCCTAAATTGAAATTGAATAAAATAGCAGACACTTAAAAGATCTCAACTGAACGTATACATCATATCATTCACGAATATTTGGGTATGAGAAAACTGTGTGCAAAGTGGATGCTGCGTGAGCTCACTTTCGACCAAAAACAGCGGCGAGTTGATGATTCGTAGTGGTGTTTGGAGATGCTCAAGCAAAATAAACCTGAGTTCTTGCGTTGCGTGGCGACTATTTTCTGTTCTCGTATCTCAAAAGAATGTTCGCTGGGAAGAGATTTTCGTCGAATGAAGAGGTGATCGCCGAAAGTGAGCAAAGGACAAATTGTATTATAAAAATGGTATCGAAAATTTGGAGTGTCACTATAATCAGTGTATCACCCTTGAAGGGAACTATGTATGTTGAATAAAAAATGTGTTTTACTATGGTAAGGGGGGGACTTTTCAATTGACCTGTTATGCCAGTCAAAACAAGTAGCCTCTACCATGGTATAGAGCAATTAAATAATCTTTTAGAAGACGGAGACCTAAGTTTTCGGCTCAGACGACAAACCGTGAACTTTAGCTGTCTCAACGATATCAAGAAATTCAGCTGAATGCGGCGATTCCGAGAGAGTGGAATGCAGTGAAGGTTAATTATTATGTTCTCTTAGTGTCTTTCCTAAAAGTTGTGGTATTTAGCTGGTTAGAAACTGTTTCCCCCAAAGGCAAATTCTCTACAGCATCCTTCAAACGAAATTATATACTTTTAATGCACACCAAGATGGATTAACTATAAAGGAATTTAACAATTAACGAGTAAGCTCTGATCAAAGTCCAGTGAAGTCCTTGATACTTTGATTAATTCGTGCGAACAGGAACTCAGAGCAAGGCCTGCTACACCAAATACAATATACTCGACAAATAAAAGATCGACTATTAGATAGAGAGAGTCTCAAGGTTCTTTTGGAATCAGCTCTTTTCACAAATAATATGCTTTGCACTCACTGAACTTCAAAATCCCAAACTACACGACGCCGTACAGCAATACAGACAAGACCCGCTTGACGGCGTACATACCGGTCATAAACACCATTCGCCAAGAGTCCGTTAACACCTTTGTGAAGCCTGTTCCCATGAATGGTATTCTCGGAGTCCAATAACCACCCATAGCAGAAGAAGAGCTCGAACTACCTCAAGAGACCCACGTAAACCTGGCACAATTAATTGTAGCAGGCTTAAGTCCTACCTATCCAAACTCCTGCCAATCCAGACTTGGCCCTGACATACTCACCATAAGTCCTGAATGCAACGAATCCACGCACGACACTAACTACCTCTTTGCATGCTCACTTAACCCGACTCATCGAACACCCATCTCTCTCTGTTCCGAACCCGTCGAAACAGCACTTTTCCTGGGCCTCCCGTTAGATGATCTCGATGACTAAGACTAGACCTACCTGTCCCTAGACGGGGTTGGCAAAGACGCTACAACAACAACAACATCGCAAACTACCGAGCTACTGAACTACCACAAACCGTTGCTTATTAAGACTGTATTGGCTCGCGGAAGGGTCAATATTGGGCATAGCTTGACACGGTCTGTCGCCAGGTATAATCTACCTCACAATCGCTCGAAAAACACTGCAAGACTTTTCACTCACTATAAATACATATGTACGTGTTTCTTAATGTATTTTGAAGATTCCGAAATTCGAAAAGTCAAAGGTTACATAATTAAAAATTTTTGTGATTTACTGAAAATAATGCATTTTCTTTGGCCTTAAGCGTTGCACTAGCAAAAACTTAAATTATTCAACTCCAACTTGTTGGTGTTGTTGTAAAAAATTAATGATTTTGAAATTGTTATTTAAGCGCACTGGACTTTATGTATAAGCAATTTGGTGGCAAAGCTTTTTGGTTCGACGCTTTTAATTAAGATTGCTTTAATTTAATAAAGTTGTTGCTCTTTTTTTTGTTATTGTGGATTGTGTTATTGTATAGTTAGCTTAGCTATTGTTATTATGATTATCAAGTAGCCAAAAAAAAAACTGTGATTTTACTGCAGCTGGAAGCGATTATAATGTAATTAAGTGGCGTTTGTTGTTGCTGTTGTTGTTGTTGCTGCCTTTGTGGTGGTTGATAATGTCGCTCATATACATACAGACATACATACATACATTTAATTGTTATTTTTGCTTACAGTTATGAAAATTAAATGAACACAACTGAAATCTAAGCAGATTTGAATAACAAAGCACGCTTTTATATGTGTGTATGTATGTATGTATATTAATATTTCTGCTTATAAACACACAGATATTTACGTGACTTGAATAAATGCATAATTAAACTGTATTTAGATTGGAAAACGAATTTAAGTAAATATTCAGTGCAGGCTGTGCCTGACATGGTAAGCTATAAATATATATATTAAATTTATACACACACACACATATATATATATATATATATATATATATATATATATATATATATATATGCGCGCACACTTCAGTTTGCCTTGTTTACTAATCAAATATTATGCTACAAATCGAGTAAATATACCGCAATGTATGAATGCCACACACAATGCCGCCTTAATTTTGCACACAATTGTCCCCACTAAATGCACTAAACATACTTTTAGGCGCACACGCATGCATATTTTACGCACGCAATTTGGTGCGTCAGTAATTGAATTTATAATTTGTAAATTTTATTTATTTACATTTTCAATCTTGATTGGAAATATAAACTAAAACTGGTCAATTAATATAGACGAGCGATAGATAGCCCAAAGCTAACGCTAATTAATGGTTTATTTTATTAAAATTTAATTAAAAGGGATTTATGTAATCCATTGATGCTAATGTCGCAGACCGATCCGTTGAAATTTATTAACTACTTTAATGTAAATCAAGCGCGTTGACTAGCGATTAAAATTATGTTGTAGTAGGATTAATTGAGTGTTGATTCTCGAATTAATTAATTAGGCAAAGTTTTTAGTTAAGTCAGTTGTGATTAATCAAATAAATTATTTTCCTAAATATTTTGATTAATTAAAATTAGAGCAAAATCTATGATTTACTTCAATTTCGTTTAAATAATTAATTAATTAAATTATAATAAATAAATTATTAACCTAAAAATTTTGATTTATTAAAATTTATAAAATAATTGACTAATAATCAGAAGTGATTAATTAAATGAGCTTAATTCGGCTACACATTTCACTTACTAAAGTTGTAATCAATAAATTAAATAACTAATTAGTCAAATCAAACGTAAATTTCCCAAATTTTTCTATACGTAAACCTTAGCACATAAATCATTCAACTAATTCTGTGATTACTAAAAAATTATTGATTAATCAAAAATTCCTAATTAAAACTACATAAAAACGCTTAAGAAATCACCAAAAATCATTTCGAAACGTACATTAAATACCGAATTTTATGGTCATACGGAATTAAGGGTGCCTCATGATCCTGCTTAACTTAAAAATCAGCTACTGGTAAATAGACAAATAAAAAATTACCCTTTTTCGCGCTCCCCTTTCCACATAGACAGTAAAAAAAAGTGTCTTAAAATCTCTCATACTCACTTTTTGACTACAGTACTACATACTTCCCTATTAAACTTTTCGAAATACTATTTAGTTCAACTCTATGACAAGAAAAACACTCCTCAATCTCCAAATACTTCTGACCGAATTGAGTTTTCAACAGAAAATTGGCAGTTTTAAGTAAGAGACGCAGTCAACTTTCAGTGTCGTCCCCGAAATTGTGCTGTGACTTAATAGTCTCTCAGCAAACCATAGGTGCTAAAAATTGACTCTTCACTCTCTCTTTCTCTTTCTTTACTCTTTCGTAATTTTAACGCTCATCATGGGCAGATGTACTTCTGACCGAAATGAGTTTTCAATAGAAAATTGGCAGTTTTAAGTAATCCTAGAGGTGTACTCAACTTTCAGTGTCGTTCCCAAAATCGTGCTGTGACTTAAAGCCTCGCAGCAAACCATAAGTGCTAAAAATGGATTCTTTACTCTCTCTCTCTCTTTCTCTTTCTTTACTCTTTCGTAGTATTAACGCTCATCAAGGGCAGATGTGCTAAAAGTAATCTTTAATAAACTGAAAACTCACAGAAAAAAGTGTATTTTCCTTTGCAACTGATTCAACGGAACGCTCTGTTAATTTTCGCCAAAAGAAAGTATTTTCTGGTGTTTTTTTTTTTAGTTCTGAAAGAGCTCCTAATTTTTGTCAGAGAGTCGTTTAAAAAGAAAAGTTATTTTCATTAGGTAATTTCGAAATGTTTGACTTTTCCCATGACCTGTTATGTTTTTAAGCTACCCCATCATCTTACAGATTCTTCTTAAAACTCTAGTTATTTTAGATATAATTCATTACTGAAATTTGTGATATATATTTAAGGCTTCATAAAAATATTTATATATTTAATATATTATATAAACTAATTACTAACTCTGCTGCAACGTAAATTATCTAAATCTCACCTAAAAGAGAAGGAAATGGCGTTTAGTCTTTATTTGTAAGACAAATAAATTAAAAACTTTTTCCAAGCCTCGAGGAATTTGTCGTGATATCAAATTTTTTGTTTGTTTTCATATTCACAGGCATTCCATAATTATAAACAAGTTTAGCGTGAAACTTAATAAAGTTTTGGGCATTAAATAGAGACATTAATTAATTTAGTCCATGGCGATTTATGTAAAAATTATTAGAGTTTCATTAGTAGCGTAACTACTAATTGGCATAACCGTTAAAATCGCATAATGAACTTAACATTTTTAAGCGCTGATTACATATTTTCGAAGTAAGTGTCTTAGAAACTCGAATGCAATAGTTTTTGCTTCTCGTACGCTATTCCTTCAATACCTTAATCAACGTAGTCAATTTAAATTAAGCTCGAAATAAAGGAAAATTCAAAAACACACGCAACGAAAAAAAAACTCTTACTGAAAAAGTCGCGTAAAATAATGCAATATTGCCGCTAGGCATCTAACCAAAGCAAGCGCTAACCGGTTACAAAATATAAGCACAAATCCAATCGATGCAACGATAACAGAACGGACGTGTATTAGTGCTGTGAGGGGACTACGAAGCTCACGCGAGTACCGTGAACAAGTTGCGGTTAGGCAAAGTGGCGTGAGGCGTTGGGAAGTGTTTATAAAAGTGGTTGTTGTTGTTGTTGCTGCTGAAATATACTTGCTGCGTGCGAAACGCATAATGTGCGCACAAGCGAAAAATCGAAAAAAAAGTAATATTTTTTCATTGCACTTTTTCAAATGCAGCGCGCGCCTAACATGAGATGAGAAAAAGTAGCGTGACGAGTTAAAATTTATTACAGAAAATCAGAAAATGAAATATAGGATGTGCGTAGAAGATTTTATGAGCGATAAATGGACACTTGCATCAATCAAGATTTAAAATCATTGTGAAAGTGGTGTATTTAGTTAAGCATCCGAGTGGCAGAAGATAAGCTTTTTGAAGCAAAAATTTACGCACCAAACATTTCCATGACTAACAAAAGTTATTTACTTATATCAAGTGTAAAACTCTGTGGATCTGCACTTTAAATCAAATGTATTTCTGAGTTTGACTGATTTTAGGATTCCGAGGTCATTTCTTCCTGGTTTTCTCCTTGAATATCATTAAAAAAAATTAGGAGTCAAGCTAATGCTTGGCGTATTGAATTTTGAAAATTTAAGAGGAGCTTTTAAGTGATATTACACCACGTACTGACTTACTATATCACTTTACAGCGCTTTCTTTTCCCTTATCCTTTTGGTTTTAGTTGGAACCTGCACTAATTGAAAAGAAAACACTCTTTTACTATGGAGTTAAAATTTTCTAGATAAAAATATCCAAACCATAATGATTAACACATCCAACAAACGTTTCAAATATTACTGAAACATTGAAAAATACTAAGAAAAAAACAGAAATGATTCATATATCAAAGACTACCAAAAAAGCAAACCAGCGCTGAGTCCGTAAGCGTATGAAAGGGAGAAAAATCAGAAAGGAGATGAACAAAAAAAAAAACAGAAACGTGACGCCTTAACCTACAAATCACGAGCGAATTCGAGAAGATAAAATTGACTTATTAAAAATATAAAAAAAAACTGTGGCATAAAAGTATTAAAAGCACTAAAACCAAAAGAACAACAGACATAAAAAAACGTAATAAGTCAGAAAATAAAATGAATGCAATAAGCATCAAAGATAAACGACATTAATGAATAAGCAAAGCAAAACAAAAACGAAGGAAATAAGATAAATTATGTACATACATACACATACACGTTTATTTATATATGTAGTAAGAATACGACCTATAATAAAGTGGTTATAAAAAATCATCCAAATAAAACACGAAAGCTACAGTTCTAAACAGAAAAAAAATTTTGAGAAGACAGCTAATGTGTCAGCGGTGAAAAGGCGAGTTAATGTCTTTCGAAAGCGCGAAAAGAAGGGAGGAAATGTTTAGATTTCGTTGGTATAAAGGTGGAAGTTCGAATGAAGTAAAGTGTCGGCTACGCACGGACTTATAATGTAGACAAAAAAAAAAAAAAAATAATAATAATAATTGTACCAACTACATTTTTTCTTTCAGAATTGAACGACCTCTGCTTTCCTACTGGGTGCCACGATAAAAGTAATCACTTTAAGTAGTTTTGTGGTAAACAACAAGTAAAGAGCCTGCCATCTCTATGGCATTTACATAAACGAGAACATTATACGACCATTTTTAGCTTAGCAACTTACAATTTATATACTCATAAGCGACCGGATAGAGATACGTTGAGTAAGAGATGAGGAAAACGGAAGAATGTCACAAGGCGTTTTGATGTTGGTTTTTCAATATTTTTCATTTTTTATTTAATGGTTGCCTTCCCCAAAAAAAAAAAGAACAGTGGAAGGTCTTAATAAATTGTTGGTTAAAGAAAAGTCTGTGACGCATTTGTGGTTGGGGATTTATTACTGAGAAAACAAAAGTCTAAAATTAAAATAAAAACCATAATAAAACCAAAAGCTTTCTATATAGTCGCGTGCTTGTGGTTGAATCGAGCATTTTTGAAATGCAAAGCATATCTTTAATATGAAAAAAAAAACAAATAAACATATTTGAATAATTATTTGATTTTTTTAACATAATATTCGATGCTTTGTTTACAATTTTAACTCTAGTTTCCTCTTATTTATGCGTTCTATTGTGAGCAAAATGCAATGTAGCAACAATTCTCACAACTCGTTACAATTCCCACCTATACTCGATATACATATGTATAAAAAATTTTGCATATATATATTTATTTATACTACCACCGAAATGAAATCTCATAAATATTCATCAAATGGAATTCGAGTTAATTGAAAAACGTGAATGCGCACTAAGTTGGCTTCATTCAATTTGTTTTCATTTTGATGTAAAGCCAGTTAGTAAATGAAATAAACTAATTGTAAATTTATAAATAATTCAATAGATAAACGTGCCGTCAAATACAAAAAAAATGCATCCACGCTAATCTCTGCAGCAATGGAAACATTTTATTTGGGCGCTAATCGCATACATTTTTCATTTCGACATTTTCTGTTTTTTTTTTTTGTTTCACAAAATTGCATTACAGAAAAACTTGCATAAATAAATAAATAATGTGCGCAGCTTAAAATCGTACTAATTTTTGAGTTAATTTGGTATTTTTCATATAACTGGAGTTAATCAAGGGCAAAATGGGCAACAATAGGTCAGCAATTGTTCTCGCTTACACAAGGAAACGCCAAGTATACAAAGTAGCATTTAAAAATATTGAATATATTCCACTGCTGATTTTTGCGAAAGCAAAGATTAATTATTGAAATTAAAATTATCACAACACTCAATCGCAGCCAATTTCAATCACTTTTACTCACCTGTACATTACTTAGGAGTTCATAAATGGTAAAATTTAAGCGGCGAATCACTTTCTTCTTCTTCTTCTTGATTTAGCTGTTTTGTGTGCATTAATATTCCTGAAAAAATTAAATTTTGCAAGAATGTAACCTAAATTTCAAACCACTGCAGTGTGAAACTTGTCAAGGCTGCTCGAACAAATAATGCTCAGTTAGATACGAATACATGTTCTCTAATTAACAGGAAAATATGTATATATGTACAATATTTTAGCACTATTCGACAGTTAAGCGTAATGGCAGTCTTCATCTTCTTCAGTTTCCAAAGAACCTTTCTCCAACTCACGTTCATTCGGCCAACTTGAAACTAACACGCAAAGGCAAGTGCAAAATTACTTACTTATGTATGTGCAGGCAAGTAATGCACATCCAGCCACGTTATGCTTTTTGTGCAAATAACTGCGTGCGTTCGTCAATTCTTACTGTAGACTTCCTGGCATAATGCATGCTTTCTCTCGATTGCCTGCCACTGACATGATGGCGGCATGCAGCTTTTGGATTTTTTTTTAGCGCGTTGCTGAGCTTGAATGCATACTACGTGCATACCTACACAGTTATGTACATACCTACGCTTAGTTATTGGGCGCATCACACTTTCCACACTTCACCGCACACTACTGGCAACTGCAAAATGCTGAAACCGTTTTGAGTAATGATCGGAACGCTTCACTAATTGAAAGCGCAGATGAGAGTGTTGTAAAATTTTTGCAATATTTGATTGGGCATTTTTCTAGAACAGCAACGAATTAGTGTGATGAATTGTTGTGAATTTGGCATAAAAATGAGATAAAAAAAACTATAATTTTTTAATTTTTATTTTTCACTGCGAGTTCATTCACCTCTAAATGACTCGTCAGATCTATGCAATTAATTTTCATATCATCAAAGTACATACATACGTATGCATATATTTAAACACTATTATAACATTAAATGCTCATTTATAATTTTTATTTAGTAATAGAGGAATGACAAGTAAGTGTATTCACTTTTGCATAAAGCGCGCACATGAAACATTAATTGGCTAGTGTTTCAGTGAAGCGCAATCAATTGTGAAATTAGTTAAGATTATAATTAGTTGTTTTCACGTTTCTCTTTACCCTACTTTGAGGCATTAGTTATGTGCGGTGGTGTTGCCAGCACAAAGATTTTTTTGAACTTGCACAAGTTAATGTTGTGCGAGTGTCACAACGAGCTGACACAGAAGCTGTTCAAACCATGGCTATTATTTTTAGGTGTATTTTGAAAGAGGTTTTAAGTTTTTTTAAAGACTTTAATATTAAATTCTAGCAAAATTTTCTTCGTCTCTTGCTGTTTTGTCGTCTACCTTCAGTAGAACAATTATTGGCTGCGCATTTGAGTCATTTTGTCAGCCTCTCCTGCTTCTACCTATAAATAATATAATTTTATATGAAAATTAAAGCATACGATTTGAACTTTTAGCACAGGCACACGAATCTGGCAACGCTATATGCCAAGATTGGACTCGTCAAGTTGCTTATTTTTGCTCAACTGTTTAACTAAGCGTTAAGGTATTATTTTATTTATTTTTGATAGTGAAATTGTTCTCATTATTACCTTGTCGTATTTGCTTTGTAATTATATCACTTTTTTTTTTCTACTTCTTCTTTGTTTATTTTTTGCTGTCTTCACCTGTACTGCTTTTGACGTGAACCAACGTGAACTGTAACGATTTTTTTCTTTCTTTTTTTTCTATTTATTTCATTTTTCTGTTGCCACGCTTCATGCTGTTTGTTGTTATAGTCACATTTTTATTGCTATTATTATCATTATTAGTATTGCAAGTACCCATTAGTAACGTTAGATAGTCTTGTCGCTCCCCCTACACCACCATCCCTCCCTCGTCGCCTTATGGCGTGTAGTTACGTACTCTTGACTTGTGTAATCGAGTAGTATACAATTGCATTTGTTTGTGCTTGCAGTGCAATTGATGATTACAATATGCTGAGCAGTTGATTTGCTATTCAAATTAGAAAACGATAAAAAGTATGTGCAAAAGCTATAAGTGAAAAGGAGCTGAGCACTGTATGAATAATAAATAATAGAGTATTCGAAAAATAAATGAGCATGGATAGTCACACCTTTTTTTCTTTAAAAATGGCAAAAAGAAAAATGTATGCAGTTCGGGGGAAAAAAATCTAAATCTCAAATCGAAAACCAGAAAAAAATGGGTGTCTCTTCCTCAGTCCATAAACAAACTGACAAAGCTTACCGTAAACATCTTATGTATATATCTTAGGCTTGTAACGCCCTGAGCGACTACAGTTAATGCCATTCTGAGAACAATAAATTTTAATTTGCAAAATTTGGAGGAAAAAAAAGTTGTGTAGGCTCATCCAATCAAAACTTCTTCGATTTGAAATCAACAAACATCCATACCATTTTCATTACAGTCAAAGCGTCTAAACTACCCCAAAAAAAAAGCGAAAAGGTGGTAACTCAATTTGTACGGCGAACACTGCTCAATGGCATAAATACGTACGTGTATGAACACCCATCCTTTGAGCGCCAAAAACCATTTGCTTGTTAAGCCAACGTCAATCAATGTTAAATTTTATTTAATGTATGTACGTGAGTATCTAATTTCGTATGCGTGCATATGCACTTGTATGTGTATGAATGAGTTGCTGCTCTCGTTGTTCAGCAATAATATTCGCCAGCACAGCCAACGACAAAAAAAAAAGAAAAAAGAAATTAAGCATCTTCATGCCTCCATAAAAGGGTTAAAATATTCATAAGCATCACACAAACATACATATATACCTACCACAGGCATACATATATGTTTGTATCTACTAAAGTTTCAAGTTTCCCTGTTGGTAAAATACTTGTTGTTAAGCAGCATGCATGTTGGCATTTTCCCACCAACTAGTTGCTCTTCTAACCTTTTCACATGCTAACAACTCGATGTCCTGCGAAATGTGTATTTTCCGATATCAGATTCATACTAGTTAAATACCAGTTAATTGTGTACTAGTTCAAATAGTGGTTCCTTCATACTAGTTGAAAATTAGTATGCACCACGCCAGTCCACAGAAAACCAGTCAAAAACGTGCTCGTCTGACGCAATTTGCGACTACAAAATTCTACTAAAATTAAAGTTTGTTTTTCTTTTGGTAAGAATATTTCTATAAAAAAAACCAGTTTCCGAACTATGATTTTCGCATACTAGCTCAGCATATTAACGAAAAAATACTAGTATAATTCTAGTCTATGACAAACTAGTATACCTCTGCCCTTTAAATACTAGTATATTACCAGTTTAATGCGAACTGGTCTGATTTTGACTTTTAAATACTAGTTGAGAACTAGAATTTTTTCATCCTTTTCTCACCTTTTCTCTACAGGCACTTACTCCAGCACACAATGCACACAATATCCAAAGGTAAGTCGGCTAGTGCTTTCGTGCCAACGTCTAAAAATGCAAATGCATGCAGAGAACGCGCTGAATTCGATTAAATACGTATATGTATGGGTAAGAGTTGGTGTCTATGAATGTAAATCATACAATCACAGCGTATGTATGCGTAAGTATGTGAGTCGCAAAAATGTAAATGGACTGGACACAGCGAAATGTCGAAAAATCGACGCTAACAAACCAATCTAATTGAACGCAGCGACCGGCGACCGAGGACACAAAACGGAATAACCTAAACGGAAAACGGAAATAAAAAAGGCAAGCGAAATGGCAGAGTTGTATAGATAGAAAAAAGTAGTTTTAAGCCACAAAAAGTGCAAAGTTTGATAGACGAGCGCTAGATGAGGTGTGGTAATGGCATACACCTGAAAGTTCAAACGTGCTGCAATTCCAGCGTGTGCAAGGTACGTCGCGGCAGGTACGCTATTTATCGAGTAAAAGAGAGAGAAATGTGTGCTCGACAATTAAACTTTTTTAGGGTGAAACTCTGAAAATATTGGTACATTTTTATAGCGAGTTCTTCTGGATCAAAAGACCACGACCAGCCATGGAGTCTGGACTACCTTCATAGGGTAATACTTTGGCTACGTCAAAGGCTAGTGTATAAAGCTAGAAATCAAAAGGTGGGTAAAAAGAGCTCTGACTCTGCTACGATTGTCGCTTGGACTCTCGATACGACTTTCAAGGAAAGCGAGTACTGTGAGAGAACCTCGAACTTAAAATCAGATCTTGGCAATATGTAGCTGAGTTCAAATGGTGGATAACAGCATTTCCATTGTTGGTGTGGAAAGAAGAGCTGTTGGACGAGTTGACTTCACAATTTTAGGGCGAGTTCCTTTGGAATTTAAATAGACTTCTCAATAGATCACGACCTGCCACGGACTTTGGACCACCATCACCAGTCGAAGGCTAGTGTATATAGCTACAAATCTAAAGAAGGGTAAACGGGAGCTCTGACTCTGCTATGCATGGTTGGTGATTGGGCTCTCGCCATGACACTTTCTTTGAAAGAAAGAGTACTATGGAACCTCGAACTTAAAATCAGATCCTGCCAATATGTATATGAACTTCAAATGTTGGATAACAGTACTTTCATCATTAGTGTGGAAAGAAGAGCTGTTGGACGAGTTGACTTGATTGTAGCAATTCAGAAGTGGAATCAATTTCCCTGACTTGCTTTTGTATTATTGTTGTTGTGTCCACAAAAATAGTTTTTTAAGGACTGTTACAGAGTGACCCGCATAAAAACTCGAGCCATTTAGGTAAAACGACCCGACCTACGCGGAAACTATTGGATTTAAGTCGCATTTTTCAACAGACTTATTCCACTGCGTATAAATTCTTGAACTCGTAACCGACAGGAGGCTATAATTTTGTTATATACACGAGTTGTGAACGTTAAATGAGATAAAATCACGATACTTTCAACTCGTATCCTAGTAAAGCTCTCCTCCCCCTTTAAAGGTTATAAATATTAAACTCCTTAACTCCTTAAACTCCATCGGGAGTATATAAATTTTAATGGAGCTACACAAGTACAACAACCACAACAACAACACAAGACGACGACAGAAAAGTAACATGGAACTGCTGCTGATAAAGAGTGGAGTAGACAGCGGCTGAAGAGCGCGCTAATTGAAATGAATAGAAGGCAAACAAACAGAACGAAAGACAACAAAACAAATGGGGCAACTAGTGGTGGTGAATAAGTGTAGAGTTGGCCAAATTGGGATGGCAGGGCGAACTCTCAAACACACGGAAAGGCAAAACGGTAGAGACAAAGACTATTACAAAGAAAAAGAAAAAAGAAAAAAAAAAAAGACGACTGAAAGACAAAAGCACTGTAGACTACTAAACACACACAAGTAGACACACACACTGACAGAACGTTAAAACGACAGGCCTATAAAACACTGGACGGGGGGGGAAACCAACCTAAGAGTTGAAAATAGGTTTGTCAAGTGGTCTACAAACAGGCAACAGACAAAGCTAGCGACGAAACAGCATTGATACAGATAAACAGAGAGATTAAAAAGAACAAAACAGATGGAAAAATTCTAATATGGAAGTGAGTACGAGCAACATATTAGCATAGATTTACATTTATATATATGTATATATATAGATTTGTATGCATGCATATACATATGTATATATATATTTTTTTTTTTTTTTTTTTTTTTTTTCGTTAACACATTTTGGAGTTTAAAAAACCTAAAGCACACACAATACCTTCATGTTTGCGGGCTTGTGTGTGTGTGCTTGTGAGCAGCACACAACCAAACATCAGCTAAACTAGGCTGACTGACTGGCTTGACTGGCAGCAATAACAACAGCAGCAGCTGTAGGAGCAGCAGCAGCATCATCATCGTTGTCGACACCGCGGTTAACGTGAACGATTTACATACATATTATGCGCCCGCAGACTCAGCAGGGGTTCACAACTCACAAGCGCACAAAAACATGCTTTACCTACAGTTTATGTTTATGCTATGTAAATATATATGTACGAGTGTACTCGTATGAATGCATGTATTCATGTGTCTGTGCCCTCCACTGCATTCGCTTTTGTGGCGACGCGGCACATGCCAGTATCAGTGCGATGCTGTTGGTTTTGCAACGCATTTGGGAAAATTGGTGTGGGGCAAAGTAACCAAAAAAAAAAAATACAAAAAATATATAAAAAAAAAATTAAAATTAAAAAAATAAAAATTAAAAAATTTAAAAAATATATAAAAATATATAAAAAAATAAAAAAATTAATAAAAAAAAGAATACTGCAGATAACAAAGCAGAGCAAAGCGAAAACATAAAAAATCAAACGAAAACTACACAAAAGCAAATATACGCCAATCGCATGCATGAATATTGTGCTTATACGCATACATATATATCTATCTAAGTGCAATAAATGCAAATATGGAATTCAACGCTTACTGTGTCGCACTTTGCACATTCAATTTTCCAATTTTCATCTGTCCGATATTCATTTGCATGCACTGTAAAACTTTTATTTTAATGATTGCTGTCATTATCAACACCAATCGTACGTTAAATGTGGATTGTTATTGCTTTGCATAATATTTGTGTTAGTTGTTGTATTTTTGTATATATGTATGTATATATTCATGTTTTTGTATTTGTATTTTTTTTTGTTTTTTGTTAATTTTGTTGCTGTGATTTCGTAACGCAATTCATTTAATTGAAATTTATCGCTTTTTTATATGCTAAATGCCTAGAGAGGAAAATTACTTTTTAAACGCTTCTGCTTAAATTTATATATAAAGGGTGTTTTTTATAGTGGTATAGAACTTTAAGTTGCAATAAAACAGCGATGGATTATTCGATTGACATGAATTTTATTTATCCGAGAGATAATCTTCCTGGCATTACATTTTAAATATGATTTCTGGCATATGACCGCCAAGGCTGGCGCAGATGTAGTCCAATCTGGACGTCCAATTTTCGACGACTTTTTCCAACATTTGTGGCCGTATATCGGCAATAACACGGCGAATGTTACCTTCCAAATGGTCAAGCGTTTGTGGCTTATCCGCATAGACCAATGACTTTACATAGCCCCACAGAAAGTAGTCTAGCGGTGTTAAATCACAAGATCTTGGAGGCCAATTCACAGGTCCAAAACGTGAAATTAGGCGGTCACCAAACGTGTCTTTCAATAAATCTATTGTGGCACGAGCTGTGTGACATGTTGCGCCGTCTTGTTGAAACCACATCTCCTGGACATCATGGTTATTCAATTCAGGAATGAAAAAGTTAGTAATCATGACTCTATACCGATCACCATTGACTGTAACGTTCTGGCCACCAGTGTTTTTGAAAAAGTACGGACCAATGATTCCACCAGCCCATAAAGCGCACCAAGCAGTCAGTTTTTCTGGATGTAACGGTGTTTCAACATACACTTGAGGATTACCTTCACTCCAAATGCGGCAGTTTTGTTTGTTGACGTAGCCATTCAACCAGAAGTGCACTTCATTGCTAAACATCGCTAACCATCGCTAAAGCGGACGTAGTGCGCGTAGTGCGTTGTCCTCACAGAACCATTATTTTCGAAATAAAATTGCACTATTTGCAAGCGTTGTTCAGGCGTGCGTCTATTCATAATGAATTGCCAAACCAAACTGAGAATAAATCACTTGACAGCCGTTAAATCGGTCGCCATCTTGAAAAGTAATGCCAACTTAAAGTTCTATACCTCTATAAAAAAAAACACCCTTACTTTTCGACGATTTACCAGTGAAAATAAATAAATATATATATAAAATCATTTAGAAAGAAGTAAAATCCATAACGGAGAAGCTCTCAAAATTTAATCCACTGCAAATGAAATTGGCACTTGCTTCTTCATATGAAAAGTTCCATTCACAATAGACAATAAAAAATATATCCGGTGATGTTATTTTAAAATTATATTTTATGCAAAAAGTTGATTGTGTACGAGATGTGTTCAAAGGAAGAGGTGAATTTTGATTTTTTTTTTTTTTGAAAAGTACTTATTTATTCATCAATATCTATTTGGTCCCCTTCAAAGTAGTCTCCCTCGGGTATAATACACTTGTGCCAATGCTTTTTCCAATCTTCGAAGCACTTCTGGATTGCGCTCTTCGGTATGGCCATCAGCCATCTTTCTACGATTCTGACTTGATTTCATCAGTTATGGCATACACGCTTTCCTTTCATTGGTTTCTTTACTTTTGGGAATAGGTA
The DNA here is from genome assembly GCA_030068015.2 of Neoceratitis asiatica. Lineage (NCBI taxonomy): Eukaryota > Metazoa > Arthropoda > Insecta > Diptera > Tephritidae > Neoceratitis > Neoceratitis asiatica. Next base: position 82,565,934 of record CM061527.1, on the reverse strand, counting down.
AAAGTTCCAGGGAGCCAAAACTGTTGAGAACGGTGGTTGAGATATGATTACGGTTTGTTTTTTTGGACCAAAAATCTCGAATATTCGTTGATATGTGAGCTGGTGCATTATCGTAATGCAGATCCGATCGTTTGCGCCGTATTGCTTCACGCAAACGTTGCATAATTTCCTTGTGCTATTCCTTATTAACTGTACGACCGTTTGGCAGGAAGTCATCATGCACCATTGTAATCAAATCATCATAATCAAAGAAAACAGTGAGCAAAATCTTCACATTTAATCGAACTTCGCGTGTCTTTTTCAGTTTTGGCTCATCTGGCAGCTTCCATTTGGGATGATTGTGCCTTGGTTTCGACCATCATAACCATATACCCACGTTTCGTCACCAGTTATGACCCGTTTGAGCAAACCCGGATCGTTGTTGACAACAACGGATGATTCAACAACTCCTGAGCGATACTAATGCGGCATTGCTTTTGCTGAAAATTTAGCAATTTCGGAACAAACTTCGATGCTTCACCTCTTATGCTCAAATCATACGAGAAAATTGAATGGCATGAGCCGATTTATATGTCAACATTCTCTGGAACATCCCTAATAGTGATTCGACGACGATTTTCAACAACATTTTTTTTCATTGTTCCGATGTTTTCTTCGCTTTGTTGACGTAGTCGCACCTCTAGGACGCTCATCGCCATCAACATCTTCTCGGCCTGTACCACTTATAAACACTTTTTTGAGACAAAGTGGACTCACCGAATACCACGGTCAACATTTCAAGTGCCTTGGAGCATTTTCTTCTATTTTTAACGCAAAATTTAATACATATTCTTTGATCCATTTGTGTCAAAAGTCAAAAATCGAAGAGCCCACAAAAACGTGACTAACCTCTTCTATTGTCAAAAACTTGTATTTTTGTAAATAAACATTTATTAATGGGAATTTTCGTGTTTGGCGTTCATGTAGCGGATATCAGCGACACCTCTTCACTAAGGTATTCACCATCTCATGTGTATCCGTAAAATCTCTAATACTTATCGCTTGTGAAAAATGGAACAGTGATCAGTAATCTCCTGACGCAGCGACATTGTACAGCCTCCACCAAGGTGTGCAAATTCCACATCTGTTTACGGCTTGAGCTTACAGCTGTGGTCATCTGATCGATTTTGTTACTAATTAGTGGGTTGTCATTCGTAAGAAAGTTCCAATTTCAAGCACTAGGTTGCTACTGCTCACTAGCGATAAAGATGACAACAAAATATTTGGAATGGAAGTTTCGCCACCACAAAGATGTCACTATCACTTCAACTACAATGCTACGAACTAAAGAAATTTCACCTAACACTTTTCCTACATGCTATCAATGATTCAGCGAAGCAAGAACTACATCAGATAACATCAAATACTTTACAATTGAATTCTTCTTACACCATCTATCATATCAAAGCTCACGTTTAGTGCAAAATTTGTGTCAAATATAAAAAACTTTACAATTTTATTTATCCTACCGCCCCCCTCACACACTCTTTCGACATGACTACCCACCTTATGAGATGCACGGAGCAAGCCACCAACCAAGCGCGCGCACACTGTAACCAGTAATTGCATAGGAAAAAGTAAGTAAAAAACGAAAAAAAAAAAAAAACTTTTCCAGCACACACCACACACAATACTTTCGCTCGACCTCTCATAGAGCTGCAAATCTACGAAACTTTTCGCCCAGAACTACTATTGCTGTCAGTAAAACTGTTGCTTGGCTATGCTTGCTGCCACACAAATCGCATCAAAAGGAACTACAATAATGCTGCTGGCTGTGGTAAAAAAAAAAAAACAGCCAATCTTTACTAGTAGTAATGTGGACTGCTATTACTTTGCCCACCACCACACGCCGCTAGTGACTGTCACTTGCAAAATTTATTGTTTTCGTTTTTTTTTTATATATTTTTTCTTTTTATTTCTTTTATTCTACGATTATTTGGCTGAGTTGGCACTGCTTCGCATAAGTTTTTTTGCGCGTGGCTAAAAATATATGAAAGTAGTCTTTTTTTTAGCATAATTTCTTGCCATCAACCCCTCGCCCCGTTTTCTTGCTTCGCCTCTGCACATTTATTGCATTTCAAATTGACTTTTCGCTCGCTCGCGTTCATATGATTTTGTTGCCCTGTGTTGTACTTGTACAAATACTTGTAAGTGCACTTGGTGGCTTAGACTTTATGGTCCAGTGTAATGACCAAAGGAGCGTTCACACTTTCTTCTTCTTCTTCTTCCACCTTCCTGGCTGCTGTCTGTCGGCTGTTGACTGTGTAATATATCAAAAGTTTTGAATGGCAGCTCATAGAAAATGTTATTGGCGAAAATGGTGTGTTGCACAACCTCAAGCAAACGTCGTGTGGTTATTCTTGTAAGATGTGTTGTAGTTGGTAAGGTTGGTTGCAGTGTGTGTAGAAGAATATATTTACTAATACAAATGTATGTATGTATGTATGTATGACATGTTTGCTTGATTGTTTATTGTGTTTTGGAGATATTGGCGGTAGACACTCAATTGCTTTTAGTAGCTTTGCATGTGTATGTATGTATGTATGTATGAAGGTATTGTTGCGCTATTGCTAACCAAAATTTATGGCATGTGTGCTAATGATTTATGGTGAAAACATTGTTAGTGGTGAGTTCTTAAGGCAATTAGCTTAAACAATTCAAAATTTATTTATTAAATTTTTTTCTTTGCACATAATTTGTATGGTATTGGCATAAAAGTCCGAAGGGAACTCACTTACTGACCAACTTTTTTTTTCTATTCACAATAGTCTTACGTTTTTCTGAATAGACATACCTGCATAGGTACCGTCTACCAGGTTTTCATTCAGGTATCAATTCAACATCATCGGTAAATATGTAAAGCTGTAGCATCAGAACCTGTGTTGCCTAAACTCGGGTGGAAGAAGGGAGAGCATGTTTATACATAAGTAGAGAAAGATATTGGAAAAAGTGAGCTTTTTTATCAAAGATTGGAGGTGGTGCGGGATGACTATTCCACTTTTGACTATGTGAAAAGCGGCGGGGAACCTCATATGAGAAATGAAAGGTGGTGAATTTATTGTTGTTGTCGTTGTTGTTGTTGTTGTTGTCGTTGTTGTTGTTGTTGTTGTTGTTGTTGTTGTTGTTGTAGCGGTTCACTCACTTACCCCATCTAGGGTGAAGCAGGTCTAGTTCAAGTCATCGAGGTCTCCTAACAGTATTTAAAGTGTGCCTTCCCGCTGAACATCTGAGCCAACCCTCTGGTTAAACCAGCCGGCGGAATATAGTTTAGAGGGATGACTGAGGTGTGTGAACTCTACACTGGCAAAATTAAAGTCTGGCTATTGGGTAGTCGACTTAATTCCCACCTATCCTGACTCGACGCCGACGCACCTTTGCTCATTGCTCTGTATGCAATGAACCCCCGCTCTGGTCTAAAAACCCGTCGACAGCAGCACGCTTCCTCCAACAACAACACAATTTTCTTCTTCTTCTTCTGTGGCGTGGGCACCGCTTACGCGATTATAGCCTCATCAGCAATAGCGCGCTACTCGCTTCCACTTCTTTTTGCTGTTTGGCTAAAATTATTCGGTGTGTGATGAACGCTGCAAAATGATTCTCTTTTTTCATAAATCACTCCAAATCGAACTAAAATGCTGTAGTATTACATATATACACATAGTTACCCCTTTTCCGCAAAACAACAACAACAAACAACTATAAAATTTCAAGCTTTCCCACTAATGCGCTAAATACGTAACCTTCAGATGAAGGGAAATTCTACAAAAAAAAAAAAAAAAATACAAAAAAAGCTCATTTCACTCTCGCTTTCGTTCGCAAGAGCGCACTTTATGTAGATTAAAAAAAAAAAGAGCTAAATAATCTTTGCGTGAGAGCACTTCCATGTAGAAAACACTCAAATTTCTCTCTTTCTTTTTTCTCTTCCGTCTTCTTTTCATTCGTTTCAATCACACATTTCATGGTGCCAATTGCCGTAATATTGCAAGCAAAACAAAAACAAAAACTGATATTGAAGAACGCAACAAAAACAAAAATGATTATAAATCGCGGTGGCAGGGCGCAAAGCGGTGAAGTGTGAAAACAAAAGAAATTTTCAATTTTCAACAACACCACTCGCTCGGATTCACTCGCACATTTGCCAAACACAAGACAACACTATAAACTTACCTTTGTTACAACACTAGCCGTCTCTTTTTAGCACACTCTGCATCGGGCGCGTTTGTAAACGTTTTAACCGCGACAAATCCATGTGCGAACGGGGCGTAAAGATATCCAAAGATTTTCCGCGTATAATCCACAAATAGTATTTATCTCACTCGCTACAATGTAATTAAAAGAAATTTTCGCCCAAAATGTAATCTGTAAGCATACACGGCACTCGAAAACGAATTCATACACAATTGCACTAATTATTATTCAGAAAAAAAATTTCTCGTCGCTTTTCTACGATTTTTCACAAATTAAATCGATTTTCTAAGCTCAAAGTAAACATCAACTGACATACCATTGTTTGTGTAATGCGAAATGTCAAATCGGTTGCATTTACCAGTGACGAGTTGTTGACTTTTTTTCTTTAGTTTTTCTCATTCACTTGCGTTCGACCACACGTGTCTATAAAATTTTAAATTTTTCTTAATTCAATACTGACAAGACGACGACTGGAAACAAACTGAATTTTCATTTCAACTCAGGTTGGTGACTGCCTTCAGCGCTGGTCGCTGGTCGCTGGTTGCGGTCAAATTCATTGCCTGTTGGCTACACTTTGGCTAAAAGAAAATGGTATGCGCTACATTCACTTGGCACTTGGTCGTATTTGTCATTCTCACATGTTTCTAGCGTTAATTTTATTTTGCCATCTGAAGACATGGAAAAAGATGGTTGCCGTTTCAAAATTTGGGCATGAAGCATAATTTTGTGTGAGTGCGAGCGAAGTAGTTGTATTGAATAGAAGTTTTCTTTGGCCTAAAATGTGATTTTTCGGTCAGAACATATGATTCTGACCAAGGTTGCATTTTTGGTTGATAGCGGATTTTTACTTTGACCAAAGAAGGTAAATTAATAAGAAGGGAAAACAACTTTGAACTTTTCGTACCAGGAAGGAGCAATAATGACGGCGAAACTAATATTCGTACCAAAACAAAGCAATAGCCGATAGAATTGATCAAAAAGTGAAAAATGTTATACCAAAGAACGTAATTAATAAGAAGGGAAAAAAGCTGTGAAATAATTTAAAATTATCCGCTGAGATGAGTACTGGCGTGTCATGTCAAAGAACGTAAATTAATAAGAAGGGAAAAGAAGTGTGAACTAATTTGAAATTTTGGACTGAGGTGGGTAACTGGCGTATCATGTTGGAATTTCGGTTCCTTTCTATTTCGTACCACGGAGCTGCAATAATTAGTTTATAATTATTTTACATTATTTGCCGTCAAATCAGAGCAAAAGCTCACATGTTCTTTGATTTTACATTCTTTTGGGTTGGACACGCACGTTGGCTTATCGCATTCAAGCTTAAGCCAAATAATATAATTTAAGTTCTTTGTTGATGTATTGGACGTATTTGAGTCGAAATCGGTTTGAATTTTTACCAAAAAATTAATATACCCGAGGTGATTGCCTGTGTGGATGACAAGCCATGCCGTCTAAAAAAATCTGAAGTCTTTAAAACAAATCATTTCAAATCTCTGATAACCTTGCAGTTTTAAAATATTGCTTTCGCCAAGACAGGCATAATGTTTGACAAATTCTAACGGAATCTGTCTGCCGGAATTCAGGATGCTTTCAATAAAAAAAGTTTTTTTGAATAAAAATATTTTTTTTAAATTAAATTCGAAACATAATGGTCACCTTGCTTTAACTACTCATCTTTGAACTGCCTGGCAACCATATTTTACCGGTGCATAATTTGTTATTTTTGGTGGTGAATATCTACAGAGTAAGAAGAAGAGTTTCGTTTACAAGTGAAATTTTCCTGCAATTTTACAAATAGTACCGTTTTTGTGTTGATTGATAACTTTTTATAAATACTCTTAAGGAATAAGGAAATTTCCGCAAAGTTTGGATAAAATACCCTAAAGCGGTGATAAATGTTGATAGTTATTATCCTTTCTGGTACATCACTTACAACTGAGCTGTTGAACATTGAATTGCTATGAGTAGATTTTCACAAATTTCCACGTATTAAATATCATATTTTGATAAGGGGATACAAAGCAGTAGCAAAGAATCATGCAAAATATGGAACTGGATTTGGTGGCCGACGTAGTATTCGTTATCGAAGCTACGGCTGTCAATGGTGCTTACATGAATGAATTGAAGAGCAACTACATAGTGCCAACAATTGAGCATTTCACAAAAGGTTGGCAAGTTGATGATGGAGAATATCTCATCTCTGAGCGTCATGCAACACAATATGGTATAGTCATTTATCGCACGGCTGCAAATTTACTTGATCCTGCCGTGTCCACCTATGGGCCCTTTGTCTGGCCCAAACAAGTGCTAGAGACTATTGAGCATTTACCTTTAGTTGGTGGCGGCATGGACTCCTGTGCAAACATGTCTGAAGGTCTGGCCACGGCACATTGTTGCTTCGAAGATATGAAAGAGCGACGTTCTCGTCTAATGATCGATGCATTGAATGTACAGCGTCATTGTATTCTAATATGTAATAGTCCACCCTATTCCACACCGGTCATGGAATGCTGGAAGCATATGGGCAAGACTGTGGAACAATTGGCAGGTTTATTTCATGAGCGAAAAATAAATTTTTCCATAATAGCACCACGAAAAATGCCCGTACTCTTTAAGTTGTTCATGAAGGCTGATGGCGATCAACCAGTCGCTGCTAAAAATTATGCTAAAAATATAAGACACTTGGTACTGCTGAAGGGATATCACTTAAAGGAGCGTCCACCCAGTCCTAATGCTAATACTGGTAATGTTGGAGGTGCTGGCCTCATGTCCAATCAAATGGTTGGACCTGGCATCGGTCCAGGTGGTAACCCGCAGATGCAACAGCAACAAGGTGGACCAATGCAAATTGATAATACGCAAGGGCCAGGTCAGGGACAGCAAGGGCCACAGCATGCTGTTGGTGTTATGAACCCAGGACAG